>CM029018.1:22635428-23835428 GCA_016801055.1 Panax notoginseng | reverse complement strand
AGAGTAATATTCGTAACTCATGAATAGTAAATCGTGAATAGTAACTCATGAATAGTAACCCCGACACAAAAGATAGAAATTCCATAATAAAATTCATACCAATATTTCGGTATAATGATATTGAAAGAATAACATTACTTAAATTTATAAACAATTTATTTTAATTGTTTACACTTTACTAATTAATGCATTTAATCATCATAAAATGCCAACTCTTACAATTTCATCATCAATAACCAAAACCCTCATCAAAAATCTGCATATACCTCATATAGGATTCTCAAGCCATAAAATCCTATTTTTCAATTTTCTTTCTTCACAAAACATATTTAATTCATTTACTCATAACTAGACCATTTTCATGAAAAATACCAAATCAGTTCCAAAAATATTTCTTTTCTGGAATTTAGCATAATATAGTCCCATATTGAACATATATTTTTCTCAGAATTTTTAAAAGTCATTTACTATTTTTCATATAGCCAAAATAGCCGAATATTTAGACATTTATCAAAAATTGTACTTTTGTCTAAAAATTCTGAAATTTACAGAGTATACTTCTTTCATATACATGTACTCCCAATAAAAATTTCATCAATTTTGGAGTTAACCACAAGGAATTATAAGCTGTTACTTTTAAAATAGTCTTTTCTCATAAAATTCATAACTCTCAATCTATACATCCAAAAATCACCATTTTTGGACACAATCAAGAAAACTCATCAAAATATCATTTCAAATTTTTCCAGAATTTTTGAAGATCAGAAAAATTACGAAACTGAAAATCATAACAACCCTTAAAATCCCTTAACATCCCTTACAATCCCTTACTATCCCTTACAATCCCTTACAATCCCTTACCTCAAAAGAGCAGTACTTCTGACTGGATATCGAATATGATGCTGAAGGAAACTTGCACTGATGAATAGCAACTCATCAAGTATCTAAAAACTCACAAAATATGCTTCATAATATAGAGAGAGAAAGAGAGAGAGCTTATGTTTCTGGTGTGATTTTCAATTCTAACTTAGCCCTCTATTTATAGGAAAATTTTGGTAGGTTTGACCTGCAACCTGATGGCTTTACCTGCTACTATTCCCACCTACCACATTTGAAATATAATTCAGCACATTTCTTCACCAACCACAAGTGGGGCCCACCAATTCTAGAATTTTCCACCAAAATGATAAACTCCGAAAATTCAACAATTTCTGAACCAGTCATCTCGTAAAATTCATAATAAATCATACGTTTATTTTTAACGGTTCAAAATTTGTGGACATATACTCAACTTATATATGTATAACATATCCAAATATTACCACGATCCAACGGTCGGATTAAAAATTATAACACCCGCAATATTTCTCAAAAAACCCTGATTTTTAATACCTCCATTCCGACAAAAATACTGATAAAAACCTCAACATTAACTCCTTCATTTTTAACCACAAAAATATATCCCTCATTTATATCCACATAAAATAAATATTTTCTTATCATATAAATCAATAATTAATTATTCACAAATAATATTACAGAATCACATTTATGACAACCAGGCCGTTCCCAGGAAAGAGGGGGCTTTCCGATAAGGATTTCTCCTTACTGGCGCGCAATTAGATGACCAAACCTCTCCTTAGACAGAACTTTCTAGACATTGCCAATAATGCTATCTAATAATACTATTCAAATAATATGAATTATTGATCTGATAATAGGAAATACTGTGCAGTAACAATTATTGAACAATAATAATACAAAATTTCAACGTAGCAATTATTGAATCAATAAAATAAAATATTGAACAGTAATTACTGTAACAATTATTGAGTAGTGCCTTCTTACGTAAGAATCAATAATTTCAAAAATACTATGCAATACCGTGTGCTACTGTGCAATAACGCGTATTACTGTATTTTAACCACCGGGTATTCCAACAGTGTTAACGGTAACAACTACGCCGTTATTTGTAAAAACTTAAATTTTTGTCGTTATCGTCATCCGACAGTTATTCGTTATGGGGCCCACAAATAGCTACGCCGTCGTACGAATATTCCCCGACAGAAAGAATATTCTACGACCAAACGAATATTCCCCGACAACAATGATTATTTTATAACCACTTGCTTATTTTGAAAAAAATATTCACATTTCACCCATAACTTTAAACTTTTATCAATTTAACCATTTACTGAATAGTAATTATAAGAAAAATTGAATACTTTTATTTCATAAAATTCGGGGTCTTACAGTATTCATGAAGAGAACTTCTGTTATTCCATTATTTATTATTTTGTTGGAATAACCTGTATACGCGGGTTACCCTATACTTGGTAAAATTCTTCTGTTATTCCATTCTTTATTATTCTGTCGGAATATCCTGTCTGTGCGTTTACGCCGGACCTGGTTCCATTATTTATTATTCTGTCGGAACCTGTCTGTGCGTTTATGCCGGACCTGGTTCCATTATTTATTATTCTGTCGGAATATCCTGTCGGTGCGTTTACGCATGACCTGGTTCCGTTATTTATTATTCTGTTAGAATAACCTATCTGTGCGGTCTATCGCATGCTTGGTAATTTCTTTTGTTATTTCATTCTTTATTATACTCAGTTGGTTAAAGTTTTGGCTTTTATACTCCATGAAATTAGTGGAATATCCTTTATATTTACGCTTCATCCAGTATATTTTCATGAAAATATTCTTCTGAGTATTCTTGAATTTTACTGCACAAAGCAGTATCATGTTGACAATTTAGACGTTATTGGTTCCTGGGTTAATTAATTCTTGAACTTATTTTATTGAATTCTTATATCATTATCATCATCCTCATGTTTATATTTTATTGAAAGTCATCTGTGGCATGTAGTGCATAGATGGACTTGGTATGATTATAACCAGGGATTTTTCGGTGTAATCATGACCATAATATTACAAATGATGTGGTAAAAGTCCTCATTGGCCCGTAGTGCATTGATAGACAGTTGTTGGCATGATCATGACCATTGATGAATACACGAATATCATTGGCCCGTAGTGCATGGATTATTTATGGTTGTGATACTAATGAATATCCTTGACCGTAGTGCAGGGATGATGTAGATTATTTATTAAGCTGAGCCCCAGCGATAAAAGTGATGAAAAACCTTTTAAATCATAAAAGATAGTAGATTTTATTCTCTACTTAACTCTTTTAATGGATTGTTTATTCTGCTGCAGTTAAACTTGATGTGTGTTATATTGTATCAGTTTAACGCTGTTGAAGGCTAATGATAATTTATTCTGCATTATCTTAGTCATAATATTTCTTACTGGGCTAGTTGAGCTCACTCTTTCTTTCATTGTTCTCTTCAGGAAATGAGAATGTAGCCGGGACTAGTCGGGGAACGGAGTGACGGTCCAGATGATAGTATTAGTAGTCCTCACTATTCTGTTAAATAGTGTGACAATAAATATAATGAGGACTTATTCTGAGAGTGGATATTGTCTAGAAGATAGTATTTGTATTAAAACTCACAGCTTTCTTGTTATATATTAAAGATTGTATTTGTATTCTGTACCATGTATTTGGCGACTCAAGATGGGTGATGTATACCTATTTTGGGGGTGTCACAAAAAACATCAAAATGATCAACTTAGAAGGTTTTGGCTAAAACTTGTCTTTCTAGTTGAAGTTGAAATATGTTTTTGCATCTATATTTGTTTGCCTTCTCTTAACATACAGATGAACATTAGTTTGTTGTGGAGAGATGTGATTTGATTTTAACTTATTTATATGTAACATGTAATATATAGACGGTCCATTCAATTGCAATCATCTTCTAATTCTTAATTAATTTGTTTTCTTTCTTATTCGGGGGTGGGTTAAGAAATTTTATCAATATACTTTCATATGTGCATATTTTCATATAGTTTAGGAAGCTTAGAAAGCTATTTAAGATTCACTTAATATGTTTGAATCTCAAATAGTTCCCGTTTTGGGACTATTCCTGTATGTTTCGATCTCACTTAGGTTGATGTTAACGACTTGAGCACGTCTTTATATTTTGAGAATTTTTTGTTAGCATATATCTTTTGATGTTGTTCGGGTGCATATTTAGACTACGATGTGTTAGTCTATTTGTGTAGTTGAAGACTATGGGGAGGTGGTGCCGAAATTTCTTAAAACTGTTCAAGTTATTAGCATCAGTGGGGTGACACATCTGGGAATATGATAGAAGCCTAACCCGTTAGAGTGGGAGATAAAGTTAGGAAACTCATAAGCATGCATATACATTTACCCGGAGACTTGATTGTGTTTTGATTTTTTGTATATATATAACAGCTCGTTGTTTAAGATGTCTGTTGATTAAAGTTGGATGGAATGTAGAATAGCCACTGATAAGAATGGGCTTAGCTCTGAGTACCACAATGGGGTTGAACAATTTCTCAAATTTTCATTTGAGCAAGTTAATGGCAATGAGATCAGATGTCCTTGTAAGAGGTGTGTGAATGAAGTGTAGAAGGAAAGGAAAGATGTCATGTGCGACCTATTTGTGTATGGGTTCAAGCAGGGTTGTAGCACATGGATCTATCATGGGGAAACCTAGTTAAATAAATATGAATTCGAACCAAAATCCAGAGCTGGCGATACCTTTGGCTGTACTAACATGATAGTTGAAGTTGCTGGTTCATTCTTCTAGTGGAGTATAAATAGGGATGACGGTAGCATCGAGAAAAAGTCAAATAACGGGGCTTAGGGTTTCTATCAATTATTTCATGAATCAGCGATGCCACTGTATGACAGACACGCGCGAAAAACACACCGTCTTATCCGTAGTAACTAAACTTTTTCACTTCGAGAACGAGTATGACTGCAGCGAGCTAGAGAGGTTTTAATGAATTGTTCAACATTTTGATGTTGTTCTCTTACCAATAGACAATAGTTTACCGAAATCGTAATATAAAGTGAAAAAAATGGTCAAAAGGCTCAATCTAGGGTATCAGAATATTGATACTTGTGAGAATGACTATATGTTGTATTTGTAGGATATGATTTCCAAAAAAAAATTAATAATTTTTACTTTTAAAAATTATTATCCCAAGATCTTTATCATAATTTAGCATAATCAAAAATTAAATAGATAATATTACATACCTCGTGCTTGGTTGTAGCACAATGGAGAATTTTGTTATTCTGATGAAGGCTTTCCTTCCTCCTTCCTGATCTTCCTCCCTATGACCCTTATTTTGATATTACGTACTTTTCTGAGTGTGGGCTCAAAATACTGCAAAGTGATATAATATATAGAGCCCTCAACTCCCTGATATTTATCAAGAAAAATTGAAAACTTATCTAATATATTTTATCCTGCTATTTTGTTATATCTTAATAAGGGCTAGAGTGGGGATCACGTAGGATTCCACAATTCTAGCTCCAATATAATACTAATTTCTGATTAACTATTTAATCAATTAGAATTATATTAATTATAACTAATTCCACTAAATAGTTATAATTGCACTCTAAAATTAATAGAATTAAAATTAATTAATTAAATCCTTTCACTATTAATATCTTGCAAAATATTCCTCTACAATAATATCTATAAACGCGTGTAGGAATAAAACTGTTAACCCACTACGTTTACTGCTTATATCCTTGACTACATAATTTATACACTTTTGATCACACATTAATTTAATAAATTAAATTAATACTTTAGTAATTTGAATTACTAAAATACTTGGCCAAGATTCTGGTGATCAACCAATAAATTATATTAAGGGGATATTATAATTTAATTGTAGAATTCCATCTTGAAAAATACATGTTCCTAATTTCATAATATATATCACCCAACATATTGAGGTATTGATTGTATTTAAAATTTCACTCTTTAATATATTAAAGTGGCATACATTATAAAATTAAGTTCATTATTCTCTCAGGATTAAGAGTAATTGCACATTAATAGTAATTGAAAAATTATTTATAATAACAGTATTTAACAAATAATTTTTCGCAACGATCCAGTTCTATGCATTTCAAAAATACTCTAATACACTAGATTAAAGTCTCTACTTTACATGACTAAGACAAATCATCCAATCAAGTGTATTACAATCTATTAGAATGGTTTGTCAATTTTCATCTAAGATTGAGAACAATATATTTCTTTAATTTTACATAACATATAATTTATGTCTTCTGTATATGACACTCCTTCATATACATAAATTATAAAATGTATAATTATGGACAAAATTTATGACACATTTAATTATGCAAAATGAAATGAAATTTTATTATTAAAATAATAAAATAAAAAACAACATTGGATTTTTCTGGGCTTAAAACCTTACAGTATTACGGTGATGACAATAAAGATAAACTACAATAAAAAGGCCCAACAACGACCAAGATTATCTGCAACCGCAATTGTTGGTCGCTAATACTTGTAACAATGACTGGTATTAGCGACCACATGTTAATTTAGTCGCTATTGAATTTAGTGACCCCTTTGCTGTCGTTAAAAGTATTTTCCCCCAAAAAAATTGGTGCAAAAATGGGTGGGATTAAGGGTGTAAACGAGTCGAACCGGAGCGGCAGAGAGCTACTCGAATTCGACTTGAAATGATAAATTCGTACTCGAATTCGGCTCGAATTCGAATTATATTTAAAAAATCCTACTCAAATTCGACTCGACTCGAATATTTATTACTCGAATTCGATCCGACTCGACTCAAATATTTATTCAAACTACTCGCAAGCTTCAAATTCAAGCTCGAATTCGAGTCTCCACATAATAACTAGTTTTATAATAAATATAATTATAAATTAAATTTATTATTTTACTTAAAAAGAAGAAAATATATTTATTATTAAACTTTACAAATATAAAATCACAATTAAAATTAAAAATGAAACAAAATAATAACTAATTATTCTAATTTGATTTAAATTTGTTTATATTATAAGAGAATGTATCAAACATCTAATCGAATATGTATTAACCGAGTATGTACCGAATCACAATAAAAAATTCGAGTAGTTAAAATCTTAAACGAGTCGAGTATAACCTTGCTCAGATTCTACTCATATTTTTATTCGAACTATTTTTAATGCTCAGATTTGGATCATATTATTAACGAATCTGAGTCTCACTCGTATTTTTTTGAGTCGAGCCCGAACTGTGTTGGCTCGTTTACAGTCTTAGATGGGATGCCTTATTGCGACCAGATCCTAACAGCGATCTCAAAGCGATCGCTAATACAGCTACATGTTTAAGAATTAGCAACCGCATGTGACTGCAAAAGGCGGTCGCTGATCCTTTTTAATCTATTAGGAGCCAAAAAGTCGGACATACACGAAAATGAAGAAGAAAAGAAAATAGGAAAAAGAGAGAAAAGAGAGAAGAGATGGAGAGACGGAAAGGAGAGAAGAGAGGAGTACTGCCCCACGCCGGCCGGCCCATTCCACGCCGCCATGAACAACTTTCAGAGCTCCTCTTCTTCTTGGTTCGACAACTCAGCTTCTATCGCCACTACCCAATAGGTATATATAAAAGTTTCAATATTTTCTATTTTTAATTGCTTCAAATCAATTATTAAATACATCAAATTTATCTTTATGTATAAAAAATCATTAAGTTATACATGAACTTAAGTTATATATAGCCTATTTTTTTCTAGCTTTTTTGTGAATTGAATTTTGTGATTATGTTTTAGAGTAAAAAATATTTCTAAATCCTGTGCGATTGGAATGAAATAAAATATTTTTATTCCAAAATTGCATATCATTTATTTACAGGAAAAAGTGATAAAAAAATATGATAATAATATATAGGAATAAAATAGAAATATAATATCAATAGTTTATTAGAACAATCAAAGTTCGATGCATATGGTGGTGGTGGTGGTGGTGTTGGGGCGGCTGGCTAGCTGTGGTTTAGAGAGAATCAAGTATGACTTTTTGAAACTTTAAAAAATAAAAAAACCTTCTAAAAATTAAAAAATTAATATAAGGCAAGTGTATTTCGGATGCTTGAAGACCCCGTTAACGCGAATTGATTTTTTCGGACATTTATTGAAAAGAGATATTTACTTTAAATTTGATTAATTGTGATATTTGAAAACAATATTTTTTGATTATTTCTTCATTTGAAGTGAATTCTTAATCTATTTTTGTATTTTTTTTAGATTAAAAAAAACTGTAAAATTACAAATTAAAAAAATAAATAGATTCATAGGTTCAATAGTAAAACTCATGCATTTTTATACATGAAGTGCCATCTATACAAACTTTACCGATTCTAAGTGCATTTAAATCTCTCTTTTTTTATTTTTTTATTCAAGCCTAATAATTTGAAATTTTGAATACACACTTAAGACTGAGTAAAAAATGGATAAAACCGAATAACCGAACCGAACTGAAGTTGTTTGGTTATTCGGTTATTTTTTATAATTCAATTATATCCGATTTTATTTTCGATTTTCGAGTTTGGTTTTCAGTTTTTTGTTTTTAGGTTAACCGAATAAACGAAATAGAAAAAACAATTTAAGTCTTAACAGTTAACATCATACTCTCTGTTTGACTGTCTCACCCTCTCTAATCTCAAAACTAAGAAGACTCAGATAAGCAAACAAATCTATTTTGACAAATAACTCTCATCTCTCATCTTCTCTCACTAAATGGATCTCTCAGATCTCAGCCCTCAGCCCTCGAATCTCAGACCTGCTCAGCCACCACCCCACAGATTTCTCGCTCCCTGCCTTAGTGCCTTCGTTCAGCCTCCAAATTCAAGGTTGATTTTGGAATCTTTTATCATTGGATGAATTGGGCTGGTCAGTAATGGAAGCTAGAGTAACATCAAACTTCTGATTCAAGATTTTTTGAATTAGTAATAGTGTTAACGCCAAGATCTACCTCCACGTCCCAATCACGTAAGGCGCTATGATCCTGCACAATAAACACAGTCAACACCAAAAGCTTGATGGCTTCGATCGTCGGGGGATAGCTCAGGCGTGAGAGTTAGTACATGCGATCACAAGGTTAACAATGGAGGATAAAATATCTAGTGTATTTAGATAGAGAAAATTGACCAGTTACCTTTGCATGTACAACTTCCTTGCCATGATATACTACCATTCTCGGTTTACCATGCCCTCCACCCCCCGTCTGACAGCAACCATCTGATCATACTTATCTCAGCCGACTGCATGCAGCTCACCCACTACTTTCAATCACTGTTTTCCACCTCCGACCGACTAAGAATCCCATCCACATTAATGCATGGCAGAAATAACAGTCAACTGTCATGCTTTTTCACCATTTCCGGTCAAAGATAGATATTTAATTACCTAATGGATCAGTCCAATGACTAAGCCCAATGCAATAAAGATGACCCATCTGGCCGGGTCCAACTGAAATGACCCAATGGAATAATCAAATAACTCGGCCCAAACTATTCGGCCCAAAAGGTAAAATATCAAGACCTAACATTGTCCCCCAGTTTTTAATTAAATAAACTGTTTAAAAGAAAACTATAAATGGTCCGTGATCTAAAAGATATGATTGGCAAGAGCCCACAATGAAACTAACCGAAACCCATTCGGTAAATGACATATAATGAAATAGAATAAAAATAGGAGCCCAAACTGAAAAGCCCAACAAGTTTTAAAAATTGAGGATTGAAGCGGACGCTACCCATTCCAATTTTGTATTATTGTTGTCAATTAATTTGTCGCCCTCGAGTCTCGTGTAACTGTCACTATAAAAAGTAAATTTTCCCCAAATTGACAGTTTTACCTGCTAATTTGAAATTCAGACGTCCTTTTGAGCTCTCGACTTCTCTATCTCCCAAATCTCCTTCCTTCTCTGCAAATTTCCATCAATGGCTTCCCAAGACTCCGAGCAAGGTTCACCCATCCTTGTGATTCCGATTACTATCATTCCACGTAACCCAAATCCTGACAAAACGGCTTCAAGCTCAAACCCTAAGGCTGCAACTCCTAGTAAAAAGGTACCACCTACAAAACCTCTACCTATTCCTTCTGAATTCTTCAGAAATAAGGAACTTTATTCCCATGCCAACACTCCATCGACTGTCACCAAAACTGAGTTAAGGAGGATTTAGACTCGTTGTCATATCCCGAACACCCATTTGGTGAGAGCTCCTAGGTCTGAGGAGAGAATGTATCAACTCCCTAAAGGATGGACAACAGTTCCTGTAATGATTCTCGAGAAAGGAGTCAGATTTCCTCTCCATATATTCCTGGTGACCCTCTTAGGTTTTATCAGTGTTGGGTTCGCCCAATTAGTGCCGAACTCGTACATCCACATCTTAGCCTTTATAACCTTCTGCCACGAGGTGGGAGTCGAGTCCACTCTCGATTTTTTCTTCACTATGTACAAGATCGGTCAATCCTGAGAGAAGGGATTTAAAGCTATAAGCAAGCAGTCACCGAAGACAGGTGAAAAATTTGAAAGACACTCGTTGGTCTCCATCCCATCCAGCAACAAAGGATGGCACAGAGGGTGGTTCTTCATCAAGGGACCAGAGATTGCCTCCCTGCCGATGTGACGCCCCCAAAATAGGTATACAACACCCATTCTGAGTCGTCAATAACATGGTACAGAAACAACTACAACTTTATTAATACAACATAAAAACTGTGAGTGTAAATACAAATATTGTCATCTAGACAATATCCACACTCAAATAAGTCCTCATTACAATTATTGGTACAATATTTTACAAAAAAAAATGGTGAGGACTACTAAAACAACTTCCTAGAACCTTCATTCCATACCCCGACTAGTAATTGCTACATTCTCGCCTCCTGAGAAGAAAATGGAACAACAAGGAAAAGGGTGAGCTCAACTAGCCCAGTAAAGAACATTATGACTAAGATAATATAAAACAAATTATCGTTAGTCTTCAACAGGGAAAAATCTAATAGAATACAATAGACAACAAGTTTTAAATCCATATTCGCAGCGGAAAATAATAATTCATAGAAGAGTTACGTAGAGAATGAAATCTACTATTATCTACGAATTTAAAAGTCCATCATCAGCATTTTATCCCTGTAACATCAATCAATATTCATCTTCGCACTACAGGCCAAAGATATTCACCAGTTGGTCATGTTCTTCTAAACACCTGTTCATCTTTGCACTACGGGCCAAAGATATATTCAATTATATCATCATTTAGGACTGAGGATGATGAAAAATATTTTAAAGGAAACGAATCCAGTGAAACAAAATAATAAATATTAAGGATTCGTATTTCAGCTATTTCATGTCCAAAAATACCTCATAAATAATCATAGTGGAGTAAAATTCAAGAATGATCAAAACATGGATACAATCAAAGCTAGTATCCAGAATAGATATTTTATACAAAAAGAAAAAAATTTCATTTTTCGGTGAATAGTAACTCGTGAATAGTAACTCGTGAATAGTAACTCCGACATGAAAAGTTTCAAATTTGATAAAAAGTTCAGATCAATACTTCGGCATAATGATATTGAAGAAAATAATATCATTTAAGAAGAAATAACATCCCTTACCTCGGAAAGACGGTATTTCTGACTGAAATACTAGATATAGTGCTGAACGAATCTTGCACCGTATAGCAACACTCAAAGTATCAAATACTCACAAGAATACGCTCGATATAGAGAGAGAAATAGAGAGAAACTTGTGTTTCTGGTGTGATTTTCAATTCTAACATACGCACCCTATTTATAGGAAAATGCTTAGAACACCAAAGCAGAAAATTTAATATAATAATAATATATTTATCAAATTTTTCTTAGCCCACCTCAAGACATCTGATCTCAGCCCATTTATATCACATGTTAGCCCACTTAAATGCCAAAAAATGTTTTTCTTCAAAATAATAAATAAAACTTCCAAAAATCAATTATTTCGGAACTTCAGAACTTCAATAATTCATAATAAATAGCCCTTTTATCAGAAAATTCGAATCTCGTGAGTTTTTATAGAAAATTCAATTCTCTACAACTTTACAAAAGAAAGTTTTTTCAAATTCCAAACAGAAATTGACCGAAATCCACAAACGGGCGATTTTACAGTCAATAATAAATTTCGGTCAAGAATTGTGTCCACCAACACACAAAACATGTGTTAATCATTTAATGCCATAAAAATACTCTTCCTCCTCATATACTCATATATCCCACATTCATTGTAAAAATATCACCATCAATATATTATTAAAATAATATATTTAAATGAATTATTTTATCAGAAAAAGATAAAATATTAATTTTCAACAATTGTCACATTAAAAATTTTCTCCATCTATATCCACATAAAATCAATATTTTCCTCATCATATAAATCAATAATTAATTATACACAAATAATATTACAGAATCACAGTACTGGCAACCAGGCCGTTCCCAGGAAAGAGGGGGCTTTCCAATAAGGATTTTGCCTTACTGACGTGTAATTAGATGACCAAACCTCTCCTTAGACAGAACTTTCTAGACATTGCCAATAATATTATCTAATAATATTATTCAGATAATATGAATTATTGCTCCGATAATTGAAAATACTGCGTAGTGACAATTATAAAATATCAACGTAGCAATTATTTAATCAATAAAATAAAATATTGAACAGTAATTACTGTAACCATTATTGAGTAGTGCCTTCTTACGTAAGAATCAATAATTGGTACAATACCGTGTGCTACTGTGTAACAATGCGTATTACCGTGCTTTAACCACCAGGTATTCCAACAGTATTAACGGTAACAACTACGCTGTTATTTATAAACAACTTATTTTTGTCGTTTTCTTCATCCAATCGCTTTCCGTTATGGGGCCCACAAAAGACTGCGCCGTTGTACGAATATTCTCCGACAGTAAGAATATTCCACGACCAAGCGAATATTCCCCGACAACAATGAATATTTTATAACCACTTGCTTATTTAAAATATTTGCGCATTTTACCCATAACTAACCACATTAATCAAATCAACCCTTACTATTTCAGAATAATAAATAGAGAAAATTAAATTTTATTTATTAATAATTTGGGGTCTTACAGCCGAACTGGGCCATTGATGAGAAAGTCTCTGTCGACTTCGGGGATATTCCTGAAGAACGCGTTGTTGAAATGATAGAGCTTTTTGACAACTTCCCGAAGGAGGAATGGAATTACGGACTTCTTTCCAAGTAAGCGTGGTTATACAACCACAAATGTGAATTTTAAACTTTCTGTTTGATTTCTTGGAATTTTTGATGATATCGATTCTGAAGTGTGTCATTATTCTCCTTGCAGTGTCTTTGATCTGAAGAAATGGATTTTGAAGATTTTCTATCTGGAAAATCTGCGGAAGCTACTGAGACTCCACTGTTAGAAGCTCCACCCGAAGATAACTCAATCACAGAAACACCCATTGCTGAACCCCAAACCAACGACCCAGAAGCTGACGATCTTCCTCCACCAGAAGAATCCCTCCAACTCCGCCAAAAAAAGAGAGCCATCCGAAAACCTAGGTCCAAACCAACATCAACAGAACCTGAAACTATCCTAGAACCTGAACCAATCACCAAGCCAACCCGAGGGAGTTTACTCGATTTGCCTATAGACGACCGGAAACGACTCCTTTGAGTCAAGAAGTTAAGAACCAAGATTACCCCTCTGACCATCGAAGAGCTCTGAGTGCCTTCATCTTCAGTCAATCCGCCTCCTGTAATCCCCGTGGAGATACAAGTTTCTGATGATGAAGAACAAATCGAGCCTACCCCTTCATCGTCTCGAAAAAGGAAACAACCATCTGACAATCACCCAAGCTCAGTGACCATTCCCTTACCAATACATGAACACATTCCTTCTAGGTCTCCATCCCCTGAAAATATTTATACTGATCCATCGCCCATTCGCGAACAGCCCATGCCCTCTCCTGAACGACCCATGCCTTCTCCTTCAAGGCCTTCTTCCTACGAGTTTCAAAATAAGGCTAGGGCATCGCTAACCTTATGGCCCCAGTTCAATGCCAACTTCCCATTCCAATTCTTCAATGCTTTCATCCGAAAAACTGACGATCACCGATTCGATAACAGCTCAATCAGGGATTTGATCGATGAAGGCATGAGCTATCAAGCAAAGGTAAACAATTACCTTTATCAAATCACATTAATCAAATCAACCCTTACTATTTCAGAATAATAAATAGAGGAAATTAAATTTCATTTATTAATAATTTGGGGTCTTACAACCTTCTCTCCTTATGAAATTTCGTCCTCAAAATTGACATACGTACCTGGTGTTTCGAAAAGATGAGGATACCTCGCTTTCATTTCCGTTTCCAACTCCCAGGTCATTTCCTCAATAGCATGGTTTCTCCACAAAACTTTAACTTGTGGTATGACCTTCGTGCGTAGGACATGTTCCTTCCTATCCAAGATCTTGACAGGTACCTCTTCGTACGTTAAGTCTTCGGCTATCTCGTCTGGTTCTAACTCAATAACGTAGTTTGGGTCTTTCATATATTTACGTAGCACAGATATATGAAAAACATTATGAACACGAGACATACTTGGAGGTAACGCGAGTCTATAGGCCACATTTTCTACTCGGTCAAGAATCTGAAATGGACCAATAAATCGTGGATTGAGCTTTCCTCTCTTCCCAAATCTTGTAACTCCTTTCCATGGAGCTACACGTAATAATACATGATCCCCAATGTCAAATTCCACGTCCTTTCGATGAAGATCTGCATAACTCTTTTGTCGATCCTGTGCCGTTTGTATACGTTGTCGAATCATTTGGATCTTCTCTGTAGTCATTCGTACCAACTCTGGTCCCAACAACGTTGCTTCTCCCACCTCATCCCAACATACTGGAGAGCGACACTTTCGTCCATACAATACTTCAAAGGGAGCCACACCTATACTTGCCTGATAACTGTTGTTGTAGGAGAATTCCACCAATGGTAGGTACTTATCCCAACTTCCTTTGAAATCTAGGACACAAATTCTTAATAGATCTTCAAGAGTTTGAATAGTCCTCTCTGATTGCCCGTACGTTTGAGGATGGTATGCCGAACAGAACCGTAAATCCGTACCCATAGCTTTTTGCAAGCTAACCCAAAATCTTGAAGTGAATCTTGGGTCACGATCCGAAACTATGGATACTGGCATGCCATGCAACCTTACAATCTCATTCACGTACATACTAGCAGGACGTTCAAAGGAATAAGTCTCCCGTATCGGCAAGAAATGAGCAGACTTGGTTAATCTATCAACTATAACCCAAATAGCATTTATGCCTTGAGAAATCGTGGGAAGACCCGTAACGAAATCCATGGTAATGTGTTCCCACTTCCATTTCGGTTGGTACTTGATGCTCCGCCTTTACACGTTGACAAGTTAAAAACCTCGAGATAAACTTTGATATCTCTCTCTTCATATTGTTCCACCAAAATGTATGTCGAAGATCACGATACATTTTAGTACTTCCAGGATGGATTGCAAATGGTGTATTGTGTGCCTCCATCATGATCTTGTACTTCAAATCAGAATCGTTAGGAACACAAAGTCTGGAGTGGACTCGAAGTATTCCTTCTTCATCGATTCTTGCTTCTAGAATAGCACCTTCTTGCACTTTCTTCTTCATACGCATCAGCTCCGAGTCTGTAGCTTGAACAACTTTAACTTTATCGATTAAAGTTGATTCTACGCGTATACTTGACATCATCGCACTCATTCTTGCATATGATCTTCTACTCAATGCGTCAGCTACCACGTTTGCTTTTCTAGGATGGTATTGGATGGTATGATCGAAATCTTTTAATAGCTCGAGCCAACGTCGGTGTCGCATGTTGAATTCTTGGAAGCTCTTCTCGCATTCCTCGGTCCATTCGAAGTTTGTATCTTTTTGAGTCAGCTGAGTTAATGGAGTAGCGATTCGAGAAAATCCTTTTACGAATCTCCGATAATAACCAGAAAGCTACGTATTTCGATTACTGACTTAGGTTGCTCTCAACTGTGACTCATATTCCAATCTTGGATATCACGTCACAATGGCACCTATCAGTTTACTACCATACGAATATGGCATCCCCAACGGAGAGTCTGGCTTCAATGCATTCCACAAAGGAAGTCACCAGATAGAGGCTCGGTTATCAACTTCTATAATTGGGTTTTTAACTCCCGAAGTTCAATAGGAGCAATTCGATATGAGATTTTAGAAATGGATTTTGTACCGGGTTCAAAGTCGATACATAATTCAATATCACGCTCTGGAAGTAAGCCAAGAAATTCTTCAGGAAATACGTCAAAAATTTTACTAACAATAGAAATATCATTCAAATCTGACGTATTTTTGTTCAAGTCCATAACATAGCTAAGAAAGCTTGACATCCGTTTTTCAATAAACGAATGACTTTACAGCTTGATATGAAAGAGTTTGACTTCAATGGTTTGGTTGCTTGAATTCGAATAACAGGTTGCTTAGGAATATGAAAACTAACAACCTTACGAAAACAATCAATTTTGGTATGATGAGTAGTTAACCAATCAATTCCTAAAATCACATCAAAAGCAAGTATCTTTAAAGAGATAAGGTCAACAGGAAAGGTGATGGTGCCAACTTGGATCAAATAAGATTTATAAACAGTGGATGTGATGAAAGTTTCCCCTAATGGAGTCTCCACAGATAAATCAAAGTCTAATTTCTCCGGAGTCAAGTTTAAACGTTGAGCACAAGCAGGAGAAATAAATGAATGGGTAGCACCGGTATCTAGTAAGGTATAAACTTCACATAAATTTATGATTAGCTTACCTAAGATCACCTCGTTTGGGTTTCTCGCATGTTGACTAGTCACGACAAACGCTCT
The DNA here is from genome assembly GCA_016801055.1 of Panax notoginseng. Classification (NCBI taxonomy): domain Eukaryota; kingdom Viridiplantae; phylum Streptophyta; class Magnoliopsida; order Apiales; family Araliaceae; genus Panax; species Panax notoginseng. The sequence continues at coordinate 23,818,555 of CM029018.1, read as the reverse complement.
TCCAGGAACCGTTGACTTTGACTTTTCTGGGGCAGCCTTTTGAGTGACCGTCCCCGCTGAACTTGGTTTCGCTACCGTACAATCTCGAGCGATATGTCCTTCCTATCCACAATTATAGCATACCTTGAACTGTTGTGGACAGTTTGGGCTGATATGTCCCTCTTTTCCACATTTATAGCATATGACCGGTGGTCGATCTCCTCCCTTGGAACCAGTTACTGCTGGTCCTGACGTCTTCGTATTATCATTGTTGAATCTCCTCTTTTTAAAATCTCCTCCCGACTCGCTTCTTCTATTTTCATGGCCACGATTACCACCAGAGTGGTTGCCGTTCTTGTTTGTATTTTTCTTTCTCCGCTGGTTATCATTGTTCTAATGACTATTGTCACCGGTATGATCCTGGTTGTGGTCCCTCGGTTGACCATACTCGTTATCTCGCTCTAATAATTGAGCCCTGTTGACAACATCTGAATAGAGAGAAAATTTATGAGAAATGAGATATTGACGTATGCCGGGTTTCAAACCTCTCAGAAACATCCGCGTCATACGTTCCTCATTCTCCACCAAATGAGGTGCAAACTTGGACAACTTTGCAAACTTCACCTCGTACTGGGACACCGTCATGTTGTTCTGCTCCAGTCTAATAAACTCCACTTCCTTTATACGACGAACACTTTCAGGAAAGTATTTGTCATTGAACAGTTTCTGAAATGTCTCTCAAGATGTGCTGAGTGCGGCTAGATGGGTACGTTTCACAGACTCCCACCAGTAGTCTGCCTCGCCACGGAACATAAAGGTGGCGAATGGAAACTTCTGTTCCTCCGTGCATCCCAAGACATCGAATATCTTGGTAATTTGCTTGACCCACGTTTCCGCCATGATCGGATCCGGCTTTCCCTTAAATTCTGGTGGTCCCAACTCTTTGAACTGCTTGGCTGTGACCAGCTGTGCGTTGCCATTGTTTCTTCCTATATTTTGAACAGGAATCTCCTTCTTCTGGTTTTGCATGAATCGCAAAAAACTTCTAAATATCTCATCGTTCATCGTCTGCTCAGTGGTGTTGTTCACATGAGGAACATTGCCAGGCTGTTACACGTTCTCCTCGTTGATGAGTACAGGTGTATCCACGGTTTCATTTACTCCACTGTTAACATTCTCAGTCGACATTCTCAAATACTGCCATAAAACAAGGGTTAATTTAACAAATTAACAAATCACATAATATCCCTATATTATGACCGACCAACAAATAAGCTTAGGTAGGACACACTAGCGAAGGATTTACTCGTCTCTCCCCTCCTAGTTCTATTCCCCGATCTTCGCCAGAGATCATATCCCTAAGCTCAGATACCAACTGTGACTCCCCCGAAACAGGTATACAATACCCATTCTGAGTCGTCAATAACATGGTACAGAAACAACTACAACTTTATTAATACAACATAAAAACTTTGAGTGTAAATATAAATATTGTCATCTAGACAATATCCACACTCAAATAAGTCCTCATTACAATTATTGGTACAATATTTTACAAAAAAAATGGTGAGGACTACTAAAACAACTTTCTAGAACCTTCATTCCATACCCCGACTAGTACTTGCTATATTCTCGCCTCCTGAGAAGAAAATGGAACAACAAGGAAAAGGGTGAGCTCAACTAGCCCAGTAAAGAACATTATGACTAAGATAATATAAAACAAATTATCGTTAGTCTTCAACAGGGAAAAATCTAATAGAATACAATAGACAACAAGTTTTAAATCCATATTCGCAGCGGAAAATAATAATTCATAGAAGAGTTACGTAGAGAATGAAATATACTATTATCTACGAATTTAAAAGTCCATCATCAGCATTTTATCCCTGTAACATCAATTAATATTCATCTTCGCACTACAGGCCAAAGATATTCACCAATTGGTCATGTTCTTCTAAACACCTGTTCATCTTTGCACTACGGGCCAAAGATATTCATCAGAAATCATTAATCTTTGCACTACAGGCCAAAGATATTCAATTATATCATCATTTAGGACTGAGGATGATGAAAAATATTTTAAAGGAAACGAATCCAGTGAAACAAAATAATAAATATTAAGGATTCGTATTTCAGCTATTCCATGTCCAAAAATACCTCATAAATAATCATAGTGGAGTAAAATTCATGAATGATCAAAACATGGATACAATCAAAGCTAGTATCCAGAATAGATATTTTGTACAAAAAGAAGAAAATTTCATTTTTCGGTGAATAGTAACTCGTGAATAGTAACTCCTGAATAGTAACCCCGACATAAAAAGTTCCAAATTTAATAAAAAGTTCAGATCAATACTTCGGCATAATGATATTGAAGAAAATAATATCATTTAAGAAGAAATAACATCCCTTACCTCGGAAAGACGGTACTTCTGACTAGAATACTAGATATAGTGCTGAAGGAAACTTGCACCGTATAGCAACACTCAAAGTATCAAATACTCACAAGAATACGCTCGATATAGAGAGAGAAATAGAGAGAAACTTGTGTTTCTGGTGTGATTTTCAATTCTAACCTAAGCACCCTATTTATAGGAAAATGCTTAGAACACCAAAACAGAAAATTTAATATAATAATAATATATTTATCAAATTTTTCTTAGCTCACCTCTAGACATCTGATCTCAGCCCGTTTATATCACATGTTAGCCCACTTAAATGCCAAAAAACGTTTTTCTTCAAAATAATAAATAAAACTTCCAAAAATCAATTATTTCGGAACTTCAGAACTTCAATAATTCATAATAAATAGCCCTTTTATCAGAAAATTCGAATCTCGCGAATTTTTATAGGAAATTCAATTCTCTACAACTTTATAGAAGAAAGTTTTTCCAAATTCTAAACAAAAATTGATCGAAATCCATAAACGGACGATTTTACAGTCAATAGTAAATTTTCGGTCAAGAATTGTGTCCACCAACACACAAAACATGTGTTAATCATTTAATGCCATAAAAATACTCTTCCTCCTCATATACTCATATATCCCACATTCATTGTAAAAATATCACCATCAATATATTATTAAAATAATATATTTAAATGAATTATTTTATCAGAAAAAGATAAAATATTAATTTTCAACAATTGTCATATTAAAAATTTTCTCCATCTATATCCACATAAAATTAATATTTTCCTCATCATATAAATCAATAATTAATTATACACAAATAATATTACAGAATCACAGTACTGGCAACCAGGCCGTTCCCAGGAAAGAGGGGGCTTTCCAATAAGGATTTCGCCTTACTGACGTGTAATTAGATGACCAAACCTCTCCTTAGACAGAACTTTCTAGACATTGCCAATAATATTATCTAATAATATTATTCAGATAATATGAATTATTGCTCCGATAATTGAAAATACTGCGTAGTGACAATTATAAAATATCAACGTAGCAATTATTTAATCAATAAAATAAAATATTGAACAGTAATTACTGTAACCATTATTGAGTAGTGCCTTCTTACGTAAGAATCAATAATTGGTACAATACCGTGTGCTACTGTGTAACAATGCGTATTACCGTGCTTTAACCACCGAGTATTCCAACAGTATTAACGGTAACAACTACGCTGTTATTTATAAACAACTTATTTTTGTCGTTTTCTTCATCCAATCGCTTTCCGTTATGGGGCCCACAAAAGACTGCGCCGTTGTACGAATATTCTCCGACAGTAAGAATATTCCACGACCAAGCGAATATTCCCCGACAACAATGAATATTTTATAACCACTTGCTTATTTAAAATATTTGCGCATTTTACCCATAACTAACCACATTAATCAAATCAACCCTTACTATTTCAGAATAATAAATAGAGAAAATTAAATTTTATTTATTAATAATTTGGGATCTTACAGCCGAACTGGGCCATTGATGAGAAAGTCTCTGTCGACTTCGGGGATATTCCTGAAGAACGCGTTGTTGAAATGATAGAGCTTTTTGACAACTTCCCGAAGGAGGAATGGAATTACGGACTTCTTTCCAAGTAAGTGTGGTTATACAACCACAAATGTGAATTTTAAACTTTCTGTTTGATTTCTTGGAATTTTTGATGATATCGATTCTGAAGTGTGTCATTATTCTCCTTGCAGTGTCTTTGATCTGAAGAAATGGATTTTGAAGATTTTCTATCTGGAAAATCTGCGGAAGCTACTGAGACTCCACTGTTAGAAGCTCCACCCGAAGATAACTCAATCACAGAAACACCCATTGCTGAACCCCAAACCAACGACCCAGAAGCTGACGATCTTCCTCCACCAGAAGAATCCCTCCAACTCCGCCGAAAAAAGAGAGCCATCCGAAAACCTAAGTCCAAACCAACATCAACAGAACCTGAAACTATCCTAGAACCTGAACCAATCACCAAGCCAACCCGAGGGAGTTTACTCGATTTGCCTATAGACGACCGGAAACGACTCCTTCGAGTCAAGAAGTTAAGAACCAAGATTACCCCTCTGACCATCGAAGAGCTCTGAGTGCCTTCATCTTCAGTCAATCCGCCTCCTGTAATCCCCGTGGAGATACAAGTTTCTGATGATGAAGAACAAATCGAGCCTACCCCTTCATCGTCTCGAAAAAGGAAACAACCATCTGACAATCACCCAAGCTCAGTGACCATTCCCTTACCAATACATGAACACATTCCTTCTAGGTCTCCATCCCCTGAAAATATTTATACTGATCCATCGCCCATTCGCGAACAGCCCATGCCCTCTCCTGAACGACCCATGCCTTCTCCTTCAAGGCCTTCTTCCTACGAGTTTCAAAATAAGGCTAGGGCATCGCTAACCTTATGGCCCCAGTTCAATGCCAACTTCCCATTCCAATTCTTCAATGCTTTCGTCCGAAAAACTGACGATCACCGATTCGATAACAGCTCAATCAGGGATTTGATCGATGAAGGCATGAGCTATCAAGCAAAGGTAAACAATTATCTTTTTAACTTCTACATTTTTCCTTTTGCTTGGATATCTGAAACTTATTGAATACTGTTGGACAAATACAGGCCAATGCTGTCTTCGGGCGTTTACGTCCAAGGAATATTGAAGCTGAAGTCGAAGAGGAAACCAGAAGAAAAGAGAATGCAATATTGCAGTCTGCCTTGGCAAAGGCAAGACATGACTATGATATTGCTCTCTTCAACAATGAGTGCCTTCAGAAGGATCTAACTCAAAGTAAAGAGGAACTGAAGACCTCCAAAAAAGAACTAAAGAAAATGAAGGCCAGTCAGCAAGATTTGACTAATATGAACGTCGATCTTGTTACCAAGAATGAGGCTCTAAGGATTAAGAACGAGGAGCTTGCTATAGCCAATCAGAGCTTGGCGATACATATCGATAATCTCCAGGAAAAGGCTCGTGATGACAAAGAGAGACATTTGGCCAGACATCGCAAGCTTCAGAATAAGCTGAAAGCCTTGGAGGATCTAGGTCCCCTTTGACTGAAGATCTGCGTAAATAGATCCAAATAGAATACCGGGAATCTGATGAGCTGAACGCAGAAATCCTTCGGGTGTATCCTGAAGGTTATGAAGTTTGTAAAGGTCGAGGCAAGGAAAAGCTGATTACAGCCCAACTAGACCCAGCCATTCTGAACTTTTCTGAAGGCAAAGGAGATGCCTGAACAGGATCTTACTGCTTCTTAGTGTTAGGATTTTGTGTAAAAATTTCCATCTTTTTATGTAATCATTTAAATATTAATGAAATTTCAATTTTGTTCCTCATGACTTCAGCATAATTTATTTCTTGTCAATAATTTAGCATCAATTAACTTGAAAACTGTATAGGTTTCTCTTGCACTTAACTTAAATTGTGAATCAGGTAAATCATATAACAGTTAAGTTAAAGAAGGACATAAACCAAACTTAATGAACCGAACTCAACACTTGAACAAAAATAAAGTAATGCATACTTATCGTTTATCGAAGTGTGAAACAGATCATGTATAAGGTGAATCCAGCCGATCATCCTTACACCATCGGGATCTTGTTTACCACACGGGGTATAATAAGTATTTAAGGACCATGGAATTTGTTTACCACACGGAGTTAAAACAAATCCATAAGGACGCACCTGCTGATAAGGCTACCATCGAATGGTCAGCGAGTCCACCCGAACCTCCTTACTCCGTTGTGAATTTGTTTACCGCGTAGGGTATAACAATTTTAAAAGGACCATGGAATTTGTTTACCACACGGGGTTATAACAAATTCATAAGGACGCACCTGCCGATAAGGCTACCATCGAATGGTCAGCGAGTCCACCTGAACCACCTTACTCCATTGTGAATTTGTTTACCACGCAGGGTATAACAATTTTAAAAGGACCATATAATTTGTTTACCACACGGGGTTATAACAAATCCATAAGGACGCACCTGCCGATAAGGCTACCATCGAATGGTCAGCGAGTCCGCCCAAACCTCCTCACTTCGGTGAATTCTGGACCAATGAAGAGAAGATCAATTGAAGAAAAATGAATCTTTTATTGATGATGATCCAAACATTTACAGACTTCCGGGAGACTAACCCGATCTTTACTGAAAATACTTCCGAAGTCTACCAGCATGCCAAGTATTCTTGATCTCTGATCCATCCAATGCCCTCAACCGATAAGTTCTTGGCTTTGGTACTTCAACAACTTCATACGGTCCTTCTCAGAGCTTTCCCAAGTTCTGAGGCATAGATGCTTCGACTTCCCTGAGGACGAAATCTCCTACTTCAAATCTACGAAGCTTTACCCCCTTGTTGTAATGTTTAGCTACTCTTCGCTGATACCCTGTCAATTTGATCAAGGCTGTTTCTCTGACTTCTTCAAGCAAATCCAGATTGATCTTCAACCTTTCTTCATTGTAAATTTCTTTAAATTAACTGACCCGAAGACTTAGAGATCCAATTTCAACTGGGACTAAGGCATCAGTACCATAGGCCAGCCTGAAAGGTGAATCCCCTGTCGTAGTCCTCGGTGTAGTCCGATAAGCCCATAACACGCTGAGCAGCTCTTCTGGCCATCTTCCCTTAGCCTCATCCAATCTACGCTTGATCCCATTCAGCAGTGTTCTGTTAGTCACCTCAACTTGTCCGTTCGACTGTGGATGAGCTACCGAAGTCTTTCTGTGCTGAACCTCCAACTCTTTTAAAAATGCTTCAAACTTCGATCCCACGAACTGGCGTCCGTTGTCTGATATCACCACCTTAGGAATTTCGAAACGAAACACTACTGACTCCTTCATGAACTTTAAACATTCTTGTTCCGTTATCAACCTCAGTGGCTTCGCTTCTACCCATTTGGTCATATAACTGATGGCGACTATAACAAAACTGACCTGACTTTTAGCTTTCGGCAATGGACCCAATATATCTACCCCCCAAACAGCGAATTGTATAGGAGATAAGATCGAGTATAGCTCTTCTGGTGGCTGATGTGAGATCGGATTGTTGAGTTGGCACTTCTCATATGAGACCCCATATTTTATGAATAAATATTTAATATTCTTGAAATATTTTTATTTATTTATTTATTTATTTATATTATGGTATAGATTTGATATAATGTTATAGTTGTGGGTAGTATTTTTAAATTTTGTAAAGTATGTAAGTTGTTATATAATATTCGATTGGTCGGGAAATATTTTTTTTGTCGGAGAATATCCGTACGACGGTATAATCATTGGTGGACCCCACAACAGAATTATTATCGAATTGAGAAAACGACAAAAATATTTTATAGAAATAATGGCGGAAGTTTATAATGAAGAGAGAATGACGCGGATGTTTTTAAGAGGTTTGAAGCCGGAGATACGTCAATATCTTATTTCTCATAAACTGTGTTTGTATTTAGATATTGTAAATAGGGCTCAGTTAGTGGAGCGCGATAACGACTCAACGCAACCAAAAGAGAGCAGTCGGTAAAATGATAATACCAGTGAGAGCAGTCATCGAAGCGGTGACAACAAGCGTGGAGGGAATCAACAGGCCAGAAATGGTAACCACTTCGGTGGTAATCAGGGCCAAAACAATAAGAATGGTCATTTCAAGAAGAGGAGATTCAACAATGATAGAAAGACGTCATCACCATCACCCGTTGTTAAGGAAGGAGAACGACCACCTATCATATGTTTCAAATACGGAGGGGAGGGGCACATCAGTCCAAACTGCGCGATGCCGTCCAAAGTATGTTATAATTGTGGAAGAGAAGGTCACTTAGCCCGATTTTGTCGTTCACCGAAGACAAGTTCAGTTAGGATGGAGGCACCGAAGGCCGTCCCAGAAAAGTCAAAGCCGGTAGTTTAAGAGAGAGCGTTTTTTTTTTCGTGACGAGGAACCTGAATAAAATTATCACGGGTATGTTAGTCATAAACTCTTTTGAAGTCTATACCGTGTTAGATACCGGTTCTACTCACTCTTTTATTTCACATAGTTGTGTTCAATGTTTCAACTTAACTCCGGAGAAGTTAGACTTTGATTTATCTGTTGAAATTCCGTTGGGAGAAACTTTCGTTACCTCCACTATTTATAAATTTTGTTTGATTCAAATAAACACTTTCGCGTTACCTGTCGATCGTATCTCTTTGAAAATACTTGCCTTTGATGTTATTTTAGGAATCGATTGGTTAACTACTCATCATGTTTTTTTTGTAAGGTTGTTAGCTTTCATACTCCTAACCAACCTGTTATGCGAATTCAAAGTAACCAAACCACTAAAGTCAATCATTGTCATATCAAGCCATAAGTAAAGAGCCCCGATCCTTTTGTTGTTGACTTCCTTGTGTGGAATGCACTAAAGCCAGACTTTCTGTAGGCGACGTCGTGAATGACGATGGCAAGTTGATAGGTATCAATGTGACGTGCTATCCAAGTCTTGGATGAGGATCACAGTTTTGAACGATATTTCTATTGTTAATAAATTTCCTGACGTATTCTTGAAGACTTCTTAGCCTACCCCAAAGCGTGAAATCGAATTTTGTATTGACCCTAGTACAAAACTCATTTCTTAAACCCTCAAATATTTCTTCAACTAAAACGAACGTATAATGCGCCAAAAACGTCGGCTTGAGCTGTTGAAGATTACGATCGTACCATGCAATATCATCGTGGAAATGCGAACGTGGTAGCTGACGCGTTTAGTAGAAGATTGTATGCATTTATGAGTGCGATGTTGTTAACACAAAGACCCATTTCGTACGACTTACAAATGATGAAGATAGAGTTAAAGACTCTAGGAACCCACATGAAGATAACGAATATACGAGTAGAATCGACTTTAATAGATAAAGTTAAAGCCGCTCAAGCTACAAACCCAGAGCTGATGAATGTGAAGAAGAAGGTTCAAGAGTGCGTTATTCTAGAAGCAAGAATCGACGAAGAGAGAAAATCTCAACCCTCGATTTAATTGACCCATTTTAAATCTTCGATCAAGTAAGAACTGTGGCTTATATACTCGTTTTACCGCCAAGTATGTCGCGTGTTTATAACGTTTTTAACGTGTCGATGTTATGTAAAAATGTGGACGACCCAAACCACATTATTAATTTTGAACCGGACGCGATAGCAAAAGATTTAACGTATGAGGAGATACATGTTAACATATTGGATAAGAAGAATCGTATTCAACACTCAAAGGTTATACCTCAAGAGTTAGAATCTGACGAGGTATCCTCACCTCTTCAGCATTTCAGGTACGTAAGTAAATTTCGAGGGCGAAATTCCATAAGGAGGGGAGATTGTGAGACCTCAGATTTTATGAATAAATATTTAATATTCTCGAAATATTTTTATTTATTTATTTTTTTTATATTATGGTATAGATTTGATATAATGTTATAGTTGTGGGTAGTATTTATAAATTTTGTAAAGTATGTAAGTTGTTATATAATATTTGATTGGTCGGGGAATATTTTTTTTGTCGGAGAATATCCGTACGACGATATAATCATTGGTGGGCCCCGCAACGGAATTATTATCTGATTGAGAAAACGACAAAAATATTTTATGAAAATAACGGCGAAAGTTTTACCGTTAACTGTTGAAACACCCGATATTAAAAGTACAGTAATACGCGTGGTTGCATAGTAGCACACGGTATTGATTATTGATGCTTATGTGAGAAGTCACTAGTATTGTTCACTTGGGTATTTGGGACACTTTTCGTGTCAGAGTACTATTCACGAGTTACTATTCACGAGTTACTATTCACCCAAATTACTATTCACTCTAGTATTGTTCACTCGAGTATTTGGGACACTTTTCGTGTCAGAGTACTATTCATAAGTTACTATTTATGAGTTATAATATTAATGATGAATGTTGTTCGGAGTTGAATTTGGAGACGCGAACGTGATATTTGAGTCCGGAACGTCGAAATTAGTAAAAATAGTCTATAAACACAAAATTTTCTGAAATTCACTATTTGGTCAAAAAGTCGACAGTTGACTTTTTCAGAAAAAGTCAAACTTTGAAATTTCAAAATTTATATTTTTGATAAAAATGGTTTCATTAGGTTGGAATTGTTTGTGTTAGTGAAAATCGACATTTATTTCGATAATAATTGATATCTGGAGGTTATATTGACCAATCGGGTATTTAACCGGAAAAATGAGCAATTGATTGCTATTATTTCACATGATTATAACTATTTATTCACATGTTATACTATTGACTCACATTCTTGTTACTATTAGGGTAGTTGGTGCAAGATTGATAATACTTGCATGACTAAGTTAAAAATAGAGGTATAGAGGGAGGTACTATATTGTAATTAATTTTTCACATGTTTAGAACTATTGAGTCACATGATTTTACTATTGATTCACATGATTTACTATTAGGGGAGTTGGTGCAAGTTTGATAATACTTAGATGATTGAATTAAAAATGAAAGAAAAGTTGGAGGTATTGTACTATAATATTTCGAGCCCCAAAACGTGCAATTATCGAAACTATGTTTTCCTATAAATAGAAACTCATTCTTCCTTCATTTTTCACCAATTCACTAAAGCTTTAGAGCCATTATTATAGAGAGAAATTATAGAGAGAAGCTATAGAGAGAAAATCTATAGAAGAAGAGAAGTCTGCTCCCTCACTACTCCTATATCCAGTTTCTTTCAAAGGTAGGGAATATTATTTCTTTCTTTCATCTTCATGAAGAGAACTTCTGTTGTTCCATTCTTTGTTATTATGTTGGAATAACCTGCTTATGCGAAGTACCGCATACTTGGTGAAATTCTTTAATTATTAAATTCCTTATTATTCTGCTGGAACATCCTGTCTGTGCGTTCTACGCCAGACCTGGTTCTATTATTTAATATTCTGTTAGAACATCCTGTCTGTGCGTTCTACGCCAGACCTGGTTCCGTCTTTACTATTCTGTTGGAATATCCTGTCTATGCGTTCTACGTCGGACCTGGTTTCGTCTTTACTATTCTGTTGAAATATCCTGTCTGTGCGTTCTACGCCGGACCTGGTTCTGTCTTTACTATTCTGTTGGAATATCATGTCTGTGCGGTTTACGCCGGACCTGGTTCTGTTATTTATTATTCTGTTGGAATAACCTGCCTATGCGGTCTATCGCATGCCTGGTGATTTCTTTTGTTATTCCATTCCTTATTATACTCAGTTGGTTAAAGTTTTGACTTCTATACTCCATGAAATTAGTGGAATATCCTTTATATTTGCGCTTCATCCAGTATCTTTTCATGGAAATATTCTTCTGAGCATTCTTGAATTTTACTCCACAAAGCAGTATCATGTTGACAATTTGGACATTATCAGTTCCTGGATAAATTAATTCTTGAACTTGTTTTATTGAATTCGTATATTATTGTCATTATCCTCATGATTATATTTTGTTGAAAGTCATCTGTGGCCTGTAGTGCATAGATGGACTTGGTATGATTATGACTAGGGATTATTCGGTGTAATCATGACCGTAATGTTACAAATGATGTGGTAAAAATCCTCATTTGCCGTAGTGCATTGATGGACAGTTTTTGGTATGATTATGGCTATGGATTCTCTTTGGCCGTAGTGCAAAGATGAATTATTTTATGGCATGATCAGGGCCGTTGATGAAAACATGATTATCTTTAGCCGTAGTGCATGGATAATTTGTGTTCGTGATACTAAAAAATATTCTTGGCCGTAGTGCAGGGGTGATTCGATGATGTGGATTATTTATTAAGCTGAGTCCCAGCGATAAAAGTCATGAAAAACCTTTTAAATCATAAAAGATAGTAGATTTTATTTTCTACTTGACTCTTTTAATGGATTGCTTGTTCCGCTGCAGTTAAACTTGATGTCTATTATATTTTATCAGTTTAACATTGTTGGAGACTAATGATAATTTATTCTGCATTATCTTAGTCATAATATTTCTTACTGGGCTAGTTGAGCTCACCCTTTTGCTTTTATTGCTCTCTTCAGGAAATGAGAATATAGCTGGGACGAGTCGGGGAACGGAGTGATGGTCCAGAGAATAGCATTAGTAGTCCTCACTATTCTGTGAAATAGTGTGATAATAATTGTAATGAGGACTCCTTTTGAGTTTGTATAATCTCTAGCAGACAATATTTGTATTCAAACTCACAGTTTATGTTTTGTCGTGTTGTACATGACAGTTGTATTAGTAAGATGTATTTGAATTCTGTACCATGTATCTGGCGACCTAAGATGGGTGATGTATACCTAATTTTGGGGGCGTCACATCTCACACTTCTTTACGTACTCCGTAGCTTCCTTGAAGATTGTAGGCCAGTAGTATCCCTGACGAAGCACTTTATAGGCTAATGACTTAGCAGCCATATGGTCGCCACAGATACCTTCATGAACCTCCCGAAGAGCATAATCAGCTTCGGATGGAGTCAAACACTTTAGCAATGAAGATGAAAAGGCCCTTCGATACAGATCCCCATCTATAAGAACGAAGTTAGCGCTCTTGTAATTTATTTTCCTGGCCAGCATCTGATCCGAAGGAAGGACGCCATCTGCCAGATACTCCAGATATGGAGTCAACCAGCAGTTGGAGCAGTCAATACACATTACTGATTTATGTTGAACACTAGGATACTGTAAAATTTCCAAGTAAACAGACCCATCGAAGATATTGGCATCCGTGGTAGCCAACTTTGACAGTGTATCGACAATGGAATTATCGTTACGTTAGACCCCTTGAATCTCATAGGAGATAAAATACTGAAGCCGATCTTTCAATTCTGCCAAATACTTGATCATTCTCACACCTTGAGCTTCATACTCCCCTGAGACTTGCTTGACGACCAGCTGAGAATCACTATAAATGATCAACTTCTGGACTTCCAGACTTTTCGCCAATTGAACTCCTGCCAGCACTGCTTCGTACTCTGCCTCATTGTTCGTTGCTCTGAACCCAAATCTGATGGCCTGCTGCATTTTGAATCCCTCCTAATTCGTCAAGATAATTCATGCCCCACTGACATCCGAGGTAGAAGACCCATCTGCATACAGCGTCCACGAACTCTGACCGTGCTGAAGAATTGCTACTGCTTGATCTGATGCTTCAGCTCTTGTGGAATCTTCATCAACTTCGGAAAACGAGCATTCCACCATAAAATCAGCCAAAGCCTAACCCTTTATAGCAGTTTGGGGATGATACTCTATAAAGAATTGAGATAACTCCATTGTCCAAGCAGCTAATCTCCCTAAGACTTCAGGTTTGCTCATTACCTTCTTCAAAGGCTAATCCGTATAAACCACCAAGAGCTGACCTTGAAAATATTGCCTAAGCTTTCGACTAGTTATTATCAAAGCAAAGACAAATTTCTCAATATTCGGATACCTGGTTTCAACATCCCTAAGAACATGGCTGACATAGTAAACTGGATGCTGCTTTCCTCTAACCTCTTGAACTAAAACTGCTCCTACTGCCAATGAACTAGCTGCCAAATATAAATACAAAGTCTCAGCAGAAGCGGGTTTCACTAACAAAGGTGCCGAAGATAAATACGTCTTTATGTTCTGAAAGGCGTCTTCACACTCCGAAGTCCACTGAAACGTCTTTGCATTCTTCGGTCCTTTCAACGTGTCAAAGAACGGTAAACATCTTTCTGCCAATTTGGACATGAATCTCCTCAAAGCTGTAATCCTCCCAGTAAGACGTTGAACATCTTTAAATGATTGAGGAGTCTTCATATTCAAGATTTCCTGGATCTTCTCTGGGTTGGCTTCGATACCTCTCTGACTGACAAGATAACCCAAAAACTTGCCAGCACCAAGACCAAAGGTGCACTTGGTTGGATTTAGCCTCAAGTTGTGATGACGAATCATCAGAAAGCATTCTTCTAAATCGTCCAAGTATTTTTGTACAAGCATACTCTTAACAATCATGTCATCGACGTACACCTCCATATTCCTACCCAACTGATGTCTGAAGACGAAGTTCATCATCCTCTGGTAAGTGGCTCCAGTATTTATCAAGCCGAACGTCATCTTCTTGTAAGCATACACCGAACGGTGTGTAATGAATGATGTCTTCAGAATATCCTTCTTGCACATAGAGATCTGGTGATAACCTGAAAAAGCATCCATAAAGCTTAGTAGTGCATACCCCAAAGTCGCATCAATGAGCTGATCAATGTGGGGTAGTGGATAGAAGTCCTTCGGGCAAGATTTATTCAGATCTGTGTAATCAATACAAACTCGCCACTTCCCATTATGTTTTTGGACCAGCACTACGTTAGCCATCCACTCCGGATAATCTATCTCAAAGATGAAGTCTACAGCTATCAGTTTTGCAATCTCTTCATCAATAATCCTCTGTCGCTCTGGTGCAAAGATCCGCCTCTTCTGTCGAACTGGCTTCTTTGATGGATCCATTTCTAGCCTATGCTCCACTATGCTTCGGCTCACTCCTGGCATGTCTTTAGGTTCCCAAGCAAAGATGTCCGCATAACAGTGAAGAAGTTACATAAGGTTAGTCCAGAGAGGTTTCGGCAGACCCGAACCTATCTTCACGATTTTATCCTTCTTGCCAAGAATCAGCTCGATTTCCTCCGTTTCCCCCGCTGGCATGACTAATGGCTCCGAACTACTTTTGATAAAAGGCTCGATCTCTATAGCTATAGTCTGCTTCTGCTTGCTGACCCCAACTCCTGAAGTAATTACAACATTCTGATAACAGCGTCTGACCAGATCTAAGTCCCTTACTACTTCACAAACTCCATGTGCTATTGGGAACTTGATTTTGAAGTGAGGAATTGATGTGACAGCTTGCAGTGCAGTCAAAGTAGGTCTACCCAGTATGGCGTTGTAGGTCGAATCTACATGCACAACATAAAATTTACGCGTTATCTCTACCTGCCGAGGAGTTGTGCCGAAGATCACTAGTAGTTCAATAGTGCCTGTAACTTTGACTGGATCATTGCTAAAACTATATAAGGGGGCCTCCTGTCCAACCTCCATCTTTCGCCCATCAAGATGCATCCTCTGATAATCATGGGCGTATAGAATGTCAACAGAAGACCCGTTGTCTATCACCATTCGTTTCATGTCCACCAAACCCACCTGTGCAGTTATCACCAACGCTCCTTCATGGGGTTCAATGGGTTCCGAAGGATAATCCTCATTAGTGAAAGTTATGACTGTCCCTGGAAACGGCCTGTTAATCTTCAGGAGAACACCCGCCACAGACATAACCGAGTCCAGATAACCCCTCCTCTTCTTCCCTACTAGCTTTCCTGCCATCCCATCGGTAATTACATCAACGACGTGCCTTGGGGGCTGATTTGGAACAGGTTGTACAGGCTGAATCGGCTGAACCACTTGAACAGTTCGATTTTCATTTGGCGGATCCTACAGATGATCCCTTCCAGCCACATACCGAACCAACAAACCACTCTGAATCTTCCTCTCTGCAAAATCCTTCAGACTACAACATTTGTTCGTGTCGTGACCCGTGGCTTGATGATAGCCACAAAACTTTCGGGTATTACCTTGTCCTGGCTTAATATTGTCACGAGGTGGTTCAAAGTATGGCTGATTTCTGATTTGATCCAAAATTACAGACCTATCCATATTCAGTTTGGTGTAAACCTTATTCACCTTCTGGGTAAGAGCAGGTGGGCGATTGCCTCCTTGACACCAGTTGTTGTTGTATTTCTTCGAACTGCCCTCTGGTCGATTATTATTCCCTCCATTCTTCATCTGATCGCCTTCGACCTTGGTATCTGTATCCTTCATTTTGTCCGAAGAAGGATGCTTCAAGCTATTCATAGCTTCCTCGACCACAATATAGCTTTCTGCTTTATCAAAAGCTTCGGCCAAACTCTTCGGATGGTGAAACATCAGCTTCTTCACCAACTTCTCAGACTTCACCAAATCCAAGCCATTCTGAAACAAGCCAACAGCCTAGAGATCATTAAGATCGGTCACCTGGCCAACTACTTCCCTGAAGCTTTTCACATACTGACCTAAGGACTCATTCAAAAACTGTCAGACCTGTGCCATAGAACCCGCAGGCTTTCCTCTCCTTCTATTGCCCCCGAAACGAGCATGAAACTTGTCGCATAACCCAAACCATGACGAGACCGAATCTGTAGGCAAAGTTCCCATCCACTGCCTTGCATCCTTCCTCAACGTTGTAACGAACGTATGGCACTTGGCAGCATCAGTAAAATCATAGTAATCCATCAGCCAGTCGAACGCCTGGCTATGGTCATAAGGATCCCTTGATCCATCATAACTTTCCATGTGGGGTAACTTCTTGGTAGGGTCGGCTTTTTTCTTCAAAATATCCGAAGAAAAAGTTGATGCCTTCTTTCCCGGGGTGTCCTTCACCTATTGAACTTCAGCTAGTTGCTTCCGGAGCTCTTTCAACTCCTTAACCAAAAACTCAACCCCTTCTGGCTTCAAGGAGACTTCTTTCTCCGGAGAAATTTTCTTCTTACGAGTAGAGTGGCTCCTTCCATCAGAACCCACTGCTCTCGATGGACTTCTGGATCTACTTCGGTGTGGGGTCCTATCATCACGATGAGAGTATTCAAGACGATATTCCTTCTTTGTAGCCTCTGGTATATGTTCCCAGGATTCACTTCTTCACCTACTGCCACAATGACCTCGAGTATCAATAAGATGAAGTGCTTTCTTTGATGCCACAGGAGTTCTGCTTCTCGATCTCCTTCGATCATGAGGACGACCTCAAGATACATGTCCAGAACGTTCTGACTCCTTCCCATCTCTCTGTTGTACCTCCCTAGGCTTACTACATCTTTCAGAATGCACATAAGTAGATGCTTCGTCCCTCAGTTCAGCCATCTGAAGCATTTGCTCGGCTATATCTTCCCATTACTGCAGAAGAACCTCCAAAGCTTTATCTGCTTCGTCTGCCATCTTCGCTAACTTGATAGCTTTGTCATTTTGACCACTTCGGTGCCAAGTTCTAGGCGATATGCCTTCTACTCGCCTCTGACCATGACTGCATTCTTTGTCAGCAGTAAAGACCAACCTCCTTCTGACTTCACCCTAGGCTCTCGAACGAGGACCTCCTAAATCGTGCTTGGAAGCATTGCTCTCATGAGCACTCTTTGAGGGACCCAAACGATCCCTAGCAGAAATACGTTGAACAGACGAACTCACAGCCCTCGGCTATCTTTCCGGTGTAACAGTTCTACTTCTTACCATAACTTTTGACGTAGAACAAATGAATAGATTGTGATTGAAAACTCAAGAACACTAGAACGCCCTCCTTCTTGCGCCAATGTTAACGCCAAGATCTACCTCCACGTCCCAATCACGTAAGACGCTATGATCATGCACAATAAACACAATCAACACCAAAAGCTTGACGGCTTCGACTGTCGAGGGATAGCTCAGGCGTGAGAGTCAATACAGGCGATCACAAGGTTAACAATGGAGGATAAAATATCTAGTGTATTTAGAGAGAGAAAATTGATCAGTTACCTTTGCATGTACGACTTCCTTGCCATGATATACTGCCATTCTCGGTTTACCATGCCCTCCACCCCCCGTCTGACACCAACCATCTGATCATACTGATCTTAGCCGACTGCATGCAGCTCACCCACTACTTTCAGCCACTATTTTCCACCTCCAGCCGACTAAGAATCCCATCCACATTAATGTATGGCAGAAATAATAGTCAACTGTCATGCTTTTTTATTATTACCGGTCAAAGATAGATATTTAGTTACCTAATGGATCATTCTAATGACTAAGCCCAATACAATAAGGATGACCCATCTGACCGGGACCAACTGAAATGACCCAATGGAATAATCAAATAACTCGGCCCAAACTATTCGGCCCAAAAGGCAAAATATCAAGACCCAACAAATAGTTTTCTTGAAAACAAAAAATAAAGAATAGAAATAAGTTAAATTGATTTACATCATCCTATGTTTAATTTGGTTATTTAATTTGTTTGATTTTAATCCCTTTAGTTTTGGTGTGGACGATTATCTGATTAATGATAATTGAGTTTTGGTTTAAGGTAAATTGCTTAAAGCTGTAAGAATTTGTAGTTTGAAAATTAAGTATAATGTATTTTGGGGCTATCCAGGTTTATTTGGAGTATAAGTAATAATGTTATGCAATTTTTATGTGTAGCTATTCATTTAAATTTTCAATACTGTAAGACCCCAACTTTTATAAATAAAGATGAATTTTCTATAAATATTATTTTTAAATATTATGGAGTTAATTTGATATAATGTTATAGTTGTGGGTAATATTTATAAATTTTACAAAGTACACAAGTTGTTATATAATATTCGATTGGTCGGGGAATATTCATTTTAACAGGGAATATTCGTACAACGGCACAATCATTGGTGGACCCCACAATAGAATTATTGTCGGATTGAGAAAACGACAAAAATATTTTATTAAAAATAACGGCGGAAGTTTTACCATTGATACTGTTGAAATACTCGGTAGTAAAAGTACAGTAATACGTGTGGTTGCATAGTAGCACACGGTATTGATTATTAATGCTTATATGTGAAGTCATTCAGTTTGATTCAATTATTGTCAGTTAATAATATGAATTATTTAGCGATAATGAAGTTTTGTTTTATTCGTATTATTAACGTAATAAAACAGAAACATCTTTTTATATAAAACAGAATACTTTATTAAAGTTATTCTATAAATAGAATATATTATATTTTATTTAAAAAAAATTTCTTTAAATATGGACCGTCAGATTAAAGTAATTAATCTGGACCGTTCATGGATTAGTTACTATGCATTCTATTTTTCTATAAATAGCAGCTCATTCCTTCATTATTTCTTACGAATTCACTGAACTCTAAAGAGAGAAACTATAGAGAGAGAGAAGAAAAGTATTCTGTTACTTAACTACTTCCTTATTTCAGTTCTTCTTTAAAACGGTAAGGGGTGCTATTTTTTCTTATTCATGAAGAGAACTTTTATTATTCCATTTCTTATTATTCTGTTGGAATAACCTGTATACGCGGTCTACCCTATACTTGGTGACATTCTTCTATTATTCTGTTGGAACATCCTGTCTGTGTGTTTTACATCGGACTTGGTTCCGTTTTTATTATTATTATTCTGTTAGAACATCCTGTCTGTGTGTTTTACACCGGACCTGGTTCCGTCTTGTTATTATTCTGTTGGAACATCCTGTCTGTGTGTTTGACACCGGACCTGGTTCCATTATTTATTATTCTTTTGGAATATCTTATTTGTGCGTTTACGCCGGACCTGGCTCTATTATTTATTATTCTGTCGGAATATCCTGTCTGTTCGTTTACGCCGGACCTGGTTCCATTATTTATTATTCTGTTAGAATAACCTGTCTGTGCGGTCTATCGCATGCCGTGTGATTTCTTTTGTTATTCCATTCTTTATTATACTCAGTTGATTAAGTTTTAACTTCTATACTCCATGAAATTAGTGGAATATCCTTGATAATTACGGTTCATCCAGTATCTTTTCATGAAAATATTCTTCTAAGCATTCTTGAATTTTACTCCACAAAGCAGTATCATGTTGACAATTTGGACGTTGTTAATTCTTGGATAAATTAATTCTTGAACTTGTTTAATTGAATTCTTATATCATTGTCATCATTCTCATGTTTATAAAATGTTGAAAGTCATCTGTGGCCTGTAGTGCATAGATGGACTTGGTATGATTATGACCAGGGATTATTCGGTATAATCATGACCGTAATATTACAAATGATGTGGTAAAAGTCCTCATTGGCCCGTAGTGCATTGATGGATAGTTGTTGGCATGATCATGACCATTAATGAATACACGAATATCCTTGGCCGTAGTGCAGGGGTGATTCGATGATGTGGATTATTTTATTAAGCTGAGTCCCAGCGATAATAGTGTTGAAAAACCTTTTAAATCATAGAAGATAGTAGATTTTATTTTCTACTTGACTCTTTTAATGGATTGTTTGTTCCGCTGCAGTTAAACTTGATGTTCATTATATTTTATCAGTTTAACACTGTTGAAGGCTAATGATAATTTATTCTGCATTATCTTAGTCATAATATTTCTTACTGGGCTAGTTGAGCTCACCCTTTCTTTCACTGTTCTCTTCAGGAAATGAGAATATAGCTGGGACAAGTCGGGGAACAGAGTGATGGACCAGATGATAGTATTAGTAGTCCTCACTATTCTATTAAATAGTGTGACAATAATTGTAATGAGGACTCCTTTTGAGTTTGTATAGTCTCTAGTAGACAATAATTGTATTCAAACTCACAGTTATGTTTTGTCTTATTGTACACAACAGTTGTATTAGTAAGTTGTATTTATATTCTGTACCATGTATCTGACGACCCAAGATGGGTGATGTATACCTAATTTTGGGGGCGTCACAGTTGGTATCAGAGCTTAGGGATATGATCCCTGGCTAAGATGTGAGAATAAAACTAGGAGGGGAGAGACGGGGAATTCTTTCGCTAGTATGACCTACCTAAGTTTATTTGCATGGTATTTAATTGGTCGGTCAAAATATAAGGATAATATATGACATATCAATTAACTTTTGTTTTGTGGCAGTATCTGAAAATGACATCTGAGAATGTTGAGAATAGCAATAGAGCACAGGCGACTGTTGATTCACCACATATCAATAATCAGGATAATGTGCATCAGGAAGGTGACAATCCTCATGCAAACAACAACACTGACCAGATGATGAATGATGGAATGTTCAGAAGATTTATGCAGTTCATGCAACAGCAGGCGAGAGCGGATCCTGTCCAAAATATAGGTGGAAATACTGAAAACTCTCGGACGGTCACCGCTAAACAGTTCAAGGAGCTGGGACCACCGAGTTTAAGGGAAAGCCAAAACCACTTATAGCGGAAACATGGATAAAGCAGATCACCAAGATATTTGATGTCTTGGGATGCTCTGAGGAGCAAAAGGTTCCCTTTGCCGCCTTTATGTTGCGAGGAGAGGCAGATTACTGGTGGGAATCGATTAAGCGTACTCAACCTGCCGCACTGAAGATGTCTTGGGAGAAGTTCCAAGAGTTGTTCAATGACAAATACTTTCCCGAAAGTGTTCGTCACATGAAGGAGGTGGAGTTCATCAAATTAGAGCAGAATAATATGACCGTGTCGCAGTATGAGGCTAAATTTGCTGAGTTGTCCCGGTTTACGTCCCACTTGGTGGATAATGAAGAGCGAATGACGTGAATGTTTTTGCGAGGTTTGAAACCTGAGATACGTCAACATCTTATTTCTCATAAACTGTGTTTGTATTCAGATGTTGTGAATAGGGCTCAGTTAGTGGAGCGCGATAACGAGTCAATGCAACCAAAAGAGAGCAGTAGACAAAATGATAATACCAGTGAGAGCAGTCATCGAAGCGGTGACAACAAGCGTGGAGGGAATCAACAGGCCAGAAATGGTAACCACTTCGGTGGTAATCAGGGCCAAAACAATAAGAATGGTCATTTCAAGAAGAGGAGATTCAACAATGATGGAAAGACGTCAGCACCAGCCCCGTTGTTAAGGAAGGAGAACGACCACCTATCATATGTTTCAAATGCGGAGGGGAGGGGCACATCAGTCCAAACTGCGTGATGCCATCTAAAGCATGTTATAATTGTGGAAGAGAAGGTCATTTAGCTCGATTTTGTCGTTTACCAAAAACAAGTTCAGCCAAGATGGAGACACCAAAGGCCGTCCCAGAAAAGTCAAAATCGGTAGTGCAATGGAGAGCGTTTGTTGTGACCTCCCAGAAAGCAAGGAACCCGAATGAGGTCATCACGGGTAAGCTTATCATAAACTCTAACGAAGTCTATACTTTATTTGATACCGGTTCTACCCATTCTTTTATTTCTCCTAGTTGCGCTCATCGATTAAATTTGACTCCGGAGAAATTAGACTTTGACTTATCTGTTGAAACTCCATTGGGAGAAACCTTCATTACATCCACGGTTTATAAGACTTGTTTGGTTCAAGTTGGTACCCACACATTACCTGTCGATCTGATTTCATTAAAAATACTTGCATTTGACGTGATTCTAGGGATTGATTGGTTAACTACTCATCATGCAAAAATTAATTATTTTCGTAAGGTTGTTAGCTTTCATATTCCTAATCGACCTATTATGCGAATTCAAGCAACCAAACCATTAAAATCAATTACTGTCATCTCAAGCCATAAAGCTATTTGTTTATTAAAAAACGGATACCAAGCTTTCTTAGCTTATGTCACAGATCTAAACAAAAATACGTCAGTTTTGAATGATATTTCTATTGTTAATAAATTCCCTGACATATTCCCTAAAGAACTTCCTGGCCTACCCCTAGAGCGTGAAATTGAATTTTGTATCGACCTTGAACCCGGTACAAAATTTATTTCCAAAGCCCCATATCGAATGGCTCCTATTGAACTTCAGGAGTTAAAGATCCAACTGTAGGAATTGTTAGACATTGGCTTTATTCGTCCTAGTACTTCTCCTTGGGGTGCTCCTGTGCTATTCGTGAAGAAGAAAGATGGAAGTATGCGACTTTGTATTGATTATCGGGAGTTGAATCATGTCACCATCAAAAATAGGTACCCATTGCCACGTATTGATGACCTGTTTGACCAGTTGCAAGGAGCACAATTCTTTTCAAAGATCGATCTTCGTTCTGGATATCATCAGCTGAAGGTTAGAACTGAGGATA
This sequence comes from Panax notoginseng, assembly GCA_016801055.1. Lineage (NCBI taxonomy): Eukaryota > Viridiplantae > Streptophyta > Magnoliopsida > Apiales > Araliaceae > Panax > Panax notoginseng. The sequence goes on along the minus strand of CM029018.1, from coordinate 23,795,347 downwards.
TTCCAAAGACGGCTTTCAGAACTCTGTACGGGCATTATGAATTCCTAGTCATGTCCTTTGGATTGACTAATGCTCCTGCTGCCTTCATGGATATGATGAACCGGGTATTCAAGGAATATTTGGATCACTTTGTGGTCGTCTTTATTGATGACATCCTTATTTATTTCAAAAGCTGTGAAGATCATGAGCAACACTTGAGGCTAGTACTCCAAAAGCTTCGTGAATATAAGCTTTATGCCAAGTTGAAGAAGTGCGAGTTCTGGCTAGACGAGGTAGCATTCCTTGGGCACGTAGTATCAACTCGTGGAATATCGGTTGACCCGGCAAAGATTGAAGCTATTCAAAGCTGGGAGCAACCTAAATCAGTGACCGAAGTACGTAGCTTTCTTGGTTTAGCTGGTTATTATCGGAGATTCGTGGAAGGATTTTCTCGAATCGCTACTCCATTAACTCAGCTGACTCGGAAAGATACAAAGTTCGGTTGGAGCGAAGAATGTGAGCAGAGTTTTCAAGAACTCAAGAGGAGACTCATTTCAGCACCTGTTCTAACAATACCATCTGGCTCGGAGGGATTTGTCATCTACAGTGATGCTTCGAGCAAAGGGTTGGGATGCGTTCTCATGCAACATAGAAAAGTCATAGCCTATGCATCAAGACAACTCAAGAAATATGAGAGGAATTATCCTACTCATGATCTAGAGTTGGCAGCTGTTGTCTTTGCACTTAAAATTTAGAGGCATTACTTGTATGGGGAGAAGGTGGAGATCTTTACGGATTATAAAAGTCTCAAATATTTCTTCACTCAAAAGGAACTCAACATGCGACAACGACGTTGGCTTGAACTGTTGAAAGATTATGATCATACCATTCAATACCATCCTAGAAAAGTGAACGTGGTAGCTGACGCATTGAGTAGAAGATCATATGCAAGTACGAGTGCGATATTGTCAACACAAAGGCCCATTTTGTGTGACTTGCAAAGGATGGAGATAGAGTTAAAGACTCTAGGGACCCATGTGATGATGGCGAATATACAAGTAGAACCGACTTTAATCGATAAAGTTAAAGCTACTCAAGCTACAGACCTGGAGCTGATGCGTATGAGGAAGAAAGTTCAAGAAGGTGCTATGCCGGAAGCAAGAATCGATGAAGAAGGAATACTTCGAGCCAACTCCAGACTTTGTGTTTCTAACAACCCTGATTTAAAGTATGAAATCATGATGGAGACGCACAACACACCGTTTGCAATCCATCCTGGGAGTACCAAAATGTATCATGATCTTCGTCATACATTTTGGTGGAGCAATATGAAGCGAGAAATAGCACTGTTTATCTTAAGGTGTCTAACTTGTCAACGAGTCAAAGCGGAGCATCAAGTACCAAAAGGTCCATTGCAACCACTTGAAATTCTAGAATGGAAGTGGGAGCACATTACCATGGATTTTGTTACCAGTCTTCCTAAGGTTTCTCAAGGATAGATGTGATTTGGGTCATTATTGATAGATTGACCAAGTCTGCTCATTTCTTATCGATACGAGAAACTTATACACTTGAACGTCTTGCTCGTATGTACATAAACGAGATTGTAAGACTGCATGGTATGTCAGTATCCATAGTTTTTGATCGAGACCCAAGATTCACTTCACGATTTTGGGTTAGTTTACAAAAAGCTATGGGCATGAATTTACGATTTAGTTCGGCATATCATCCTCAGACGGACGGACAATCAGAGAGGACTATTCAAACTCTAGAAGATTTATTAAGACTCTGTGTCCTTGACTTCAAGGGAAGTTGGGACAAGTTCTTACCATTGGTAGAGTTTTCCTACAACAACAGTTATCAAGCAAGTATTGGCATGGCTCCATTCGAAGCGTTGTATGGAAGAAAGCGTCGTTCTCCAGTATGCTGGGATGAGGTGGGTGAAGCAATGTTGTTGGGACCGGAGTTGGTACGTATGACTACAGAAAAGATTCAAACGATCCGACAACGTATAAAAACCTCACAAGATCGACAAAAGAGTCATGCTGATCTTCATCGAAAGGACGTGGAATTTGATATAGGAGATCATGTGTTCTTACGTGTTGCTCTATAGAAAAGAGTTACGAGATTTAGAAAGAAAAAAAAACTCAATCCTCGATTCATCGGTCCATTTTTAATCCTCGATCGAGTAGGAACTGTGGCTTATAGACTCGCTTTACCGCCAAGTATATCTCGTGTTCATAACATTTTTCACATATCCATGTTACGTAAATATGTGGAAGACCCGAACCACATTATTGAGTTAGAACCGGACGAAATAGCGGAGGATTTAACGTATGAAGAAGTTCCTGTTCAAATCTTGGATAAGAAGGAACATATTCTACGCTCCAAGGTTATACCTCAAATCAAAATTTTGTGAAGAAATCACGATGGTGAGAAAATGACTTGGGAGTTAGAATCTAAAATGAAGTCAAGGTATCCTTACCTCTTCGACATACCAGGTACGTACCCTAATTTCGAGGGCGAAATTTCATAAGAAGGGGAGGTTGTAAGACCCCAACTTTTATAAATAAAGATAAATTTTCTATAAATATCATTTTTGAATATTATGGAGTTAATTTGATATAATGTTATAGTTGTGGATAATATTTATAAATTTTACAAAGTACGCAAGTTGTTATATAATATTCGATTGGTCGGAGAATATTAATTTTAACAGGGAATATTCGTACAACGGCACAATCATTGGTGGACCCCACAACAAAATTATTGTCGGATTAAGAAAACGACAAAAATATTTTATTAAAAATAACGGCGGAAGTTTTACCATTGATACTGTTGAACTACTCGGTAGTAAAAGTACAGTAATACGTGTGGTTGCATAGTAGCACACGGTATTGATTATTAATGCTTATGTGTGAAGTTACTCAGTTTGATTCAATTATTGTCAGTTAATAATATGAATTATTTAGCGATAATGAAGTTTTGTTTTATTCGTATTATTAACGTAATAAAACAGAAACATCTTTTTATATAAAACAGAATACTTTATTAAAGTTATTCTATAAATAGAATATATTATATTTTATTTAAAAGATTTTTCTTTAAATATGGACCGTCAGATTAAAGTAATCAATCTGGACCGTTCATGGATTAGTTACTATGCATTCCATTTTTCTATAAATAGCAGATCATTCCTTCATTATTTCTTACGAATTCACTGAACTCTAGAGAGAGAAACTATAGAGAGAGAAGAAAAGTATTCTGCTACTTAACTACTTCCTTATTTCAGTTCTTCTTTAAAACGGTAAGGGGTGTTATTCTTTCTTATTCATGAAGAGAACTTTTGTTATTCCATTTCTTATTATTCTGTTAGAATAACCTGTATACGCGGTCTACCCTATACTTGGTGACATTCTTCTATTATTCTGTTGGAACATCCTGTCTGTGTGTTTTACACCGGACCTCGTTCCGTTTTTATTATTATTCTGTTGGAACATCATGTTTGTGTATTTTACACCAGACCTGGTTCCGTCTTGTTATTATTCTGTTGGAACATCCTGTCTGTGTGTTTGACACCAGACCTGGTTCTATTATTTATTATTTTGTCAGAATATCCTGTCTGTGCGTTTACGCCGGATCTGGTTCCATTATTTATTATTCTGTCGGAATATCCTGTCTGTACGTTTACGCCGGACCTGGTTCCATTATTTATTATTCTGTTAGAATAACCTGTCTGTACGGTCTATCGCATGCCGGGTGATTTCTTTTGTTATTTCATTCTTTATTATACTCAGTTGGTTAAGTTTTAACTTCTATACTCCATGAAATTAGTGGAATATCCTTGATAATTACGGTTCATCCAGTATCTTTTCATGAAAATATTCTTCTAAGCATTCTTGAATTTTACTCTACAAAGCAGTATCATGTTGACAATTTAGACGTTGTTAATTCTTGGATAAATTAATTCTTGAACTTGTTTTATTGAATTCTTATATCATTGTCATCATCCTTATGTTTATAAAATGTTGAAAGTCATCTGTGGCCTGTAGTGCATAGATGGACTTGGTATGATTATGACCAGGGATTATTCGGTATAATCATGACCGTAATGTTACAAATGATGTGGTAAAAGTCCTCATTGGCCTGTAGTGCATTGATGGACAGTTGTTGGCATGATCATGACCATTAATGAATACACGAATATCCTTGGCCGTAGTGCAGGGATGATTCGATGATGTGGATTATTTTATTAAGCTGAGTCCCAGCGATAACAGTGTTGAAAAACCTTTTAAATCATATAAGATAGTAGATTTTATTTTCTACTTGACTCTTTTAATGAATTGCTTGTTTCGCTGCAGTTAAACTTGATGTTCGTTATATTTTATCAGTTTAACACTGTTGAAGGCTAATGATAATTTATTCTGCATTATCTTAGTCATAATATTTCTTACTGGGCTAGTTGAGCTCACCCTTTCTTTCACTGTTCTCTTCAGGAAATGAGAATATAGCTGGGACAAGTCGGGGAACGGAGTGATGGACCAGATGATAGTATTAGTAGTCCTCACTATTCTGTGAAATAGTGTGACAATAATTGTAATGAGGACTCCTTTTGAGTTTGTATAGTCTCTAGTAGACAATAATTGTATTTAAACTCACAGTTATGTTTTATCGTACTGTACACGACAGTTGTATTAGTAAGTTGTATTTGTATTCTGTACCATGTATCTGACGACCCAAGATGGGTGATGTATACCTAATTTTGGGGGCGTCACAAATACTCCCTCAGTCATTGCCCCTCAGATTTCTCACTCCCTACCTTGGTGCCTCCGCTCTGCCTCCAAAGTCTAAACGGACCAAAGTTTTGACAAAACATCCACATTTCATTGAAGTTCCTCTCTCCTCCGAGTTGATTTCTGTTGTTAATTTGAGTGTGTGTACTACTATATTAAGTATTCAACAGCTAAAAAGATTTGACACTGAAGCAAAATTGGATGTAGGTGAAAATAATTTTATTGCTTGTTGTTGCTGGAATTTTTTCAAACTATTAAATAATAACTTATTCAATTATTCGGTTATCTAATATTTCGGTTAGTAATTCGGATACTTAAAAAAGTTAAATTTTGATTTTCGGTTATAACTGAAAAGCTTATTCGGTTAGGTTAATAACCGAATGCTCACTATTATACACACTCTTTTATCTTAATTATTATTTATTGTGAATTAAAGTGAGTTGAATCAGATATATTTTACTAATTAGATTCATGAATCATAAAATATCAATAGATATCATAATTATATCAAACATTAGGTTTTCCATGAACTTAGGTTTTTAAGGCTACTAATATAATACTAGTTGGTCATAACTCAAAATATTTGAGTAGCATGAATAGTTGCACTAACCGAGAGATCTGTTCAAAATTCATTGATCTAATAATCCAAAATTAAATAACATAATCAAAAATAATATTAAATATACATCAAATTCATCTTTATGTATAAAAAATCATACATAAAATTAACATAATAACATCAAGCAACAAGTTTTACATTTAAAATCAATTACTCATGAATGTTTCAACATTGCTCAAATAGAGTGCAGCTTCTCATGCACCGTAGATTCAACACTAGAACGATAAAGTTCCCCCCCCCCCCCCGTACTCCTTGAGAAGTGTAATTAAGTTGGTTTGTCTTACCTCTCCATGAAAACAAGAAACACCCTCGATCGGATGAAAAGCCCTAGACATTTCTGTAAGACCCCAACTTTTATGAATAAAGATTAATTTTTCTCGATATATATTTTTTAATATTAAGGTGTGAAGTTGTTATAATGTTATAGTTGTGGGTAATATTTATAAATTTTGCAAAGTAAGCAAGTTGTCATAAAATATTTGATTGGTCGGGGAATATTCGTTTTAACAGGGATTATTCGTACGACGACACAATCATTGGTGGACCCCACAACGAAATTATTGTCGGAGTTAGAAAACGACAGAAATATCTTTTTATAAAAATAACGGTGAAAGTGTTACCGTTAACTGTCGGTGATAAAAGTATAGTAATACGCGTGGTTGCATAGTAGCACACGGTATTTGATGCTTACGTGAGAAGTTACTCAGTTATACTCAATTATTGCCACAGAAATTGCTGCATAGTATCTCACATTATTGATTCTATTATTGTCACAGTATCATCTGCACAATATTTTATATTATTAAATCAATAATTGAGATGACAAGTTATTCATATTATTATTTGTATTATTGATAATGTCTAGAAAGTTCTGTCGAGGAAAGGGGTTTTGTCACCTAATTGCTCGCCAATAGGGAGAAATCCTTATCGAAAAGCCCCTTCTTTCCTGAGAATGATCTGGTTGTTAATATTACAAGTTATATTATTGATGAATAAATGTTGTTAAAAATATTGAGGGGATTTTTTTATGAAGTATTTAATTTTTTATAGGTTTGGCGTATTATTTGGACCCCCACTTACCCATTTTTCAAAACTATTGGTAGAAAGTTATCTCAGTTTTGTTTTATATATATATATATATATATATATATATATATATATATATAAATGTTGTCAGGGAAGGAAAAAATGGGGGGGAAGGGGAGGGGAAGGGTTGCGTGCGTGTGTGTGTGTGTGTGTGTATATATATATATATATATATATATATATATATATATATATATATATATATATAATAAGTTTTGTTTTTTTATGAAAAATAAAATATATTATATTTTATTATGTATAGTGTTTGTATAGTGTCTGCATAGTATTTGCATAGTAAATCATGTGAATTTCGAATTCAGCCCGTGATTTATTCCACTGTGCAGTCCATGATTTTCTTTTTCAAATAGTATCTGTCATTCTCCTATAAATAGGATACTTAGTTTAGAATTGAAAACACACCAGAATCAGAGAATTCTTCTTCTATAATATTGAGCGTGGAAAACAGTATAAATTTTCTTCAAGAATATCTCCGCCCTACGAGTCAGAAGTACTCTCTTTTTAAGGTGAGTGATATTATTTTTGTTCAGTATTCTTAAGAAATAATATTTTTTTCTACACTCTGTAGTATGTGAGTAATATTATTTCGTTTCAGATTCCAAATTCTACACTAATTTTGTTAAAGTATTGCTTCTATACTCCTTGAAATTAGTAGAATATCCTTGAAATTTGCGCTTCATCTAGTATCTTTTTACAAGGATATTTTTCTGAAAATTCTTGTTAAAGTTTAATTTTTTTATGCTGGAGTACTATTCACGAAATACTATTCACGTGATATTATTCACTCAGATACTATTCATAACAAAAATTAATTTTTTTTCCGTCCAAATCATTTTTGATACAATATTATTCTTGAATTTAACTCTACAAAGCAGTATCATATTGACAATTTAGACATTATTGAATTCTGGATAAATTAAATTATAAAATCTTTAAAATTTATCCTTACTCTCATTTAATTAAATTCTTATATCACTGTCATCATCCTCATTCGGCATAATCATGACCTATAATGTTACAAATAATGTGGTAAAAGTCCTCATTGGCCCGTAGTGTATTGATGGACAGTTGTTGGCATGATCATGACCATTGGTGATAACACGAATATCCTTGACCCGTAGTGCATGGATAATTCGTGAATGTGATACTAATGAATATCCTTGGCCGTAGTGCATGAATAATTCAGTGATGTGGATTATTTATTGAGCTGAGTCTCAGCGATAAATTGATGATAAACAAAATCCTCTTTGGCTTATGTGCAAAGATGGACGGTTGATTGGTATGACTATGACCATGGATTATTCGGTATAATCATGACCTGTAATGTTACAAATGATGTGGATTATTTATTGAGCTGAGTCTCAACGTTATTGGTTTTACAATTGTATGTCTTAGGCTCGTATTGCAAAGATGAACTGTTGATTTACCTGATTATAAATATGAATTGTGAATTTAACTATAATCTTTGGTAGTTCAGGTGAAGACAGGTGATGAGAGTTCTCTTTGTCTTGGGTACAACAAAGAACTGTTGATGAGTATTATAGAAATGAAATATTAACGATGGACTTTTAATTTAGAGGAGATAGTAGACATTATGTTCTACTTGACTCTTCTAATGGATTGTTGATTCCGTTGCTATTATGGTTAAAATTTTTTATCATCTACCATATGTTCTAAATCTCTGATTTATTATTGATGAAGTCTATTGATAATATAATTATCTTAAGCTATGATATTCTTTACTGGGCTAGTTAAGCTCACCCTTTTGCTTTCATTGTTTTCTTTAGTAAATGAGAATATAGCCGGGACTAGTCGAGGAATTAAGTGACGGTCCGAGATGGTGGTTGTAGTAGTCCTTACTATTTTATAAAATAGTGTGATAATAATTGTAATGAGGACTCTATTTGAGTTTGGATATTGTCTAGAAGACAATATTCGTGTTAAAACTCTCAGTTATGTTTTGTTGAATTTTACACGACAGTTGTATAATTAAGTTTGTATTTGTATTATGTACCATGTATTTGGCGACTCAGAATGGGTGATGCATACCTATTTTGGGGGCGTCACAATTTCAGTTGGTGCGCATGTTTTTGCATTATTAATTGCCATAGAGTGAAAGGTTGTCAACTAAAGACATTTTTAATCATAGTTTTATCTGACTCAAGGTCTGCATGTACCAAATGTGCAGTAAAAATTATACCAAAGGTATTATTAATTAAATAATCAACAAATAACTTTTAAATTTCCTACAAAAACACTTTGACTGTGAAATATGAGAGACAAAGGGAGAGTTTTGACAACATAACTATCTCAAACTATTTTTAGCATAAATGATATAATTTAGCTTTAAACCACCTCTAAGGTCACATCATGATTCATCAGGCGCAGGGGCGGATTCAGAATTTTTTTCCAGCATGTGCGGATTTTAATTTTTTTTGTTGAAGTTAAATAAAGAAAACTTGAAAATAATATTAAGTAATCATAATAATGTTACAAATTGCAATGAATATTCATAATCCAAACTAAAAAAAGAATTTCAAATAAAAAAAATTTAGATACAATTTAAAAACTTATTTTAATTACTTGTCATAGTTCAATTTGAATGAATCTCCAAATGCTTAAAGTCTCAAACCAAATTTGTTTTCTATAGTCAAACAAAACCATGAATTAATTTCAAAATTTATACTAAGAACACCAAAAATTATACATGGTCCATTAGTTAGATGCAGGGAAATAAAGTAATTATAACAACTAGAAATGAGGGCCTATTAAAGGCTCATAGTCATTTTCAATTTTCTATTATAAAATAAGGCAAAATCATTGTAAGCTATCGCAATAAAAGACAGAAATTACTCGACTAAAATGATCCCATTTTTAATTGAAGATCAAACAACCCAAAAACAAAAACCCATTCAGACCAAACAAATAGTAACCACAGTCAACCAAATCAATAACAAAAGAAATTCAAACTTGAAACAAACAATCCTTCATAGTTCACACGCTGATGAAAATTCAATACAAAAAATTATACAAAAAATGTGACGCCCCCAAAATAGGTCTACACAACCCATTCTGAGTCGTCAAATATATGGTACATAATTCAAATACAACTTCTTTTATACAATTATTAATTGTCGTGTAAAATACGACAAAACATAAACTGTAAGTTTCAATACAAATATTGTATAGTAGATAATATCCAAACTCAAAATAAGTTATCATTACAATTATTGTCACACTATTTTACAAAATAGTGAGGACTGCTATAATAACCATCTTGGACTATTACTCCACTCTCCGACTAGTCCCAGCTACATTCTCGCCTACTGAGAAGAACAATGGAACCAAAAAGAAAAGAGTGAGCTCAACTAGCCCAGTAAAGAATATTATGACTAAAATAATGTAGAATAAATTATCCTTAGTCCTCAACAGGAAAAAATCTGATAGAAAACAATAGACAACAAGTTTTAGATCAACAACTGTAGCAGAAATAGCAATCCATTAGAAGAGTCAAGTAGAGGGTAAAGTCTACTATCTTCTATGATTTAAAAATCTATCATCAATATTTTATCTCTGCAATAACAATCAATAAATGTTTTAAATCAACAAAGTATCCATGCACTACGGGCCAAGGATATTCGTTTTTATCACCAGTGGTCATGATCATGCCAAACAACTATCCATCTATGCGCTACGGGTCAAAGAGGACTTTCACCACAATATTTGTCTGTAATTTTACATGTCATGATTATACCAATACACAATTTCTGGTCATAATCGTACCAATCAACAGTCCATCTATGTACTACGGGCCAAAAATAACTTTTACCATAATATAAGCGTGAGGATGATGACAATGATATAAAGAATCAATCAAGTGAGATCAATGATAAATATTAAAGATTTATAATTCAATTTATCCAGAGTTCAAGAATGTCCAAATTTTCAACATGATAATTAATTGTGGAGTAAAATTCAAGAATGATATTCATGTATTAAAAATAATTTGGACAGAAAAGAAACTAATTTTATCATGAATAGTACCTTGTGAATAGTATCCCGAGTAAATAGTACTCTATGAATAGTACTCCGAATGAAAATATTAAAATTTAATAAGAAAATTCAGACCAATATTCCAACGAAGCGATACTAGATGAAGCACAAAACTTAAGGATATTCTACTAATTTCAGGAATTATAAAAGCAATACTTATCAAAATAAGTATAGATTTAGGAATATGAAATAAAATAATATTACTTACATGCTATAGAGTATCGAAAAAATAATATTTCTTACGAATATTGAACGAAAATAATATTTCTTACGAATATTGAACGAAAATAATATCACTTACGAATATTGAACGAAAATAATATACCTTACCTTAGTAGGAGAGTAAATCTGACTGGTATAACGAAGATATTCTTAAAAAAATCTTTCACTATTAGCTACACTCAAAGTATACTTATACTAGAAAGAAATACGTACAATATTATAAAAGAAGAATTATCTAATTCTGGTGTGATTTTTATTTTTTAACTAAATATCCTATTTATAGGAGAATGACACGGCACTATTTAAGAAAATAATCACGGATGAACATAAAAAATTTCATGGAAAAATTCGGTGAATTTTTTGATTTTTACTATTCATCACTGTGCAATAAAGTATTCTAATAAAATAAAAACTTTATATATAATATAATATATTCTAATTATAATCTAATAAATTAAATAACTTTATATATATATATATATATATATATATATATATATATATATATATATATATATATATATATAAAGTATTCTGTTTTATATAAAAAAAATTTTATTTTATTACTATTATAATAATAATAAAACAAAACTGAGACAACTTTCTACTGGCGATTTTGAAAAATGAGTAAGTGGGGGTCAATATAATAAGTCAAACTTACAACAAATACTTCATAACAAAACCCTTCTGTTTATATCAAAAATTGAATAAATATTTACCACAAATCATTTATCTTCAATAAACACATTTTAATCTTTCAATAATTATTCATCATTAATATTATAACTCAAAATATTGACAGCCAGATCATTCCCAGGAAAGAGGGGCCTTTTCGATAAGAATTTTTTTTGTTGGCGCGCAATTAAATAACCTAACCCCTTTCCTCGACAGAACTTTCAAGACATTATCAATAATGCAAATAATAATATGAATAATTGTGTCGTCTTAATTATTGATTTAATAATATAAAATATTATGCAGATGATATTGTGATAATAATTGAATCAATAATATGAGATACTATGCAGCAACTACTATGGTAATTATTTAATGAACTGAGTGACTTCTTAAGTAAGTATCAATAATCAGAGATACTGTACAATATCGTGTGCTATTGTGCAACTACGCGTATTACTGTTCTTTTATCACTGGAATTTCAACAGTGAACGATAAAAGTTTTGTCGTTATTTTTATAAAAAGGTTATTTATGTCGCTTTCTATATCTGACAGTTATTCTGTTGTGGGGTCCACCAATGATTGTGTTTCGTACGAATATTTCCCGACCAAATGAATATTTTATGACAACTTGCTTACTTGCAAAATTTGCACATATCACCCATAACTATAGCATTATATCAAATCACAACTTATTATTCAAAATAATATTTAGAGAAAATTAAATCTTTATTCATTAAAAGTTGGGCTCTTATAAAAAATACTTCTAAGATTTCACAAAGCTTTAAAACTAAGAATTTTTTTGTACTTTTATTTAGAATTGGTTTATGAAATTTTTCTCGCCCCCTCCAAATTTAACTCTTCCATTAATTTGTCCCCTTAAATTTATTAATTTACATATTTGTTTTACTCTTATCCCTATATATAAAAATTTCCAATAGGGGCAGCTACCTATGTTATCCCTTAGTAAATTAGCCACTAATCAGGCGTGGTCTTCGCCCAATGTAGTCCATGGGGGGTACAGTTCGACGTGGGATGAGATTATCATCCCAACCTATGAAATTTTTAAGTTGGGATGACAATCTCATCCCACGTCGAATTGTACCCCCATGGACTATATTGGGTCACCTTAGAGGTAGTTTAAAGCTAAATTATGAAATTTATGCTGATAACAGTCTGAGATAATTATGTTGTCAAAACTCTCCCTCTGTCACTCATATTTCTTAGTTTACTAAATTTGTAGAAAATTCAAAAGTTCTTTGTTAATTATTTAACCAATGATACCTTGGGTACAATCTCTACTGCACATTAGGTACGTGCAGACCTTGAGTTAGATACATTTATGAGTAAAAAATGTCTTCAATCTGTTCGCAACCCTTCACTTTATGGCAGTTGATTTTGCAAAAATAGGAGCACCATATGAAATGCATAGGGCTTTAAAACCGAGGATGTTTTTTGATTTCATGGAGAGGTAGGAAAACCTAGCTTACACTTCTCAAGGAGTATTGGGGAAAATTTTATCGACGAAAACCGACTATGAAGATCGTAATCTTCTTCTTACACTTGGCAGAAATCTGCAGTCTCTGAGTCCTGAGGAGTTAGCTTATGCAGTGGCAAGAGCAGCACAGCAGCAGGATAACGCCGAGGTAATCTTGTCATTTTTTAGTTTTTTATGTTTAGTTTAACTTTACATTCCATAATACATGTTTATTTTAGCTTTCTGTTTATGTTTAGCTTTTAGTCGGACGGTACTTGTTTATGTTTATACATACGTGGATGTATATATATATATATATATATATATATATATATATATATATATATATATATATATATATATTGTGTTGGTTTTTTTTGTATATCGATAGATTTGTATGGATTGTGGTTTATTTATAGATAATTCTGTGTGTTGGGATATAAAGCAAATACAAACTGGTATAATATTTTTGGGAAATCAACTGCATGACTTAGGTACCTGCTGAAAATAAAAAACTTGAGAATTATCTTGCTGCCAATAAGATAGTTTTACATTTAATAATATGCCATTAAATGCAACTTTGAGATAGTTTTAGCATGACTAGACTCCATTTGATATCAGTTTTACATTTTAATGCTTTTGTTGGTGTTTCATGCTTAATGTTTTTGTCTTCTACTTTCTAGTTTCTACAGTTCAAAAACGATGTTAGTTCTTACTTGTTCCTATTATTGGATATACTGCAGTAATGTTCATATAATCTCATTCTTGTTTACTTTATTAAAGAGTACCATTTTGTCAATTATTATAGAACCAAATACTAAAATGGGACCTCAGCCTTCATACATACATATCAACCTTAGCCTTAAAAATTAATGACTTAGTTTCCCTTTATTTTGTTTAAGGCAATTTTGCTAAACTGTTAGAAATCTGCAGGGAATTGCACTTAACGATATGAACATATCTCAAAATTTATTGCAACCACATAGAAAACAACCATTTAATCATGAACAAACCATTTTTAATTACACTGAAGGTTTCAATGATCAACACCTTTGTCTTACATTAAACATTCCTTATCTAAAGCACTAGTTACCATATGTATATACATGCATTGAAACAGACTGTAAAACATGTTTATGTTTATACATGCGTAGATGTTTATATAGATATTGTGTTTGTTTTATTTATATATCGATGGATTTGCATGGATTTTGGTTTATTTATAGATATTGTTGCGTGTTGAGATATAAAGCATGTACAAACAAGTACAATTATTTTGGGAAATTCATAAAATATACAATTTTTTTAAAATTCAGTATCAGCTATCGCATGTGGTCGCTAATAAGTATCAGCTATTGATGATGGCTTAAGGGTATTAGCAACCACAACGGTCGCTAATGTTGGTCGCTGACACGTGAGCCACGTCACCCCTAACACCTAACTCACGATGACTCAGCTTAGAGACCGAATCGGTCGCTATAGCTTGGTCGCTTATATATAGGTCGCTGGTGTCCACACAGCGACCAGATTATGTGTGACGAATATCATCGACTGTACTCGGTCGTAAATGAGTATCAACGAACACATAGGCGGTCGTAGATAAGTCTTTTTCTTTTAGTAATAAAAGGTTTTGATATCTGCGATACAAGTAGATACTATGAACAGCGCAAGAAAAAGTGAAAAGACATGCCAAAAAAGATCTTAAATTACTTTTCCATTGCACAGAGGCTTCAACGATTGTTCATGTCAACACATACCGCCGAGTATATGAGGTGACACTTAACACGAGAAATAGTCGAAGGTCAACTGACGCACCCAACAGATGGGCTTGGACTTGCTAAAAAGGTTTGCAATGTTAGGCTTGGACTTTTTATGGATGGCTTTATTCTGTTTAATGGGCCTTATACCAAGCTCTATGTAAGACCCTAAATTTTATGAATAAAGATTAATTTTCTCAAAATATTTTTTTGAGTATTATGGTGTGGATTTGATATAATGTTATAGTTGTGGGTAATATTTATAAATTTTGCAAAGTATGCAAGTTGTTATAAAATATTCAATTGGTCGAGGAATATTCGTACAACGGCGCAATCACTGGTGGACCCCACAACAGAATTATTGTCGGAGTTAGAAAATGACAGAAATATCTTTTTATAAAAATAACGGCGAGAATTTTACCGTTAAATGTTGAAATATCCGGTGGTAAAAGGACAGTAATACGCGTGGTTGCATAGTAGCACACGATATTGATTATTGATACTTACGTGAAAAGTCACTCAGTTTATTTCAATTATTGCGACAGTAATTGCTGCATAGTATCTCACGTTATTGATTCAATTATTGTCACAATATTTTATATTATTAAATCAATAATTGAGACGACACAGTTATTTATATTATTATTTATATTATTGACGATGTCTAGAAAGTTTTGTCGAGAAAAGGAGTTTGGTCACCTAATTACGCGCCAATAGGGAGAAATTCTTATCGAAAATCCCTCTCTTTCCTAGGAATGATCTGGTTGTTAAATATTGTGAGTTATAATAACGATGATAAATGTTGTTAAAAATGTTAGGATTTTTATGAAATATTTGTTGTAAATTTTGCTTATTATATGGACCCACACTTACCCATTTTTTAAAATAATCAGTAAAAAATTATACGGTATATATATATATATATATATATATATATATATATATATATATATATATATATATATGGTGGGGGCCACTAGTGGGATGAAAAGATTTTTGGTGGGGGAAGGAATCACGGATGGAATGTGGAATGGTGGAAAAGGTGGAATGGATATTATATATATATATATATATATATATATATATATATATATATTATTCTATTTAAAGTTTTTGTTTTATTAGAATATTTTATTGCATAGTGAAAATCAATTTTTTCAAAAAATTTCCCGTGAACGTCGCCCGTGAACCTTTTCTACTGTGCGTCCAAATAGTATCCTTTCCATTCTCCTATAAATAGGATGCTCAGTTTAGAAATAAAAATTACACCAGAATCAGAGAATTCTTCTTCTATAATATTGAGTGTATTTCTTTAGAGTTTAAGGAAGTTTTGAGTGTAGAAAATAGTAAAAATTTTCTTCAAGAATATATCCGTTATACCAGTCAGAAATACTCTTCTTTTTTAGTAAAGGGTATTATTTATTTCATATTTGCTTACGATATTATTTTTCGTATACGTAAAAAATTTTATTTCGTTCAATATTCGCAAGAAATATTATATTCATTTAATATTCGTAAGGAATATTATCTTTGTTCAATATTCGTAAAGAATATTATTTTCGTTCAACAGTTGTAAAGGATATTATTTTTGTTCAATATTCGTAAGAAATAATATTTTCTTCCATACTCTGTAGTATGTAAATAGTATTATTTCGTTTCAAATTCCGAATTTTACACTCATTTTGTTAAGTATTGCTTCTATAATCCTTGAAATTAGGTAGAATATCTTTAAAATTTACGCTTCATATAGTATCGTTTCACAATGATATTTTTCTGAACATTATTGTTCATTTTTAAGCTTTTCATGACGAAGTACTATTCATGGGTACTATTCATGTATACGACACTATTCATAAGTACGACACTATTTATACATACAGTACTATTCATACATACAGGTACTATTCACGAAGTACTATTCACTCGGGTACTATTCACCCGGGGTACTATTCATGATAAAAATTAATTTCTTTTCTATCCAAATTATTTTTGATAAAATATTATTCTTGAATTTTACTCCACAGAGTAGTATCGTGTTGACAATTTAGACATTTTTAAACTCTGAATAGATTTAAAGTCTTTAATATTTATCTTTAATTTCGTTTGATTAATGCTCATATCATTGTCATCATCCTCATACTTATATTGTGATGAAAGTCATCTTTGGTTCGTAGTCCATAGATAGACTATTGATTGATATGATTATGACCAGAAATTATTCGGTATAATCGTGACGTGTAATGTTACAAGTGATGTGGATTATTTATTGAGCTGAGTCTCAGCGACAGTTATTGGTATGATCATGACCATGCGTTCTCTTCGGCCAAGGGTGCAAAGATGAATTGTTGTTTAGCATGTTCATGACCATTGGTGAAAACACGAATATTCTTGGCCCGTAGTGCATGGATAATTCGTGGTCGTGATACTAATGAATATCCTTGGCCCGTAGTGCATGGATAATTCAGTGATGTGGATTATTTATTAAGCTGAGTTTCAGCGATAAAATTGATGAAAAACTTTTAAATCATAAAAAATAGTAGATATCATGCTCTACTTGACTCTTCTAATGGATTGCTTATTCCGCTGCAGTTGTTGATCTAAAAATTGTTTTCTATTGTATTTTATCAGTTGTTATACTGTTAAAGGCTAACGATAATTTATTCTACATTATCTTAGTCATAATATTTCTTACTGGGCTAGTTGAGCTCAACCTTTTCTTTCACTGTTATCTTCAGAAAATGAGAATATAGCAGGGACTAGTCGGGGAATGGAGTGACGATCCAGATGGTTGCTTTAGTAGTCCTCACTATTCTGTGAAATATGGTGATAATAATTGTAATGAGGATTGAATTTGAGTTTGGATATTGTCTAGGAGACAATATTTGTATTAAAACTCATAGCTTATGTTTTGTCGCATTCTGCACGACACTTAACAGTTGTATAAATTAAGTTTGTATTTAAGTTATGCATCATGTATTTGACGACTCAGAATGGGTAACGTATACCTATTTTGGAGGTGTCACACCCTACTCAACTTGGCCAATGATTATTGTTGTGTATAGCCTCCCACCTTCGATGTACATGAAAGATCCCTACATGTTCATGCATTTACTGATTCCGAATAAAAAGAGTCCAAGTAAAGACATTAATGTCTACCTCAGGCTATTAGTTGATGAGTTGAAGATGTTGTGGGATAAAAGGGTTCAAACTTATGGTGTATCTCTTAAACAAAACTTTAACATGAGGGAAACTTTATTGTGGACTATAAGTGACTTCCTGGCATTAGGAATGATCAGTGGATGGTCGATGAGACACCCCCAAATCCGGGTACTTCGATTCCACGGGATTTGGTGTTCACTGTACAAGCATCATCTATCTATCTACCCATAAATAATATCAAACCATACAATAAATAGAAATCATAATAAAATCTCTTCCCTTAAGGGTTACATCAACTGATTCATAAATAAATCCCAAGTTACTCTAACCTTAAAACATCTATGCGGAATTCTAAACAAATAAGTCTTAAACAACAACGTAAGTCTTAAACATAAATACATCATCAATTAAAATAACAAGTGTTCATCACTTGCTAACTTTGCCCTTGCCCTTACTAGTGGAGGGTTCATCGCTTCTTTCATTCTTAACTGCAATGTTATTATTAAGCAAGAGTGAGCACAAATGCCCACAAGTATAATAATGAAATAACAGTATAATAACATTCGAATAAATCAAAGACGTCTGAATAAGAGCTCAACTTTTGAATCAAGAATGAATAACAAGAATCAAAAGAATTCTGAGGGTCATAAGACCTTGAACTATGTCCTAGGTTAACAAGGGTTATACTTGAAACCTTTAACAGTCATAAGACTATGGACCTTCTTCTCGTACTTAGGGGGATCAGCCCTTAGTACCATACTGTGCACAATATCTTAACGCTAAAGCGTAAATAATCCCCTATACAGGGTTGTTCATCTCAGTTTGGCATTCGAGTCCGCACCAAAGGAAGTTTGGTTTGGATAATTCATCAAGGGTTCTGAAATTTAGAACGCTCATCAACTATGGACTAGTTGAATCAATAAGGTTCACTAGTCTAATAAGGTTCAACAATAATTGATATTCGATTTGAATAATAACCTCAAAAGTATACAATAGAACAATTATTGTATAATTGAATCATGCTTTGAAAGATAATCAATCTTTAGTATAATACTTGAACTTGAATAATAATATAAGTTTAAATAAATTGCTCAATATAAAAGTAGAGTTAAGAAACTTGCCCAATAGAATGGAGTTAGGGATAGGATACTTGCCTCGTGCGTAGATTACACTTTAACTAAGCACGTTCTTTGAATTAAATCCTACATACCATTCATATACACAATACTTGTTAATTAATAATTAATCAACATGAGCTCATTCTCATTGTCTACTTTGATTATTGACTATACTTAATCAATTTTCACTTTGTCACGTCATTTGTACTTCGTGAATTACCAAACTAATTATGAAATTTAATAATTCAAATCACATGTAATTATGTTATTTACATGTTAAACATCTATTTTATCATCACATTATTCTTCTAACATGTTTACATGTTCATTACAATAATCCACTAACACATTGTTAGACTTAAACATTTTTTAAAATAACTCATTCTGAATTTTCTGGAGAGTGGCGCTGCGGCGCCACGTTTGTACTAAGGCTTCGCGCTGTGGCGCGATCGCGCTGCGGCCGGACACTTGGAGCTATGGCTCGAGTTATGGCGCTACGGCACGGGGGCACTGCGGCGCGGTAAATGAACTGGTAGCCGGCGCTGCGGCGCGGCATACCAGACACAGAAATGGCTGTTCGCGAAAAATCGCAGAACATGCCAATTTCTCCCAATTTCTTATTTTCTACTCAAAATTAGACATACCCACAAGTTATAGTTCATGTATATTCATAATACAACATCTATAAAGTGATTTTAACCCATTAAAACATATAATCACAGATTTAAATCATGTAAAATTGGACTGTTCTTGATGTTCTTGAAGTTTTTGAACAAAACACATAATTTAGCCGTACGGATTCGTTATAACACCGAATCCGTTCGTTTAAGGCTTGATCTCTTCGTATTAACATGCTCAATAATATAAGGGTGTAAATTTTAGGGATAATATATAATCAATACATCAATTATCACATATATGGCCATATGGCCATATCACGTACTCTGTTTATTTTGAAAAAAAACATACGTACGACATGCTTTCATGAATTTGATGTTATGGTTTGTGAAATATATATAATTAAACATGATTTGATACAACATAACACATATATAAACTTATAATCATATCATATTCCAATCTACAAGGATTTACAGAAAACTGTGAAGCCATTTTATGAAAACTAAAAGACGTAAAATAGGAATTGGGTTTGGAGAAATTACCCAGAGTAATTTAGAAGAGGTGATCAATGATGATCCTTTCACAATAATTGATAAGTACGCACTCACAAATTCTAACTTTTCTCTCTGAATTCTCTATGATGCTTCCTAGACTTAGGCAATTATGAAGAAGAAATAAAAGAATACGTAACTAAATAATAAACAACTGACGCGTTGGTGGTCAGTTACCCAGTCATGGGTAACTGCCATCAACTTCCCATAGTGCCATGTTTGGCTAGTTAGAAAAGGTTTTAAAAGTTATTTAATTAAATAAACCTCTTATACTATAGTTTAAATCATGTCACACCCACTTGCACAATAATTTATATATTTTATTTAATATAAATAAAATATAATAACTTCTCATAATTTCACATAGTCATATAATTAATTATTTCATTAATAAATAATGTCAATTTATTAAATCTCTAATTAATAATTAAATTAATTAAAGTGACATCATGCTTAATTAAATAATTCATTTAATTCATTAAGCTCACATAATTACAAACTTTGATCATAAAAATTCTCTACATTAATTTAATAAATATAACACATATAATTAAATTATTCTACCACAATTGCATCAATTGATTATTTAATCTAATAATTAAATCGTCGAAAAATATCTATTTACTTCAATAAATATTTAAAATAATTTACAAAATTCTCGTTCGTCACATCTTTCCCCCCTTAAAAGGATTATGTCCCCAGAATCACGACTCAATATATTTCGACTCGTTACATTCTCCCTCCCTTACAAAGATTCTGTCTCCAGAATCGCATACACATAATTAAGTAAATAAATGAGGGTAATTCTTCATCATATTCTCTTCGAGTTCCCACGTAGCTTCTTCAGCGTTGTGGTTCCTCCAAATTACCTTAACAGAAGGTATAACTTTATTTCTCAGAACTTGTTCTTTTCGGTCGATAATTTGGACAGGAATTTCTTCATAAGATAAGTCTTTCTCAAAATGCAGGGGTTCGTATTCAATTACATGCTTGTAATCAGGTTTGTAAGGTCGTAACACAGAAACATGGAAGACGTTGTGGATATTCTCGAGTGCTGGAGGTAAGGCTACCTCGTACGCAACTTCTCCAATTCTTCGCAGTACCTCAAAGGGTCCAATAAATCTTGGGCTCAATTTTCCTTTCTTTCCGAACCTGATCTTTCCCTTCCAGGGAGAGACCTTCAAGAAAACATAACTACCTGGTTCAAACTCGATATTTTTACGATGTGGATCAGCGTATTTCTTCTGTCGATCTTGAGCTACTACCAGTCGTGCTCGGATCACTTTGACTATTTCTGCCGTTTGCTGTACTAATTCTGGTCCTAACAATTTTCTTTCACCAACTTCATCCCAATAAAGCGGAGTTCTGCACTTTCTGCCGTATAACGCTTCGTAAGGTGGCATACCAATACTAGCGTGGTAACTGTTGTTGTAGCCGAACTCTACTAACGGTAGGTGATCATCCCAATTTCCTTTGAAGTCCATTACACAGGCTCGTAACATATCTTCCAGTGTTTGAATCGTTCGTTCGCTCTGTCCGTCTGTTTGAGGGCGGTAAGCTGTACTCATTCGCAGTTGTGTACCCATGCATTCCTGAAGACGTTTCCAGAAATTTGATGTGAAACGCGGATCCCTATCGGAAACAATAGACACCGGCACTCCGTGCCTCGAAACAATCTCTTTCACATATAATCTTGCCAACTGATCTAAGTTAAATCTGATTTTGATAGGAAGGAAGTGCGCGGATTTCGTCAGTCGGTCAACGATAACCCATACTGCGTCGTAGCCTTTCTGAGTCGTTGGAAGGCCAACCACGAAGTCCATCGTAATATGTTCCCATTTTTATTCTGGGATCTCCAACGGTTGTAGCAATCCACTCGGTCTCTGATGTTCTGCTTCAACTTTCTGACATGTCAGGTATTTGGCAACACATTCTGCAACATCACGCTTCAAATTCGGCCACCAGAAATGTTGTCGAAGATCTTGGTACATTTTTGTACTACCAGGGTGAATCGAATATCTTGAACTATGAGCCTCACTCAAAATTTCTTCCTTAATTTCTTGTACTGGCGGAACCCAAATTCTGCTTTCAAATCTCAATATTCCTTCCTTATCCATCTTAAATCTTGGTTCGGTTCCTTCAGATATCTTCGATGTTACCTTTTTGCATTCATCATCCTGAAGCTGAGCCTCCTTCACTCTATCTAGTAGAGTTGCACCAGATTGCATCTGAAATAGCTTCTCATCAATCTCCATAGGATACTTCACTTCTAACTCCAGTTTCTCCATATCTGCAATTAGCTCCTGCTGAGCAGTCAACATCATCAATTTCTCACGACCCTTTCTACTTAAGGCGTCGGCAACCACATTAGCCTTACCCGGATGGTATAAAATCTCACAGTCATAATCCTTGATTAATTCCAACCATCTTCTTTGACGCATATTCAAATCTTTCTATGTAAAAATATATTTCAGACTCTTGTGGTCCGTATATATTTCACACTTCTCCCCGTATAGATAGTGCCTCCAAATTTTCAAAGCAAAAACAACTGCAGCTAACTCCAAATCATGGGTTGGGTAACCCTTCTCGTAATCCTTCAACTGCCGTGATGCATACGCAATGACTTTGCCGTTTTGCATCAGCACACAGCCAAGTCCTTTATGCGACGCATCGCTAAAAACAACAAAATTTCCTGTATCATCCGGAAGAGATAACACAGGCGCTGTACTCAACCTCTTCTTTAATTCTTGAAAACTCTCCTCACACTTCTCCGTCCAAACAAATTTCACAGCTTTTCGAGTTAAATTCGTTAACGGAGTTGCGATCTTAGAAAAATCTTGTATGAATCTTCTATAATATCCTGCTAATCCAAGAAAACTTCTTACTTCTGTCGGCGTTCTCGGCTGATCCCAGTTAATCACAGCTTCTACTTTGGATGGATCTACCGAAATTCCATCTTTATCGATTACGTGACCAAGAAATTGTAATCTCTCGATCCAGAATTCGCATTTCAAAAATTTAGCATACAACTTCTCCCTTCTCAATACTTCCAATGTTAACCTCAAGTGTTCTTCATGTTCCTCTTTGGTTTTGGAATATACCAAAATGTCGTCTATAAATACCACCACGAATTTGTCCAAAAACGGCTTGAATACACCATTCATTAGTCCCATAAATGCTGCAGGAGCATTCGTAAGACCAAACGACATTACTAAAAACTCATAATGACCATATCGCGTTCGAAACGCTGTCTTCGGTACATCCTCTGGCCTCACCTTCAGTTGGTGATAACCACTCCTCAAGTCAATCTTGGAAAAGTATTTTGCTCCCTTTAATTGATCAAACAGATCATCGATCCTTGGTAATGGATATCTGTTCTTAATCGTGACCTTATTTAATTCTCTGTAGTCAATGCAGAGCCTCATCGATCCGTCCTTCTTTTTCACGAACAACACCGGCGCTCCCCACGGCGATACGCTCGGTTGAATGTACTTTTTGTCTAACAATTCTTGTAGTTGTACCATTAATTCCTTCATCTCTACTGGTGCCATTCGGTATGGTGCCTTTGATATTGGAGCAGTTCCGGGCGCCAAATCAATCACAAAGTCTACTTCTCTATCTGGTGGAAGTCCTGGCAAATCGTCTGGAAATACATCGACGAAGTCCCTCACAATCGGTATCTCCTCTACCTTCGGGTTCTCTTTTCGACTGTCGACTATGTAAGCTAAGTATCCTACACAGCCTTGTCTTAATAACTTCCTGGCCTGCAACATCGTCAGACAACTCGCTTGTCTAGGCGACTTGCTACCATAAAACACAACCTTTGACGGAGTCATAAGGTTAATACATTTCTTTTGGCAGTCAATTACAGCCCCATAATTGGATAGCCAATCCACACCCAATATAACGTCAAATTACCCCAATCGAATAGGGATAAGATCTACGTTCATGATATTACCCTTAATATCCACTCTACAATTCTTATACACATGCTTAACAGGAATTATCTCTCTATTCGCAATTTCTATAATCATGGGATATTCCAATTCATCCTTAAGCAAATCTAAACTATTAGCAAAGTCATCGGATATAAAGGAACAAGTAGCACCCGAATCAAATAAAACGTAAGCATTAATTTCATTGATCGGAATGATACCTGACACCACCTCACGAGACTGGATTGCATCCTGCACCGTCATATTGAAAGTTCTGGCGGTTGGTCGGTTTGTTACAGGTGGTCCGGTGATGGTTAAGGTATTTCCACTGCTATTTCCCCGATTTCCTCCTTGTCCTGATCCTCCCGATCCCTTCTTGGGACAGTCTCTTGCTAAATGATCTTTCGAACCACAGTTGAAACAAGCACCCTTCTTTGGGTTTGGACAATTTGGTGCTATGTGGCCTTCCTGACCACAATTGTAGCACACTCTCTTTCCCTTCAAACAAACTCCTAGATGTGCCTTGCCGCAAGTCGGACATGCTTCTATCTTCTTTTTTTGCCCTCCGTGTTGACTTCCAGCTGTCGAGTTATCCGTCCACTTCCTCTTCTGATTATTATTATTCCCAGTATTACTTCCACCAATCTTGTTATTACCTTCATTCTCACTCTTTTTCTTTTTCTGTTCTTGGTTGTACTTAGTCACTGCATCACTTCCTCCTTCCGCGAGAATGGCCTTTTCCAAAACTCCCGCAAACGTGTTAAGTTGAAACATTGATACCTTGCTGTATACCCAAGGCTTTAGTCCTTGTTCGAATCGTCTGGCTTTCCTCTCGTCAGTGTGTACTTGATACGGGGCAAACCTTGCCAACTCATCGAATTTAGCCGCGTATTCAGGCACGCTCATGTTTCCCTGTTTCAGTTCCAGAAATTGCACCTCCATCTGATTCTGCGAACTAGCTGGGAAATACATTTCAAAAAATATCTCTTTGAATCTCTCCCACATAATTACACCTTCACCTCCTCGCATCTTGTTTGCCTGCCACCAGTAGCTAGCCTCAGACTTCAGCATAAATATCGCAAAAACGGTCTTCTGATCTTCTCGAACCCTAGCAACGTCGAAAACCTTCTCCATTTCCATCACCCACGTTTGAGCCTCGATCGGGTTTCTGGAACCTTTGAACTCTGGCGGTCTCACTGCCTTAAAATCTTTAAACGTTGTGCTAGGTGGAGCTTGCGGTTGGTTATTCATGACTCCAGTTAGTAAATTAACTAGCTGTTGAACTGGATTAACGTTGACATTATTGTTATTATTGGTTGACCCTTCCTGAGCCGGCTGACGTTGTTGTCTTCTCCTTGGCGGCATTTTTCTGTTAAGTAAACGTTTATTAGAACTTTATTTATTTCTTTACATAGTTAAGACATTACTCAACAATTTAACATATCACTTAACACATCATCTCAAACAACTTGATATCTTTTCATTCAAATAAAAAGTTTTAACATTAAACTATAGCATACTGCTATTTACATCATCTATCCTGGAATAAAGAATCCATAGGATTTAAAACATTCAAATATTAACATATTCCTTAGTTCATAAACACATCGGAATTTACATAAAACTATATAAGTCTTTCACATAAATAAACAGATTCTATTCCTGTCTTCCAAGGTGCTCAATAGCCTTGCCACGCTCCTCATTCATGATACGAGACATCGTCCTGCGATCCAACATATACGATGGAAGTCCTTCAAACTGGATAGGGTACCTTAACACTCTCTCTTGAACCTCATCCATCGCATGATTAAGTGTGGCGTACGTGTCTTCAAGCTTTGCCTTCTTTGCACGACTATCATTTTCTGCACGATCTACTCGATGTGATTCTCTTACCCATCCTTCCTCTGCTATTTTTAGCCTTCCGGAGGTTTCCTTCAGTTCCTTCTTCAGCTTCTCTATCTCCTCGGTCTTATCTTCGGTTTGACCCTTCTCATGAACCAGATCCCACTCCACGTTTCCTAAACGTGTATGAAGGGTCACAATCTCTCTATCCTTCTCCTCTAAAGTAGACTGCTGAACGGTCGCTCGCTCAGTCAATTCCTAAACCTCATCTTGTAACTCCACGTTACGATCATATAGTGTGTCATACATCTCAGCATCAACAGTGTACCGTGGTAGCTCCTCTTCTTCTTCCTCCTCATCAAACTCTTCCTCAGGATCCTCCTCAGGATCAATCTCAGGTTCATGCTCCTGACCAACAACGGTGATCAATGGAGATGAAACCCTCTGCACCAGCTGCTCCCTAACGACATGAATGTCTCGGGGCTCCTCCTCAGTCGGTCCTACAAGTACACGAGATCCCTCCTCAGTAGGTACTATAGGTAAATGGGGTTCTTCCTCCCCATCTTGACTAGCTTCTCCAACATTCGTCATCCTGACAATAAAATTTTAAGTTTTAGTTACTAAGTTATACTATCTAACGCATACTTAACACATAAACACAAAATGTATTTTATTATCTTCAATAAATTACCAAAAATTCATTTCTTAAAACTCGATAAGAGTTTTCCTTTACTATCTTCTTTCTATAAGGTTACTACCTAAGGTTGTTCCCCCACCTAAGGTTCATAACCTACAGCTCTGATACCAACTTGAGACACCCCCAAATCCGGGTACTTCGATTCCACGGGATTTGGTGTTCACTGTACAAGCATCATCTATCTATCTACCCATAAATAATATCAAACCATACAATAAATAGAAATCATAATAAAATCTCTTCCCTTAAGGGTTACATCAACTGATTCATAAATAAATCCCAGGTTACTCTAACCTTAAAACATCTATGCGAAATTCTAAACAAATAAGTCTTAAACAACAACGTAAGTCTTAAACATAAATACATCATCAATTAAAATAACAAGTGTTCATCACTTGCTAACTTTGCCCTTGCCCTTACTAGTGGAGGGTTCATCGCTTCTTTCATTCTTAACTGCAATGTTATTATTAAGCAAGAGTGAGCACAAATGCCCGCAAGTATAATAATGAAATAACAGTATAATAACATGCGAATAAATCAAAGACGTCTGAATAAGAGCTCAACTTTTGAATCAAGAATGAATAACAAGAATCAAAAGAATTCTGAGGGTCATAAGACCTTGAACTATGTCCTAGGTTAACAAGGGTTATACTTGAAATCTTTAACAGTCATAAGACTATGGACCTTCTTCTCGTACTTAGGGGGATCAGCCCTTAGTACCATACTGTGCACAATATCTTAACGCTAAAGCGTAAATAATCCCCTATACAGGGTTGTTCATCTCAGTTTGGCATTCGAGTCCGCACCAAAGGAAGTTTGGTTTGGATAATTCATCAAGGGTTCTGAAATTTAGAACGCTCATCAACTATGGACTAGTTGAATCAATAAGGTTCACTAGTCTAATAAGGTTCAACAATAATTGATATTCGATTTGAATAATAACCTCAAAAGTATACAATAGAACAATTATTGTATAATTGAATCATGCTTTGAAAGATAATCAATCTTTAGTATAATA
The DNA here is from genome assembly GCA_016801055.1 of Panax notoginseng. NCBI lineage: Eukaryota > Viridiplantae > Streptophyta > Magnoliopsida > Apiales > Araliaceae > Panax > Panax notoginseng. The sequence goes on along the minus strand of CM029018.1, from coordinate 23,767,727 downwards.
CTTGAACTTGAATAATAATATAAGTTTAAATAAATTGCTCAATATAAAAGTAGAGTTAAGAAACTTGCTCAATAGAATGGAGTTAGGGATAGGATACTTGCCTCGTGCGTAGATTACACTTTAACTAAGCATGTTCTTTGAATTAAATCCTACATACCATTCATATACACAATACTTGTTAATTAATAATTAATCAACATGAGCTCATTCTCATTGTCTACTTTGATTATTGACTATACTTAATCAATTTTCACTTTGTCACGTCATTTGTACTTCGTGAATTACCAAACTAATTATGAAATTTAATAATTCAAATCACATGTAATTATGTTATTTACATGTTAAACATCTATTTTATCATCACATTATTCTTCTAACATGTTTATATGTTCATTACAATAATCCACTAACACATTGTTAGACTTAAACATTTTTTAAAATAACTCATTCTGAATTTTCTGGAGAGTGGCGCTGCGGCGCCACGTTTGTACTAAGGCTTCGCGCTGCGGCGCGATGGCGCTGCGGCCGGACACTTGGAGTTGTGGCTCGAGTTATGGCGCTACGGCATGGGGGCGCTGCGGCGCGGTAAATGAACTGGTAGCCGGCGCTGCGGCGCGACATACCAGACACAGAAATGGCTGTTCGCGAAAAATCGCAGAACATGCCAATTTCTCCCAATTTCTTATTTTTTACTCAAAATTAGACATACCCACAAGTTATAGTTCATGTATATTCATAATAAAACATCTATAAAGTGATTTTAACCCATTAAAACATATAATCACATATTTAAATCATGTAAAATTGGACTGTTCTTGATGTTCTTGAAGTTTTTGAACAAAACACATAATTTAGCCGTACGGATTCGTTATAACACCGAATCCGTTCGTTTAAGGCTTGATCTCTTCGTATTAACATGCTCAATAATATAAGGGTGTAAATTTTAGGGATAATATATAATCAATACATCAATTATCACATATATGGCCATATGGCCATATCACGCACTCTGTTTATTTTGAAAAAAAACATACGTACGACATGCTTTCATGAATTTGATGTCATGGTTTGTGAAATATATATAATTAAACACGATTTGATACAACATAACACACATATAAACTTATAATCATATCATATTCCAATCTACAAGGATTTACAGAAAACTGTGAAGCCATTTTATGAAAACTAAAAGACGTGAAATAGGAATTGGGTTTGGAGAAATTACCCAGAGTAATTTAGAAGAGGTGATCAATGATGATCCTTTCACAATAATTGATCAGTACGCACTCACAAATTCTAACTTTTCTATCTAAATTCTCTATGATGCTTCCTAGACTTAGGCAATTATGAAGAAGAAATAAAAAAATACGTAACTAAATAATAAACAACTGACGCGTTGGTGGTCAGTTACCCAGTCATGGATAACTGCCATCAACTTCCCATAGTGCCATGTTTGGCTAGTTAGAAAAGGTTTTAAAAGTCATTTAATTAAATAAACCTCTTATACTATAGTTTAAATCATGTCACACCCACTTGCACAATAATTTATATATTTTATTTAATATAAATAAAATATAATAACTTCTCATAATTTCACATAGTCATATAATTAATTATTTCATTAATAAATAATGTCAATTTATTAAATCTCTAATTAATAATTAAATTAATTAAAGTAACATCATGCTTAATTAAATAATTCATTTAATTCATTAAGCTCACATAATTACAAACTTTGATCATAAAAATTCTCTACATTAATTTAATAAATGTAACACATATAATTAAATTATTCTACCACAATTGCATCAATTGATTATTTAATCTAATAATTAAATCGTCGAAAAATATTTATTTACTTCAATAAATATTTAAAATAATTTACAAAATTCTCGTTCGTCACAGTCGAATCACAAGAGCTTGTCATGTCTCGTGTGCATATGGTCAGTTAAAGTTATGCAACTCAAACAGAGGGGGAATTAGTTTCTTTACAACTTTTAGATAGTTTTTTCCGACTGAACTTCGCTATCAATGGATGTGTAGACAATTCAATCGAAAAATATAGAAACATCAAGTAGCTGACCATCTTTCTGGGACAACAATGTTAAGTTGAATTAGTCACTTGAATGTTTCACTCCAAGGAAAAATCACAGATTACAGTGAGCTTATGGTTATGGTAAGGTTCACAATTGGACACATCATTGTATGTTCTTTTAGCTGCCTTATTGGGCTACACTATGCATTTGTCATTGTTTAGATTCGATGGATACCGAAAAGAATGTATTTTATAACATTTTTTATATAGTCCTGGATACCAGTTGTATAACAAAGGATAAAATCAAGTCGATGCTTGTTTTGGTAGAAATGAACATTAGGGAACATTTGTGGCTATATCAGGAGGGTGGTAAGATGGTAAAGCCTAAAGTTGATTATACTTTGATTAGGGAACAATTAATATTGATATGGAGTCAAATCAGTGGCCAAGTTATCGGCTTGTTTGCCAAACTTGCATAAATTAAAGAAAACTTAGAAAAATATACAAAAAATACACCAAAACCCGCCCTGAGCATTTAAATGAGACAAAACCATAGGTGTAGCACCTCTTAGATATTTGGAACGCATTACAAATTTCGGGACTCGATTTCGAGATTCATAGGCCGAGTTATCTGTTCGTTTTCCTAACTTGCATATATTAAAGAACATTTAAAAAAATATAGACCAAAACTCGCCCGAGCGTCGAAACTACATGAAACCATAGGCATAATTCCTATTAGATATTTGGAACGTTACAGTTTATGGGACTCGATTGCGAGATCCAGAGGCCGAGTTATCTGCTTGTTTTCCTAACTTGAATATATTAAATAACACTTAGAAACATATAGAACAAAACTCTCCTCATGCGTCGAAATGACACGAAACCATAGGCATAGCACCTTTTAGATATTTTGAACACGTTAAAACTTACGGAACTCGATTCCGAGATCCGAAGGCCGAGTTATTTGCTCATTTGCCAAACTTGAATAAATTAAAGAAAACTTAAATAAATATACGAAAAATAGACCAAAACCCGCTCCGGGCGTCGAAATGACATGAAACCATAGGTGTAGAACCTCTTAGATATTTGGAACATATTAGAACTTACGGGACTCAATTCCGAGATCCGGAGGCCGAGTTATCTGCTAGTTTGCCTAACTTGCATATATTAAAGAACACTTAGAAACATATAGACCAAAACTCATCCCGGACGTCGAAAAAAAACAAAACGAAACCATAGGCATAGAACCTCTTAGATATTTGGAACACGTTACAATATACGGGACTCGATTCTGAGATCCGAAGGCCAAGTTATCTGGTTGTTTGTTGAACTTGCATAAATTAAAGAAAACTTAGAAAAATATACGAAAAATAGACCAAAACCCGCCCTGGGCATCGAAAAGACACGAAACTATAGACATAAAATCACGTAGATATTTGGAACACATCACAACTTACGAGACTCGATTCCAATATTCGGAGGTCTAGTTATCTGATCCGCTCGGTTGCCTAACTTGCATATATTATAGAACACTTAGAAATATATAGACCAAAACTCATCCCGGGAGTTGAAACAAAAAGAAACCATAGACATAGGACCTTTTAAATATTTGGAACATGTTACTACTTACGAGACTCGATTCTGAGCTCCAGAGGTCGAGTTATTTGCTCGTTTATCTAACTTACATATATTAAATAACACTTCGCAAAATATAGACCAAAACTCGCCTCGAGCATCGAAACGATGTGAAACCATAGGCATAGCACCTCTTAGATATATTTGGAACACGTTAGAACTTACGAGGCTAGATTTCGAGCTCGGGAGGCCAAGTTATCTGCTTGTTTGCCTAACTTACATATATATTAAAAAGCACTTGGAAGAATTATTTAAATATATTCTCTTTTGGGACTTCGTAATTAATATTTTAATTTTGTAAGGTCTTGTTGATGATCCTTGTGGTGGTGGAGCCAGCGACAATGGCGATGACCGTGGAGGAGCTAGCAAGGGCCTTAGAAGAGATGGTGAAGACTGCCAAGCTAATATTGATGATGCTACAGAGGGTGGGACTGGTGATGACATGATAGACCCCATTCGTTTGTCTGTCGATGGCAATGATGATGAGAATGCTAATGTTGATCAAGGGATATAGTTAGTTTATTTTTATATTTTTACTTTCATGTATTTAATTACCTAGTTTTTGGGTTATACAGATTACACTACAAGAAAAAGTGTTAAGATTGAAGAAATTATCGTCGACAGATTCTAATCCTTCAAAATAAGAATATTTACGACGGAATAATCTGTCGATTATAATTCCCTCGCAATTAATCTAAATTCAACGGAATTCCGTCGGAAGTAGAACACCCTCTTTAGCGTCAAGTTTTCCGCCAGCGCGAAACATAAACTCGACGGAACTTTAGTCATTTTCAAGAGAAATTTCATCGATATTCATATAATTCTGAGGGACTTATGTCGGACGGAAATTCCGTTGGAATTAATTTATAAAATCTAATCTTTCTTCTCAGGCGCCTCATTATTTTCCTAACTCTCTCTCTCTCTCTTCTCACTGCTCTCCACTCTCTCATTATCTCACTCTCCATTCGACTCTCTTTCTCCTTGATCACCACCTTGCAGCTGCAATCTTCTCGCACTTCGCTCCACCACCTCGCGCCGCCGCTACCACTTCGCTGCCTCCGACCACCTCGATGCCTCACGGGAAGGCCACCACCAGGCTACTGCCATCTAATCATCACGCCACCATCAATTTCTCAAGTATACATGTACACCTCATTGTCTGATTTCTCTTCAGTTAGGATTTTTTAGGGCTTAATCATTAAATTGAAATGATTTTGATATAATTGCTTTGAAAATGGGTCTGAAAATTACTTTGAATTTCTCTGAGAATTAGGAATTGAAAATGGGTCTTAGAATTTCTTGGCTACTGAAAATTACTTTGAATTGGGTCTTAAAATTGCTTTGAATTGGCTACTGAGAATTAGGAATTGAGTTTGTCACTAAAAATATTCAGGTCACTCCCTTTGTGAATTAACTGTATAATTTTGAATTCATTTCGATTATTTTATGTTTTGAATTGGGACTGATTTTGTGAATTCTATTAAGATTAATATATTTGCTACCCTTTTGAATTAGGAATTGAGATTATTTTGATCACCACCTTTGTAAATTAGGAATTGAGATTAATATTTTGGTCACTTCCCTTATGAATTAGGGATTGATGTGATTTTGTCTCTTTTTATTGATATATTTGCTATTTCTAACGAAATTTCTGTTAGAATTATTCAATTGTAAAATTTGTGGGTCCTGCTTTATTTTATTTATGTATTTTAATTACTTTACAATATTGATATAAACTAAGCAGCATCTACTTAGTTTACTACTAATAAATTAAATTTAATAAAATAAAATTAAATATTGGATAATTAATATAATATAATAAAAAATAAAATAAAATATAATATAATAGAAAATAATAAAAAAATATATTAAATTGGATAAAATAAAACAAATTTAATTTAATTTAAAAAATTATATTAAATTTAATTAAAAAATTAAAAATATATATAATATAATACAAAATAAAATACAATAAAATAAAACGTAATAATAAAAAGAATTAAATTTAATAAAATAAAATAAATTTAATATAAAATTAAATTAAATTTAATATAAAATTAAATTAAATTTAATAATCAATCAAATAATATAATAATATCAAATAAATTTAATAATAAATCAAATAATATAATAACATAACATAAAATAAATTTAATAAAATAAAAAATTATAATAAAATAAAATTAATTTAACTTAAATTATATCTAATTAATAAATAAAATAAATTATATTTAATTAATTAATATAATATTATATTATATAAAATAAAATATTAATTAATAATAAATAAGAATAAAATAAAATAAAGTAAAAGTATTTAATTTAATAAATTTAATAAAATAAAATATTCAATTTAAAAATTAGATAATAGAATGTAATCCAAAATAAAATAAAATAATAAGTAATATAATAATAACTTATAATAAGTAATATAACTAACTAAATTAACATAAAATAATAGTCCCCATATTCAAATAATAGTTCTCATAAACTAAGTGACATTTAATTAGTTTTCCATTGGTAAAATAAACTAAGTTGTATTTTCTTAGTTTGCCATAATGAAAATAAACTGAATAAGTACTATATGTTGATATATACATGTATGTACTGTACTTTGGAACTTAGAAACCCGTTGGATAAGTAGAATTTAATGTCGAATAGTAATCCTCATATTCAAATAACAGTTCACATAAACTGAGTAGCATTTACTTAGTTTTTCATTGGTTAAATAAACTAAATAGCATTTGCTTAGTTTTTTATTGGTAAAATAAACTAAGTAACATTTGCTTAATTTGCCATAATGTAAGACCCCAACTTATTAATGAATAAAATTAAATTTTCTCTAAATATTATTGTGAATAATAAGGGGTTAATTTGATATAATACTTTGGTTATGGGTGAAATGTGCAAATTTTACAAAATAAGCAAGTGGTTATAAAATATTCATTTTGTCGGGGAATATTCGTTTGGTCGTGGAATATTCTTGCTGTCGGGGAATATTCGTACGACGACGCAGCCTTGTGTGGGCCCCATAACGGAAAGCGATTGGATGAAGAAAACGACAAGTATAAGTTGTTTATAAATAACGGCGTAGTTGTTACCGTTAATACTGTTGGAATACCCGGTGGTTAAAATACAGTAGCACACGGTATTGCACCAATTATTGATTCTTACGTAAGAAGGCACTACTCAATAATTGTTACAGTAGTTATTATTCAATATTTTATTTTATTGATTCAATAATTGCTGCGTTGATATTTTATATTATTGTTGTTTCAATAATTATTGCTGCACAGTATTTTCATTTATCAGATCAATAATTCATATTATTTGAATAATATTATTAGATAACATTATTGGCAATGTCTAGAAAGTTCTGTCTAAGGAGAGGTTTGGTCATCTAATTGCGCGCCAGTAAGGAGAAATCCTTATTGGAAAGCCCCCTCTTTCCTGGGAACGGCCTGGTTGTCATAAATGTGATTCTGTAATATTATTTGTGAATAATTAATTATTGATTCATATGATAAGGAAATATTTATTTTATGTGGATATAAATGAGGGATATATTTTTGGTGGTTAAAAATGAAGGAGTTAATGTTGAGGTGTTTTATCAGTATTTTTATCGGAATTGAGGTATTAAAAAAATCAAATCAGGGTTTTTGAGAAATATTGCGGGTGTTATAATTTTTAATCCGACCGTTGGATCGTGGCAATTTTTGGATATGTTATACATATATAAGTTGAGTATATGTCCACAAATTTTGAACCGTTAAAAATGAACGTATGATTTATTATGAATTTTACAAGATGACTGGTTCAGAAATTGTTGAATTTTCGGAGTTTATCATTTTGGTGGAAAATTCTAGAATTGGTGGGCCCCACTTGTGGTTGGTGAAAAAATGTGCTGAATTATATTTCAAATGTGGTAGGTGGGAATAGTAGCAGGTAAAGCCATCAGGTTGTAGGTCAAACCTACCAAAATTTTCCTATACATAGAGGACTAAGTTAGAATTGAAAATTACACCAGAAACAAGTTTTCTCTCTTTCTCTCTCTAGATTATTGAGTGTATTTTGTGAGTATTTAGATACTTTGAGAGTTTCTATTCATCAGAGCAAGTTTCTTTCAGCCTTATACCGGTATTCCGACCAGAAGTACTGATATTTTGAGGTAAGGGATATTATTTTCTTCTTAATGATATTATTTTCTTCAATATCATTATGCTGAAATATTGATATGAGTTTTTATCAAATTTGGAATTTTTTGTGTCGGGGGTTACTATTCACGTATACGGCACTATTCACGAATACGGCACTATTCACCGAAAAATAAAATTTTCCCTTTTTGTCCAAGATGTCTATTATGGTTACTATCTTTGATTGTATCCATGTTTTGATTTTTATTTTTGAATTCTGCTTCACAATTGATTATTATGAAGTATTATTGATCTTGGATAAACTGTTATACGAATCCCTACTATTTGTCCTTCTGTCTCATTGGATTCTTCGTTCTCTTTAAGATATTTTTCATCATCCTCAGTCCTAAATGATGATACAAATGAATATCTTTGGCCTGTAGTGCAAAGATGTATAATTACTTGATGAATATCTTTGGCCTGTAGTGCAAAGATGAACAGGTGTTGAGATGAACATGACCGACTGATGATACAAATGAATATCTTTGGCCTGTAGTGCAAAGATGAATATTTGGTTAAAGATGATTATTAATTGATGTTACAGGGATAAAATATTGATGATGGACTTTTAAATCTTAGAAGATAGTAGAATTCTTTCTCTACTTGACTCTTCTAATGGTTTGTTGTTTCCGCTGCAGTTGTTGATCTAAAACTTGTTGTCGATTATATTTTATCAGATTTTTCCCTGTTGAAGACTAACGATAATTTGTTGTATATTATCTTAGTCATAATATTCTTTACTGGGCTAGTTGAGCTCACCCTTTTCCTTTTTGTTCCATTTTTCTTCTCAGGAGGTGAGAACATAGCAGGATCTAGTCGGGGTATGGAGTGATGGTTCTAGAAAGATGTATTAGCAGTCCTCACTATTTCTGTAAAATAGTGTTTGAATAATTGTAATGAGGATTTATTTGAGTGTGGATATTGTCTAGAAGACAATATTTGTATTTAAACTCACAGTATGTGTTGTCGTATTTTGCACGACAATTGTATTATTGAAGTTGTAGTTTGCTTTCTGTACCATGTATTTGGCGACTCAGAATGGGTGTTGTATACCTATTTTGGGGGCGTCACAGTTGGTATCAGAGCTTAGGGATATGATCCCTGGCTGAGATGTGAGACAAGAACTAGGAGGGGAGAGACGGGGAATTCCTTCGCTAGTATGACCTGACTAAGTTTATTTGGTGTTTATTTGGTCGGTCAGAGTATAGGGATAATATATGACATGACTATTAACCCTTGTTTTATGGCAGTATTTAAGAATGGCAGCTGAGAACGTTAATAATGGAGTAAATCAGACCATGGAGACACCTTTGATCACTACCCAGAGGAACGTGCAACAGGAAGGCAATATTCCTCCTGTAAACAACGTTACCAAGCAAACGATGAATGATGGAATGTTTAGGAGCTTTTTGCAGTTCATGCAAAATCAGACGAGGGAGACTCGTGTGCAGAATACGGGTGGAAATGATAACAACGCGCGGTTTGTCACAGCTAAGCAGTTCAAAGAATTGGGACCACCAGAATTTAAGGGAAAGCCGGATCCGATCATGGCGGAAACGTGGGTCAAGCAAATTACCAAGATATTTGATGTCTTGGGATGCACGGAGGAACAGAAGGTTCCATTCGCCACATTTATGTTCCGCGGTGGGGCAGACTACTGGTGGGAGTCTGTGAAGCGTACCCAGCCTGACGCACTCAACATGTCCTGGGAAACATTTCAAAAACTGTTCAATGACAAGTACTTTCCTGAAAGTATTCGTCATATGAAGGAGGTTGAGTTTATTAGACTGGAACAAAACAACATGACGGTGTCCCAGTACGAGGCGAAGTTTGCAGAGTTATCCAGGTTTGCACCTCATTTGGTAGAAAATGAGGAACGTATGACGCGGATGTTTCTGAGAGGTTTAAAACCTGAGATTCGTCAATACCTTATCTCTCATAAATTTTTTCTGTATTCAGACGTTGTCAACAGGGCCCAATTATTAGAAAGAGATAATGAGTATACTCAACCGAGGGACCACAACCAGGGTCATACCGGTGACAGCAATCATCAGAGCGATGATAACCGACGAGGAGGGAAAAATACGAACAAAGGCGGTAACCACTCGAGTGGTCATCGTGGCCATGATAATAGGAGAGGTGAGTCAAGTGGAAATTTCAGAAAGAGGAGATTCAACAATGACGGGAAGACATCAGCAGCAGCACCAGCACCAACAACAAATTTTAGGGGAGGAGAACGACCACCAGTTAGATGTTACAAATGCGGGAAAGAGGGACATATCAGCCCAAACTGTCCACAACAATCCAAGGTGTGTTACAACTGTGGGAAGGAAGGCCACATCGCTCGAGATTGTACTATAGCGAAACCAAGTTCAGCGGGAGTGGTGATTCCAAGGGCTGTCCCGGATAAGGCGAAATCGGCGGTTCCTGGAAGAGCGTTTGTCGTAACTGGCCAAAACGTGAGAAACCCGAACGAGGTGATCACGGGTAAGCTAATCTTGAATTCTTACGAAGTTTATACTTTACTAGATACCGGTTCTACCCATTCTTTTATCTCTCCTGCTTGTGCTCAACGTTTAAACTTGACTCCGGAGAAATTGGACTTTAACTTATCTGTTGAAACTCCGTTGGGTGAAACCTTCGTTACATCTACAGTTTATAAATCTTGCATGATCCAAGTTGGCACTATCACATTACCTGTTGATCTTATCTCTTTAAAGATACTTGCTTTTGATGTGATTTTAGGAATTGATTGGTTAACCACTCATCATGCTAAAATTGATTGTTTTCGTAAGGTTGTTAGTTTTCATATTCCTAACCAACCTGTCATACGAATTCAAACTACTAAACCACTAAAATCAGTCACTGTCATATCGAGCCACAAAGCTATTCGTTTATTGAAAAACGGATGTCAAGCTTTCTTAGCCCATGTTATGGATTTGAACAAAGACAAGTCAGATTTGAATAATATTTCTATTGTTAGAGAATTTTCCGATGTATTTCCTGAAGAACTTCCCGGTCTACCCCCGGAACGAGAAATTGAATTCTTTATTGACCTTGAACCCGGTACAAAGCCCATTTCTAAAACCCCATATCGAATGGCTCCTATTGAACTTCAGGAGTTAAAAGTCCAACTACAGGAGTTGTTGGACATCGGTTTTATTCGTCCTAGTACATCTCCTTGGGGTGCTCCTGTTTTATTCGTAAAGAAGAAAGACGGGAGTATGCGACTTTGTATTGACTATCGAGAATTGAACCATGTCACCATCAAGAATAGGTATCCGCTACCTCGCATTGATGACCTGTTTGACCAGTTGCAAGGAGCACAATTCTTTTCAAAGATCGATCTTCGTTCTGGATATCATCAGCTGAAGATTAAAACTGAGGATATTCCAAAGACTGCCTTCAGAACTCGGTACGGGCATTATGAATTCTTAGTAATGTCTTTTGGATTGACTAATGCTCCTGCTGCCTTCATGGATATGATGAACCGTGTATTCAAAGAATATTTGGATCAGTTCGTTGTTGTCTTTATTGATGACATCCTCATCTATTCCAAAAGCCGTGAAGATCATGAGCGCCATTTGAAGCTGGTACTGCAAAGGCTTCGTGAAAACAAGCTATATGCCAAACTGAAGAAATGCGAGTTCTGGCTTGAGGAAGTAGCATTCCTTGGGCACGTGGTGTCAAAACATGGAGTATCTGTCGACCCGGCGAAGATTGAAGCCATACAAAGTTGGGAGCAACCGAAGTCGGTAACCGAAGTACGTAGCTTTCTGGGCTTAGCTGGTTATTATCGGAGATTTGTGGAAGGATTTTCTCGAATCGCTACTCCGTTAACTCAGCTGACTCGGAAAGATACAAAATTCGTATGGAGTGAGGAATGCGAGAAGAGTTTCCAAGAACTCAAGAGGAGACTCATTTCGGCACCTGTTTTGACAATACCATCTGGTTCGGATGGATTTGTTATCTACAGCGATGCTTCAGGCAAAGGGTTAGGATGTGTTCTCATGCAACATGGGAAAGTCATAGCCTATGCCTCACGACAACTCAAAGAATATGAGAGGAATTATCCTACTCATGATTTGGAGTTGGCAGCAGTCGTTTTTGCGTTGAAGATCTGGAGACACTACCTTTATGGGGAGAAAGTGGAGATCTATACAGATCATAAAAGCCTCAAATATTTCTTCACCCAAAAGGAACTCAACATGCGGCAACGACGTTGGCTTGAGCTGTTGAAAGATTACGATCATACCATCCAATACCATCCTGGAAAAGCAAACGTAGTAGCTGACGCATTGAGTAGAAGATCATATGCGGGTACGAGTGCAATGTTTTTAACACAAAGGCCCATTTTGTATGACTTGCAAAGGATGGAGATAGAGATGAAGGCTCCAAGTACCCACATGATGATATCAAATATACGAGTAGAACCGACTTTAATCGATAAAGTTAAAGCTGCTCAAGCTACGGATATAGAGCTGATGCGTATGAAGAAGAAAGTGCAAGAAGGTGCTATTCCAGAAGCAAGAATCGATGAAGAAGGAATACTTCGAGTCAACTCCAGACTTTGTGTTCCTAACGATTTTGACTTGAAGCATAGAATAATGATGGAGGCACACAACACACCGTTTGCAATCCATCCTGAGAGTACCAAAATGTATCACGATCTTCGACATACATTTTGGTGGAGCAATATGAAAAGAGAGATCGCGGAGTTTATCTCGAGATGTTTAACTTGTCAACGTGTAAAAGCGGAGCATCAAGTACCAAAGGGTCCATTGCAACCACTTGAGATTCCGAAATGGAAGTGGGAACACATTACTATGGATTTTGTTACGGGTCTTCCCAAGGTTTCTCAAGGCATAGATGCGATTTGGGTTATTGTTGATAGATTAACCAAGTCCGCTCATTTCTTGCCGATACGTGAGACTTATTCCCTTGAACGTCTTGCTAGTATGTACGTGAACGAGATTGTGAGATTGCATGGCATGCCAGTATCCATAGTTTCGGATCGTGACCCAAGATTCACTTCACGATTTTGGGTTAGCTTGCAGAAAGCTATGGGCACGGATTTACGATTCAGTTCAGCATACCATCCTCAAACGGACGGACAATCAGAGAGGACTATTCAAACTCTTGAAGATCTATTAAGACTTTGTGTCTTAGATCTCAAAGGGAGTTGGGATAAGTACCTACCATTGGTGGAATTCTCCTACAACAACAGTTATCAGGCGAGCATAGGTATGGCTCCATTTGAGGCGTTGTATGGAAGAAAATGTCGTTCTCCAGTATGCTGGGACGAGGTGGGTGAAGCAACATTGTTGGGACCAGAATTGGTACGCATTACTACAGAGAAGATCCAAACGATTCGACAACGTATACAAACGGCACAGGATCGACAAAAGAGTTATGCGGATCTTCATCGGAAGGACGTGGAATTTAATATTGGGGATCATGTATTGTTACGTGTTGCACCATGGAAGGGAGTTACAAGATTTGGGAAGAGAGGAAAGCTCAATCCAAGATTTGTTGGTCCATTTGAGATTCTTGAGCGAATAGGAAATGTGGCATATAGACTCGCATTACCTCCAAGCATGTCTCGTGTTCATAATGTTTTTCACATATCTATGCTTCGTAAATATGTTAAAGACCCGAACCACATTATTGAGTTAGAACCAGACGAGATAGCTGAAGATTTAACGTACGAGGAGGTACCTGTTAAGATCTTGGATAGGAAAGAGCATGTCCTACGCACGAAGGTTATACCACAAGTTAAGGTTTTGTGGAGAAACCATGCTATTGAAGAAATGACCTGGGAGTTGGAATCAGAAATGAAAGCGAGGTATCCTCACCTTTTTGAAACATCAGGTACGTACGTCAATTTCGAGGACGAAATTTCATAAGGAGGGGAGGTTGTAAGACCCCAACTTATTAATGAATAAAATCAAATTTTCTCTAAATATTATTGTGAATAATAAGGGGTTAATTTGATATAATACTTTGGTTATGGGTGAAATGTGCAAATTTTACAAAATAAGCAAGTGGTTATAAAATATTCATTTTGTCGGGGAATATTCGTTTGGTCGTGGAATATTCTTGCTGTCGGGGAATATTCGTACGACGACGCAGCCTTGTGTGGGCCCCATAACGGAAAGCGATTGGATGAAGAAAACGACAAGTATAAGTTGTTTATAAATAACGGCGTAGTTGTTACCGTTAATACTGTTGGAATACCCGGTGGTTAAAATACAGTAGCACACGGTATTGCACCAATTATTGATTCTTACGTAAGAAGGCACTACTCAATAATTGTTACAGTAGTTATTATTCAATATTTTATTTTATTGATTCAATAATTGCTGCGTTGATATTTTATATTATTGTTGTTTCAATAATTGTTGCTGCACAGTATTTTCATTTATCAGATCAATAATTCATATTATTTGAATAATATTATTAGATAACATTATTGGCAATGTCTAGAAAGTTCTGTCTAAGGAGAGGTTTGGTCATCTAATTGCGCGCCAGTAAGGAGAAATCCTTATTGGAAAGCCCCCTCTTTCCTGGGAACGGCCTGGTTGTCATAAATGTGATTCTGTAATATTATTTGTGAATAATTAATTATTGATTCATATGATAAGGAAATATTTATTTTATGTGGATATAAATGAGGGATATATTTTTGTGGTTAAAAATGAAGGAGTTAATGTTGAGGTGTTTTATCAGTATTTTTGTCGGAATGGAGGTATTAAAAATCAAATCAGGTTTTTGAGAAATATTGCGGGTGTTATAATTTTTAATCCGACCGTTGGATCGTGGTAATTTTTGGATATGTTATACATATATAAGTTGAGTATATGTCCACAAATTTTGAACCGTTAAAAATGAACGTATGATTTATTATGAATTTTACAAGATGACTGGTTCAGAAATTGTTGAATTTTCGGAGTTTATCATTTTGGTGGAAAATTCTAGAATTGGTGGGCCCCACTTGTGGTTGGTGAAGAAATGTGCTGAATTATATTTCAAATGTGGTAGGTGGGAATAGTAGCAGGTAAAGCCATCAGGTTGCAGGTCAAACCTACCAAAATTTTCCTATAAATAGAGGGCTAAGTTAGAATTGAAAATTACACCAGAAACAAGTTTTCTCTCTTTCTCTCTCTAGATTATTGAGTGTATTTTGTGAGTATTTAGATACTTTGAGAGTTTCTATTCATCAGAGCAAGTTTCTTTCAGCCTTATACCGGTATTCCGACCAGAAGTACTGATATTTTGAGGTAAGGGATATTATTTTCTTCTTAATGATATTATTTTCTTCAATATCATTATGCTGAAATATTGATATGAGTTTTTATCAAATTTGGAACTTTTTGTGTCGGGGTTACTATTCACGTATACGGCACTATTCACGTATACGGCACTATTCACGAATACGGCACTATTCACCGAAAAATAAAATTTTCCCTTTTTGTCCAAGATGTCTATTATGGTTACTATCTTTGATTGTATCCATGTTTTGATCTTTATTTTTGAATTCTGCTTCACAATTGATTATTATGAAGTATTATTGATCTTGGATAAACTGTTATACGAATCCCTACTATTTGTCCTTCTGTCTCATTGGATTCGTTCTCTTTAAGATATTTTTCATCATCCTCAGTCCTAAATGATGATACAAATGAATATCTTTGGCCTGTAGTGCAAAGATGTATAATTACTTGATGAATATCTTTGGCCTGTAGTGCAAAGATGAACAGGTGTTGAGATGAACATGACCGACTGATGATACAAATGAATATCTTTGGCCTGTAGTGCAAAGATGAATATTTGGTTAAAGATGATTATTAATTGATGTTACAGGGATAAAATATTGATGATGGACTTTTAAATCTTAGAAGATAGTAGAATTCTTTCTCTACTTGACTCTTCTAATGGTTTGTTGTTTCCGCTGCAGTTGTTGATCTAAAACTTGTTGTCGATTATATTTTATCAGATTTTTCCCTGTTGAAGACTAACGATAATTTGTTGTATATTATCTTAGTCATAATATTCTTTACTGGGCTAGTTGAGCTCACCCTTTTCCTTTTTGTTCCATTTTTCTTCTCAGGAGGTGAGAACATAGCAGGATCTAGTCGGGGTATGGAGTGATGGTTCTAGAAAGATGTATTAGCAGTCCTCACTATTTCTGTAAAATAGTGTTTGAATAATTGTAATGAGGATTTATTTGAGTGTGGATATTGTCTAGAAGACAATATTTGTATTTAAACTCACAGTATGTGTTGTCGTATTTTGCACGACAATTGTATTATTGAAGTTGTAGTTTGCTTTCTGTACCATGTATTTGGCGACTCAGAATGGGTGTTGTATACCTATTTTGGGGGCGTCACACATAACCTTCAATAAACTCAATAATACTCTATGTTCAATCTTCAATACACTCAATAGATCGTTTAGTTTGACATTATCCTTAATAAGCATAATAGTTGTAATCAATTATGACTATACATTTTATAGTACATATATCATTCCATTAACCTGCAAATATATAGACCGCCTTAGTTGAGTTGGCTAGGGGTTGTTCGACAAAAGTTGCAAGGTGCAGGAACAACTTAAGTTGACATCAACACGGTACTATCCAACTTACCAACCAACTCATTGTGAAGAAAGAATTAACTACATTGGCTTTCTTCATAATCCATCCATGCAACCACATTTTGGGACATTTATAAGTTTTTTCCCCCCACTTAAGCTTCCTACTTAAAAGTATTACATCTTTTATCCTTTTAAAATAGAAATTCATAAATTATGATGAACTATATAAGAATGAGCAAAGAAGAGCAACTAATTAACGGTAAGTTATAGAATTTGCGATTAGAATTCTTGGAAGTTTCAAAGGTCTTGAGCGGGTAACGAATACGGCAACGAGTACAACGAAAGTAAGGTGGAAAATACTCTAACCCATCGCCACATTTTATGAGTACAAGACAATTCTTTATGTGACGCAACGACTTAGAGTATTCTCCACCTTCCGTTATTTTCACTCGTTGCAGTATTAGTTGCTCACCCAAGACCTTTGGAACATCCAACAATCCTAATCTCAAGTTCTAGAATTGATCGGTTAATTAGTTGCTCAACTTTTCTTATTCGTAGATAGTTCATTGTAATTTATTAGCTTTCTGTTTAAAAGGATAACAATTGTAATACGTTTAAGTATGAAGATTAAGTGGATAAAGAGAACTTATAAATGTCCCAAAAAGCGGTGATAGGGACGAATTGTGAAGAAAGCCAAGGCAGCTAATGCTTTCTTCACAATGAGTTGGGTCATAAGTTGCATAATACCATGTTGATGCCAACTTAAGTTGTTTCTGCACTTTGTAACTACTTTCGAATAACCCTTTGCCAGCTCAAATAAGGTGGTTAGCATATTTGTAGGTTAATGGAAGGATCATATATGTACTATACTTTGGAACATAGAAACTCATTTGACATACACTCATTAGGAGTGAATGTCGAATAGTCCCTACTTTGGGACTGTTATTGGATATTATGTCCCTCACTTAGGTCGGTGCCAATATGAAATGGTACGTTATTTTGTTTTGAGGATTTTTTGGCTGTTATCTCTACATGTTCTTCGTGTGCATTCTTATATTAAGTTATCTTAGTTTATTTTGTGTACTTGGAGACCATGGAGAGGTACTGTCGAAATTTTCTTGAATTAGATGAAACGTGCTCAACGTGTTGGCACTAGTAAGGAGACATCCAGGAACGGGATATAAGCATTACCCCTGTCCTGTAGAGTGGAGATACTAGGAAAATATAATTCATGCATGGACCACATACATGAATATCCCTGTACTGAATGTGTCTTTGATTCAGTTAAAGATGTCAGTCAACTGGAGCTGAATGTTCCGTAGGATACCCATTGATAAGAGGGGATTAGTCTTAGCTTATCATGATGGGGTGTCTAACTTTTTGAACAAAGCAATAGAACATGTTGATGATCCAAATGGAAAGATGAGATGTCCGTGTGTCAAGTATAAAAACCTGATTTGGAAGAAAGCTGAAGAGATTAAATTCGACTTATTTTCCCGTGGGTTTGTGGAAAGGCACTCCGTACGGATTCATCACAGGGAATCAACTGATTTGAGAGAAGTGTTTGACAATACTGTAGACCAACCAATTCAACGAGATTCATGTTGTATATATATATATATATATATATATATATATATATATATATATATATATATATATATATATATATATATATATATATATAAATGAATGATTATTTTATCTAAAATAAAACAACTAGGTGTGACCTTTGGTTCATATCTTTTCAAATTGAAAAGGTACCTTTTCAGGATGTAACCTTTCAAAGGAATGTAACTTTTCAAAATGATGTAACCTTTTAAATGGATATATATCTTTAAAGGGGTATTTGGAATCCTATAAATAGGTTTTAAATCTACCCAAAACAATCACTTCAACTTCAATCCTTCTCAAGTTCTGAAAATTAAATTCATTCTTCATTCATTAAAAGTTATAGAGAGTATTAAAAATTTGGTTGGTTCGTGGAACTCTTCCATTGAAGTGCTTCTTGTGAGAGTTGAAGACCATTTTATCCTGGGAAGTAGACGTCTAGTGTTCCATCCGTAAGCACCAATAGCGAGGACAAAATCTGCTTTATGGAGAGACTGTTCAACAGTTGACTTGGTTTTAAAAGTTTGTCAATTTCATCTAGTAAGTCATTATTATAAAATTGTTTATCTTCTACTTCTGTTTATATATAATTAGTATATAATTACTTTTGGAATAACAATCTTAAAGCATATTTTTGTGTTCTTCCTTAGTATTCATTTTATACTAATTTATAATACAAAACTTCCTAAGTACTTATTCTATATATATATATATATATATATATATATATATATATATATATATAAATATATAATTATTCCGTCTAGTAGGTACTAACGTACTGATATTTTGGACATTGGTTATCATAAACATTTTTAGCCTTCTAATTTAGAATTATTTAATATGGCATCACCAAAGATTGGAATAATATTGTAATTACAAATTTAATTTTGTTTTTCTCCTTCTATTGTTTCTATTTTATTCAAGTGATTCTGTAAATTGTGCATTTAACAGAATTATCAAATTCAATTGTGCCTAATTCTATTACAACCAATGTTCCTATCAATGTTTCTACCCATGTTAGTCATGGTGAGAAACCTGGAAAAATCAGTGGGATTGATTTTAAAATATGGCAACAGAAAATGTTATTTTATCTTACTACATTGAATCTTTCAAGGTTTTTAAATGAGGATGCCCTTGTGGTAGATGATAATGAAACTGATAGGACTACATTGGCTGCTGTGGATGCATGGAAGCATTTTGATTTTCTTTGCAAAAATTATATCCTCAATGGATTAGACAATACATTGTATAATATGTATAGCCCAATCAAAACTGCTAAGTTATAATGGGAGTCTTTGGATAAAAAATATAAAATGGAAGATGCCGACATGAAGAAATTCGTTGTCGGTAGATTCTTGGATTTTAAAATGGTTGATATAAAGACTGTCATAAATCAAGTCCAAGAGTTTCAATTGATAATCCATGAGATTCATGCTGAAAAAAATGGTTTTAAGTGAATCTTTTCAAGTGGCTGCAGTAATTGAAAAATTACCTCTTTCTTGGAAAGATTTTAAAAATTATTTAAAGCATAAACGTAAAGAAATGGGGCTCGAGGACTTGATAGTTAGGTTTAGGATTGAAGAAGATGATCGAATGTCTGAAAAGAAAGTTGAAAAACTTACAATTACATTCGATGCTAATGTAATTGAGAGTGATAACAAAACTAAGAAAAGGAAACACAACAATAAAGATCCAAGTCAAGGAAGCGGTCTTTCAAAGAAGTTCAAAGGGAAATGCTATAATTGGAACAAGATAGGGCATCTTGCTAAGGACTGTCGCAAACCCAAAAAGTAAGAGAACTTCAAAAGGAAAAATGCTCAAGCAAACATAGCAGAAATAGATAAAGTATCTACTAAAATTTCTGACATGTATCTTTCGGTAATTGTCTCGGAAGCCAATTTGCTGGGAGATCCTAAAGAATGGCGGGTTGATACTAGAGCTACACGCCACATATGCTCGGATAATAAACTTTTTACTACATATCAACTAATAGAAAATGGTGAGCAACTATCCATGGGCAATTCCTCCACGTCTAAAGTTGAAGGAAAAGGAAAGGTCGTGTTAAAAATGACTTCGTGCAAGGAACTCACACTCAACGATGTACTATATGTGCCGGACATTCGCAAGAATTTATTCTCTGGATCTGTATTGAGCAAGAAAGGATTAAAACTAGTGTTTCATGCTAATAAATTTGTCCTTACTAAAGATGAAATGTATGTTAGAAAGGGCTATATGTGTGTTGGGATGTTCAAAATGAACGTCATGACTATTGTACCAAATGTTATTATTAATAATAAAAACACATCTTCTGCTTATATACTTAAGTCTATGAATGTATGGCATGGTAGATTGGGACATGTGAACTATGGTAATTTAAGTAAATTAATTAATTTAGAATTAATTCCAAAATTTAGTATTGACAAAAGTCATAAAAGTGAAACATGTGTAGAGGCTAAATTAACTAGAACATATTTTCATTCTGTTGAAAGAAGTTCAAAACCTCTAGATTTAATTCACACTGATATATGTGATTTTAAATTTGTGCAAACTAGAGGTGGTAAAAAGTACTTTATTACTTTTGTAGATAATTGCACAAGATACTATTATGTCTATCTTTTAAGGACAAAAGATGAAGCAATTGAAATGTTTAAACATTATAAGAATGAAGTTGAGAATCAACTTAGCAAAAAGATTAAGGCTATAAGAAGCGATAGAGGTGGTGAATATGAATCACCATTTATAGAATTTTGTTCACAAAATTGTATTATTCACCAAACTACCGTTCCTTATTCACCTCAATCAAATGGTGTTGCTGAACACAAGAACCGAACTTTAAAAGAAATGATGAATGCTATGTTAATAAGTTCTGGGTTACCTCATAATATGCGGGGGGAAGCATTGATATCTTCAAATTTTATTCTCAACCGTTTGATTCATAAGAAAACAAAGAAGATACCTTATGAATTATGGAAAGTTCGAAAGCCTTCCTATAAATATCTTCGAGTGTGGGGGTGTCTTGCGAAAGTAATTGTTCCTGATCTTAAGAGGGTTAAGATAGGTCCTAAAATAATTGATTGCATATTCATAGGTTATGCATATAACAGTAGTGCATATCAGTTTCTTGTGCATAAATCAGACATTCTTAATATTTATGTCAATAAATTTATAGAATCAAGGAATGCATATTTCTTTGAAGATATTTTTTCATATAAAAATACACAAGAAATAAGTTCTCGTAAAAGACCTAATGATACTACGACTAGTAATCATCAAACTATAATAGACCAAAAGTCTAATGAATAAGGAGATGAAGATGAACCTATACGTAGTAAAAGGGTTAAGATCGCCAAGTCTTTTGGTCCTGACTTTCTAAGTTACATGCTAAAAAGTGAACCTCAAAGTGTGAAGGAAGTGTTGTCTACTCCAGAAGCTTCATATTGGAAAGAAGTGATCAATAGTGAAATAGAATCCATTATGCAAAATCATACTTGGGAATTGTTGGATCTTCCACTAGGAACCAAACCATTAGGATGCAAATGCATATTAAAAAGGAAAATGAAAGCCGATGGATCTATTGATAAATACAAAGCAAGAATTGTAGCCAAATGTTATAGGCAAAAAGAGGAACTTGATTATTTCGACACTTATTCACCAGTTACAAGGAATCTATTCGAATGTTAATTGCAATAGCTACAATACACAATTTAGAAATACATCAAATGGATGTTAAAACTTCCTTTCTTAATGGTGAATTAGAGGAAGAAATTTATATGGATCAACTAGAAGGTTTTATTGCCCCTGAAAAAGAAAAAAAAGTTTGCAAGCTTGTTAAATCATTATATGGTTTGAAACAAGCACCAAAGCAGTGGCATGAAAAATTTGATAATATTATGGTATCAAATAATTTCAAAATAAATGAGTGTGACAAATGTGTATATGTCAAAAACACTCAAAGGGGATATGTAATAATTAGACTATGTGTGGATGATATGTTAATCATTGGTAGTAATAATGATGTTATTAATGCTACCAAATAAATGTTAATTAGCAAGTTTGAAATGAAAGACATGGGCCTAGCATATGTTATTCTAGGAATCAAGATTTCTAGAATATCTAATGGACTTATTGTATCTCAATCTCATTATATTGAGAAAATACTTGCAAAGTATAATAAATATGAGAAAAGTCCAGTAAGAACACATGTTGACCCAACACTTCATCTCACTACTAATCGTGGTGAAAGTATATCCCAATTTGAATATTCTCGTATAATAGGTAGTTTAATGTATTTATCAAATTGCACCCGACCAGACATAGCATACTGAATAAGTAAGCTAAGTCGATATACAAGTAATCCTGGAAAATAACATTAGAAGGATTTAGTATAGGCACTTAGATATCTAATATACACTTTAACTGACGGATTGCATTATACAAGATATCCAGCTGTACTTGAAGGATACAGTGATGCAAATTGGATAGCTGACTCCCATGACACTAAATCCACAAGTGGATATGTATTTAGTCTGGGAGGTGCAGCTGTATCATGGAAATCCTCTAAGTAAACATGTATTGCAAGATCCACTATGGAATCTGAATTTATTGCTTTAGATAAAGCAGAAGAAGAAGCAAAATGGCTTCGTAATTTTTTGGAGGATATTCCAATTTGGCCTAAACCAGTGCCACCAATCATTATTCATTATGATAGTTAATCAGAGATTGGTAAGGCACAAAATAGTAATTATAACGATAAGTCTAGACATATACGTCGACGACAAAAAAATGTTAAACAATTACTCTCAAATGGTATAATAGTAGTCAAAGGATAATATTGCGAATCCACTAACGAAAGGTATACCTGGAGAGCAAGTGAAAGGTTCATCAAGGGGAAATAGTTTAAAGCCTGTAAAATCCTAAAGAGTCGCCATAATGGAAACCCAACCTAAATGATTGGAGATCCCAAGAAATAGGTTCAAAGGGACAACCTAATTATGTGTGATCTAGTAAGCACTGAGAAGATAAATACTTCTTCCCATTTTTATGATGATACAATGCATAAACTGCCGAGTGAAACAGGATAAAATTTGTTTTTAATAATTTCTATAGCTTGAATATAAAAAAGGTAAAGTGGGGTATTAGCAGGATACTCTTTATAGAAATTACATATGTGGGTGAGAAGGGGGCCACTTCTTTGAGAATGACGAAGGCTAAATTCTCTAGCACACTCATGAAACTAGGAGGTGTCCAAGGCCAAAATGGACACAATAATGAGAATCAATAAAATAAATTAAAAAATACTGTGTGAATTCTATTGTCTCGGTTTACAGTAAAAGGTTGAGTAGTTCAAGACATCACGTTCACCGATTGGCCAGTAAATTCGATAGTCTTTCACTAGGAAAGGTTCAAGGCCATAAGCTACCATCACCAATTCAGTATTTTGTGTTCACTGATACTCTTTCTAAGTCTGTCTGCATATTCATTTGCATTAATTTACCCAAATTTTATTCATGTGGGGGATTGTTGGATATATATATTAATGAATGATAATTTTATCTAAAATAAAATCACTAAGTGTGACCTTGGTTCATATCTTTTCAAATTAAAAAGGTACATTTTCAAAGGGATTTAACTTTTCAAAGGGATGTAACTTTCCAAAGGGATATATCTTTTCAAAGGGATGTAACCTTTCAAAAGGATGTAACCTTTCAAAGGGATGTATATCTTTAAAGGGATTTTTGGAAACCTATAAATACGTTCTAAATCTACCCAAAACAATCACTTCAACTTCAACTTCAATCCTTCTCAAGTTCTGAAAATTAAATTCATTCTTCATTCATTAAAAGTCATAGAGAGTATTCAAAATTTTGTTAGTTCGTGGAACTCTTCTATTGAAGTGCTTCTTGTGAGAGTTGAAGACCATTTTATCCTAGGAAGTAGACGTCCAGTATTCTATCTGTAAGCACCAATAGCAGGGGATAAAATCTACTTTAAGACTGCTCAACAGTTGACTTGGTTTTAAAAGTTTATCAATTTCATCTAGTAAGTCATTATTATAAAAAAAATTATCTTCTACATCTGTTTATATATAATTAGTATATAATTACTTTTGGAATAACAATTCATACGCCGATAACTATGATGTCGTGGAGATGTTGGTCGATGCTTATGACCCTACTAATATTGACTTGGCTGAAAATGATTATTCGTCAATGCTCAGCAAGTGCCAAGTGATACAGCTGCTGCCTTTTACAGACTATTATCTAAATCAAGGTCTTGTTGTATCCTGGAAATGATAAGCACACCAGGCTATCTGCAGTGACTAAGCTCTTAAACTTCAAGAATGAGCTAGCACAACTGTAGTGAGAGAGGTTTCAAAGATTTGTTTGCTCTTATCAGCGAGTTCTTATCCAAGGATCATACTCTGCCCGCGAATTATTACGAAGTGAAAAAGATGGTCAAAGGGTTGAATATGGGGTATCAGAAGATCTATGCTTGTGAGCAGGATTGCATGTTATACTATGGGTCGGACAGAGATAAGGGACAGTGTGATATATGCATCTTACCTTGGTACAAGGTGACAAAACATGGGGAAAGAAGAAACATGTGCCCAAGAAGATCTTATGGTACTTTCCTCTTGCACTGAGGTTTCAACGAATATCATGTTGTCCCATACAACTCAACATATGAGTTGACATAAAACAAAAGGACGTCATTCCTGGTCAGCTGACTCGCCCTACAGATGGAGATGAATGGAAGAGATTTAATGAAAAATTTTCACAATTTACAGAGGAAGTCAGGAATGTGAGGGTCGACATGGCTATTGATGGGTTTTGCCCTTTTAATAATTTTAGCCATTTTACTCTGTTTGGTCAGTCATTATGGTAGCTTATAATCGTCCACCATCAATGTGCATAAGGGATTCATATTTGTTCTTGAATTTAATCATACTGGGGAATAAGAGTCTTACAAAAGATATTAACGTGTACCTCAGACCGTTAATTGATGAACTAAAGATGTTGCAGGAGATTGGGGTCCAGACGTATGATAAATAGATCGGTGAGAATTTTTTGATAAAGGTAGCCTTGTTGTGGAGTATCACTAACTTTTCGACTGTTGGGATGATTAGTGGTTGGTCAACTCACGGGAAGCTGTCATATCTGGTGTGTATGGGAGATATGCAAGGTAATCAGCTGTAGCACGGATGAAAATGTAGTTTCTTTGTAATCGCTCATAGATTCTTGCATGTTGATCATAATTATAAAAAGATGTCTGCACAATTCAACAAAAAGACAAAGAAGAAAGTGGTTGTTAGTTGACTGTCGGGCAGTGAGGTCTTGGGTTGGCTGAACGATCTGACATTTCCACCACCAGGGAAGGATCAAAGAAAATTCAGAACAGTCGGGTACAGGAAGACTCATAATTGGACACACTTGCCCATTGTGACACACTTTCAGTTCATCATTATATAGATGTCATGTATACAGAAAAGAATGTTTTTGAGAACTTGTTTTACACTGTGTGAGATTTGATTAGTAAAACCAAAGACAATAACAATGAACGAAAAGATTTGGAGGCACTGAACATCAGGCCAGAATTGTGGCTTCGTACTAACAATACAAAACTTAAAGCTCCATTTTGTCTTACTAAGCAAAAATTTGAAGAGGTGTGCAAGTGGGTTAGTGGGTTGAAGCTCCCATATGGATATGAGTCTAACATATCGCGCTGCTGTAAGGTTGAGTAGTTAAAAATTAATGGGTTTAAGAGTCACGATTGTCATGTATTCATGTAGAAGTTGATCCCAATTGTATTTTGTGAGATGTTACCCAGAAAAGTTATGGATGCATTGAATGAACTTTCAAATTTCTTTCAAGATCTATGCTCAACTGTAATAAAGTATAGTGATGTGGAGCAGATGGAGAACAATATTTTGTTTACCATTTGCAAGCTCGAAATGATTTTTCCTCTAGGATTCTTTGACTCGATGGAACATCTGCCTATTCATCAGTCAATTCTGGGGTTGTGGTGTTGGGAAGTTGTTACCATGATTCCGAGTCCAATTACTATGGACGTTTGCAGGATGTGGTTGCGCTTAATTATCACAGGGGGTAAAAAGAAAGTTATATTTAAGTGTCGCTAGTTTGATACTGAAAAGGGTGTTAAAGTTGATTGTAATAGAATCGTCATATTAGATATCAAGTCGGTACTAGAATCTGATGACGTATTCATGTTAGCCAATCAAGTGACTCAAGTGTATTACGCTCCTAATGTCGTAAATAGTAAAAACCCCTGGTATACAGTTGTCACAACTAAAACACGTGCATTTGATGATGTTTATATGTTTGGGATGGATGAGGAGTTACAAGAAGATGTTACCAATCTTAGGCAAGTAGTGATAAATGATGTGGTTGACGTACTTTACGATGAGGATGTCAAGGAAGACATCTTCTTGAATGACTACGTAGTCGTTGAGAATAATAAAAATGATGAAACTGATATCGAAACTGATGATGAGGAAGATACAAAATCCGAGAATGATATTGATGTTGAATTTGACGGGTTTGATGACGTACATAATCTAAACTTATTTCAAATTAGTAAATAATGCACGAGTAATATACATATTAATATATTTAAATAATTTACATTCAAATTTATATGTGTTATTTTGGTTATTCCAGTAGCATATTTATAGCTAGAAATAGAGGTGGAGGTCATCGTGGTGGTGTACGATCCGGATTGGGAGACTCTAGCTATGATGGAGGCTCATCTTCAAGAGCTAGTAAGTTGTCCGCACTAGGATTTAAATATATCTCAACTTGCATTAGTTTCTATTTATTAACTCATTTTTTTAAATAAATAAAAATGTGCCTCATCGATGACTCCGAGGGACTAACCTCGGTATCTTTGGTCGACCGTAAGCAATTCCACTTATAGTCTCAGTGGACGTTGAGTCTAGACAATAAATGTTAATCCATCATTGTAGTAACACTTTTAAATCTATCTAATTTATTGCATGACACAATTAACGTAACATATATTATTATATTTTTACTATAGTATACTAGACCCGGTCGCTAAACACACCTTACACGCTATCTGCTTGACGAACCTCCTAATCGGGTGCATGGGCTACAGCTAGTACGCGCAGCACGATGCTTCCTTTATGCAGACTGTCTTGCGGGACTTTCACGAAAGTTAATAAGTTTATATTAGTCAGTTATATATTAGTACATAGTTGTTTCCTATGAAATTAATTGTTCCTAACTTTTAAACTTTTGTTATAGACTTAATATAGATTTGACGAGTGCATCACTCAGGTTGCCGGCGACGATGTGATTATTTCACATGTCGCTAAGAATTACTTTGGCTGGCTATATGAGATGCGATAGAGGGTAGCCCGAGCAATTGTTAACCAGCGCAGGACCACCATCTAAGATCACCAGCGTCGCATAGTCTCCGATTGAGCATGAAAGACTATTTGTGCGCACTGGGATGTTGATAACTTCAAGAAAAAGTTTGAGCAGGCAAAGAAGAACCGTGGAGGAGCATGCTTTGTCTCATGTTAAGTTCAGGGATAGAGCCCACACGCCTAAGGAAAAGCATGCTTTGTCTCAAGCAATAGTAGCTATACGGGTAAAACTAATCTTACTTTTAAGTAATCTCAATATTCACTTATTAATAAAATGATATAATTAAATCATGTATACAAAATAAATTACATTACCGATTTTAGAAGCTTCGGGACTAGTGTATAGCTGAGTAGGAAGTTGTTAGGGGGGTTTTAGGCCTTTAAATTCCACCACCCCCCTCCCGAGATTGTATTATCTCAGGATGAGGAGCTGAGATAATGGTTCGCGTCTCAAGATCCCACTACTAGCAGTACTGACAAGTATTGAGTGATGGGCCTGCCGAGGATACCCACATATACATTACCTGGAGGTAATAATATTTTTTATGTTTAATAGAATTATCATAATTTATCATATAATATAAACTATAGCTAGTAATGTTATATATATATTCGCAGGCTCTAGTCAGTGCTAGCGCCAGCGCCCAAGAAAAACTGTTGGACCATCTCATACGAAAGCTGGCTTGGACGACGAGTTATTCCAGAGGCTGATAGCGGCAGTGTCGAATAGGTTCCATACCAATTTTATTTTTCTTCATCGGCAATTACCTAGCAGTTCTCGTCTTCACCAGCTCGCTCAGGAGCTTCTAGTTGGGGCCTCCACAGAGAGTACGAGATTAACACAAGAGTAGTTCGACGCGTTGAGTGGCGAGATGCTCCGGATGGTGGTTACCCTCCTAAAGCAGGTTTTCCACAGGCCCCGCCTATTCAGGAATTCTGTATGTTTTTTATTTTCATTTAACAGCCCCTCTTTAATTCTCACATATATACGGACTAATAATTTTTATTTTTAATTCTATCAACAGGGTGGTGATGGCGAGTGTACTGGCGATGGCGACCTGGGGGACAACGATGCTGATTTTCATACACCAAAGCAGCATCGTCGTCCACACATGCCCGATGATGATCCTCCTACTAGTTTATAGTTCATTTGTATTTATTTTATTCATTAAATTGTATATCATTTGTACATATTGTAGTCTCTAGTTAAGTCTGTACAAGTTTTGTAAATCCTATTATATATAACTTATGGAACATTAGCTTATATTTGTAATTATTGATGAGTTAGTAGATCATTTGTAATTGTTAGTTTATATATGCAATTGTTAGCTTAGTTATGTTGTTGATGATGAGATAATACATGTTTTTAGCACTATGTTGAATGTGAAATATATTACTATCTGTATGTGTTGGGATAAAGCAGGTTACATGTACAACAATGAGTTTTAAACCTGGAAATTGGTATTTTTAAAAAATATTTAAAAAATTGATTATTCTCTACGGAATAAGGTATTCCGTCGGTTTTAATGTTTTAATAGTTTTTTAAAATATCATTTTTTTAATCAAAAATAGCTTATTTTCGAGGAAATTTCAGTTGAAATTAGTGTTTAAATAGTTTTTTAAAAAATCATATTTTCCGTCGAAAATGTCATATCTTTGAGGGATTGTTCCTTCGAAAATAAGCTCAACTTATATTCGACGATTTAATTTCTTCGTAAATTTTTTATCGCAATTATCTTATATCCGATGAAATTCAGTCTGATTTAATTCAGTCGAAGATATATGTTTTTCGATGAAATTTTCGACGGACCTTATCTTCGACGTGTATATATACGACTAAATTTTAGACGGAATATTCTCTCAAAAATAGTCTAATTCTGACAGAATAGGCTTACTTCTGACAGAATATTCTTTCGGAATTAAGTTTTTTCCTTATAGTGTTAGAGTTTTGTATTTAGTTATGTTAATGGTTTATGTATCTGATTAAATTGATGAAAGTTTTATGGTGATTAGATTTTGTATCTACTAACATTTTATAGTTTATCTATGCGATTACGTTGTCTACGTATTTGATGGTTATTGATATGCATTCGTTAAGAATTATTTATTTTTTTTGTTTATAAAAGGTACAATTATGTATATTTAAATGAACAGGGGATTTTGAAAATTTATTTTATTTTTTTAAAAAAAATCATTGGCGACAAGGTCATTGGCGACGAACTGACCGTCGTTAATAAGTAATAGTGACGACAGTAGTGATGGACAGTCTGTTGCTAATGATCCTTTTAATAATAAAAGTAAACAACCATTACTGACGGACCATCAGTCATTGGCAACGGACAACCCGTCACTAATGACCCTTTTTATAAATAAATTTAAATAGTTATTGGCGACAGACGGTTCGTCGCCACTACCGTCGTTAATAGTCATTCACGACGGACTGCCCGTCACTAATGACCTCGTAGTCGATGATCTCAATACCAACGATAGTCAAAAGGAGAACAGAGCAACAACCACTGAAGCGACGACCTTGGCGATGGTCATGTCCATCACCAAAGACCTCATTGTCAAAGGTAGAGAGGTCATTGACGACGGGCATCTCATTGACGACGGGCATGTCCGTCGACAATGACCCTTTTTTTTAGTTTGAATTTTTTATTTTCACTAAACACTTTATAAATTTAAAAACAAATCAAAAATTGACTCCCAAAAATTCAGTGAGATCCCACTACCCCAAGGGTAGATCCGCCCATGCTTGTATTGTTTTACGACAAATGATATACCAAGTTGAAAATGACGTCATTTTTTTAATCAGATATCAAAACTTTAATACTCTCTCCGTACGTTTCAAAATTAGAAACATATTTATATTTTTAAATTATAAAATGATATGAAATTTCTTACATGTCATTATTTTTATTTTAAGTAGATTTAAGTATTATCGTGTCACAATTATTTTATTTTTAACTAATGATAAAGATATGTTTAGAAAAAAAAAGTTAATATAAATATTGGTTTTAAAATGGATCTCTACATTTAAAACGGAAGAAATATGGTTAGAGATAGTATAAAATTTTTATAGAGGGAAAAAAATAATTTTAAAAAAATTGAGCATAGAAGAATTTTTAGAGAAAACAAGTGTACAAAAAAATTTAGAGAGAGAAAGTCTAAAAATTTTAGAGAGAGAAGAATGTATAAAATATTAGAGATAGAAGGTGAAGGAATATAGAAATTAAATATCATAAATAATTTATTTAATTGGACCATAATAATGGTAAGCTTGAAATTTGAAATATGGATTGACCTATATTTGACCCAGAATTATATGGTTACAACCCACACAATCTATATTAAAAATAAGTAATGTAATTTTAGTTCTTAAATAGAAGCATAATCAAATTTTGTAAACTAAAACCAACTCATAACTATATTTTGTCAGACCTAATGAGATACTCCATCCGTTCATTAATATAAATCGTTTTAGAGAAATATTTTTGTTCCTTAATCGTTTTTTCAAGTAAGTACTAATTACTTAGTTTCAAATATTACCCTAAGTATTAAATGCAACTTTAAATCTCTCACTATTTTTTGTTCAATAAATAACAATCTCTTCTTTAAATACAAGAGTAATATAGACAATTGATATTATAATTAATTCTATATAATCATTTTCTTAAAATTTATGTACAACTCTAAAATGACTTATATTAAAGAACGGAGAAAGTACGAGAAATATTTAAACTCCGTAGTACGAATTGTACGTCAATGCATCTCGAAATCAAATATGCTTTTAACCCTAATTATTCTATTGCGACAACAAAGAACGTTTTGGACAAAAGTATATATTATTTGTTTATGAGATCAAGTTGACCAACTCTATAAGACAACTTGCACTAATCAAATACAGAGTGATTTTTTTAACCTATGCAGTCATAACCCGGAAATGAGACATGTTTGAAATCTTAATAAAATAATCAATCCAATCTAAGAGAGCTTCCAATTAATTGTAGCAAACTTGAATCTTGCGTGTTCTTTGTTTCCCTTGAAGTTACATAAGACCTTTCATGTGCTGTTTTTTGTCCTCTAGATCTTTCTTGTATTGAAAGGAATTGGATTTAGTTACTACCAAAGCCCTTCTTTTTACATGTACGATATTCCTTCCGTTTCAAAATTAGATATATAATTGGATTTTTAAAATTAAATGATATATTATATTTTAAAATTGGATATGACTCATAAAAGTTTAGAATAAAATAAATTCTGTGATTAATATTTTTTTTATATATTATACATTTATAATAAATGTATCATCTAAAATTAAATAAATTTATATTAATTTAAAGTTTAATATGATGTCATTTGGTTTTAAAAATTATATTATTTTTCTAATTTTAAAACAGATGAAATATCATTTAAAGACTTGTAGAATTAATGTAGACGGATTCTACGTAATTACCTTGTAGAGTTGGAGGAGTTAATTTCTTAGAATCTACGCGGAAAAGAATGTCATATACGTATTATATACACCTTTATGATATATTTATTATAGTGATTGAGTACTCCAAAGTCTTTTTATGACGCGGTTCTTGGTTGTTTATAGATTATATTTCTAGGTTTTCAACGACTTCTTTAGTACTATACATAATACATCCATCATATATATATATATATATATATATATATATATATATAAATTTCTCTGACATTGAAAATATTAAATAACGACTTTTACTTTTCTTTACAAAAAATCTCTAAAATTAGTTAAAAATCTAGTAGTAGATCACTAACTAAACAATAAATAATAAAGCCAACAACAATGTTCAAATTTTCATATAACTTTAAGATTTAAAAGTAAAATGTATCGGTAAATTTGGTACGAATATCAATACCAAAATATAACAAGAGAAGTAGTAAATCGTTTTCGTTGGTCAAGTTTTTGTGTTTAAACTGATTACGAACAAAGTCGTGACTACTTCAACCGATTAAAAAAAGGGCCAAAAGAAGTACTTCTCAGTTATCTAAGGAATGATTTTTTTTTTTTGTGACCTAGCAGTCCAAAAGTATTTTTTTACTTTTTTATTTTTACATGTCATATATTCATTTACAATGACTTCTCAAATTCATAAAACAAATACATTACATCCTTTTTTCTTATTCTTATTCAAATTAAAATGATATATTGTAATGATATCATTTGAAATTAATTATATATTACTTATTATATAAATTTTACCGCTTAAATATGTTATATTTAAAATTTATCTGATAAATCATTTATAAATTTAGCCGTATTTTGCGCGATTTATTATGCTGTACACTAGTAACTTTTACCAACCAATCTATGTTCCCATCCGCGTCTACGCGGAAAAGTTCTAGTATATATATATATAACAAATAAACTACCAACAGATCTATCAAGTTCTTTCTTGTTAATTTGCTTCACTATAGCTAGCTAGCCGGCCAGATTCAAATTCTGCAAATAATCTTCTTCTTCTTCTTCTTCTTCTTCAAAAGCTTCTTTATCGTTTAGAAATTCTACATACAAGTATGCAGGTAAGATTAATAGTTAATTTGTATGAATATTGCAACTTAAAATAAAAAGGAAAATTAATATAGTACCTATATAAACCTACAGTGAGAGGATATATAGAGTTAATATGGAATATATAATAAACTTGACATGCATTTTCCTTAATTAATTTGTTAATTATGATGATGCAGCAAAAGATTGTTATTAAGGTGCCGATGAAAAAGGAAAAAGACAGATCAAAGGCGATGAAGATTGCTGTGGGGTTCATTGGTATGTATGTATACAGCATGAAAACCAAGAATATTAATTCTGAATTAGTTTCATTTTTCTGAGAGTCGTCAACCTCCCTTAATTATATTAAGTTCTAAAATTAGAGATATATTTTCTTTTATTAGTCTGTTTTATAAAAAAAACATTAATTTTAATTTAAGTCTATAAAATAACATAATTTTGTTAATTTGTCATTACATTTATATTATCACTTTTTTATCACACTACAACTATAAAATTATTAACTAATATTAAGTATCCATTTGATAATATTCTACTATCTGAGTTCCATAATATATACTCTCGTTGTTTAGAAGACTACTATTAATTTTTAAAGTCAACTTAAAACATTTTTAAATTTAAAATTGATATATAAAAAAAAATTTAGTCAATGCAATGTTCAATATTATAAACTACCTAAAAAGTGATCTTAATCATAAGATTATTGTTTCATAATTTTTAATAATTCATTTCAATATTGAATTTAAAAATGTCTCGAATTGACTTTCAAAAGACAATAATATTGATATTATAATTTGAAACAGATGAAGTCGTCATTTAAAAAAATGTGTCTTCAATTTTGAAACAGACACAGTAAGTAATTAGCATGTAGTACTAGTTTTATTGAGTATAAATCCTAATTACTTGAGTTAATTTTATGATTATATAGGTGTGACTTCAGTAAAGATAGGAGGGGAAGACAAAGATTTTGTGGTTGTGATCGGAGATGAAGTGGATGCAGTTACCTTAACTAGATTTCTCATCAAGAAATTCGGCGGAGGCACCTTGGTGAGGGTGGAGCCGCTGATGAGAGGCAGTCGATTCGATCAAGAATATGATGAAGATGATCAAACTTCATCAATGTATCAAGGCCAACCAAGTTTCTACCACAACATTAATAATCAAGCTGCAAGTTTTCAATCTCAACCTAATTACTACTACAACAACCCTAATTATCCACCACCACCATATCCTTATTATTATTCATATCAAACTCCCACTTATGATCCAAGTTGCTCCATTATGTGATTATGATCATACATGGAGGATTAGGCAAAGTGTTTAAATAAGTTTTTACCACTCAGCTTTTTTTTTTTTTTTTTTTTTAATATAATCCACCTAATTCGTCCATGTTGTGGTGGAGGATTAGTGATAGTGATTAGTACTGCTTAAGTTTGTAGCCGGTTTTGATGGTGAAAATTAAGTTGCTTGGTTGTATATGTGTTGTATTTTGAGTTAGTTGATATTGAATTATATATGATGTGTTATATATATAGTAGTGTTCCATATATATGATGTTTGGATATATAAGGGTTAATTTGTTTTGTTTGTATATTTTTATTTGAACACCAAACTTATGTTTGTGAGTAAAGTAACTTGTGTTTGAAATAAACTGTTATTAATTGAACAAGATTTTAAACTGCATTTAGACTTTTAAATGCAATAAATGCTTCAAATCTTATGTAGTCAAACATGTACATAAATGATCATGAATGAAATGTTACTATCAATGTCCTATAAACAGAGTGATTTGTAAAAAAATAAAAATAAAAAATTATTTGTATTTTTATTTTATTTTATCTGTTGATTGCTTAGTTTAAAAGTAATGGATGATATAATTCTCAATATTATAAAATTGTGAGGTTAAACATGAGTATAATTAACATCTCATTTTACATCTCTTTATGAATAAAAATTAGATTCTTTTGGAGTAAACAATTGATAAATAAAACTAATGTTTAAACATTAGTAAACTAATTAAATTGATCACCATTTTCAGTCAAAGCTATACGCTAGTCCTCACCACCATGGCACCATCTAACCAAGGAAATATATATGGGCTAGCTAGCCACTTCCTGTCTTCCTCCAGTATATAAACTTTTACATTGTCAACTAGAGTATTATACAAATCATTTTTTTTTAAAATTTAATTCTTTTCATCCATTAATTACTACTAAGCAGCGTACGTATTTTCTATTGCCAATAATTAATTGACAATATAGGGAGAGGGGTAATGATTAAAAGTTGACTTGCCTTATTAAGAAGCGTGTATAAATGTTTTTGATAACGTTGGCTTTTATCACCATTTGCTTGATAAATTAGGGTTCTCTCCGTTTCAAATGAAATGGAGAATCCTTATTTTATAGTTCAGATTTAAAATATATTACAATGTGACATTATGATAATAGGAGAGGGATATAATGATGGAAAATATATAAAAAATAGATAGTATCTTAGTCCATGTTTGATAGTCTGAAAAATTTTCGGCCCTCCGACTGAGTCGAGGCTTTTTTTTAAGGGCAGAATAGTAAATTCACCTAAATACTTTCATTTTAAGTAATAAAATAAAACAAGTAAATAATTAAAATAATTAAAAATAGTAACTAATTAATTAACTTATATATAAGATATAATAATAACTAATAAATAATTAAACTAACACTACTACTATTAATTAATTATTTTCGATATTATTAATATTAAAAATTAAAATACAAAAACAACTAAAATATAGAAATTAATTAAGGCTTAAATATAAATTCTATTATCTATTATATATACTAAATCACAGTACATAGCACAATACATTGACATATGTCCTTCTACAAAATTAGCACATGTTCATCCTAATTAATGATCCTTATTGCCCTTGACAAAAATAGCCATCTAAAATAACAACTGAGGTTATAAAAAACTAAATTCAATCCCCTAAATCTGGACAGGTATTCCGCCTCTGGTGGAGATGGTTGGGTCGGATGTGGTGGCGCGACGGAGGTTGGCGGTTCAAGCATTAATTGAGCTAGATAATGGAACTTACACATAAGGTGTATATAATTTTTCATATAAAGAATTTATTAACATTTTTCTTTCGTATATACTCTTCTGTTTAACAAAATGAGTCTATTTAACTTTCATTTTAGTTAATTTTTAAATTTTAAAAATTCATGTGAATATTTATTTTTATCTTTAAAATAATAATTTTTTTAGTAACTGATATTTTTTAAAGTAGTTTAAGATATCAACTATTACATTATCAAATTAATTTACATGAATTGAAATTTAAATTTTCACTGAATTGATTAGTAAAAGAATCCAAACTGAATTTTTTTATGGGATACTGGAAGTATAATTAATTTTGTCATGAAACTTGAAATTGGTCTTAGGTAAAGTCATTAATATAATGTATGATTTAATCTCATCGAATAAAAAAAATTATGTTTAATTATTTTATTAAAATGGAATGAACAAGTATTTTTTGGATAAAGAATAGATTGTTATTCACCTTAATTTTCCATGTTGAATCTATTAACATACAGTTGTTGGGATTTTGTAGCTTCATCATTATGTATACGGAATTTACTTTGATGATGTTAGCGAAGTACTTGAAAGTAGTATGCATACAAGACAATCATGTTTGATGATAAAGCATATACTTTGTAACAATCTTATTCATTTATTAATAAAAGGTATTAATTTATTAAAGGCTTTTAATTATCTACATGATGTTGTTTTATAATACTCCCTCCGTCCCAAATTATCTGCTGTTTTAGCAAAAAAAATTTGTCCCATAATATCTGCTTTTTCAAGATTTCAATGTATTTTTTTCCTTTGTTTTCCAAATTTGCCCCTTTACCCTAATTAATGATAGTCATTACTCTCATTCATGCCTCTCCTCTTTTTAAGCATCTTTTCATATTCCCACCAATAAGGATTCATGCGCAAAAAACAAAAAAGTCAATATATAATGGTATTTTAGTATATTTATCACATATATTGGTATGTGTGTGGAACTCTAGAAAAGCAGATAATTTGGGACGGATGGAGTATGTGATAAACCCATAGTTTTTAAGCAATGCTTTTAGAATAATGATGATGATCATTCTAATGAGATCTAAATTCTTAGAAAGCTTAAAACTAAAATAGTTCCCAATCGTTGGATTACTAAATTGGAGATTAGTGAATCCGGATAGATTGGTACATACGTTGCTTGCTCATTGGATGAGGATGATTGATCTCATGATCATTTGTGTGGAGACACTAAAGTAAGTATGTAGGTGCTTATTAGAGAATAAGTTCACTGAACGTGGCTCGCTAAGGAATACCTAATGAAATTTTACTTGCCTGTCAATAGGAATTCCTGTAGTGATAGTAGTACAAGTGATCCTTGGATTTGAGATCATCATAATATCTTGTGTATGATGAGATATACTTTGACTTATTTCTTAAGACCCTTAGGGTATATCAAAGAGTGTGCTTGGGTATAATAAGTTGTACATGGAGATAATGTATGATCAATAAAGAATCTATCACTTCTAGTAAAAGAAGAGAAATGTCTTATGTGATTCGATAAATTACAACCCAGTAGTCATTGGCCAAGGCAGAATGAAATTAGAAAGGAGTTTCTAATTTGCATTATTTGGGGTTGTGCATTTAAGAGTCGAAATGCATATAATTAAATAAAATAAGACTTGACAGTAATTCCATGTCTTATATTTAATTGGGACATTGTATGGTGGAAGGATTGAATTGTACGGTAACTATTTACTCAAAGGTTCTTTTATGATTAATGTTGAAATCTATATTATCTGGAAAGTCGTTGATCGCTAGGGAGGCTTATCCCTATTGTAGAATAAATATTATTTATTTAAATAAATTAATAGTTTAATTTATTTATTTAAATAAGATTAGAATTGTTCTAATTGATTTATTCACAACCGGTTTAATATAGAGAACCTAAAGGATCACACCATAAAAGGAAGAATAATTATTTAAGAAGTTAATGGCATAATCGTAATAATATGTTAAGTATATTTAATTTAATCTATGGTGATAGAATAAATTAAATAGCTTAATATTTATTATTTAATATTTTAGAAATATTAAATATAAATTAATAAGAGGAGTCTTATTAATATTATTATTATTATTATTATTTTAATTTCTAAAAGAGTTTAGGAATTAATTTAATATATGTACTCTCATTTATTCCTAATATGATTAGGAGGGAAAATTAGATAAAGGAGTTTAATTAATTATCCCTAATAAGATTAGGGAGCCCATTTAATTAAAAGAGTTTAATTAAATAAATAATACCTTATTTTTAATAGGGTTACTTGATATCTTTATAAGAGGAGTCTTATATCAGATATCAAGCATACGTTATTCTAATTGTTGGAGAGTACGCTCCTTTTCTATAGAGATAGAAAAAATTAGGGTTTTGCCAAACACCCATCTTCTAGGATCTTTCTTCTTCCTTGGTGGATCACCTCTAGAGGCCAAACACTTGGGTGGCTAACGTTGATCAAAGGAAGGAACCAAACCCGGTGGATTCAAGTTGGACACGAAAAGGATTTGGAGGTGAACTTGTACCTGAGGAAGCTCGGATCTTCAAGGGTATGATTCTCGTCCTTTATTTTTCGTTTAATTAATAATTATGCATAAAGGATGATCCGGGTATATGGTTTGTAAAATTTTAAACTCTGATTTTTACACGCTTCCGCTATTTTGTGCAATTTGATTGCGTTTATGAATATTACAAACCTAACAGTGGCATCAGAGCCAAACCTTTATGCGAATTATTAATTATTTTAATTTGATATGTATATTGATATGTGTTTAGAACAATTTAATGAGGCATAATTTGTTGTACAAAATTTATTTAAAAAAAAAAATCCCCGAAACCTGTTAAAAGGGAACGTGGTCGGTTAGCATTACATGTATATATATAATAGTTATATGGTATTATATATAATCTTGTTATATGATAATAATCATATAAGTTATCATATATATATATATATATATATATATATATATATATATATATATATATATATATATTAGATGTTAAGATGACCCTGGTGATTAAAACAAAAACGTGGCCCAGGATATGTATGTTAGTAGTCAATTTTCATTTATATTCTTACATACGGATTAAACATGTGCTGGAATATATCGTTTAGTATATAAATATACTAAATGTATGGATTCGCATGCCTTAAAGATTCATGTAATTCACATTTTTTATATTATATATATATATATATATATATATATATATATATATATATATGTATATATATTATGTATATATAATATATATTCTTAATAATTTTATAATTAAAGTAAAATGTTTATTTTAATATTAAAATAATTTTTTTTTATTTTAATCTTAAAATAAAAAGATTTATTTTAATTTTAAAATTGAATTTCATACTAACTAATTAGAGTTGGAATTGGATTTCATGATAACTAATTAGAGTTGAAATTGGATTTCATGTTTCCTTAAATAAAGGAGTTTAATTAGATATGAAATAAGATTTCATATTATTCAAAATAAAAGAGTTTATTTGTGAATAGGAAAGAGAATCCTAATTTCCTTAAATAAAGGAGTTTATTTAGATATGGAATAAAATTTCATATTATTTAAAATAAAAGAGTTTATTTGTGAATAGAAAAGAGAATCAGTGTTTCCTTTAATAAAGGAGTTTTTTTTACTTGGAATTGAATTCCATAATTAATTAAAATAAAGGAGTTTATTTTGATTAATGATTTTGATTAAAATAAAATAGTTTATTTTATTCAAAATTAGATAAATTAAAATAAAATAGTTTTATTTTGATTTAATTTTGGATTAAAATAAAGGAGTTTATTTTAATTCAAAATTAAATTTTATACTAACTAAATTTGCCCATTAAATGATATCAATATATATATTGAATGTTTATTATTCATGAGATGAATATTATTTATTGATGCATATGGTGATGTGTATCATAATAAATGGGATTGATTATGGACTATTGACCAATGTGATTGGATTTTATTTTAGTTGGATGCATGAATGTATGAGTTTTATTAAATGGAGTCTGCGTACCTCGTCTTCTCTAATTTTTCTTAATATAAATTCTATCTTCCTCCTATGTACTTCCCCTTGACTGCTGATCAAGGTTTCTATTTATTTTAAAATAGTTTTGTAATAGGAATAGTTAGAATTAATTTTGAAGAATTGGAGATCAAGGAGCAAAGAGCGCTTGAAGACCCGTTTGTAATGGAGTCCGGGTTTAAATGTAATAGTTATATTTAAATATTAATTCTTGCACCCCTAGGGTTTGACCTTTTGGTTCACTTGGTGACTCTAGTCAACCAAACTAGAATAAAAGTTCATAATCAATCCGGGTAGAATATAATATTCTATATGTGCATGCTTATACTATATATATATATATATATATATATATATATATATATATATATATATATTATATTATGCAAACATGCTTCGCATGTTCATTAATATGACACGTATTTTATATATATGTGTGTATGTGCGCTAAACAAGATGAGACAAATTAATAACAAATCCCTCAAATATTTTATATTAAGTTGTAACGTTCAAAGATATTTGGAATATCGAACGTCGCCTTCTAGCATGATAGAAATAATAGAGTATTGAATATTTAATATGAGTTTGTTGTGCACACACAAGACAAGTATTAAATATTTAAGATGTTATTTTTATTACATATGATGTTTATAAGGAATTGAACATTACTGCTTTGTTGTGCACACACAAGGGCTGTAGTTTTCTCTTCACTTATATGAAAATATTGGGTCTGACTTAACTTAAATCATTTCAGTTCGGATGTGCACACACTTGACCATTATGATTTAAGAGGCAAAATACAAGGAGTTACATAGTTGATGTAATTGACAAGAGTTGTCTACCTATTTATTTATATATAGTTTATTGTGTCACCACAAGGCTATATACATTTGAAATGAAATCCTTATTCTCACTAGCAAATCTTTAGTTAGATTTTACCGAACTATATATATTGAGGGTAATATAGTTTGAAGAAAATAGTGGGAGATACCAATTTAAAACAAGACCTAAATTATTTTGATAATTAATAAAAGAATGTAAGCT
Organism: Panax notoginseng; assembly: GCA_016801055.1. Classification (NCBI taxonomy): domain Eukaryota; kingdom Viridiplantae; phylum Streptophyta; class Magnoliopsida; order Apiales; family Araliaceae; genus Panax; species Panax notoginseng. The sequence continues at coordinate 23,726,513 of CM029018.1, read as the reverse complement.
AAAATGTTGTTAATTACAAATTCATTTATAGAATTTTATAATGTCTAAATTACTATCTCTGCGAAGCATATTAGATGCTATTTAACCGAACCGTATTAAACGGATTGGTTAAGGAATTTGAGAATAGTTCTCATGGCTGAAAAGCTATCTTATGTCCTTAATACATCTATCCCTGCAATGGTTGCAGACAATGCCTCTTAGGAAGAGATTACTACTTTTAGAAAGTGACAAGATGATGCACAGTTGACTCAATGCATCATGCTCGCATCCATGAGTAACGAGCTTCAGCGTCAGCATGAAACTATGGATACTCCTACTATATTCCTGCACATCAAGTAGTTGATGGTGAGAAAAGTAGGACTAATAGATATCATATATCTAAGGAGCTCTTCCAATCTAGAATAACCGATGACACTACAGTACAGACATAAGTCTTTAACATAATCAATTTGATTGATCAATTAGGACAACAAGTTTTGTCATGGATGGAGAGTTGAGCCAAGATTTGATCTTGCACTCACTCCCGGACTCCTTTTCACAATTGTTGTGAATTTTTCATATGAACAAGCTAGATATCAGCCTCACTGATTTTCTTAACATGTTAAAAAATGTTAAGAGTCACTTTTCAACCAAGACAGACTATGTCTTACTGGTAGGGGCCAAAGGATCTTCTGAAAAGAAGAACTATTCAAAGAAGGTAAACAGAAAGGCGTAAACAAAAGATAATAAGAACAAAACTGATATGGATAGTAAATGAGTTTGCTTCCACTGCAATAAGCCTGGACACTGGAAAGAAACTGCAAGAAGCATCTTGCAGAGGCTAACCAAAGAAGCTTAGTGAAGTTTCAGTTATAAATACAAATTTGTTCGTGATTTAAAATAATTTTTCTTTAAGTCAAGGTTCTACTTGGGTATTGGATACCGACTTTGGTTGTCATAAATATAGATTTATGAAGGAACCAAGCAAAAGTAGAAAGCTAAACAAAGATAAGTAATCCTATGTGTGGGAAATGAAGCAAAGGTTGCTGCATTAGCCATAAAAACTTATAGTTTAGCATTGCCTACGGGCAAACCTATTAAGTCAATAAGTTGTTATTGTATTCCAGTTATCATCAGAAACATTATTTCTATTTTTTTGTTGGACAATGAAATCTTTGGTATTATAATTAAGAACAATTGTTGTTCTATTTATAATAATAATATTTTTTATAGAACTGAAATATTACTTAATGGATTTTGTATACTTGACTTACATGAAAATAATTTTACAAATTGAACAAACTAGTATAAGAAAAGGAGATGATCATTCAAAGAGTTGAATGTGTGTATTTGGTGAAATACAAGTGTGAATTATTTGAAAGGATCAAAGAATTCAGAAGTGAAACAAATTGGCAAAGTATTAAAATTCTTTGATTAGATCAAGGAATAAATACTTGTGCAATAAGTTTCTAGATCATCTCAAATGGTTTTCTCATAATGGACGCCTCTTGATAAGCAATAATTGATTGATGTATCTGAAAAGAAAATTCATACCTTGTTGGACATGGTACGATCCATAATAATTTTACCGCCATTCTAGTATCCCTCTGGGGTCATGCCCTAGAAATGGCTGCATATCTACGAAAAGGTAACCTCAAAATCTGGCCCCAAGACTCCATAAAAGTTATGGACAGGGAGGATTCCTAATATTAAGTATGTTAAGATAAGGGGTTGTCCAACTTATATGAAAAAGTTTCAAAGGGTAAGCTTGGGATAAAATTTGACAAGTACAGATTTGTGGGACATCCTAAAGTAAGTTTAGGGCATATGTTCTATAATCCTACTTAGCAAAAGGTGTTTATTGCGAAACACGCTGTCTTCTAAGATAAAAATATTTATCATTGAAGGGGCTAGTGGGAGGATAATAGATCTTGAAGAGTTCAAGAACCACAAAATACTATAAGTCAAATAAGAGGAACCTGTAGATAAACCTATTGTACCACAACCGAATCATAAATTTGGAATAGTACTGAACATACCTGGGAGGTATGGATTCATCATGGATGATTATGATGAGGTACGTATCATAAAAGATGATGATCTAGTTACTTACGATGAGGTAAGAGTTCTAGTGTGTACAAAAGGGTCAATGGGAGCATCGTGAAATTTTTAGTATTATATGATAATATACTACGGATGAGGAATAACATACCAATGCTACAATTAGTAAAGATAAAGTTGTCTAAACATTCCTCCATGAATAATTTGGGAAGAGTATCTTAATTGGGTATGCAAATCTATATAGATAGATTTAAAAGGATGCTCAGCTTAACCCAAGGAACGTACATTCATTTGATGCTAAAGTCGTTTAGCATGGCAAACTCCAACAGATATCTCATGTTGATGAGATATGGAGTGTATCTCTCTTAATAGTCTCCAAAGACTCCAAAAAGAGAGATCGCATGAGTAATTATCATGTATGCAATGAAAGGTACGAGACGTGATGTTGATCAGTCATATTCTGGAAAAGTTCACTGTAAGACAGTGAAAAACATCTTAAAGTACTTAACCGGCACTAAGGATGTGATCAGATTTATGGTGAGTTTGAATTAAAACTAGAGGGCATAACAGACTCAAGTTTTTCAGACAGACCAAGACGACAGAAAATCCACTTTAAGGTAAAGGGTTACCTTGAACAGTGGTGCAGTGAATTGGAAAGGTTCCAAACAGCAAAGAGTTGCTGGTTTAGTGATAAAGACAAAGTAAGTAGCTATAAATGAAGTTGCAAGTTGATTGTTTGGATAAAAGTTCATTACAGAACTAGGAATAGTTCCTAAGTCTCATCTTGGATCTAAACATGTGCTGTGGCACTTTCATTTGATTATAGGAATCATTGAAAGATGGGAAATCATTATAGAGATAGTGGACTCTCAAGAATAACATTACATATCCATTTACTGAAGCTTATCCAACAGCAGGATAATCGTCACTTAGAGAAGAAGAGTATGAGATACCATGACGATTGAAAGTAGTATGCATAAAAGCCAATCATGTTTGATGATAAAGCATATACTTTGTAACAATCTTATTCATTTATTAATAAAAGATATTAATTTATTAAAGGTTTTTAATTATCTACATGATGCTGTTTTATAATATGTGATAAACCCATAGTTTTTAAGCAATGCTTTTAGAATAATGATGATGATCATTCTAATGAGATCTAAATTCTTAGAAAGCTTAAAACTAAAATAGTTCCCAATCGTTGGATTACTAAATTAGGGATTAGTGAATCCGGATAGATTGGTACATACGTTGCTTGCACATTGGATGAGGATGATTGATCTCATGATCATTTGTGTGGAGACACTAAAGCAAGTATGTAGGTGCTTATTAGAGAATAAGTTCACTGAACGTGGCTCGCTAAGGAATACCTAATGGAATTTTACTTACCTGTCAATAGGAATTCCTGTAGTGATAGTAGTACAAGTGATCCTTGGACTTGAGATCATCATAGTATCTTGTGTATGATGAGTTATACTTTGACTTATTCCTTAAGACCCTTAGGGTATGTCAAAGGGTATGCTTGGGTATAATAAGTTGTACATGGAGATAATGTATGATCAATAAAGAATCTATCACTTCTAGTAAAAGAAGAGAAATGTCTTATGTGATTCGATAAATTACAACCCAGTAGTCATTGGCCAAGGCAGAATGAAATTAGAAAGGAGTTTCTAATTTGCATTATTTGGGGTTGTGCATTTAAGAGTCGAAATGCATATAATTAAATAAAATAAGACTTGACAGTAATTCCATGTCTTATATTTAATTGGGACATTGTATGGTGGAAGGATTGAATTGTACGGTAACTATTTACTCAAAGGTTCTTTTATGATTAATGTTGAAATCTATATTATCTGGAAAGTCGTTGATCGCTAGGGAGGCTTATCCCTATTGTAGAATAAATATTATTTATTTAAATAAATTAATAGTTTAATTTATTTATTTAAATAAGATTAGAATTGTTCTAATTGATTTATTCACAACCGGTTTAATATAGAGAACCTAAAGGATCACACCATAAAAGGAAGAATAATTATTTAAGAAGTTAATGGCATAATCGTAATAATATGTTAAGTATATTTAATTTAATCTATGGTGATAGAATAAATTAAATAGCTTAATATTTATTATTTAATATTTTAGAAATATTAAATATAAATTAATAAGAGGAGTCTTACTAATATTATTATTATTATTATTATTTTAATTTCTAAAAGAGTTTAGGAATTAATTTAATATATGTACTCTCATTTATTCCTAATATGATTAGGAGGGAAAATTAGTTAAAGGAGTTTAATTAATTATCCCTAATAAGATTAGGGAGCCCATTTAATTAAATAAATAATACCTTATTTTTAATAGGGTTACTTGATATCTTTATAAGAGGAGTCTTATATCAGATATCAAACATACGTTATTCTAATTGTTGGAGAGTACGCTCCTTTTCTATAGAGATAGAAAAAATTAGGGTTTTGCCAAACACCCATCTTCTAGGATCTTTCTTCTTCCTTGGTGGATCACCTCTAGAGGCCAAACACTTGGGTGGCTAACGTTGATCAAAGGAAGGAACCAAACCCGGTGGATTCAAGTTGGACACGAAAAGGATTTGGAGGTGAACTTGTACCTGAGGAAGCTCGGATCTTCAAGGGTATGATTCTCGTCCTTTATTTTTCGTTTAATTAATAGTTGTGCATAAAGGATGATCCGGGTATATGGTTTGTAAAATTTTAAACTCTGATTTTTACACGTTTTCGCTATTTTGTACAATTTGATTGCGTTCATGAATATTACAAACCTAACAGTACTGCTGTTAAAATCATATCTTAAATTGACCACTGTTTCTGTTATAACTTATCTTATGCCTTAATTATAACTTGAAAACATTGAAAAAATATATGGTGCAATTTTATTGCACCTTTTCCTTGGAATTGCTTCATGCATTTTCTCAATGTGCACAATTTATAGAATGTGTTAAATCCATGGCTTTTGCTACAGTAGCAACAATCAGCTCAAGAAGAGATGAGTGTAATTTACTTGCACTTTTTAAGTTTTTGATTTTTGTCGGATTTAATTTGATTCGTCTTCAATTACTACGTCTGATCCCTGGCTGTGCAGTTTCTGTGTAGAATTCACGTGCAAAGTTAGGTTTGGGCTTTGAATTTTATGGCACTATCAAATTGCCTAATTTCAATCCCACGATGCAGACAATATATAGTAATAATGATCAAGTCCACATACCTTATCGAAATAATGTAAATGAAATTCAGATGTAGAGAGTCATCCTTTGGTAAAATTTAAAGAAAAAGGAAAAACCAAACAATTGCTATGAATATTTGTTGACCATTAATCTTTATATTAAGTCATATTTCCTTTTATCTTTTTTTTTCTTGGCTGACTCCAGGGCAATGCAACATTGTTGTTGAAAAGCTTAATGATTATCTTATTGGTAATGGATATTAGCTACTTTGGTAAGAGTTTTATTGTCACATTTTTCTTTCTTGGCGTCATTATATGCTTTTGCCTAATTATTTGCTTTTAAATGCTTGCAGTGAAATGATAATAAAAGTATTTATTTGGCATGTTGGATTATGTGATAATCTCCAAGTGTATATTTGTGTATTCATATTCAGTGCACTAATTAACGAAAATAACAGGTAGACTGCAGTGCTGTTACACCCTTTCTTCTTTCACCTTAAATCTCCTGTTCTTCTCATTATCTGTATTCATAATATATTCTTTTCTTTGCTTGAAGAATAATATGAAATTGAAGCATGTGAGGTAGTGTTGTATCAAAGACACATAAGTTGCACCACCTTCCCACATGTGTTGATGTGTAAGTACTGTCAGCCTAAAGGGGAATTTTCCTAATTTTTGTAAATGTAAACACAATTTTTTTTGAAGATGTTAGCCACCACTTGAGTATATAATGTTCGTCAAATGTTATGTTAATACTTGAAACCAGCATGGGGACGGATGATTGTTGATTAATTTACAAAATTGCATACTTGTGGGGTGGTAAGTCCCAATTAAGGTGATTGGTTATTGTATTTTGCTATGGGAGTTGGTTTTCAATTCTCTAACATAATATGTCTCCAGGCTCTGAAAAGTTGTAAGATTTGATCAGTTTAATGAAAGTATGAAACCTGCATTAGTTTGTAGAAATTGTGTTTGGATAACTATTTTAGGTTAAACTCTTTCCATTTCTTTGGGATATTTTGATTTTGTGCTTTACATGATTGGTTTTTTTTTTTGCCTTCACAATGGTTATTTTTGAATATTTATTTAAACCTTATTCATGTTTACACAATGGTCGCTATCTTTGTGCTCAGACGTAGGATTAGTTGCAGAATCTAGAGGTGGAAGGTAGATGTCACACACACACACACACACATATATATATATATATATATATATATATATATATATATATATATATATATGTTTACCCTTTGATGATGTATCATGTGGGAGTTTATTATTAAACGATTGTGTATTCCAAAGCTTTCCTAACAAAATGAATGTTAACATTCGCAGCAGTGGAGAAGATTTTTTTGGGCCTTTACTTCATGATGTGCCTGAGATATGTTCATACTTTGATCCTACAGTGGATGTGGAACCCTCACTTCTGAAATTATTTCGCAACTTGTGGTTCTATATCGCTCTTTTTGGGCTGGCACCTCCAATACAGAAATCCAACAACAAAATGAGCAAGACCATGAGCTTGAGTTGGAATTTGATAGTTGGATTGATAATTGATTTCTATACAAGTTGTCTTTCTAGAATAATTTTATGATTTGTTTTTAGATGTTGCAAAATCATATAAACTTATAAAAAACTTAGGCAGCAATGATTAGGAAACTTATAATCTTGCAATCATATAAATTTATTAGTTTTGCAGGATCTCACAGTGGATACAGATTCACCACATAATGATGCAATTGCTTCGGCAGAATTATTAAAGGTGGGATAACTAACTCAGATCTGACATTGGCTAAATCTGCTGGTAAAGAATTGATGGTGCTATATCAGAAAACAACCTCAGTTAGGAATGGGGAGTCCTCTTCAGTAGGCAACGTGTAAAATGGTGATGATATTACACTTTCACATTTTTTGGATACGGTAGTTGGTGTTCAACATGCCATATTCTATTGTCCCAAAACGATTCTTATACTTTTGTTTACTTATATTTATTTTTACCATAAATTTGTTTGTCTGTTCTCAGATAATAACTAGATGATGGGTTGATGATTGATGCCAATATCTGCAGGACATAATAGAAGACCACAAACAAAATCTATTAAGTATACTAAAATGCAATACATAATACTATAGCTTGACACCTGTCATTCCCAAAATTCAACACGTGTCCTACCTAATTAATGTTCCTTAAGACCTTTAACAAAATTGCCCAACTAACATAACAAATGTGGATGAAAACAAACCCTAATTCATTTCCCTAAATTTTAGATTTATAATCTCCTAAATCACTACAAATATAAACTGTTTTGATATTATCCTTTGTAATTTAATTATTATTTAATAAAATCACTACTTTATGCTATTAATTAATTTTTTGGATTTATAATCTTCTAAATCACTACAAATTTAAACAGTTAATAGCATAATGTCATTCTCTTAATTTTTTAGATTTATATTCCCCTAAATCACTATAAATCTAAACTGTTTTGATAATATCAACTGTTTTGATATTATGCATTGTAATTTAATATTATTTAATAAAATCACTACTTTATCTCAACACTACCCCCTACAATGTATATTCATTTTTTTTCTGTGTAAAATTTGATCATCGCACAACAATCTACCATCTTCTTATTATGTTTTAATTTATTAATTGTATGTATACATTTATTATTAAAAAATTGAATAATCTTGTCGCAATATGCGGGTTTGTATCTAGAATATTCTAAATAAAAGAACATATATCATTTAATCAAAACAAAAAGGGAAATACTAAAATTCAAAACAAAAATAAAAAAAATAACAGATTCACATCATTAATCGTTTAATCAAAAATTAACATATATTATCAATAGAAAAAAGGATTATACTTAGATTCAAATAGATCCATCAATAATCTGCTCTCGATAGATTTCATCTTAAAATGCATTGTGCACCGGGAGACGGCCACGACTGTAACAAAAGGCAAATCCCTAAATCCCTCATCTAAAGTCCTAAACCCCAAATCTTCAAATACCCAAATTCCAAATCTTCGCAAAAGCCAGTAATCCTAGCACAAACGATCCCATCACAAGAACCAACTGAATCGTCATTTCAATTTGAGGGTTTTCAGTGGCGATATTGAGGTGTAATTGATACTTTGGCGGCGACGGCGGCGGCCACATTGGTGGTGGTGGTGGCGAAGATGGCGGATCACTACAAAAAAAGGGTCATTGGCGACGGGGTCATTGGCGACGGGTAATGTCCCGTCAAGAATGACCCCATTGCCGACGGGGACGCCGTCGATAATGCCATTTCCCTCGGAGAAAAATTGGTGCGAAAAGTTGGCGGTGAAAGGAAAACTCATTGGTAACGGACGTAATATCAAAGAAGACGATAACGCCGTCGATATTGACTCAATCTCGACGTGGATATATGGATGGACGTGCCGTCGAGAATTATCATGTATTTTAATACCCTGGTTCACGACGACAACGACTCCTTTTTTTCCCTCTTTCCAATTTTTCTCCTTCCCTCTCAATTCGCCCATTTCACTCAATTGATTCTCTACTTTGCTCAATTGATTTCTACCATTTTGTCCAGTTCACTCATCCCCTTGCTGCAAGTGCTCCATTATATGTTTCCCTTTCCCCACCTCCACTACAACAAAAAGTTTTATCTCCAACAGAATATTCCGTCGAAATTAAGTATAATTCGTCAAGATTATGCTTAATTCCGACGGAATATTCGGTCGAAAATTCAGTCGGATATAAGCACGTCGAAATTAAGCCCGTCGATCTTTCAGTCGGAGATATCTATCCTCGACTGACTAACCTCGACGGAATATTCGGTCGATATTACGATATTCTCAACTGAATTATATCCGTCGATCATATTCTGTTGAGTCTAAACCTGCCACGTGGCAACTCATAAAAAAAGAAGAAGGGCTTAATATCGACAGAATTTCGTCGAGGATATCCCTATTCCGTCGAGGTTATCCCTTTTTTTTAATATTTATACTGTTTTGGCAATATCCAGGGTAATAACCCACATTTTTTGTACATGTAAGCCTATTTTTTTTCCAACAACACATAAAACATAATTATAATCCAAGGCCAACAATAATGGCCAACATGAATATGAATTACCAAGGCCAACATGAATATGACATTAAACTAAAGTTCTAATCAACTAAAGTATATTAAATATGCATTTAAACTAACGTAAATATGTCAAACTAAAGTAATGATAATTAAAAACTACAAAACGTCAAAAATCAACTAAACTATTAAAATTTACATCACATTAAGCTAAAAACTAAGTAAATATGTACAAACCATCTACAAAACTAAGTCACAGGCAGTCGTCTTACAAATCATCGATCTTTTCATACCCGAGATTTAACCCCTTAACCATCTTCTTCACTTCATAGTAATTCGCGGGTAGAGTATTATTCCTAGGTAAGAACTCGCTGAGAATATCAAGCAAATCATTGAATCCTCTCTCACTGCAGTCATGCTCATTCTTGAAATGTAAAAGCTTCGTAACTGCAAAAAGCCTAGTGTGCTTGTCATTTTCAGGATACAATGGAACACCCGATTCAGATAGCAACTTGTAGAAAGCAGCAGCTGAATCATTTGGCTTTTGCTGAGCACTTCTTGACGCATGCTTGTTTTCAGCCAAGTCAATAGTGGTAGGGCCATACGTATCAACCAACATCTGCACGACATCATAGTTATCTAATTATGAATCCCCATGAACCGATTGGTCTACATTACTATCTGTCCATTCTCTAAACTCAGCTGATTCCCCGTGATGAATCCATACCGAATACCCATCCACAAACCCACGTGAATATAAGTCAAATTTAACTTCATCAACAGTCTTCCTTATCATGTTCTTACACTTGAAACACGGGCATCTCATCTTTCCGTTCGGATCATCAACATGTTCTATTGCTTTGCTCATAAAATTGGGCACCCCATCATGGTATGCATCAACTAATCCCCTCCCATCAATCTTAATCTTACGGTACATCCAACTCCGATCGGCTGACATCTTTAATTGAAGAAAATACCCAATTAGATCAAAAAAATAATCATGAATGTGGTCCATGCATGTATTTAGTTTACCTAGTATATATCTTCATTCTACAGGGGTTAGGCTTCTATCTCGTTCCTGGATGCGTCTCCTCACTAGTGCTAATCTTGAGTACGTTTCTTCTATTTTAAGAAAATATCAGCAGCACCTCCCCATGGTCTCCAAGTACACGAAATAGACCAAGACAACTTAGTCTAAGTATGCACTTGGAGAACATGAAGAGACACTAGCTGAAAAATCCTCAAAAGTTTATAAAAACGCACCTTGTGAATTGGCACTGACCTAAGTGAGAGACATAACATCCAGTAACAGTCCCAAACTGGGGACTATTCGATATTCACTCCTAATAAGTGAATGTCAAACGGGTTTCTAAGCTCCTATCTATGTATACTAAAACTCCTACGTATACTACATGATGTGTCAACCATATTCAATTTAATTTAGCTGTGAAAAACTAAGCAAATGCTACTTAGTTTACTAAAGCTCCTAATAAGTGTACTACATGTGTCAAGCATATTTAGTTTCCTTTAGTTGCGGAAAACTAACCAAATACTACTTAGTTTAGTAAATATTATAAGTATTTACATGTGTTAAACATATTCAGTTTAATTTAGTTATGGAAAACGACACTTAGTATTTATTTTATTTTATTATATTTTGTTTTATTTTTGAGATATTTATTTAATTTTGTTTCACTTTTTTTTATTTTTTTATTTTTTTAATTTTCTTTCATTTTTTTTATTTTTACTTTAAGTTTATATTATTTTAATTTAATTTATTTTATTTTATCAATAGACTTTATTTTATTTTTTTTATTTATTATTTATTATTTATTATTTTATTTTATTTTGTTTTATTTTGTTTATTTATTTTATTTTATTTTGTTTTGTTTTATCAAAAGAATTTATTTTGTTTTATTTATTTATTTTTTTAATTTTGTTTCAATTTATTTTATTTTATTTTGTTTTTATTTTATTTTATTTTTTAATTTTTTTCAATTTATTTTATTTTATTTTTACTTTATTTTTATTTTATTTTATTCATTTTATTTTATCAATAGACTTTATTTTATTTTGTTTTATTTTATTTTATATTATTTTGTTTTATTTTTAATTTATTTTATTTTTTTATCAAAAGAATTTTTTTAAATTTTTTAATTTTATTTCAATTTATTTTCTTTTATTTTATTTTTTAAATTTTATTTCAATTGATTTTATTAGTAGGAAAATAATAAATGTTACTTAGTATATTTCAATATTAGAAATTAATTAAAATCCATAAATAAAATAAAGCAGGGCCCACATATATTGTAATTGAAGAATTCTGATAAGAATTCCTTCAAGAATTTCGTCGAAAATAGAAAATATTCCAAATCAGTAAGAACAATCAGGCAAGATAAAGATATAATATTGCAAACATAAGTCATATATACACAACATAAGTAAGGTATTCTCAAATAATTAAGGCAGTCCCAAAATCAGTCATACTTGAATTAATTAAGCATATGAGTGAGCAATTAAAAGTAGTCCCAATCAGTCCAAAAAAACAAATTAATTGACAATAAATCAGTACCCAAAATTTCCAAAACCTAAAATCAATACACAATATTTTCATTACCCATATAATCAGTAGCCAATTTCATGAATACATGAAAACATAAATCAGTAGCCATAATGCAGCCATATTTCCATTAATTACCCAACTCAGTAGCTAATTTACGAAGCAAAATTCAACATTTAGAAATTATACATATACAACACAATCAAAATTCTAAAATTAAAACATAAATTAAACCTAACCTTAATAAGAAATCGTTCTGAAATGTAAAAGGTCGGTGGTCGGAGGTGCTGGTCGGAGGTGGTGCTCGGAGGTGGTAGTAGCATGTAGTGGTCGCAGGTGGTGATCAGAGGTGGTGGCCGCAGGTGGTGGTTGGAGTGATGAAAGATAAGAGAGTTAGTGAGAGATGAGAGTGAGAGAGAGATGAGAGATTGAGGCGATTGGAGAAAACGATCTGTGACAGGTTTTAAAGCATATTTTTGACGAAATTTCGTCGGCAGTAAATCAGTCAACTTTAAGCTAATTTCGACGAACTATTCAGTTGAGAGTAACACATATTTTGTCGACCTTAATACTACGCTAGCGGGAAAGCTTGGCGCCAATGTGATGAATTAATTTTGACGGATGTCCGTCGAGTATAGACTAAAGTCTTATAGTGCTCGCTCGTCTCTGCTGTTCACCGGTTATTCACTTACTTCTCCCTCTTCCTCGCTACTGTTCTTCTTTCTCTTCACCAGTGTCCGCACACCACACACACAACAGACAGCAGGAGCTAGGGTTTTGACAGTAAGAGGGCTTTGTTTCTCTTCAGGTGACTGATTAGCACAACTCTTGGACTAAGCCCAAAAAGGTATGTATTAGTTTGTGTTGCAGAGATTTCATTTTCAGTGCTTTGTAAACTGTTAGCTTGTATCAAATGTGTTTGATTCAGTTTTAGTTAATGAAAAATTTATATCAAATGCATCAATTGACTGAAAATTTGTAATGTGTATATATATATATATATATATATATATATATATATATATATATATATATATATATACTTTTTAAATACCAATTTAAATAGGGCATTGTATTCATAAAGTACTTCTAATACGGTGTATAAACCTCAATTTCCTCATTCATTTTGAGCTGCTCTTTGCCTCTATTTAGAGGTAAAATAAGGTTTACCATGTGGTTTAGTATCCTACCAAATAGAGAAAGGAAAGGAAAGTAGAGATGATGAAAGCAAAAAAAACATATTTTTAGTGGAAACAATATTTGATCTAGCCTTAGTGAGACAGTATTGTAACCATTATGGTATTATTTCCTTTGTAGAATTTGAGCCACCCCTCCACCAACAAAAAACCCACATCTATGATGATAATAATAATAATGATAAATTAAATAAATATATATAAAAAGAGTGAATTTTTAATGGAACTATGAACTGAGAATTGAAATGAAAAATCAAATAATATATATGAATGTTATATGATATACATGTGTGTGAGGGTATATTTTTGTCTCTGATTATAGCGAGAGAGGAGAGGGGAAGTTTACTTGAGAACTCTAAAGCATAAGAAGTGATGCTTGCTTTAGACCAATATACATTTGAGAAAACAAGACTTTTAGCAAGAAGTAATGAATGAGTAGCACCATACATTAAGTAAGTAGTCGTAACTATATATGTCTGGTGTAACTGTGTCAAGTTCCTTACATACACATTAAGTATGTAAATGTACTGCAGTCAATATAATGCTGAAGTACGTGAAGTGAATCCAAGTATATCGTACGGGGATTTGCAAAATTTGAGAAATAGACAATTTGTGCAATGGTTTAAATATCATGTAAGTCTAACTAATTAACAGCTCAATGAATCTACCATCATAGACATAATCTTATGGCGTAATTAACTTTAGAATATGTTGTGTTCATGTACATTAGGTTCTCATAGATAAATTAGCTGACATTCGGCTAAGGCTTATAGCCGACGGCCCTGAAAGATTTGTAGATACTTATACATGCTGCATTGTCAACAGTTACTGATTTAAGTGCTGCAATATTGGGGAAATCGCTTGTTCTGATTCTGGTGTTATGGTTAAAGGTAGCTGCTACGATAATCTTTGGGATGACTTGTATGAACGATTGCTAGAAGTTATCGTTCTCAAATATTGGGGTCATAAAGAGTTAGTTTGCTTCAATTGTCATTGGTTTGATGTTGAGAATGGAGTTAGAGTAGATAAAAATTCAAGACTGGTGATTGTTAATGTTAAGTCAAAACTAAACTCAAACGAGCCTTTTATTTTAACAAGTCAAGCAACACAGGTGTACTACGCGTGGAGTGTTAAGACTCCTTCAAGCCCATTGTATGATGGTATAAATACCAAAGCGCGTGGTTTTCAAGGCACAGCTCCTCGTCCAGACGATGAACCTTTACAAGTCGATTCTACTAGTGTCACACCTACTGATGTGACAATTATTAGTGAGTCTAGTGAAGAAGAGGATGATGTCGTCGCTGTCGAAAGTGAAGACGATGTTGTTGAGGAGGTAGATATAATTAAAGAAATCGTTGAGGATGACGAAGATGGTGATGACAACGATATTGAAGATCTACTACTCGATGATGACGGTTCTGATATTGATAGCTTTGATGATATTGATAGGTCTCCAATTTTTTTAGTATATTTTGATGATAACAACTATGAAAGAATTAAATTAATTAAATATGTTTGAGATTTAATTAATTATTTTACTTACTTTTATCTAAACTATTTTTCTAATTTTATTTGAATTAATTTTTATTAACCTTTATAATTAAAATATCAAGTGTTAAATAAATTGATTCATATAAAAATATCCAAGGCAAGTAGATCCTATTTTCTTCAAACTCAGAAAAACAAAATCGGGCAAAAAGTTTTTTCATTGCATGCATTTATATATATATATATATATATATATATATATATATATATATATATATATATATATATATACACACACACACACACACACACACATAAGTCGTGTGTATATATGTGAATATTTGGTCATTTGTATATACATATAAGTCGTGTGTATGTATGTATGTATGTGTAAGTCGTATGTACATGTGTTGATCGAATTGATGAATGTTGAAATTGGCTTTAAATTGAGCATTAATTGCTTTAAGTTATCAGAGAAATGTATGGGCGAAAAATTGAATTCTTTGTGTTTGGCAATCCGTGTGTTTTATTCACATCTGAACCATTAAAATAAAATTGAAGCAATCTCATCCATTAATTTCAAAAATAGATTTCAAAATTACTATTTTGCCCCCGACCTCAAAATTCTATAAATAGGGAGTCTTTCATTCATTTGATTTTTGTCAATTCAAGTGAAAAGAAAAGCTTATTCTTCTTGCCTACATACTCTCTCTAAAGCTTTATATCTCTTCTTACAAATGTTTTGATTATTTGAGAAGAGGGATTTGGTCCAAGTAATTGAGATAAGTCATTTGATCTAATCTAGTTGAATTATTTCTTACTTGTTTTAAATTTATAGATATACAAATATAAATTGTTATACACAATTTTATATATCTATATTTCATCTATTTATCAAATAAAAAGTTATATTTAGACGTCGCAAGGCTACGGAGATATTCCTCTACGGAGAGAAAATCGAACCGTACGATTCCTTATAGTACTAAGTAACTTTTTATTGATATTATTTATATAAATATTGTAAAATAGATATACACTAGATAGTTCAAAACGACATTGAGATATTCCTCCAAAAAGAGTGAATCATCCGAACCGGATTTGAAAATCTTAAGTGATCTATTTAACATATTTATATAAATATCAATTGTGAAAAATATAAATTTTGTCACATTTAGACGCCGAAAGGCTACGGAGATATTCCTCTTAATTGAGGGAATCGAACCGTTCGATTCCTTATAGTACTAAGTGACTTTATTTATAAATCACATAATAGATAAAATATTATTATATATTATCTGAGTTAAACAAATATATTTGTTATATTAAGTAATGCCTAACTAATTAAAATATTTGATAATCATTGCTTAAATTGATTTATTCTTTTAAAATGCAAGTATTTGAACACAAAGTCATTCATATAATACTTGTTAGAGAATATCTGAGAAATAAGTCTTTTTAATCCATAGAAAAACACTCTTTATTATAAAGAATAAATAATTCTTTATAAAATTGTATTAAAATCATTTATCTGCTTATACAGAAGCATCTTTGAGCAAAAGCTAAAATTTACTTATTTGATTATTCAAGAAGCACATTTTACACAAAATATAAAAGTAATTTAAAATTTTATAACGGTGCATAAATTTACATATTTACTTGCATAGAAGCATTATTTGATCTAAGCACAAATTATTATCTGCTTACAAAGAAGCATATTGTCTTAAGTATAAAAGTCTTTGAACTTTTATAAGTATATTTACTCTTTAACTGACATTTGCTTATTTGAGAAGCATCAATCTGTACTAAATCTTATTTGCTTATTTTAGAAGTAAATTGTTGTAAAATCTTTTATAAAAAGGAAAAGGGTAGAGTTAGTTTATTATATGTACCTGTGAGAAAGATAAGCAATTCTTCAGCCAAGACCAGAGTCTTAGAAAGGTCAGCTGGGAGTTGGGTCTCCAGTATACTTGTGATGTGGGGAAGAGGTTGTTGTTTCAAGACCAGATCATAGAATAAAACTGAACTTAAAAGAAAGTACAACTAAGCTTGAGCAGGGAGCTGGGAGCTTGTTGTCCAAGATAAATTAGTTGGGAACAGTTGGAAGTAAAGGCTTCTCCGCCTGTTGAAGGAGTATTTATTACTGCTAGTAATAGGATTTCAAGGTCCAAATAGGAACTTAAGACTGGACGTAGTAACATACCAGGGGTGTATGTTGTGAACCAGATAAATCTTTGTGCATTGTGTGATTGAATTTTTTATTATATTGCATATTAATTTCTAACACTGCAAATTAATTTTCCAAAAATTCAAAAAGGCCTAAGATAAATTTTTAACCTGTAATAATCTATTCAACCCCCCTTCTGGATTATTATTGGACTTTCATATATAAATGATTAGGAGTATGTACTCTTTATGTCCTTTTAGTTGTACTCAAATGTAATAGTTTGTAGTAGTGCAATCATTATCTGAAACTTATATTAATCTACTAAATAAGGTGCTAGTTGTTTTAGTTTAGTATTTATGTTGTATCCTTTTAGTTGTATCCGTATGTTATCCTCTTTGTTACTGTTCAAAATTATTATGCTTACGAATGTCTAATAATATTTTGTTGATGATTTGGCAGTATATGTTAGAGTTTATGCCCTATAGGCAAATTATTTGATATAATTGCTTAACATTTTGATATTACATTTGATTGAATAAATGAATAATTTTATTATAGTTTTATTTACTGCGTTATATAAATGTTAACATAATAAAATTCCTTAGAATAGTGATACAAATTATATAGTTTCAAGTATGTGACTTGAACATGAGATTATATAATTACAATTAGTATCATTGCTCTTAAATGTCCTTAGTCGAGTATCATTGTTGACAGGACAACAATGATACATTGAGACTAGTATGTGGATTGACTAATGACCAAATCTCATTGGTCATAAATATATGAGATATTGAGTTAATGCATAGGTAAATGTTAGAGAACGATATACTAGACAGACCCACCATGAGAATTCTACGTGGAGCATTATGCAAAGTGTCATTAGCGATTCTCATAGTGACAATGATGTAACGATCCTCCGACCTGAAATCACTATATTACTACACGAGAATTTATGTACTTTGATATCATCAAAAGTCACCTTTAATATGGTGGACAATAAAGGTGATTATTTGGTACATCATAAATCGTACGAGGAATATGAGTGATCTAGATGGAATTTAACCCTTCTAAGTATTAGGGGTGATATCCATAGGCCTCTTGATTGAGTAGGACTATGAAATGCTTGGCCATACTTAAATAGTGATTTTTTTCATATAGTCTACTCATTGATAAAGAAAACTCAGATTAAATTATGAAGAGTATGACACATTCCATGACTCAAGTTTAATCTAGGATGTCAAGGTTAAAAGGATTAAATTACATTGAAACATTGGTCACGAAAAGGTTGCATCAAATCATTGATCTTATTATTACTTGGGTAGCAGTAATGCATTACTAGATGTTGTTCACTGTTTATAATTTTATAATATGATTTTAAAATTATTGCCAACATAATAATAACCTATATGGTCACACACTTAGATCATAATTTAAAGGGAATTCATTTAAATTGTAAGGATTTAAATATGTTAATATGATTGATAGTATTTAAATTAAGAATTTAAATTAATAGGATAATTTATATATATGTATATTAATTAAGTAAGACTTAATTAAGATATAATATATATATATATATATATATATATATATATATATATAAATTCAGATTTTATAATTGAATTAGGTTTTGATTAATTCTTTTGGATTGCTATATATACGATATATCAGCCATTTTGTGGAGATCGTCATAAACCTAAAAACCCTAGCCGCTCTTAGAGAGAGACTAGAGAGAAAAAGTTTCGAAAATCCTGATCCTTGGTGGTTAGTACCGTGGCTCCTTTTACTGCAGATCGTGTGACGATTTGCGGGGCGTTCGTGTGGATACCGTAGAGACGCAGTTCCGTTGGATTGCGTTGGAGATTCAAAACCGTTTCAGAGTATTCTATAATCGGTATAAAATGCTAACCACTAAATTAATATGTTTTCGCATGTATCCTGTTTTACGGTTTCAGAATTGTCTTTGAAAATTTTAAATTCCGCTTTGTTTTATGTGCCAAAATCCCAACAGTATATATTCATATGGCGCGTACACCACACGACGATAGTGGTGGGCGTGCTGGTAGTACAGGTCATGGGGGCCGTGGAGGTAGTGGGGATGAAGATAAGGTCGGATCATCATGTATAATTATATGTTTTATTGTTATACATCTTATTATTTTTTATTTTATATTGTATTGACATTATATTTGTTTATATAAATATTGTTGTATTTTACTACATAGGTGATCGACATAGGCCTCCGCGGGGACTAGAAGGTGGACCCAAGACGGGTAGAGTTGTAGGCATTCCCCGGGTCCTAGCCTATACTTTAGTCCCTGCTACGAGATCTCGGCGTTACCCACCCACCGGAGGTAGTAGTGCTAGTGGATCGGACGTCGGGCCTTCATTATCTGACGATTCCTTCCGGCAGATCATAGAGGGGTGCATGGCGAGCAATGTTGTGCAATCAGGCACACCATCACGCGAGCGGATCTACCATCTTGCTTAGGAGGTTGTCCATAAATCTATAAATCCTACAGCTTCTGCTGACGACCTCATAGGTGTAGTCCAGGAGGAGGCCATCCGTGTATGTGCGATCGTCTTGGCCAACATCTTTCCTCCACATATTCGACAGGTAAAAATAATTAATGAAGTATTTCTTTATTTAATTCATGTAATTTGTAATTATATTGCTTATATAAACTGCCAAACAAATAGTTATCCGACTTATAGTCGACTTATTGCCTAACTTTTTAAAATTAAAGAAAACTTATTGCCTAACTTGCCTAAGTAGAACAAAAGTCGAAAAGAGATCAAAATCCGCCTTGGGCATTGAAATGACACGCAAACACAGAAATAATACTGCATAAGTATTAGGCACGCATTACAACTTACGGGACTCGATTCTGATATACGGAGGTCGAGTTATCAACCCGTTTGCCTAACTTACGAAAACTTAGAACAAAAGTCAAAAAAGAGATCAAAACCTGCCTCAGGCGTCGAAATGACACGCAAACATATACATAACACCGCATATGTATTAGGCACGTATTACAAGTTACGGGACTCAATTTCGATATACGGAGGCCGAGTTATATGTCTGTTTGTCTAACTTGCGCGAACTTAAAACAAAAGTCAAAAAAGAGACCAAAAGTCGTCTCGGTCGTCAAAACAATACGCAACCACATACATAGTACCACATAGGTATTAGGCATGCGTTACAACTTATAGGACTCGATTCTGATATACAGAGGTCGAGTTATCAGCCTGTTTGCCTAACTTACGAAAATATAGAACAAAAGTCGAAAAAGAGACCAAAATACACATCGGGCGTCGAAACGACAAGCAACATATACATAGAACCGCATAGGTATTAAGCTCACATTAAAACTTATAGGACTCAATTCTGATATACGGAAGCCGAGTCATGAGCCCGTTTGCCTAACTTACGCAAACTTAAAACAAAAGTCAAAAAGAGACCAAAACCCTCCTCGGGCGTCAAAATGACACGCAAAGAGATACACAATACCGTATAGGTATTAGGCATGCGTTACAACTTACGAAACTTAATTCTGATATACGAAGGCCGAGTTATTAGTCTATTTGCCTAACTTACGTAAACTTAGAATAAAAGTTGAAAAAGAGACCAAAACCCGTCTCGGGCGTCAAAATGACACACAAAAACATACATAGCACCGCATAGGTATTTGGCATGCATTACAACTTACGGGACTCTATTCCGATATACGGAGGCCGAGTTATCAGCCCGTTTTCCTAACTTACGAAAACTTAGAACAAAAGTCAAAAAAGATATCAAAACCTGCCTCGGGGGTCAAAATGACACGCAAACACGTACATAACACCACATAGGTATTAGACACACGTTAAAATTTACGAGATTCGATTTCGATATACGGAGGCCTAGTTATCAACCCGTTTACCTAACTTATAAAAACTTAGAACAAAAGTCGAAAAACAGACCAAAACCCGTCTCGGGTGTCGAAACGACACACAAACACATACATAGTACCGCATAGGTATTAGACATGCGTTAAAACTTACAGGACTAGATTTTGATATACGGAGACCGAGTTATCAGCCCATTTGCCTAACTTACGCAACTTAGAATAAATGTCGAAAAAGAGACCACAACCTGCCTCAGGCGTTGAAATGACACGCAAACACATAAATAGCACCGCATAAGTATTAGATACATGTTACAACTTACGGGACTCAATTACGATATACAGAGGCCGATTTATCAGCCCGTTTGCCTAACTTACACAAACTTAGAACAAAAGTTAAATAAGAGACCAAAACCCGTCTCGGGCATCGAAATGACAAAAAAAATGCATACATAGCTCCTAATAGGTATTAGGCACGTATTAAAATTTACGAGACTCAATTCTGATATACGGAGGCTGAGTTATCAGCTCGTTTGCCTAACTTACGTAAACTTAGAATAAAAGTTAAAAAAGATACCAAAACATGCCTAGGGCGTCGAAATAATACGTAAACACATACATAGTACTACATAGATATTAGTCACTCGTTACAACTTACGGAACTTGATTCCGATATATAGAGGCCTAGTTATCAATCTGTTTGCCTAACTTGCGAAAACTTAGAACAAAAGTCGAAAAAGAGACCAAATCCCGCCTCAGGCGTCAAAATGACACGCAAACACTGGCACACTATCGCATAGGTATTAGGCACACGTTACAACTTACAGGACTCAATTCCGATATACGGAGGCCGAGTTATCCGCCCGTTTTCCTAACTTACAAAAATTTAGAACAAAAGTTAAAAAATAGATTAAAACCCGCCTCGGGCTTCAAAACGATATGAAAATATATACATAGCACCGCATAGGTATTAGGCACGCATTACAACTTACGGGACTCGATTTCGATATACGGAGCCCAAGTTATTAGCCCATTTGCCTAACTTACGAAAACTTAGAATAAAAGTCAAAAAAGAGACCAAAACCTGCCTCGGGCGTCGAAACGACATGCATAAACATATATAGCAATGCACAGGTATTAGGCACGCGTTACAAATTACGGGACTCGATTCTAATATACAGAGGCCGAGTTATCAGTCCGTTTACCTAACTTACGCAAACTTAGAACAAAAGTCGAAAAAGACACGCAAACACATATATAGCACATCATAGGTATTATGCACGCATTACAACTTACGGGACTCGATTTCAATATACGGAGGTCGAGTTATCAGCTCGTTTGCCTACTTTATTAAAACTCGAAGAACACAAACTAAGATAATTTAAATATGTTCTCTTTTCGACTATGTTATTAATATTTTACTTTTATAGGGTCTTGTTGATGAGACTCGTGGAGGTGGAGGCAACGGCACAGGGGATGACCGTGGAGGTTATGGTGATGACCGCCGAGTTGATAGTGAGTAGACTCTAGTACAGGGTGGGTCCAGCAGTGGGACCGGCGATGGGACCGGCGATGATGCTACTGACACTCCTGATTTGGGTTGTAGTTAGTTTATGTTTGTATTTTGGCTTTCATGTATGTACTTGTACAGTCATTGAGTTGTACAGACTAGAGTTTTGTATATACATATTTGATGGTTGATAGCAAAAGATATTTGATTGTTATAATAATATCATATGATATTTGATTATTATTTGATGGTTTTTCATTAGTTTATAACAGGTAAAAATATGTATATATTTTTAAATGAACAGAGGAATTTTGAATTTTTTAAAAAAAATATTCAAAAAAATAATGTCATTGCCAACGGGGGCTTTGGCGATGGGAACCCCGTCGCTAATGACCTACAGCGACGGTTTTGGCGACAGACAACTGACCCTTTAAATAATAATAGAATAAATCATTACTGCGATGGCCAACCTGTCATTGGCAACGGGAGAGCCGTCGCCAATGACATCCCAATAAATAATTTCTAGTTCTCATTGGCGACGGATAGACAGTCGCCATTGCCGTCGCCAATGAGTCTGGGCCGACGGGCTGCCATCGCCGATGACTATGATGCTGACGACGAGAGACAGGGCCGACGAACTGTGGGGCGACGGAAGTGGCGACGGTCAGTGTCGTCGCTAATGACCTCATTGCCGACGGCAGTGTAGTCATTGGCGACGGAGCTGACCATCGACAATGACCCTTTTTTTGTAGTGGATCTAGTTGAACTTTGGATCTAGGTAGAGGATCTGAGTTTAGGTTTGGATTTTCATGGCGAATCTAGGTTTAGGTATGCATCCTTTCCAGTTCTGTCGTGGAGTACACTGCATTCATCTACACTGCCTGAGATTCATAAGCTGAAAATAGTATGCCCTAAAACCAATCACATTGGATGTGATAAACATTTAATTTATAATCTTATTCATTTATTATTAAAAGAATTTATTTATGTAAAGACATTTATTTATCCATGTTTAATTGGTAGAATTAATTGCACTACAAGAAAAAGGTCATTGCCGACGGACAGGCCCGTCGTTAATGACCCATGTGTCGTCAGCATGAGGTCATTGGCGACGGGTCTGACCGTAACAAAGACTGTCGCCCCAGTGATCGTCGCCCTGTGGTCTCGTCGATCATTACATGCAGTAGTGACGGGGTCATTGTCGACAGACTGTCCGTCGCTAATGGGTATTGGCAACGACAGTAGCGACGGACAGTCCATCGCCAATGACTGTTTAATTTTATTATTAAAAGGGTCATTGGCAGCGTTCTATCCATCGCCTGCCAATGATTGGTCTTCTATCGATAATGGTTGTTTAATTTTATTATTAAAAGGGTCATTAGCGACGGACTGTTCGTCACCAATGACTTTGATCGTTCGTCACCTATAACATTTTAGAAATATTAAAAAATTGCAAAACCCCATGTTCATTAACATATACATAATTGTACCTGTTATAAACCAAAAACAACAAATAATTCTTCTCTAACTCATAACAATAACCATCAAATATATATAATCAACCATCAAATGCATACATAACGTAATCACATAAACTATAAGATGTTAGTAAATACAAATGTAATCATTGTACAACTCATCAACTAGTTAGATACATAAAAGTAAAAATATACTAACTAGATACAAAACCTTAGTTTGTACCCAACAAGATACAAAACCCTAGTTTGTACAACCTAAAAACTAAGTGGTTATGTAAGACCCCAACTTTTATAAATAAAGATGAATTTTTTATAAATATCATTTTTAAATATTATGGAGTTAATTTAATATAATGTTATAGTTGTAAGTAATATTTATAAATTTTGCAAAGTACGCAAGTTGTTATATAATATTTGATTGGTCGGGGAATATTCGTTTTAACAAGAAATATTCGTACAATAGCACAATCATTGGTGGACCCCACAACAGAATTATTGTCGAATTGAGAAAACGATAAAAATATTTTATTAAAAATAACGACGGAAGTTTTACTATTGATACTGTTGAACTACTCGGTAGTAAAAGTACAGTAACACGTGTGGTTACATAGTAGCACACGGTATTGATTATTAATGCTTATGTGAGAAGTCACTCAGTTTGATTCAATTATTGTCAGTTAATAATATGAATTATTTAGCGATAATGAAGTTTTGTTTTATTCGTATTATTAGCGTAATAAAACAGAAACATCTTTTTATATAAAACAGAATACTTTATTAAAGTTATTCTATAAATAGAATATATTATATTTTATTTAAAAGATTTTTCTTTAAATATGGACCGTCAGATTAAAGTAATCAATCTGGACCGTTCATGGATTAGTTACTATGCATTCCATTTTTCTATAAATAGCAGCTCATTCCTTCATTATTTCTTACGAATTCACTGAACTCTAGAGAGAGAAACTATAGAGAGAAACTATAGGGAGAGAGAAGAAAAGTATTCTACTACTTAACTACTTCCTTATTTCAGTTCTTCTTTAAAACGGTAAGGGGTGTTATTCTTTCTTATTCATGAAGAGAACTGGTGTTATTCCATTTCTTATTATTCTGTTGGAATAACCTGTATACGCGGTCTACCCTATACTTCGTGACATTCTTGTTATTATTCTGTTGGAACATCCTGTCTGTGTGTTTTACACCGGACCTGGTTCCGTTTTTATTATTATTATGTTGGAACATCCTGTCTGTGTGTTTTACACCGGACCTGGTTCCATCTTATTATTATTCTGTTGGAACATCCTGTCTGTGTGTTTTACACCGGACCTGGTTCCATTATTTATTATTCTGTCGGAATATCTTGTCTGTGCGTTTACGCCGGACCTGGTTCCATTATTTATTATTCTGTTAGAATAACATGTCTGTGCGGTCTATCGCATGCCGGGTGATTTCATTTGTTATTCCATTCTTTATTATACTCAGTTGGTTAAGTTTTAAATTCTATACTCCATAAAATTAGTGGAATATCCTTGATAATTGCGTTTCATCCAGTATTTTTTCATGAAAATGTTATTCTAATAATTCTTGAATTTTACTCCACAAAGCAGTATCATGTTGACAATTTGGACGTTGTTAATTCTCGGATAAATTAATTCTTGAACTTGTTTTATTGAATTCATATATTATTGTCATCATCCTCATGTTTATAAAATGTTGAAAGTCATCTATGGCCATGACCAAGGATTATTCGGTATAATCATGACCGTAATATTACAAATGATGTGGTAAAAGTCCTCATTGGCCCGTAGTGCATTGATGGACAGTTGTTGGCATGATCATGACCATTAATGAATACACGAATATCCTTGGCCATAGTGCAGGGGTGATTCGATGATGTGGGTTATTTTATTAAGCTGAGTCCCAGCGATAACAGTGTTGAAAAACCTTTTAAATCATAGAAGATAGTAGATTTTATTTTCTACTTGACTCTTTTAATGGATTGCTTGTTCCGCTGTAGTTAAACTTGATGTTCATTATATTTTATCAGTTTAACACTGTTGAAGGCTAATGATCATTTATTCTGTATTATCTTAGTCATAATATTTCTTACTGGGCTAGTTGAGCTCACCCTTTCTTTCACTGTTATATTCAAAAAATGAGAATATAGCTAGGACGAGTCGGGAAACAGAGTGATGGTCCAGAGGATAGCATTAGTAGTCCTCACTATTCTGTGAAATAGTATGGTAATAATTGTAATTAGGACTCCTTTTGAGTATGGATACTCTCTAGTAGACAATATTTGTATTCAAACTCACAGTTATGTTTTGTCGTATTGTACATGACAGTTTTATTAGTAAGTTGTATTTGAATTCTGTACCATATATCTGGTGACCCAAGATGGGTGATGTATACCTAATTTTGGGGGCGTCACAGGTTACATACATAAAAGTAAAAATATAAACATAAATTACATATATCCCCCAACTCCTCTAGGTTCCTCGCCAGCTCCTCTGCGGTCATCGCCTTCGCCGTTGACTCCACCCCCACGAGGGTCATCAAAAGGACCCTACAAAATTGACGCAGAACGAAAAACGAAAAGAGTTTACCAGCGTAAGCTCTAAGAACACAAACTGGAATCCACCAGGAAAACAATATAATATCAATTATAAAAGATAAAAATAATTAATTATGAATGAATCCTTCAACCCAAAAGTTAGGTTTTTATAGTTAAAGAATTCCTATAACTTTGGAAATAAACTCCTAATAGGTAACTAATTAAAATGGTAACAAAGTCTTAATAGGGAACAACTTATTTACGTAATATTATAAAAAAATTGTTTCCAACTAAAAAATTATTACCATAAATGAATCCTACCTAAACTAAGAATTATAAAAATAATAAAAACCAATCCAATCTTCCCGAAACCATGACGCCATTTCCGAACCTGAAGACCTCTCCCGAAGCCGATCAAACCCAGCTCCTTCGGGAACATCTTCAGTTCTTCGGAAATTATGGTCGTTTCCTCGGACCAGTTCTCCTTCCCTGTTTCCTATCTAACTTTTCCTCAAACTCCAAAGCCAATTTTCCTACATCGGTCCTTCCCACTTGCGAAGAAATTGACCTCGAGTTATAATCTGGATAAAGCAGAACATCTTCACAGAACTCATAAAGATCAGATACATTAAAAGTACGAGAGGTTTAATTTGGCAGGCAAGTCGATCACATAGGCATTATCATTGATCTTCTTGATGACCTTGTATAGACCATACTTTAATGACTTCAACTTATCATAGGAACCAACTGAAAACCTTTCCTTACGCAAAAATATCATAACCTGATCACCATCTTCAAACAACTTCAAACGCCTCTTGGCATCTGTAACGCCCCCAAATTTGGGTCCCTTGAACCTCGAGCCTGGTACGTCACGGTACTATCCTCATCTCAATACATACAACCTTTATTCATAAATAACTGAACACAACATGGCTTTTATACCAATTAATACATTATTCTCTTCTTTTCCAGAATTTGTAACATTTGCAATCGGTTATTACATCTGTAGATCGTTCATGATCTATCTATACAACTTAAACTATAAACAAAATGTTTTCTATTGATACATTGATTCACAATTCAAATTTAAATATTCTCTTGTATAGTGTTTTTCAACTACACATCTACGATGTATAAATATTAACGTTCATTTAGCTTAACTAGAAACTTCGCATTCAAGTGTTTTGGGATAAAACCTTACCAAGTATAATTACTCAAAAGAAATTACACCAATGTTTTAGTTTATATTATAGCACAAAACATCTTCAATCACTATTTCTTCTTATGATTCTTTGTTTATCTTGAATCCTTCGACGTTATGGTCATCTGCTAATATCAACCTTTATCTGCAAAATTTGTTACCAAGATTGAGCACGACGGCTCAGCAAGTCCAACAGTCTACACATTTCATACTTCACATAGCATAAAAATTTCATATATTCATGTATCAAAAATTTTAGTCAATGCATCTACATGTCTCATGCATCTCTATATGCATCATACATTTCAGTATATGCGTTTCTATATGCATCATACTTATCATACAACATCATATAATCATCATGTTGTATATTTAACATATACTTCACAAATTCCATGCTTTATATTTAGTCATATGACATTCAGGTAATCAACGAGTTCACATAAATCACATATTACATTAACTACCAGAAACATGGTTCAATACACATTATCACATAAGAGCAAGTTACTGAAGACCTTGCCTCGAAGCGTTCCTTGGGCGATTAAGAGAATTTATCCTTGTGCCGCCCCCAAAATAGGTATACACAACCCATCTTGGGTCGCCAAATATATGGTACGTAATTCAAATGCAACTTAATTATACAACTGTTAAGTGTAGTGCAGAATACGACAAAACATAAGCTGTAAGTTTTAATACAAATATTGTCTCCTAGACAATATCCAAACTCAAAATAAGTCCTCATTACAATTATTATCACACTATTCTTATAAAATAGTGAAGACTACTATAGCAATCATCTTGGACCATCACTCCATTTTCTGACTAGTCCCAGCTATATTCTCATTTCCTGAAGAGAACAATGAAAGAAAAAGGGTGAGCTCAACTAGCCCAGTAAAGAATATTATGACTAAGATAATGCAGAATAAATTATCGTTAGCCTTCAATAGTGTTAAACTGATAGAATACAATAGACAATAAGTTTAACTGTAGCGGAACAAAAAATCTATTAGAAGAGTCAAGTAGAGCAAGATATCTACTATTTTCTATGATTTAAAAGTTTATTATCAATTTTATCGGTAAGAATCAGCTTAATATATAATCCACATCACTGAATTATCAATGCATTATAGGCCAAGGATATTCATTATTATCACATCCACGAATTATCCATGCACTACATGCCAAGGATATTTGTATTATCACCAATGGTCATGATCATGCCAAACAACAATTCATCTTTGCACCCTTGGCCAAAGAGAACTCATGGTCATGATCATACCAACAATTGTCCATCAATGCACTACGGGCCAATGAGGACTTTTACCATATTATTTATAACATTACACGCCATGATTATACCTAATAATTCCTTGTCATAATCATACCAATCAACAGTCTATCTATGCACTACGGGCCAAAGATGACTTTCATCATAATATAAGCATGAGGATGATGACAATGATATATGCATCAATTAAACGAAATCAATGATAAATATTAAAGACTTTGGACAGAAAAAAAATTGTATCAAAAATAATTTGGACAGAAAAAAAATTAATTTTTGTCATAAATAGTACCCCGGGTGAATAGTACCCGAGTGAATAATATCCCGTGAATAGTACTTCGTGAATAGTATCGTACGTATGAATAGTACCCATGAATATTACTCCGACATGAAAAACTTAAAATTTAACAAGAATGTCCAGAAAAATATTCTTATGAAACGATATTAGATGAAGCACAAATTTCAAGGATATTCTACTAATTTCAAGGAGTATAGAAGCAATACTTAACAAAATGAGTGTAGAATTCAGAATTTAAAACAAAATAATATTACTTATATAATACAGAGTATGGAAGAAAATATTATTTCTTATGAATATTGAACAAAAATAATATCCCTTACGACTGTTGAACGAAAATAATATTTCTTACCAATATTAAATGAAGATAATATTCCTTACGAATATTGAACGAAAATAATATTCCTTACAAATATTGAACGAAAATAAAATTCCTTACGAATATGAAAAATAATATCGTAAGCGAATATGGAATAAATACTATCCCTTACCTTAGAAAGAGATCAATTCTGACTGGTATAGCAGAGATATTCTTTAAGAAAACTTATACTATTTTCTACACTCAAAGTTTCCTTAAACTCTAAAGAAATATGTTCAATATTATAGAAGAAGAATTTTCTGATTCTGATGTGATTTTCATTTCTTAACTGAGCATCCTATTTATAGGAGAATGAAAGGATACTATTTAGAAAATAAAATCACGGACTGCACAGTAAAACTTTCGAACGAAATCATAGACGAATTCTGAAAAACAATTGATTTTATTATGATGCACTATACAGTACTATGCAACACTATGTAGTACTATGTAAATAATAAAATATAATATATTCTATTTTACTTAAAAAATAAAACTTATAATATAATATATATATATATATATATATATATATATATATATATATGTAATAGTACCCCCCCCCCCCGGTGAATCAGCTCCCCCCTCCCAAGTCATTGATTATATATATATATATATATATATATATATATATATATATATAACAAAATTGAGATAACTTTCTACCGACAGTTTTAAAAAATGGGTAAGTGGTGGTCCATATAATAAGTAAAATTTATAATAAATACTTCATAAAAATCCCCTCTATTTATCTCAATTCACTTGGCTACACAAAATACATTTTTAATAACATTCATCATTAATATTATAACTCACAATATTAACAACCAGATCATTCTCAGGAAAGAGGGGGCTTTCTGATAAGGACTTCTCCTTATTGGCGCGCAATTAGTTGACCAAACTCCTTTCTTCGACAGAACTTTATAGACATTGTCAATAATATAAATAATAATATGAATAACTTTGTCGTCTCAATTATTGATTTAATAATATAAAATATTGTGATAATAATTGAATCAATAACGTGAAATACTATGTAGCAATTATTGTGGCAATAATTGAATAAAACTGAGTGACTTCTCACGTAAACATTAATAATCAAAGATATTGTACAATACCGTGTGCTTCTGTGCAACCACGCGTATTACTGTACTTTTATCACCGGGTATTTCAACAATTAACGGTAAAACTTTTACAATTATTTTTATAAAAAATATTTCTGTCATTTTCTTACTTCGATAGTAATTTCATTGTGGGGTCCACCAATGATTGCATCGTCGTACGAATATTCCCTGATAAAATGAATATTTCCTGACCAAACGAATATTTTATAACAACTTGCTTACTTTGTAAAATTTATAAATATTACCCACAGCTATAACATTATATCAAATCCACACCATACTAATCAAAATAACATTTAGAGAAATTAATCTTTATTTATAAAAGTTTAGATCTTGCAACCTCCCCTTCTTATGAAATTTTGTCCTCGAAATTGGGGTACGCACCTGGTATGTCGAAGAGGTGAGGATATCTTATTTTCATTTCAGATTCTAACTCTTGAGTTATAACATTTGAGCGTAGAATATATTTCTTCTTATCCAAGATTTTAACAGGTATCTCCTCATACGTTAAATCTTCTGCTATCTCGTCTAGTTCTAATTCAATAATGTGGTTCGGGTCGTTCACATATTTACGTAACATAGATATGTGAAAAACGTTATGAGCACAAGACATACTTGGCGTTAAGGCGAGCCTATAGGCCACAGTTCCTACTCAATCGCGGATTTTAAATGGACCAATAAATCAAAGGTTTGACCTTTCCTCACATCGTCGATTCTCGATTTTGGAATAACGACTTCTTGCACCTTCTTCATCATATTCATCAGCTCTAGGTCTGTAGCTGGAGCAGCTTTAAATTTATCGATTTAAAGTCGATTCTAATCATATATTCGTCATCTTCTCGTGGGTCTCTAGAGTCTTTAACTCTATCTCCGTCATTTGTAAGTCATACGAAATATTGCACTCGTAAAAGCATACGATCTTCTACTCAACGCGTCAGCTACCACGTTTATTTTTCTAAGATGATATTGAATGGTATAGTCGTAATCTTTCAACAGCTCAAGCCAACGTCTTTGGCACATCACTACAAAAAAATGGGGCTTCAGCAACAACTGATTTTCGTTGTTAAAGGTGCCAAATTTCGTTGCTAAATGTTTTTGACAACGACTTTACTGTCGTTGCGCAATGAACGTTGCTAATTGTTCCGCAATGAACGTACGTTTTTCGTTGCTAAAAGTAATATATTTTGCAACGAAATTTGACTTTCGTATAAATACATCGATCCTTTAGCAACAAAATATATTGTTGCAGAATAATTAACATTTCGTTGCTAAAAACCCCTTTTCGTTGCAAAAGCCTCCTAATTGGCAACGAAATGAACTCTTGTTTTTTGTAACGACCATACATTTTCGTTGCTATTGACACCATTTTGCAACGACATTTTTCGTTGTAGTAAATTATGAAAATTGTTGCCTAAGCTTGCTTTCGTTGCGGAATGTAAACTTTTTAGCAACAATTTTCGTTGCTGATTATATTATTTGGCAACGACATTATGCTGAATCAGCAATGAAAATGTTTGTTGCTGGTTATTTTTCAATAGCAACGAAAGTCGTCGATTAGCAACGACATTATATGTTACCGTTTCTTTATATGTGCAACGAAAGTTGATATGATTTGCAACGATAAAAAATGTTGCCTTTTATTTTAGTATTAGCAACAATATCCTCTCCGTTGTTATTAGGTTAATTTTTCGTTGCCAAATATTATATTTTTAATGCCATTAACAACAAAAATTTGTTGCTAAATGTATAAAAATTTGTTGCTATATTAAAACTTGTTCAATGCTTTGGTAACGAATTATATTGTTGCCAAATCAAAATTTGACATTCTTTTTGTGTACCTGGCTGGCTCAATGTCCCCATTGCAAATAATGGCAAAAATACAAAAAACTAAAATATCATTAACTTAATAAAATCATCCACTACAGAATCATTCATTATCTTTACAATTAACCATCTAAAGCTACCACAGTTCTTCAGTCAAAGTATATATCTACATATATGCAGAGTACACTTCATAATTTCGCCCCTTGTCTTCCGTAAACGTAGCACGAAAATTTGATACCTAGTATTGTAAGGCAGGTCGTAGAAACAGTTTTCCTGCATTACTATAAAATTGAAGATGATGAATATTTAGTTATTTGCATTAAAACAAATTATGGATACATGCGCACAAACTTATATATTCATGACAAATTATTAATTGACTAATACTTTCATGTGAAATGCAACCATGGATAGAAAAATTATTTGAATGCATATAAACCTAAAAGATGAGGAAAATAGATATATTCTAAAAAATAATGCACTACCACATAATATTCTTATGTTTGTAGAAAATAAATAGAATAAAAAAATAAACCTAAACAAAAACTGATATGACTGCATCCGTAAGTCAATTGTAATATGGTATTTAGTGAAGAAATAATAATAATACATCAACCATAAAGGAAGAATGTAGAAAAAATTTAGTCATGTTCTGGTCAAGAATGCTTGCCTCTGCTTTGGGTCTGCATTTCCTTCAGCTCTCACACTAAGAACATCATTACGAGATGATTTTTTTTAGCAATCTCAGTTTTCAATTGTTGAACAACTTTTGTAATCTCATCCATTGCCATGTGCAGCCTACTGATTTCGGATTTCCCCACTGACATCAAGTACATTAGTCCAACACCAAGTCCCAAAGCAAATGATGGGTCATCTGAAAGCCATCACATGAATTAGAGATGAACAACTAAACATATATAAAATCTGAAATCTGAAACTCCCAAAAAAGTAGATCCCAGTCCTTGGGACTTAGGAAAACGACTAAATCTAAGTTGATCATCAAGGTAGTTCAACCAAAATATATATAAAATAATCTCCTCATCTTAAACAAACAAACAGAGAACTTTGGGAAGAAAATGCTGTTGGGCTAATCGGGTGGGGGTGTACATCATAAAATTTAATCCCTTCACAAAATACCTTCACCCATCTGATTATAGGAGCACTGCAGCGGAAAATCACATCGGTTCTTCTTTTTTAAATAAATTCCCTTAAATATGTGAAGTAAGTATATATTAACAGCTTGAAGAAGAGGGGAAAAGAACAGGATAGTTTTATACATACCTTTAATCACTTGACCAGTACCAAGCTCAAACTCGATTGGGTCACCCCTTTTAAAGATGGAATCAAATATTGTTCCATCTGTAAGCTTCCCCTGCAATGATGAGTGACAACCAGAATAAAATAAGATGCCTATTTTTTTATCTCAAATACGCTCCCTTAAAGTTTACACATTGACATAAGTAAGAAACAACTTCTCCTTTTTTTTGGTACCACAGAAAGATAGTAGACAAACATGCATTTATATAAACTATGCATCATGGTATCAAAATATTATACTCTCTTTGCGATCAAAGTGCACACTTGATTTCCAATGCTAAAACATCATTATATAAAATAGATCAACTCTATCAGGAAGCAAAGTTCACAGTTGATTTCTGGTGCTAAGCCAACACAAGAAATTAAATGTCTACAAGGACTAATTGGACAATGAGAGATCATATCAAAAAATTCAGCTAAATTCATCACACTTATCACATGATAGACGAGAAATCAACAATCTAATATATATTACATAAAAAGATCCTTCAAACACCAAAATGTTGCCAATGTGAACTCCCTTCTTTCACCTTTCTATTTATATCTTTTCTCCCTTTTTTGAGTTTTTTTTTCATAATTAGGTGCACATAACATACTGAGCACTTGAGCTTTAAAAATGCAACTCAAAAATCACATAGGAGTATTATGCATGGTTCATGTGAAAGTAAATATAGGTAATACAGTATTCAAATAATTCGATAAATATTTTCATAGGTACATACAAAATTCTTTCTATTTAGTTAAGTTTTCCATATGCTCCAAAAAATATTACCAGAAATTGAGTTTCCATATTTCTTCTTGTTTTTTGGTAGCTAATTTATCATTTATAGTATTTTTTAAAGAACATAAATAACTAGAGTTTCCTATACGTAAAGACATTTGGGCTAGAATAACCTCCACTCTATTACTAGATATCATAAATTACAAAACACTAAATTTCGACGAAAGGAATTCACACCCCAAAATCGTATTTTAAACTGGCTTCAGTTCAAAATTAGACTACTTTGGTTCAGTTCTAGATTAAAGGCATGTGCTGTGTGTTCGTGAATTCAACACTAATCCTAAAAAACTAAATGTCCAAGACTCATAACAAATATCACTGCTACAAACTCTTTCAAGTGGTTAAAGTTCATAAAGACGGCTGAGATAACTCCATTTCCCCCCAATTTGTTCTATGATACTGACAAAAAGACCTTAAAAATGCAAAGTTTCTAATCATAACTTCGCGTACTCATTAATCAAACTTATTGCATTCAATGGATATATGTATAGAGTGAGAGGAAAGGAGAAAAATACAGTCGAAGGATCTTGAGTGAGGTTGAAAGGCTTAAGACATATACTGCAGACGTCATCGAAACTGTCACTATCAGCTTCTACATATCAAAGCTTCTACATATCTACTTTTCATTAAGATATTCTCAGGTAGATTATAAAGTGGCAGTAAGCTTCATGGATATTACTTATAAATGCAGGTTATCTTGTAGATTATAAAATGGCAGTAAGCTTCATGGATATTCGTCATCAATGGCCTCTACTCAATGTATGTTGACCCGACTCTTAAAAGACTATTTCTTAAATGCTCTTCCAGTGTTGATTCTAATAAATGCTCAAACATGATCAATTTATCTTCCCACTTATGCCCCCTCCCAGCAACATGATAAACCTCAATTACATAAATCCTGAATAACAAAATAATTGATAAAAAAGCAACCAATATGCAGCCCATAGAAAGTCTATAATTAACACTGAGATATAAGCCTTTCCCATTTATCATGTTAAACTAGGATTGGTTTAGCAAAAAAAAAAGAATAACAATAACTTACGACCAAAGTATAAAACCCTCTGAGTTTCATATCTCTGAGAAATTACAGTCACTTTTAAAGAGTGATTCTTAGTATGTGTCATCCAAACAGAAAAGACTCTTAGAGCACATTTGTTTCAAGAAAATTGTTAAATCCACAATAAAAATTATTATTTCCACAACAAAAGAGTTGCTATAGATCCTATAGAGACGGTCTTCACTGTCGCTATAAATCTATAACGACACTTTTGTTGTGGAAATAACAAAAAGTGTTGTGGATTTAACAATTACCTTGTTTCAAGGAAAGTGTTTTCTGCATTTCAGACGATTGGAATAACTGTAAAATTGGTAATTGTTTTGCAGGTCAATGCACAAGTTAGTTTTCCGAAAAAATGACGTGTACTCTTCAACTACACAAGTCATTTTCCCTAAAAATCATTTCTTAGAAACAAGCATACCTTCAAAATTAGGAGAAAGTTGAGAATACATAATAATACTCTCAGTCCTAAAATAAGTCCATTATCAAAATCAATGTAAAGAATTTGTGAAAAAAAAAACTCACTTTTTAAGGTTGGCAGTATGATTCACATATTCAATTACATTCACAATTCACAACAGCAGATTACCAAATAATAAATAAAAACTCAAATGCTTGATATAATGATACATTAAAACAGGGAACAAACTGAAAATCATTCAATAACTCCAAAAATTCAGTAAAAATTTATTTTTTAAAATAATAATAGTTTGAGAAATCGGTTTTGTACCAAAATTCTTAACAATAACAAGTTCGACGATTTTGAAAAGGGATGAGCTAGGGAGTCGTTGAAGCAATGACATGTCGCCTAATTAAAACTTATCATAACAAGCTTATCAGAATAATTAAAACTAGAAGCTATCTGCTAATTGAGAAGGAATAAAATCAAAATAAAATGATGGGAAAATGAAAATTTACATGGTTCTGACAATAAAAAAATGTAAAATGCCAACCTGTATTAAATTAGCAATAAAAGTAAGGGGGTAAAAGATATCTAGTTTGAGTAAACAATTTATCAAACACGTTGTGAGCTTCCCTAATTGCTACCAAACAAGATATACAATAAAATACACACAGGTAGGTACAAATAATATTAGGTTTCTTAACAGTAAACACACAAAATTAAAAACTAACCTTTACTTTAGGAACACCAATGGAGGAGGAGTTAACACACTGCCGCCACCACAAACCACTTATCGACAAGTTAAAATTTAGGGCTTGTTAGGGGGAGGAGAGAAATAGAGGAAATCAAAACAAAATTAGGGGTAGATGAGATAAATACATTTTATTTTTACATTGGATTAATGTAAATATAAATTGAAAACCTAAAGACTGAAATTACCTGCTCAAATAGTTTCAATATGCAGAATTGCTGTCAAGGTTTCCAATGTGAGAGGGACGGATGGATGGAGTGAGATGAGAGAGATATGTATGGAGTTTGCAGTGGGAGAAATGTGAGGACATGCAGACAACAGAGCGATGAGTTGTGGCTTTCTATAGGGAGGAGGGGTTTACTGAAGAGGGAGATGTTTGATTTGTTAATTCTTTTCCTTTTGTTGCTTACTGATATGTCGAAGATGACGATTGAAGGAGATAGGGCGATTGAGGGAGATAGGGCTCGACTGAATGTATTTTCTAAATTGAGGGAGTTAAAATTTAGGGACATTTTCGCAGACAACTTATTTTAAGAAAAACTTGTTTTATTTACTTTATAAAAAGAATATAATTTGTAAAATCTATAAATTTTAAGAACATATATGTATTACATTATATGTTAATTCCTAAAAATTGGTAAGTTACTGTATCAATAATATGAGATTTAGTTGTGTTGCTGCATCGCAGATTTTGCTATTTAATTTATATTCATGTTTTTAAAAATTATTTTTATCTATTTAATTTATATTCTAATATTTTTATTTTATTTTAATGTCATACACTTATTTCTTTTAAATAAAAATTGCTATGTATTATCAAAAAAAAAGAAATAATTAAAAACTACATAAAAATTGTCTCAATTATAATTTTAATGTCCAAATTTAAAAGGATTTTTAATTTTATAATTTTTATAATTTCTTCAATTATATTTGTTATTAATTATATAAAAAAACATTTTCTATTAATTACAAAAATAACTAAATAACTCTTTTTATTTTTTAATTTCTACCATGTATTTTTTGCTAAATTTTCTAATTTTATTATAATTTTCTTTCATTTTTCCCTAAATGTATTTCATATTCCCCTTAATTTTAATTAGCATATTTTTAGTTTTTGTGTTTTATAAATAGCTTAATTATAAATAAAAAATTATTTGATATGAATTACAAAAATAATTAAATACATTTTATATTTATTTTCTTATTTTTTGGCTAAATTTTTAAATTTATATTATACTTTAAAATAGTTTTTTCATTTTCTTCATAATTTTTTTCCCAAATCCACATAATCACTGCCACGTCGCATAATCACTGCCACATCAGCATTATTTTTACAACTGAGCAACTTAGTTGACTTTTTTCGTTAAAAGTCAACGCATGTAACGGTTTTTTTAATTTTGTGTTAGAAAAATCGAGTACAGTGTGTTGACTGTAAGAAAAAAAAGTTCAGTTATCCATCTGTAAGTTGACATATAGTACAGTGATTGAAAAAGCATTTAACTCCTGAACTTTCATAGCACCCTTTTATTTTATTTCTCTAGAATAAAGAAAAATATTCAAGTAAATAGCCCTTTGGGTATGTGGTTCGTTTTAAGGTTCTAAACAATGTTTTAGAGCGGTCATCTACATGAGAAAATTATGGGATGAGTCATTCCTCAATCAGTGATTGAACCGTTATTGAACCGATATTAAGATAATAAAATTAAGTTATAATATTATTAAAAGTAGTTAATTTTAATATTAAAAAAATATAGTTCAAAAAATATTAAAAACTAATAAAAAATATTGGTTCATCTGGTCAACTTAACCGGTTTTACTTGTGGTCAATCAGTTCAATCCGAGTTTTGATCAAACTAGTTCAACCGGGCTAAACCGGACCTAAAATATAATCGATTCCCGATTCAGTCGACCAGTCTGGACTAGGTCTAAAAATAATGGTTCTAAATATAAACGTTATATTTAGGATCTAAATACAATATTTTAAAAATAATGTGATATGTTTAGATTTTTAAATGTATCAAATGCTATAGTTGTAAATGTTCTAAATATTAATAAATAATCGAACATACCTTAAATATTGATAAAATAAAATTGAAAGTAGAGTAATATGAATAACAGTTTCTTAAGTGTTCGATGTATGATTACATGAATAAATAAAATGATACTCCCTCATCTGTCACATAATAAACATTCTAGTATAATTTTAGTGGTAAAAATTATTATTTTTAAATA
This sequence comes from Panax notoginseng, assembly GCA_016801055.1. Classification (NCBI taxonomy): domain Eukaryota; kingdom Viridiplantae; phylum Streptophyta; class Magnoliopsida; order Apiales; family Araliaceae; genus Panax; species Panax notoginseng. Next base: position 23,687,716 of record CM029018.1, on the reverse strand, counting down.
AATAATTAAAATTTTTATATAAAATTTTTAAATCACGAAACTTGACATTACTAGTATATTATTCATAGTTTATATTATTATAAACTTGAAACGACTGTCGTTGGGAGTAAAGACTCACACATCTAATTTAAAAAAAAAACTATTGAACGCCATTTTAAATGGGGTTGAATTTTTGGATATTTTTTTTTGGCTAAAAATCAGAAAGGCAAGCAACGCCACTTTAAAAAATATTTTTTTTAAAAACGAATTTAAAAAAAAAGTATCTTACTTTTTTTTAAACGATTTTATTTTTTTAAAGAAATTTGAAAAAAAATAAAAATGTGATCCAATGCCAAACTAACCAACATTGTAACTTTTTTAAATTTTTTTATAAAGCAAATTTCTAAAAAAGAAGAGTAAGATGTAACATCACTTTAACTGACGTTGAAATCTTTTTTTTTTTAATTTCTTTGATCTCTTGTACTTGTTTACAAATATCAATATTTTTTTATATTTATTCTCTGTCATCGGCGTTGGAAATGAATGAGTATATAAGACTTCAGCTATAAAAAAATAAAAATAAAAATTATAACTCCAATTAAAGTTATGTTGAATCTTACTCTTCTTTTTTACAAATTAGTTTTTTTTAAAAATTTAAATAAAATAGGGATAAAATTGATATTACATTAATATGGGTCAAACTAACTTACTAGGAATGACTTATAAGTCAATTTCAAATAACTTTATTCTGTTTTAGTTCGTAAAACATAATAAATTTTTCTTCATCTTTTATGTTTTCTCTTAGAACTGATAGTATTATAATTTAATTTTATAATATATTTGGAAAAAAGATAAAAGGAGAACTAGGAATAGCTAGGGGTATACCATTACTATTCTTCTTTTTATGTTTTATTTTTAGACTTAAAAATATGTTCATGATTTAAGTTACTCCCTCCGTCTAAGAATAAAAGTTCTTATTATTTTATGTAATCTAAAGTTAAATATTTACTTATATTAAATAATCTATTTTTTTAACAATAATTTGTGCGTAATATCCTTTCTATTAAATGTCATATTTTTATTATTAATAAATATTTATATAATATCACTAGTCATGTATAGAAAAATATGCAATTACATGAGAATTTAAATATGAATAATTTTATTATTTGACTTTTTTTTAAATTCGCATTAAATCAATCATCACTTTTATTCTCGAATATATTTAAAAATATTGGAAACTACAAGTTATGGCGTTAGTTTAGTTAACTAATAAATTAGAATGACTGAGTGGTAGCTTAATGGCCCAATAACCCATAGGTCTTAGGTTTAAAACCTAGCTGTGATATTTTTGCTTCTTATGTTATATTTTTTGTGTATTAGATAAATTCTATTATCATTTATATATATAGATACACATCTTAAATCTCCACATTAAACTAAATATATATAAAGTAACTATGAATATTTATATAACGTAACAATGAATATATATATATATATATATATATATATATATATATATATATATATATATATATATATATATATATATATATATATATTTATAAATTTATCTCTAAATATTCATATAAATATTTATAAACAAATATTCATATAAATTTATCTTTAAAATTTATAAACAAATATTTATTTATAAATTTATAAATATTCCATCTAAACTTTAGATATGAATATTTTTTATAAATATTTATATGACTATGTCGACGTCGACGTCAGAATTTTTAATTGTCCCTTTCCGTTACTTGTTCTTTGGTGTTCTCATTTTAGGTGAGATTTGTTTAAAAAAATAAGTGAAAAAAGTCCAACATGTATAATGTCGACGATTGAACTATAAGAGTCGCCAGTTAGTTTTTTAACTGGTTGTACCAACACAACCGAGAAAAAGTTTGCACATTGACCCAGTGATATGACATTGCTAAACGGGTCGGTGAAACCGAGATTCATTAGGGTCCGGGGACTTGGTTATGCGAAGGAAAGGTGTTAGGCACCCCCCGACATCCGTGTTACCACGGTGACCGCCTCTTTTCAAGAAATTGTTATCTGAATGTGTGCGTGTGTGGGTCAATGTGCTGTTATTTGGAAGTAGTGCAAGGCCTCGTTCGCACCTATATACACAGGGTTTGAATTTTATGTAAAAATTCAATTTTAAGTAAGATATGGCAGTGATATTTTATAAAAGAGGTTTTTTAAACCCTGAAGTTCAATAGTAATTGAGACCTTTTACACTCCCATTTTATTTCGTATTCGGCTGGATTGATTTTATTTGACAGATGCGAAGCATCCGTATGAAAATAATGTACAAAATAATGCCGATTTCCTCGTGGGTATGAAAACCATCTGAGGAAATTCAGACATCGCAGATAATATTTATAAGCTACTTATAACTGAAAAAGGTCCATCACGGGAACCGAATCTAGATCCAATGGATTGAATCTTTGATCACATGATTCCTAGGCTCACATGATGCCGCAATTTGATATAAAGCAGTAAGCAGGTATATATATAAAAGCTGTAAATATATATATACAGACATGATCACTAGCCACGAAACACCTCCATGGGGGATCAGAAATATAAACAAAGATGTAAAAGCTAACAACCGCCACGGAGGAAACTCCAGGCGGGACGAAATGTACAGACAACTGTAAAAATGATCAACCACCACGAAGTAAACTCCAGGTGGGACGAAATGTAAATATATATATATATATATATATATATATATATATATATATATAAAAGCATGTAAACGCACCGGATATAAAATCCAGGCTCATCGGACAAAGTTCAACAACAGTTAATATATATAAGTATATATATATATTAAAGCAGTAAACGCACCGGATGTGAAATCCAGACTCACCGAACAGAGTTCGATAGCAGTTCATATATATAATTATATATATAAGAAAGCCATTAAATGCACCAGACATAAGTCTAGGCTCACCGAACAGAGTTTGACACGCTGTTCATATATATATATATATATATATATATATATATATATATATATATATATATATATATATATATACAAAAGCAATTAAACGCTCCAGACCGAAGTCTAGGCTCAATCGAGGCATAACTCGATAATGTTAGTCCATATATATATATATATATATATATATATATATATATATATATATATATATATATATGCATATACAAACAAAAAATAAACCACGGACCGAAGTTCGGGCAAAAGTGTGCAACACGACTCTCAACGTGTAGAAGGGTGTGTGCAAAGAAGAAGAGAAAAACTTTAAAGTGTGAAAGAAGGCTTACAATGGGCTGCCAAAGAAGACTTCAATATCTTTAAAATGGGTAAATACTGGCTTTTGTAGGTATAAAATAAGCTATGTGTGAGCTCACGAGTGTTTAAAATGAGAAAGCACTCAGTCTGGGGTGAGTACAGAGCAAATTAGACAGGGCTTCTTCGTCGTTTTCTCTTACAAAATGGCAACCCCAAGCCCTCTATTTATAGAGGGTGGAGCCGTAGGTGCCTGCAGCTGGGCCGCAGGTAGACCAGAGGCAACCCGGGTTGGCTTGGGTTTTTCGGGTCGGGTCGTCTCGAAGTACGTGCACTCAGGCACTGTAATGTCCACTCGAACTTTTAGAAGTGCAATTCGGGCATCCTTTTGAGGTATACAGGACCTATTTCGGACCGCCGTTGTCGAGAGTTGTACGATGGCATGGGATTAGAGTTTGTGCGAAGTCATTGAAGATGGGACGGTGCCCTCCGGTCTTCAAGCTTCAACTTTCATTTGTTACCCCGCACAATAGTCACTCGGGATTGGTTAGTCTTATGGGACACTGTTGCGTAGAGACGTTGAGACGACGTAGCGTGGCATCGTGTTGGTCAGATGACGATGTTGCCCCTCACCGGTGTTATCGCCGGATTGGGCTGATAAAGCAGACGTTGTTCAGCTTCGCTGAGATTGGACTGCTGTAATTTGTTGAAGGTCCTCATTGTCATCTTTGAGGTGTGCCTGTCTTCCCGATGTTATCGCCGGGCTGGTACAGTGTATCTCGTTGTGAGCGCCGAGATTGAAGCTGGTTGCATTTGTAACAAGCATTTCCGGGATTTTTGCCGAAATTGCATTCCTTGGGGTTATCACGAAGGTTGGTGGCTATTCCCATGGTTGGGACTGAGACTGGATACCTCGGGGTTATCTCCGAGATTAATCGGTCTTCTCCGGTGTGTGTTCCGGTATTAATCTGCATGCCTCGGGGTTATCTCCAAGATTGGAATTATTACTCCCAGATTGCGATCCGGGGTTGATGTTGAACTTCCGGTAGTATCCGGCATGGATATGGATCGTCTTTCAGGGTTCCCTCTTAAAAGAAGAATCTGCTCTCCTACAATGTTAGTGACAGGTTTATAGAAAATTTCGAGTGTCTACAGACTATTTAGAGATAAATTTATAAATATTTATATGAATATTTGTTTACATATATATATATATATATATATATATATATATATATATATATATATATATATATATATATACACACACACACATATCAGTAGAATAAATTTAAAAAAATTGGAGACTACAAGTTATGGTGTTAGTTTAGTTAACTAATAAATTAGAATGGCTCAACGGTAGCATAATGGTCCAATAACCCATAGGTTTTAGGTTCAAAACCTAGCTGTGATATTTTTGCTTCTTATGTTATATTTTTTTTGTATTATATAAATTCTATTACCATCTATATATATATACCCATCTTAAATTTCCACATTAAACTAAATATATATAAAGTAATTATGAATATTTATATAACGTAACTATAAATATTTCATTTTATATATATATATATATATATATATATATATATATATATATATAAATTTATCTCTAAATATTGATATAAATATTTATAAACAAATATTCATATAAATTTATCTTTAAAATTTATAAACAAATATTTATTTATAAATATTTCGTCTAAAATTTAGATATGAATATTTTTTATAAATATTTATATGAATATTTAGAGATAAATTTATAAATATTTATATGAACATTTCACTGTATAAAATTTACTACTACGACTACCACCACCACCACCACCACCACCACCACCACCACCACCACCACCACCACTACTACTACTACTACTACTACTACTACTACTACTACTACTACTACTACTACTACTACTATTATTATTATTATTATTATTATTAGTACTACTTTTATTATTATTACTGTTATTTTTATTATTATTATTATTATTATTATTATTATTATTATTATTATTATTATTATTATTATTATTACTGTTATTGTTATTGTTATTATTATTAGTAGTAGTAGTATTATTATTATTATGATTGTTGTTGTTGTTGTTGTTGTTGTTATTATTATTATTATTATTATTATTATTATTATTATTATTATTATTATTATTATTATTATTATTATTATTATTATTATTGTTGTTGTTGTTGTTGTTGTTGTTGTTGTTGTTGTTGTTGTTGTTGTTGTTGTTGTTGTTGTTGTTGTTGTTCTTATTATTATTATTATTATTATTATTATTATTATTATTATTATTGTTATTGTTATTGTTATTGTTATTGTTATTATTATTATTATTATTATTATTATTATTATTATTATTATTATTATTATTATTATTATCTTAATTTAAGGCAACATTTTAATGGTCGTTGCAAAAAGTTGTATAAAATATGCAACGAAAATAAAAATTATTGCCAATGAATGTGGTCCATAGTAGGCAACGAAATATAGCAACAAAAAAATTTCGTTGCTCACGATGATGAGAAATCAAGTGGTTAAAAATTTTGCAACGAATTTCTAACGAATTTTGTTTCCAAATTTTGTAACGACTTATGAATTTCGTTGCAAAAAGTGAAAGCCTGACACAATCTATAACGAAGGACAAGTTTCGTTGCTAAACATACACTTTTAGCAATGACTTATAAAGTCGTTGCCTGAAAAATCGTTGCTAAAGCCCCATTTTTAGTAACAAAAAAACTTTCGTTGCCCACGATGACGGGAAATCAAGTAGCCGAAAATTTTGCAACGAATTTCTAACGAAATATTTTTCCGCCAATGAATTAGCAACGAATTATGAATTTCGTTGCAAAAAGTGAAAGCCTGACACAATCTGCAACGAAGGACAAATTTCGTTGCTATACATATACTTTTAGCAACGACTTATAAAGTTGTTGCCCTAAAAATCGTTGCTAAAGGCACATTTTTTTGTAGTGCATGTTACGTTCGTTCTAGGTAAAAAAATATTTATGAATTTTGTACCGGGTTCAAGGTCGATACAAAATTTGATTTCACGCTCTGGGGGTAGGCTAGGAAATTCTTCGTGGAATACGTCAGGAAATTTATTAACAATAGAAATATCATTCAAAACTGTGACTCTCATCCAAGACTTGGATAGCACGTCACATTGATACCTATCAACTTGCCACCGTTATTCATGGCATACCCTACTTAGAAGTCACCAGATAAAGGCTCGGGGCTCTTTACTTATGGCTTAATATGACAGTGATTGACTTTGGTGGTTTGGTTGCTTGAATTCGCATAACAGGTTGGTTAGGAATATGAAAACTAACAACCTTACAAAAACAATCAATTTTAGCATGATGAATAGTTACCAGTCGATTCCTAAAATCACAACAAAGACAAGTATTTTCAAAGAGATAAGATCGACAGGTAACATGAGGGTGCCTATTTGAATCAAACAAGATTTATAAACAGTGGATGTAACGAAGGTTTCTCCTCACAAAGTTTCAACAGATAAGTCAAAGTCTAATTTCTCTGGAGTCGAAGTCTAATTTCTCTGGAGTCAAGTTCAAATGTTGAGCACAACTAGGTGAAATAAAGAGTGGGTAGAACCGGTATCGAATAAGGTATAGACTTCGCAAGAGTTTATGATTAACTTACCCGTGATAACTTCGTTCGGGTTCCTCGACAAACGCTATCACTTAAACTACCGGCTTTGACTTGTCTGAGACAACCTTTGGTGTCGCCATCCCAGCTGGACTTGACTTCACTACACGACAAAATCGGGCCAGGTGACCTTCTCTTTCGCAATTAAAACACGCTCTAGGTTGCTACATACAGTTTGGACGGATGTGTCCCTCTTGTCCGCATTTATAAAATACGACCGGTGGTCGTTCTTTTTCCTTGGAAATGGGTGCTGGTGTTGTTGTCTTTTCATCATTATTGAACCTTCTCTTCTTGAATTTTCCACTTCTATTATCTTGACCATGATTACCACCGAAGTGGTTACCATTCTTGGCATGATAATTTCCCCCATGATGGTTATCATTGTTCCGATGGTCATTGCCACCGGTATGATTATTATCGTGTTGTTGGTCATTACCTTTTAGTTGAGCTGACTCATTATTGCGCTCCACTAACTGAGCCCTATTCACAACATCTGAATATAAACAAAGTTTATGAGAAATGAGGTATTGACGTATTTTGGGTTTCAAACCTCTTAGAAATATTCGCATCATTCGCTCCTCATTATCTACCAAATGGGATGCGAACTGGCATAACTCAGTAAATTTAGCCTCGTATTGCGATACGGTCATATTGTTTTGCTCCAGTTTGATGAATTCTACCTTCTTCATGTGACGAATACTTTCAGGAAAGTACTTGTCATTGAATAATTCTTGGAACTTCTCCCAAGACATCTTTAATGTGGCAGGTTGAGTACGTTTTACGGATTCCCACCAGTAATCTGCCTCTTCAAGCAACATATAGGTGGCGAAGGGAATCTTTTTCTCTTCTGAGCATCCCAAGGCAACAAATATCTTGGTGATTTGCTTAATCCATGCCACTGCCTTAAGTGGCTCTGGATTTTCAAAAAACTCCGGCGATCCCAGCTCCTTGAATTGCTTAACGGTGACCAGCCATGAGTTGCCATTGACTCCACAAGAATTATGAACAGGAGTCTCTCTCGTTTGGTGTTGCATGAATTCTAAAAAGTTCCTAAACATACCATCGTTCGTCATTTGGTCGGTGTCGTTGTTTACACGAGAATTATTGCCTTCCTGATGCACATTATCCTGGTTATTGATCGATGACTCAACGGTCTCATGTGCTCCATTGCTTATCTCAACATTTTTAGATGTCATTTTTAAACATTGCCACAAAACAAGGGTTAATTGATATGCCACATATTATCCCTATATTCTGACCGACCAATTAAATAACCAATAAACTTAGGTAGGTCATACTAGCGAAGGATTTACCCGTCTCTCCCCTCCTAGTTCTAGTCTCAAATCTCAGCCAGTGATCATATCCCTAAGCTTTGATACCAACTGTGACTCCCCCAAAATAGGTATACACAACCAATCTTGGGTCGCCAAATACATGGTACATAATTCAAATACAAATTTAATTATACAACTGTTAAGTGTCGTGCAGAATACGACAAAACATAAGCTGTGAGTTTTAATACAAATATTGTCTCCTAGACAATATCCAAACTCAAAATAAGTCCTCGTTACAATTATTATCACACTATTCTTATAAAATAGTGAAGACTACTATAGCAATCATCTTGGACCATCACTCCATTCTCTGACTAGTCCCAACTATTTTCTCATTTCCTGAAGAGAACAATGAAAGAAAAGGGTGAGCTCAATTAGCCCAGTAAAGAATATTATGACTAAGATAATGCAAAATAAATTATCGTTAGCCTTTAATAGTGTTAAACTGATAGAATACAATAGACAACAAGTTTAACTTTAGCGGAACAAAAAATCCATTAGAAGAGTCAAGTAGAGCATAATATCTACTCACTTCTATGATTTAAAAGTTTATTATCAATTTTATCGGTGAGACTCAGCTTAATAAAAAATCCACATCACTAAATTATCCATGCACTATGGGCTAAGGATATTCATTATTATCACATCCATGAATTATCCATGCACTACGGGCCAAAGATATTCGTATTATCACCAATGGTCATGATCATGCCAAACAACAATTCATCTTTGCACCCTTGGCAAAAAAGAAACCATGGTCATGATCATACCAACAACTGTCCATCAATGCACTACGGGCCAATGAGGACTTTTACCACATCATTTGTAACATTACATGCCATAATTATACCGAATAATTTCTTGTCATAATCATACCAATCAACAGTCCATCTATGCACTACGGGCCAAAGATGACTTTCATCACACTATAAGTATGAGGATGATGACAATGATATAAGCATCAATTAAAAGAAATCAAGGATAAATATTAAAGACTTTAAATTTATCCAGAGTTTAAAAATGTCCAAATTATCAACATGATAACTGCTTTATGGAGTAAAATTTAAGAATAATATTGTATCAAAAATAATTTGGACAAAAAAGAAATTAATTTCTGTCATGAATAGTACCTCAGGTGAATGTACCTGACTGAATAGTATCCTGTGAATAGTATTTCATGAATAGTGTCGTACGTATGAATAGTACCGTACATATGAATAGTGTCGTATGTATGAATAGTACCCATGAATAGTACTCCGGCATGAAAAGCTTAAAATTTAATAAGAATGTCCAGAAAAATATCCATGTGAAACGATACTAGATGAAGCGTAAATTTCAAGGATATTCTACTAATTTCAAAGAGTATAGAAGCAATACTTAACAAAATGAGTGTAGAATTCAGAATCTGAAACGAAATAATATTACTTACATACTACAGAGTATGGAAGAAAATATTATTTCTTACGAATATTGAACAAAAATAATATTCCTTACGACTGTTGAATGAAAATAATATTCCTTACGAATATTAAACGAAAATAATATTCCTTACGAATATTGAACGAAAATAATATTCCTTACGAATATTGAACGAAAATAAAATTCCTTACGAATACAAAAAGTAATATCGTAAGCGAATATGGAATAAATAATACTCCTTACCTTAGAAAGAGAGCAATTCTGACTGGTATAGCGGAGATATTCTTGAAGAAAATTTATACTATTTTTTACTCTCAAAGCTTCCTTAAACTCTAAAGAAATACGCTCAATATTATAAAAGAAGAATTCTCTGATTCTGGTGTGATTTTCATTTCTAAACTGAGCATCCTATTTATAGGAGAATGGAATGATATTATTTAGAAAATAAAATCACGGACTGCACAGTAAAACTTTCGAACAAAATCATGGAAAATTCTGAAATTTTTTTGATTTTACTATGCTGCACTATGCAATAATATGCAGTACTATGCAAACAATAAAATATAATATATTCTATTTTACATAAAAAATAAAACTTATAATATATATATATATATATATAGATATATGTATATGTAATAGTACCCCCCCCCCCCCGTGAATCAGTTCCCCCCCCCCAATTCATTTATTAAATATATATATATATATATATATATATATATATAAATAAAATAAAATTGAGATAAATTTCTACCGACAGTTTTGAAAAATGGGTAAGTGGGAATCCATATAATAAGAAAAATTTATAACAAATACTTCATAAAAATTTTCTCTATTTATCTCAATTCACTTGACTTTACAAAACACATTTTTAATAACATTAATTGTTAATATTATAACTCACAATATTAACAACCAGATCATTCCCAAGAAAGAAGGGGCTTTCCGATAAGGACTTCTCCTTATTGGCGCGCAATTAGGCGACCAAACCCCTTTCCTCGACAAAACTTTTTAGACATTATCAATAATGCAAATAATAATATGAATAACTTTGTCGTCTCAATTATTACTTTAATAATAAAAAATATTGTGACAATAATTGAATCAATAACGTGAGATACTATATAGCAATTACTGTGGCAATAATTGAATAAAACTGAGTGACTTCTCAAGTAAGCATCAATAATCAAAGATATTGTACAATACTTTGTGCTACTGTGCAGCCACGAGTATTACTATACTTTTATCACCGGGTATTTCAACAATTAAGGGTAAAACTTTCGCCGTTATTTTTATAAAAAGATATTTCTGTCGTTTTCTAACTCCGACAGTAATTCCGATGTGGGGTCTACCAATGATTGCGTCGTCGTACGAATATTTCCTGATAAAACGAATATTCCTCGACCAAACGAATATTTTATAACAACTTGCTTACTTTGTAAAATTTATAAATATTACCCACAACTATAACATTATATCAAATCCACACCATAATATTCAAAATAACATTTAGAGAAAAATTAATATTTATTCATAAAAGTTGGGGTCTTACAGTCCTTCCATTGTCCTCCACGATTAAGTGTATATACAACCACAATTAGCCACATAATGAAGCTTATTAGTCACTTATGTTAACTCTACTTTACATCTCATCATTCTTCCTTTTTAAAACTGATACACAATACTCGATCGTGTATTTAAATCTTTCTAAGACACTTTATTATCCATTCGGTTATTACATTAAACTTCATTTTACGTCTTATTAGGTTTTCTCTTTCTTTACACTTAACATTTAAAACTCAAGTTCTGAAAAACTTGCGGCACCGGCGTTTTACCGTTTACTTCAGCCTCATTCATAATTTGCTTCAAATGATAACTCACAATAACGATGAGCATCCATTTAATTAAGTAATTAATCATCACCGTAAATTAATCTAGTAGTTGTCCTTTCAACTTATACCAAAGTATACATCCCTTCACATTACTTTTATACTATTCGCATAAAAATATGTAATTAAACTTTTCATAGTCTCGTACGTCGTAATTTGACCGTCTCTAGTCGATTTAATTCGCTTTGACGATTTCCGACTCGTCAATTTATAATTATTTCTATTCCGATGAAAGCTTAATACCTTCATTAAGCCTTCTTAACCTTTTTATCATTCATCTTAAACTTTTGTCTAATAATATTTTAATCAATTACGAATTATATTATTAATTTAATAATATTTCATTCATTTACAAATATTATTAATCACTTAATAATATTTAATATCTAAATCACCTTAATCATTTAATAATATCTTAATAATTTAAAAATATTATTAATCATTTAATAATATTTTAATCATTTTCTAATATTATTAATCAATTAGTAATATCTTAATCACAATCTAATATTATTAATCACCGAATAATATTTAAATCATATTCTATTATTATTAATCCTTTAATAATATTTTAATAATTCTCAAATATTATTAATCCTTTACTAGTATTTCAATCACTTATTAATATTATTAATCATTTAATAATATTTTACTCACACTTTTATATTATTAATAATTTAATAATATTTTAATCATTATCAAATATTATTAATCACTTAATAATATTTTAATTTAATTTTAATATAATATTATTAATTATTTAATAATATTTTAATCTAACATCATTAGTCATTTAATGAAATTTTAGTCATCTAATATTATTAATCATTTAATAATATTTAATCAATTACTAATATTATTAACTACTTAATAATATTTTAATATAATATTATTAATCATTTATTAAACTCATAAAAAATTTAATTTAATTATTTACCCTTTACTATTTCATTTATTTAACCATCATAAAATGCCATAAATATAACATTTTGTTTAAAATGACCAAAATACCCTCCAAAAATCTAAATACATCATATTAAGGGTCTTTTGTCAACAAAATCACATTTTCACAATTTTCAACATCACATAACTTAATTTATCCATTTATTCATAACTTAAATATATACATGAAAAATACTAAAACAATTTTTTTTTTCTGGTAATTATCATTATATGATATTCTAATGAACATACATTTTTTCTAGAATTTTTCAATTTCATTTACTATTTTTAAAATATCCAAAACAGTTTGATCTTGCAATATTTTTCATAACTTTTTCTGTTTTCCAAAACATCTGAAATTTTTAGGGTATACTCCTGTTATGAACATCTAATCCCAGTAAATATTTTACAATTTTTGGAGTTTTACACAAAGGGTTATTCTCGATCACTTTTAAAATAATCTTTTCTTGCAAAAATCATAACTCTCAGTCTACACATCCAAAAAATATCATCTTTGGATTGAACCTTGATAACTTCGCATACTAATATCCCACAAAATATCAAAATTTTTAGAGAAAGAAAAATGAACGAAACTACCCCTGGATCAAACTGGCCAGAAACTGTTTTTGGTGCCCAGATTTCTCTTCCATCCGCCTGGAACATTTTGGGAAAACAGCGGCCATTTGATGATCAATTAACGTATTTGAGTGCTACCACTTGGGTTTGAAATCTAACTCATAAATCTAACACCCCTCTTTGACGGATCGCAAAAATGATGTGTAGATTTCAAATGGTAGTTTTTCAAATTGGAAGAAAGTTAAGGTTTTCTAAAACTCAAAAACTAATTTTGTTCTCTTTTGATCTTCAAGCTTTTCAACCCCCAAAAATGATGAGATCTATACATGAATCATCATAATATATCCTAATACTTTTTATACTCAAGGATCTAACATGATCCATGATTAAACGCTCAAACAACAAGATTAGACATAGTTTAAGGGCTAGAGTTTTTTCTTTTTTACCTTTTGTGTTCTTCCTCTTCTTTTCTTTTCTTCTCCTCTCTTCTTGTTCTCCTATGGCTGCCTTCTCTCCCCCTTTTTCTCTCTTACGGTCGGGTGAGGGGTGGAGAAATGAGAGAGAATGGTCTTTTTATTTTTCTCCTTCCTTAGTTAAATGAATTTGGCAATTAAAGTGAGAGAGAGAGAGAGTAGTTGAGAGTAGGTGGGAGTAGTTGGTAGGTCAATGTGCTGAAATCTCAGCAGATTTAGGTCATGTGGGTCTCGCTTTTATTTCTCCATTTTGCGTGTTTAATCTCGTCTTTGACATTCGGACCCGAAAAATCAAATTTTCGAGTTTCTAGTTGATTCCTACTAAATTCGAAGCTCCCAACGTCATGGACATATCCGTTTCTTCAAATTCATCTCTGAATTTCAAGCTTGACTTTTTTCCATAAAAGTCAACTATTGACTTTGATTAAAAACTCAACCCTGACACATTTTGTGTTTATAGTCTATTCTTACTCATTTCTGTTAGTTTCCGGGGGCACAATAGTTATCTAGAAGGGGGGGTTGAATAGATATTTAAAATTCTTTTCGTTTTACTTTGTTAGTTTTGATAATGGTTCAAACACAGCGGAATTAAGATTTGTTTGTTCTCCCTTTTAGATATAGTGAGTTAATGAGAGTGAGGCAGTTATAACATTTATAGCAGTTATAGCAAGAATATATTTTAGATATAGTGAGTTAATAAGAGTGAGGCAGTTATAACATTTATAGCAGTTATAGCAAGAATGTAAGAGACACAGCAGTTTTAAGTGGTTCAGAGCACTTAAAGCTCCTAGTCCACTCTTCTACTCCTCGAGTAGGAAATCCACTAAGGATATCTTTTACACTTTCTGAATCTCACAGATTCCTTCTAGACCAGCAGTCTAGGCACTTCGCAGTTCACTCTTGAACTCTTCAAGTCTAGCAGACTTGGTTCTTCACAGTTCACTTAGAACTCTTTAAGTCCTTCTGACTTGGAACTCTTACTTCAGTTGATTGGTAGTTGTTGAGTTCTTGGTTGGTGCTACTCAGTTGCCATTAAGCACTTATTTAAAAGAACTGAGTAGCTGAGCAAGCTTTCTCTTTTTCTCAGATCGTAGAGTTGAGCGTTGAGTGTTCTTTAGCATTTTTTTCAATGCTTGCTTGGTTGAATCATCTGCAGATGTTTTGCATATATGTGATCCCTGAAATCTATCCGTTGAAGACATCCGTTGAAGCATTAAATGCGTTAGACATTTCTGAACTTTGATGGAGACTTTTTTGCACATCTTCTGAATTATATTTTGGCCCACTGACACAACAGACTGCTTTCTCACCTAACACCTGAAAAGGTGTTTTCCTTTGACCCATGGTCCTTTCCTTAGCTTCTTCAATACGTTTCTTTGTTGTATACTAAGGATATCTTTTGTTTCATTGGGACTGGTAAGGACTTCAACGTTTATAACCCATTCCACATTTGTTGGGATTTATCTTTAAACAAATGGGTAAGGCTCGATGCTTCTGACACAGGCAGATGATACTCTACGATTCTGATCGTGGGGTCTTATCACTATGGTGCTTGATCTGATACTAGCACACGTGAACACTACGATATCTTTTAGGGCTGGCACACTATGATCTTCACTTGCTTGTCTTGCATACTCTATATTTTCGAGAGCACACTGCGATCTCTGAGTTGGCTCGGCAAACGTTGGGACCACTTTACGATTTCCGAAGAGGCCCTTCAAGGCAGGCACACTACGATCCTCGAAGCTCTACGATTCTACCTTGAATTTCTGCAATCTCTTGATCAGCTCAATAGACTACGATCTTGTTGAAGCCTATCTATTACATCTCAAGATATAGATCAACCTAACATCTTTGATCTCTTCATCTATACATTCATTTACAGAATGATAAACATTAAAAGCTTAGATCAACCTAACAAATTTGATCTATCACTAAGTCGTTGTACATATATTCATTGAAGGACTTTACATATAATCATGAGCATTTACTTTAAACATCAAATCAAAATATGCACTCTCCCAACAATCTCCCCCTATTTGATGTTGACATAACCAAGGAGATTCGTTGTCATGATTATCAATTTCTAGATGCAATTGCTAGAAAGTAATTATGACTTAATATTTCATTGAGCAGCTAAAATTTCTAGAGAATAAACATGAATTTATTGATGTTTGAAGATAGATATTACAGTTAAGCTTAGTTATATCAATAAGAATTGAATTTCAACTTATCTCTATTTCTTCGGCCTTTTGCCTCGTGGAGGATTGGCATACTCCTCAGCTCTTCTTTTCCTGCTCGCTTCGTCTCTCCTTGCTATATCTTCCAGCTCACTTTGACTTAGTCTTTCATTGCGATCATGCTTATTCATGAATGCAGGATCTCCAATTGGCATTCTTAGGCCTGTGGTGGTCACTTCTTGTGAGCTAGGAGACGGCTCTTGACTCCTTAGTGGTTGGGCCATGATGATTTGCAGCTGATCAGATCGTGGAGTCTGATGGTGAGACTGCTGAGACTGCCTTGGAGGAAGGCTCCTTGATGATTGAGCTATGAATGTGCCTCTTCCTCTACCCTTGCCCTTTTTTCCTTTTCCTTTATTCTCCCCTTTTATGTTAGCATCAAGGGCTCGAATGTCGCCCGATAGGCGAGTCATGCCTTGGACAAGCTCGTTGAGCTGACTTTGGGATTGAGCGATGTCTTCTCGATTCTCTTTGATTAGAGCGTCATATCGAGCTTCCCTTCGTTGGAGGTAGGGGTGCTCATCGATAAAAAACCGAATCGATACCGAAAAAACCAAACCGGTACCGATATCCAAAATTACCGAAAAAATAAGAACTAGAACTGGTACCGAATTATCGGTTTCAGTACAAAATTGGTACCGATTTTTTCGATTTTCAGTTATACCGCATGCATGGTGATATATATAATTATTAATAAATAATAATAATTAAATAATTTTTTTTAATATATTAACAAATTTTTTTTAAAACGAAGAAAAAAAATTATATACAATTATATATCAATTGTTGTTATAGACTTGTAGACTGTAGTTGGCTGCTTATTATATCAATTGAAATTGTTGTTGATTTTTGAATAGAAGTCTATTGTCTACTGTCTATTGTTATATCAATTGAAATCATATACGTTTTGTAGCTGGCTTGTGTTCTGTTGGCTTGTTGTTACTTGTTGGTTTATTAGACAATAGACAGTAGACAATAGACTTGTGTTGTGTTATCTTATTTCTCTCTCTCTTTTTCTTTTCTAAAGCATGCGTGGTAGAGCTTTTGGACTCCTGGCACTAATCCATTCACTAGTAATGAGAAGTGAGAACCCATCCCAAAGACATCATTTCTGAAAACAATCTCTATTCAAAAATCAATGTGTTAAGTTGAATAGCAGCATAAGAAGATGATACTATTGCTATTGTTTTAACCATGCTATTTATTCTTTTTAGAATAGTTTAATGGAGTAATTATTTGGTCTATGGTCTAAACACACAGCAGTAGCAGTAGCAGTACGAGTATTATCTTATATAGGCAAATTGGCAACTTGGGTTTATATGGTTTTTATATTAACAAATCCACATGCATTATCTATATAATCAAAACAAGAATGCAAATCCATGTGATAACAGCCAAACAGAATGAGATGTACAAGAATGCAAAACAGAGTGACAAAACAGAGTCATTTCATCACCTCTGTTATGAACAAGAATGCAACACTGCCAACACATAATCAAAACAAGAATGCAAATCCATGTGACAAAACAGTCATTTCATCAACTGAACATAACAGGACAGTATATTCCCTGAATATAACCATGTTATAAAACATCAACTAAAGTCATTTCATCAACTGAAACAGAAAACTAAAGTAATGCATAATCAAAGCTGAGACGAGCAGTAGCCACTAGCAAGTAATCCAATCAACCATAATACATATCCAACTAATCCAAGATTAAAAACAAACAACGCACAAGGCACAATTCTCTCAACTATCAAGTCTCCATTCTCGAACAAATCAACCATATTACATATCCAAGATTGATGCATCTAAATCACCTGCTGAAAATTCTGCAATTTTTAAAAGACAAATGTGAGCAAATCATTATTTATTAAGAAGAATTTAAACTATATTACAAAAAAATAAATAAACAATACAAAGTGTTACAGTGTTATTGTGATGTACCTTTTTTAATTTCTTCAAGGGATTCCAAGTTTTCTTCGATATCAATTGGTTCGTTGCTTCGGCGAAGTCAATCTTGAGCACAAATAATTCCTTGCACCATCCTAGGAGTTAAAGAGCTCCTAAAGGAATCAAGTATGTGTCCTCCTGTGCTAAATACTGATTCAGAAGCCACGGTAGAAATGGGAATCGCTAAGACATCTCTAGCCATTAATGAAAGAACAGGAATTCTATGAGTGTTGGATCTCCACCAAGCTAAAAGGTTATATTTTTCATCTTTTCTTTCAACTCGATCCTTTAAATACATTTCTAGCTCAGTTTAAACTTCCCCACCTTGAACATCCTCAACATGTTGTTCAAACAAGCTGTCAATTTTTCTTTTTTTTCTTAACATACTTTCTACTAATGATGAGCCACCACTTCGAGTTATGCTTCCACTCCCACTTGGAGTTTGAGATGAATGACCTTGGGATGATAAATGATTGAGATTATAATAATTGAACAACTCAAATAATACATCTTTAGCCCTTCTAATCATTTTGATTGCCAAATCACTTTCTTTACCATATATGTGATTAAATACAAACTCAACGAAAGTGAATTTGTGTCTTGGATCAAGAACCACGGCAATGTATAACAAATTGTTCATTTTATCAACATCCCCCGAATATTTCATTAACTTTGATCTCATCCTCATAGCCATTTCTCTCATTTGATAATCATCATCATCTTCCATTTCTTTCAAAAGACCATCAACTTCCACAAACTCATGAACAAATCCATTGGATGTAACATATAATGTGCCAGAGATTCTAAGTGTTAATTCATAGAAGTGTTTCAAAAACAAAACAATTCTTCTCACATTACCCCAATCCTCCACCGTTGGCCACCCTTTACCTGAGATCATTTCTTGTTTAAACAAAGGATCCCTACTCCCAAGCCTATTAAAAGCACGTTCAAAATGTTGAGCAACATTCAACATTGAATAAGTGGAGTTCCATCTAGTAGCAACATCTAGGATTAATGAAGATTTATTTTCAATTTTTTCAAAGTCAACACACTCCTTGAACTTTCTAATCCTAGATGGAAATTTCCTTACCCACCTAATCAATGCCCAAACACGAGCTACCGAAATATTAACATCTTTCAACCCATCAACTACGACCAAGTTTAAAATAAAAGCAACACATCGAACATGAATGAATTTATTCTCACAAACATTATGTCCCCATACTTGCAATTGATTTTTTAAATAAGATATCGCAACATCATTTGAACTGGCATTATCAACAGTTATAGTAAAAACTCTCTTAATCCCTCATTCTATCAAACAATTCTCAATTGCCATTCCAATGGCCTCACCCTTGTGACTCAAAATTGGAACAAAGTTTATAATTTTTTTCCCAATCTCCATTTATCATCAATGTAATGAGCTGTCACAACCATATAATTAAGTCTATGCATTGATGTACATGTGTCAGTTGTAATACATATCCTTTGAGAAGATGAGTTAAAAATGGATTTTAACTTCTTTTTCTCTTCCATATATATTTTAAAACAATCTCTTGTAATTGTATGACGTGAAGGAACATTGAACCTAGGACATGTGATGGACACAAAATGTCGAAATCCCTCATTTTTGACAAATTTAAAAGGAAGTTTATCAACTAGAATCATATATGCTAAAGCAGCCCGAGTTAGTTCCACATCAAACTTCCAAAGACAATTATTTGTTGACTCCCCTTCCATGGTCTCATCATCATTATTAGCACTTGCAGATTTAAAGTTCAAGATTGCTTGATTTCTTAACTCCACATTTGGGGGGTAAATTTTACATCTCCTATTATGAGCATTTAGACCACTAGTCCCATTATTTTTTGGAAATAGCTCCACAATATTTGCATTTAACTTTAATTTGACCATTTTACTTAAATCTTATATAATGAGCCCAAATTTTAGAACGAGTCTTACCGGCATCAAGTTGCTCAATTTCACCTTCATTCAACTCCTCTTCTTCATCAATATAAATTGGATTTTCAGCATTCGATTCCACGTTGATAGGTGCCTCAGACTGTTGCTCAGCCATTATAACCTACACATGCTCAAAACAACCATAATTACTACAAAGAATTGACAAACCATCTTCTCGTAGTAGACAGCACTGTAATTGCATGATGTGCCCATACAGTTTGAATTTACTGACTTTCACAGTAGACAGTTTCAACGAGTGCTTTTCTATTTTAGAAAAGAGTCCGAGAAGACTGAATTTTATTAATCATCACAAATAATATCATCCAACAAAGTAAAGTAAAGTGCATAAAAGAATCAATATGTATCACAGATGCATATGGCTCAATGATGTGTACAGAAATACATATCCTTATAAAAATTGTTTCTTCACCACATAATTGTAAGGTGATACAAAAAGAATGTGCAACCAATTGAAGGAAAAATATTTGGTACACTGCTACAAACCACTACAAATAATTTAGTTTTCTTATATTTAAAAAAATTGGAATATACGTAACTATGACTCCTTTAATATTTGAAAATAAGACATCATGAAAACAATTCTAATTTGGTATCCTAAATACCGAAACAGATAGACATAACAGTGCAAGATTTGGAGAAAGAAGTGAAAGTAGTATGCACACAAGCCAATCATGTTTGATGATAAAGCATATACTTTGTAACAATCTTATTCATTTATTAATAAAAAATATTAATTTATTAAAGGCTTTTAAATTATCTACATGATGTTGTTTTATAATATGTGATAAACCCATAATTTTAAGCAATGCTTTTAGAAATATGATGATGATCATTCTAATGTGATCTAAATTCTTAGAAAGCTTAAATCTAAAATATTTCTCAATCGTTGGATTACTAAATTGGGGATTAGTGAATCCGGATAGATTGATACATACGTTACTTGCTCATTGGAGGATGATTGATCTCATGATCATTTGTGTGGAGACACTAAAGCAAGTATGTAGGTGCTTATTAGAGAATAAGTTCACTGAACGTGGCTCGCTAAGGAATACCTAATAGAGTTTACTTGCCTGTCAATAGGAATTCTTGTAGTGATAGTAGTACAAGTGATCCTTGGACTTGAGATCATCATAGTATCTTGTGTATGATGAGTTATACTTTGACTTATTCCTTAAGACCCTTAGGGTATATCAAAGGGTATGCTTGGATATAATAAGTTGTACATGGAGATAATGTATGATCAATAAAGAATCTACCACTTCTAGTAAAAGAAGAGAAATTTCCTATGTGATTCGATAAATGACAACTCAGTAGTCCTTGGCCAAGACAGAATGAAATTAGAAAGGAGTTTCTAATTTATATTATTTGGAGTTGCGTATTTAAGAGTCGAAATACATATAATTAAATAAAATAAGACTTGACAGTAATTTCATGTCTTATATTTAATTGGAACATTGTATGGTGGAAGGATTGAATTGTACGGTAACTATTTACTCAAAGGTTCTTTTATGATTAATGTTGAAATCTATATTATCTGGAAAGTCATTGATCGCTAGGGAGGCTTATCCTTATTGTAGAATAAATATTATTTATTTAAATAAATTATTAGTTTAATTTATTTATTTAAATAAGATTAAAATTGTTCTAATTGATTTATTCACAACCGGTTTAATATGGAGAACCTAAAGGGTCACACCATAAAAGGAAGAATAATTATTTAAGAAGTTAATGACATAATCGTAATAATAAGTTAAGTATATTTAATTTAATCTATGGTGATAGAATAAATTAAATAGCTTAATATTTATTATTTAATATTTTTAAAATATTAAATATAAATTAATAAGAGGAGCCTTACTATTATTATTATTTAATTTCTAAAGGAGTTTGGGAATTAATTAATAAAAGTACTCTCAAATATCCTAATAGGATTAAGAGGAAAATTAATTAAAAGAGTTTAATTAATTATTCCTAATAAGATTAGGGAGCTTAATTAATTAAAAGAATTTAATTAATTAAAATAAAACTCAATTCCTTAATTGTTAAGGAGGGTTGTCCACATATATAAATAAGATGAGTCTTATTATGGGTGGAGTGGTTGTTGACTTTTATAACATACGTGATTCCAATTGTTGGGAGAGTACGCTCTTTTCTATGAGAGATAGAAAAACTAGGATTTTTTCAAATACCCATCTTCTTGAATACTTCTTCTTCCTTGGTTGATCACCTCTAGAGGCCAAACACTTGGGTGGCTAACGTTGATCAAAGGAAGGAACTAAACCCGGTGGATTCAAGTTGAACGCGAAAAGGATTGGAGGTGAACTTGTACCTGAGGAAGCTCGGATCTTCAAGGATATGATTCTTGTTCTTTCTTTTTTGTTTAATTAATAATTGTGCATAAAGGGTGATCCGGGTATATGGTTTGTAAAATTTTAAACTCAGATTTTACACGTTTCCGGTTACTTTTGTGCAATTTGATTGCGTTCATGAATATTACAATCCTAACAGTGGCATCAGAGCCAAACATTTATGCGAATTATTAATTATTTTAATTTGATATGTATATTGATATATATTTAGAACAATTTAATTGGGCATAATTTTACTGCATAAAATTTAAAAAAAATACGAAAATCAAAGTTAATATCACGGTACGGTTTGTTTGGCATGATTGCTTTATTATTTATATGAAGCATGTTAGGTGCTTATCCGTTATTATATATATATATATATATATATATATATATATATATATATATATATATATATATATATATATATATATATCAAGGGAGAAACAATACTGCCATGTTAATATCCTGCCATATAAATATATATAATATATATATTACCGTTATATATATTATGTATATTATATATATATATATATATATATATATATATATATATATATATATATATATATATTCTTAATTATTTTATAATTAAAATATAAAGTTTATTTTAATTTTAAAATTAAATTTCATGCTAACTAATTAGAGTTGGAATTGAATTCCATGATAACTAATTGGAGTTGAAATTGGATTCCTAATTTCCTTAAATAAAGGAGTTTATTTATATATGAAATAAGATTTCATATTATTCAAAATAAAAGAGTTTATTTGTGAATAGGAAAGAGAATCGTGTTTCCTTTAATAAAGGAGTTTTTTTTACATTGAATTGGATTCCATAATTAATTAAAATAAAGGAGTTTATTTTGATTAAAGATTTTGATTAAAATAAAATAGTTTATTTTATTCAAAATTAGATAAATTAAAATAAAATAGTTTTATTTTGATTTAGATTTGGATTAAAATAAAGGAGTTTATTTTGATTCAAAATTAGATTTTATACTAACTAAATTTGCCCATTAAATGATATCAATATATATATATATATTGAATGTTTATTATTCATGAGATTAATGTTATTTATTGAAGCATATGGTGATGTGTATGATAATAAATGGGATTGATTATGGACTATTGACCAATGTGATTGGATTTTATTTTAGTTGGATGCATGAATGTATGAGTTTTATTAAATGGGGTCTGCGTACCTCGTCTTCTCTATTTTTTCTTAATGTAAATTCTAACTCCCTCCTATGTACTTTCCCTTGACTGTTGATCAAGGTTTCTATTTATTTTAAATAGTTTTGTAATAGGAATAGTTAGAATTAATTTTGAAGAATTGAATATCAAGAAGCAAGGAGCCCTTGAAGACCCGTTTGTAATGGAGCCCGAGTTTAAATGTAATAGTTATATTTTAATATTAATCCTTGCACCCCTTGGGTTTGACCTTTTGGTTCACTTGGTGGCTCTAGTGAACCAAACTAGAATAAAAGTCCATAATCAATCCAGGTAGAATATAGTATTCTATATGTGCATGCTTATACTATATATATTATATATTATGCAAACATGCTTCGCATGTTAATTAATATGACGCGTATTTTATATATATATGTGCATGCACGCTAAACAAGATGAGACAAATTAATAACAAACCCCTCAAAATTTTTATATTAAGTCTTAAGCGTTCAAAGATATTTAGAATATCGAACGTCGCCTTCTAGCATGATAAAAATTAATAGAGTATTAAATATTTAATATGAGTTTGTTGTGTCACCACAAGGCAAGTATTAAGTATTTAAAATGTTAATTTATCACATTTAATGCTTATAAAGAAAATTGAACAATATTATTTTGTTGTGTCACCACAAGGATGATATTTTTTTTTTGAATATATAGAGTGCTAGGTTGAACTTAACTTTGATAATTTTGATTCGGATGTGCCACCACTTGATCAAAATAATCTAAGAGGCAAAATACAAGAAGTTGTATAGTTGATGTAATTGACAAGAGTTGTCTACCTATTTATTTATATATTATTTGTTGTGTCATCACAAGGCTATATACATTTGAAATGAGATCCTTATTCTCACTAGCAAATCTTTAATTAGATTTTGCCGAACTATATAAGTGAGGGTAATATAGTTTGAAGAAAATAGTGGGAGATACCAATTTAAAACAAGACCTAATTTATTTTGGTAATTAATAAAAGAATGTATGCTAAAATGTTGTTGATTACAAATTCATTTACAGAATTTTACAATGTCTAAAATTACTATCACTGCATAGCATATTAGATGTTATTCAATTGAACCGTATTAAATGGATTGGTTAAGGAATTGTGAATAGTTCTCATGGCTGAAAAGCTATCTTATGTTCTTAATACGCCTATCCCTGCAATGGTTGCAGACAATGCCATTGAGGAAGAGATTGCTACTTTTAGAAAGTGGCAAGATGATGCATAGTTGACTCAATGCATCATGCTCGCATCCATGAGTAACGAGCTTCAGCGTCAACATGAAACTATGGATGCTCTTACTATATTCCTGCATATCAAGTAGTTGATGGTGAGGAAAGTAGGACTAATAGATATCAGATATCTAAGGAGATCTTCCGATCTAGAATGACCAACGACACTACAGTACAGACACATGTCCTAAACATAATCAATTTGATTGATCAATTAGGACAACGAGTTTTGTCATGGATGGAGAGTTGAGCCAAGATTCGATCTTCCACTCACTTCCGGACTCCTTTCACAATTGTTGTGAATTTGTCATATGAACAAGCTAGATATCAGCTTCGCTGATTTGCTTAACATGTTGAAAAATAGCTGAGAGTCACTTTCCAGCCAAGAAAGACCGAGTCTTACTGGTAGGGGCCAAATGATCTTCTGAAAAGAAGAACGATTCAAAGAAGGTAAACAGAAAGGCGTAAACAAAGGACAATAAGAACAAAACTGATATGGATAGCAAAGGAGTTTACATCCACTGCAATAAGCCTGGAAACTGAAAAGAAACTGCGAGAAGAATCTTGCAGAGGCTAACCAAAGAAGCTTAGTGAAGTTTTGGTTACAATACAATTTTGTTCATGAATGAAATAAATTTTTTTTAAGTCAAGATTTTACTTAGGTATTAGATATCGGCTTTGGTTATCATAAATATAGATTTATGAAGGGACCAAGCAGAAGTAGAAAGCTAAACAAATATAAGTAAACCTATGTGTGGAAAATGAAGCAAAGGTTGCTGCATTAGCCATAGGAACTTATAGTTTAGAAATGCCTACGGGCAAGTTTATTAAGTCAATAAGTTGTTATTGTATTCCAGTTCTCATTGGAAACATTATTTTCATTTTATTGTTAGACAATAAAATTTTTGGTATTATATTTAAGAATAATTGTTGTTCTATTTATAATAATAATGTTTTGTATAGAACTGAAATATTACTTAATAGATTTTGTATACTTGACTTACGTGACAAATTATTTTATAAATTGAACAAACTAATATAAGAAAAGGAGATGATCATTCAAAGAGTTGAATGTTTGTATTTAATGAAATACAATTGTGAATTATTTGAAAGGTTCGAAGAATTCAGAAGTGAAACAAATTGGCAAAGTATTAAGATTCTTTGATTAGATCAAGGAATAAATACTTGTGCAATAAGTTTTAAGATCATCTCAAATGATTTTCTTACAATGGATACCTCCTGATATGCAATAATTGATTGATGTATCTGAAAAGAAAAATTGTACCTTATTGGACATGGTACGGTCCATAATGATTTTACCGACATTCTAGTATCCTTTTGGGGTCATGCCCTAGAAATGGCTACATATCTACGAAAAGATAACCTCAAAATCTGGCCCCAAGACTCCATAAAAGTTATGGACAGGGAGGATTCCTAATCTTAACTATGTTAAGATAAGGGGTTGTCCAACTTATATGAAAAGATTTCAAAGGATAAACTTGGGACAAAATTTGACAAGTACATATTTGTGGGACATCCTAAAGTAAGTTTAGGACATATGTTCTATAATCCTACTTAGCAAAAGGTGTTTATTGCGAAACACGCTGTCTTCTAAGATAAAAATGTTTATCATTGAAGGGGCTAGTAGGAGGATAATAGATCTTGAAGAGTTTAAGAACCACAAAATACTATAAGTCAAATAAGAGGAACCTGTAGATAGACCTATATGTACCGCAACCGAATCGTAAATCTGGAATAGTACCAAATATACCTTGGAGGTATGGATTCATCATGGATGATGATGATGAGGTACGTATCATAGAAGATGATGATCTAGTTACTTACGATGAGGTAAGAGTTCTAGTATGTACAAAAGGGTCAGTGGGAGCATCGTGAAATTTCTAGTATTATATGTTGATATACTACGGATGAGGAATAACATACTAATGCTACAATCAGTAAAGATAAAGTTATCTAAACATTCCTCCATGAATGATTTCGGAAGAGTATCTTAATTGGGGATGCAAATCTATATAGATAGATTTAAAAGGATGCTCGGCTTAACCCAAGGAACGTACATTCATTTGATGCTAAAGTCGTTTAGCATGACAAACTCCAAGAGATATCTCATGTTGATGAGACATGGAGTGTATCTCTCTTAATAGTCCCCAAAGACTCCAAAAAGAGAGATCGCATGAGTAATTATCATGTATGCAATGAAATGTACGAGACGTGATGTTGATCAGTCATATTCTGGAGAAGTTCACTGTGAGACAGTGAAAAATATCTTAAAGTACTTAACCGGCACTAAGGGTGTGATCAGATTTATGGTGAGTCTAAATTAAAACTAGAGGGCTTAACAGACTCAAGTTTTTCAGACAGACCAAGACGACAGAAAATCCACTTTAAGGTAAATCGTTACCTTGAACGGTGGTGCAATGAATTGGAAAGGTTTTAAACAGCAAAGTGTTGCCGGTTTAGTGATAAAGACAAAATATATAGCTATAAATGAAGCTGCAAGTTGATTATTTGGATGAAAAGTTTATTACAGAACTAGGAATAGTTCCTAAATCTCATCTTGGATCTAAACATGTGTTGTGGCACTTTCACTTGATTACATGAATCATTGAAAGATGGGAAATCACTATAGAGATAGTGGACTCTCAAGAACAACATTACATATCCATTAACTAAAGCTTATCCAACAACAGGATAATCGTCACTTAGAGAAGAAGGGTATGAGATACCATGACGATTGGCTTTAGTGCAAGTGGGAGATTGAAAGTAGTATGCACACAAGCCAATCATGTTTGATGATAAAGCATATACTTTGTAACAATCTTATTTATTTATTAATAAAAAGTATTAATTTATTAAAGGCTTTTAAATTATCTACATGATACTGTTTTATAATATGTGATAAACTCATAGTTTTAAGCAATGCTTTTAGAATAATGATGATGATCATTCTAATGAGATCTAAATTCTTAGAAAGCTTAAATCTAAAATATTTCTCAATCGTTGGATTACTAAATTGGGGATTAGTGAATCCGGATAGATTGATACATACGTTACTTGCTCATTGGAGGATGATTGATCTCATGATCATTTGTGTGGAGACACTAAAGCAAGTATGTAGGTGCTTATTAGAGAATAAGTTCACTGAACGTGGCTCGCTAAGGAATACCTAATAGAGTTTACTTGCCTGTCAATAGGAATTCTTGTAGTGATAGTAGTACAAGTGATCCTTGGACTTGAGATCATCATAGTATCTTGTGTATGATGAGTTATACTTTGACTTATTCCTTAAGACCCTTAGGGTATATCAAAGGGTATGCTTGGATATAATAAGTTGTACATGGAGATAATGTATGATCAATAAAGAATCTACCACTTCTAGTAAAAGAAGAGAAATTTCCTATGTGATTCGATAAATGACAACTCAGTAGTCCTTGGCCAAGACAGAATGAAATTAGAAAGGAGTTTCTAATTTATATTATTTGGAGTTGCGTATTTAAGAGTCGAAATACATATAATTAAATAAAATAAGACTTGACAGTAATTTCATGTCTTATATTTAATTGGGACATTATATGGTGGAAGGATTGAATTGTACGGTAACTATTTACTCAAAGGTTCTTTTATGATTAATGTTGAAATCTATATTATCTGGAAAGTCGTTGATCGCTAGGGAGGCTTATCCTTATTGTAGAATAAATATTATTTATTTAAATAAATTATTAGTTTAATTTATTTATTTAAATAAGATTAGAATTGTTCTAATTGATTTATTCACAACCGATTTAATATGGAGAACCTAAAGGGTCACACCATAAAAGGAAGAATAATTATTTAAGAAGTTAATGGCATAATCGTAATAATAAGTTAAGTACATTTAATTTAATCTATGGTGATAGAATAAATTAAATAGCTTAATATTTATTATTTAATATTTTTAAAATTTTAAATATAAATTAATAAGAGGAGTCTTATTATTATTATTATTACTATTATTATTATTTAATTTCTAAAGGAGTTTGGGAATTAATTAATAAAAGTACTCTCAAATATCCTAATAGGATTAGGAGGCAAATTAATTAAAAGAGTTTAATTAATTATCCCTAATAAGATTAGGGAGCTTAATTAATTAAAAGAATTTAATTAATTAAAATAAAACTCAATTCCTTAATTGTTAAGGAGGGTTGCCCACATATATAAATAAGAGGAGTCTTATTATGGGTGGAGTGGTTGTTGACTTTTATAACATACGTGATTTCAATTGTTGGGAGAGTACGCTCTTTTCTATGAGAGATAGAAAAACTAGAGTTTTGCCAAATACTCATCTTCTTGAATACTTCTTCTTCCTTGGTGGATCACCTCTAGAGGCCAAACACTTGGGTGGCTAACGTTGATCAAAGGAAGAAACCAAACCCGGTGGATTCAAGTTGAACGCGAAAAGGATTGGAGGTGAATTTATACCTGAGGAAGCTCGGATCTTCAAGGATATGATTCTTGTTCTTTCTTTTTCGTTTAATTAATAATTGTGCATAAAGGGTGATCCGGGTATATGGTTTGTAAAATTTTAAACTCTGATTTTTACACGTTTTCGCTTACTTTTGTGCAATTTGATTGCATTCATGAATATTACAAACCTAACAAGAAGATGCTCAGATGTTGCAAGAATGAAACAATTCCATTATGCTTTCCATGCTTAAATAATAATAGAGCCCAAAACCAACATTAAAATGGATTAAAGATTAAAGTCTTAGAAAAATCATCCCTCATCGTAGCAAGTTTGTAATTAAAAAACCTTATTTCTCAAAAGAAATAATTTCATCTGTATAAACAAAACCACCGTTGGGGACTGTTCGTCTGTTCCGAATCTTTTGGACTCGAAACACCTAGTATACAGATCTCAAATCTCAGATCTCAGAGAGTTAGAGTGCAGAAATCTCAAATTAGATATGTACTAGTGTAACTGTGTAACTGTGTATCAGATCTCAGAGTGTAAAAATCTCAAATCAGACTTACCGTCGGTGCTAGTCAGAGACGTTGGTTGCTTGTTGCTTGTTGCTTGCTCGGCGGCTCGGCGGCCGGTTACCCTGCAGGCCGGCACTCGGTAGGGTGAGCAGTGAGCTTTAATGGAGGAGAAGCTTCAATGGAGGAGAAATTATTAATGAAGAACGGGTAGAAGACTGAAGAAGAAGGGAAAGTGAAGACTGAAGAAGTGAAGAGTAAAGTAGCTCTGTAAAGTAACTGAGTAAATATAGTACTTAAAGTATTAATTTTTAAATTTTGGTTTTTTTTCGGTTTTTTGGTTTTTACCGAATTCAAGATTCTCATTACCGCTACCGGTACCGAAAATTATAAAAAAAGCAAAAAATCGAAACTGCAAAAATTAAAACCGAAAAAAACTGATACTGCCGGTACCAGTTTCAACCGGTTCAGTAAAAAATTGATAAATTAAATTTTTTTAAGCGCCCCTAGTTAGAGGATGTCCAGGACATTGTCAATCTGCTTGCCTTGGCTCATGAAAAATCCTTGGAATTCCTTCACTGCAGTTTGCAAATTCGTGATGCTATCCATCATAAGTTTGTTCTGGGATTCCTAAGTCGTCTGCAAGAGAAGAACAGCATCCCTGTGTCTCTTAGCAGCTTGAAAGTGGATCTGATCCCTTTCATTTATGCTCTTAAGCATCTCTTTTATGATCTCCCTAAGCTTCTTTGTGAGTTCAGAGCTTAGGGTGCTTGGGAGAGAATTGGCAGCATTGATCATTTTAGTCAGTCTCATTTGAATGAGTTCAGTGTGAGCTTCAATACTATCATCTATGTCCTTGATCACTTTCTTCGACACTTCTGACAACTCAGCTTTGGTGGGCAGATCTGAAAGGAGTTCACAGAGTTGTGGATTGTTTGGAGGAGGAGGAGGTGCTCTTGTGTATTGATCTTGTAAGGTGTAGAGAGTAAGATCAAGGTTGAAATATTCATTTGAGGACGAGGAGGGAATATCTGATGGAGGAGATTGGGTTTGGGCTTCTTGAGTAGATGACTCTACGATTGGGCTCAAGTCAGTAATCGTAGAGACAATATGAGATGGGATCAAAATGAAGTTGGGCATATTTGGTTCATTAGCTATAGAATGTTGGGATTCTGTAATTGGGACTTGATTTAGTGGATTGAGGATCACTTTCAACCAGCTTTGGAATTCATAGAATTGGCTGAAAATGATGGTGGATAGTGATTAACCCTGAAAGAGATTGGGATAGATAGTACCTCATGAACATTCTTTGAAGAAGGGCCATTTGTGATCAGCTTTCTGGCAAAGTTGAAGTTGTCTGGAAATCCATGAGCTAGCACTGAGATTGCTGGATATGCTTTCAAGCTCCAGAACATATGATCCCAGGAGTTGAGAATTTGTGCTCTATGAAAGGGCATCATGGGTAGATAGGAGAACAACTGATTGTAGTTAGTTCTCCTATACCCATCACAGCCCACAGCTATAATCTCGACCTCATCATCTTCTTCTTCTCTGTCTTCTTTTGAGGATTCCACTACATCTGTGAGACCCCGAATTTTATGAAAAAAAAGTATTCAATTTTTCTATTTTGGTAAATGGTTAAATTGATAAAAGGTTAAAGTTAAAGGTGATATGTGAAAATTTTTCAAAGTAGACAAGTTGTCATAAAATACCCGGTTACTATTCACTCTAGTATTGTTCACTCGAGTTTTTGGGGTACTTTTTGTGTCAGAGTACTATTCATGAGTTACTATTCACGAGTTACTATTCATGAGTTACTATTCACGAGTTACTATTCACGAGTTACTATTTACGGGGAATATTCGATTAGTCGAGAAATATTTGTACGACGGTACAATCATTGGTGGACCCCACAACAGAATTATTATCGGATTGAGAAAACGATAAAAATATTTTATTAAAAATAACGGCGGAAGTTTTACCATTGATACTGTTGAACTACTCGGTAGTAAAAGTACAGTAATACGTATGGTTGCATAGTAGCACACGGTATTGATTATTAATGCTTATGTGAGAAGTCACTCAGTTTGATTCAATTATTGTCAATTAATAATATGAATTATTTAGCGATAATGAAGTTTTGTTTTATTCGTATTATTAACGTAATAAAACAGAAACATCTTTTTATATAAAACAGAATACTTTATTAAAGTTATTTGTTTTATTAGGCAATAATTAGAATATATTATATTTTATTTAAAAGATTTTGCTTTAAATATGGACCGTCAGATTAAAGTAAATCAATCTGTACCGTTCATGGATTAGTTACTATGCATTCTATTTTCCTATAAATAGAAGCTCATTCCTTCATTATTTTCTTACGAATTCACTGAACTCTAGAGAGAGAAACTATAGAGAGAAAGAAGAAGAGTATTCTGCCACTTAACTACTTCTTTATTTTAGTTCTTCTTTAAAATGGTAAGGGGTGTTATTCTTTCTTATTCATGAAGAGAACTTCTGTTATTCCATTCTTTATTATTCTGTTGGAATAACCAGTAAAAGTGGCATACCCTATACATGACCTGTATATGCGGCATACCCTATACTTGGTGAAATCCCTATGTTATTCCATTCTTTATTATTCTGTTGGAATAACCTGTATGTGTGGTTTACCCTATACTTGGTGGAATGACCTGTATATGCGATTTACCCAATACTTGGTGATCTTCTTCTGTTATTTCATTCTTTATTATTATGTTGGAATAACCTGTTTATGCGAAGTACCGCATACTTGGTGAAACTCTTTTATTATTCCGTTCTTTACGATTTTGTCGGAATATCCTGTCGGTGTGAATTTCACCTGACCTGGTTCCATCATTTATTATTCCGCATTTATTATTCTGTCGAAATATCCTGTCGAAGTGAATTTCACCTGACCTGGCTCCATATTTATTATTTCACATTTATTATTCTGTTGGGAATAACCTATCTGTGCGGTCTCTATCGCATGCATAGTGAATCCTTCTGTTATTCCATTCTTTATTATTCTGTTGGAATAACCTGTCTATGTGGATTGCCACATGAATGGTGAATGATCCTTTATATTCATTCCTTATTAAATTGTGGAAATGATCTGTATACGTGGATTACCGCATGGCTGGTGAAAATCCATTTGCAGTTTTATATATTCTTTATTATACTCATTTAGTTAAAGTTTTGATTTCTATACTCCATGAAATTAGTGGAATATCCTTGATATTTGCGCTTCATCCAGTATCTTTTCATGGAAATATTCTGCTGAACATTCTTGACTGTTACTTTACAAAGAAGTATCATGTTGACAATTTAGATAATATTAGTTCCTGGATAAACTAATTCTTGAACTTGTTTAATTGAATTCCTATAACATTGTCATCATCCTCATGTTTATAAAATGTTGAAAGTCATCTGTGGCCTGTAGTGCATAGATGGACTTGGTATGATTATGACCAGGAATTATTCGGTATAATCATGACCGTAATGTTACAAATGATATGGTAAAAGTCTTCATTGGCCCGTAGTGCATTGATGGATAGTTGTTGGCATGATCATGACCATTAATGAGTACACAAATATTCTTGGCCCGTAGTGCATGGATAATTGTGGTCGTGATACTAAAGAATATCCTTGGCCGTAGTGCAGGGGTGATTCGATGATGTAGATTATTTTATTAAGCCGAGTCCCAGCGATAACAGTGTTGAAAAACCTTTTAAATCATAGAAGATAGTAGATTTTATTCTCTACTTGACTCTTTTAATGGATTGCTTATTCCGCTGCAGTTAAACTTGATGTTCGTTATATTTTATCAGTTTAACACTGTTGAAGGCT
Organism: Panax notoginseng; assembly: GCA_016801055.1. NCBI lineage: Eukaryota > Viridiplantae > Streptophyta > Magnoliopsida > Apiales > Araliaceae > Panax > Panax notoginseng. The sequence continues at coordinate 23,654,301 of CM029018.1, read as the reverse complement.
AATGATAATTTATTCTACATTATCTTAGTCAAAATATTTCTTACTGGGCTAGTTGAGCTCACCCTTTCTTTCACTGTTCTCTTCAGGAAATGAGAATATAGCTGGGACGAGTCGGGAAACGGAGTGATGGACCAGATGATAGTATTAGTAGTCCTCACTATTTTGTTAAATAGTGTGACAATAATTGTAATAAGGACTCCTTTTGAGTTTGTATAGTCTCTAGTAGACAATAATTGTATTCAAACTCACAGTTATGTTTTGTCGTATTGTACACGACAGTTGTATTAGTAAGTTGTATTTGTGTTCTATACCATGTATCTGACGACCCAAGATGGGTGATGTATACATAATTTTGGGGGCGTCACAACATCAATGACCATCTTTTGACTTTCTTTCTCTGGTGCTCTCTCATCCTCCTCAGGTGCAGCTTCTACTACCATAGGGATATCATGACGCTCCCCCTCAACCTGATCATCCATTTGCATTTCGAATGGAACCCCCTCAGCTGGAGCACTCTCTAGAGTGAGAACTTCAGGTAGCTCCCCCTCAGCTTGAGCGGTGTTCTCTTGTCTTGCTTCAGATAGCCCCTTCTCAGTGGCTATCTTTTTGTTTTCTTCTTTAAGTACTCCTTCATTGACAAGGATGTACTTTTTAGCCAATTTTCTTCTAGGTTTCCTAGGTAGAGCCACAGCCTTAGGACTTTCTTCAGCTTCAGTTCTGAAATGTTGATCAGCCAGAGAATCTATTGCAGCAACTTCTTTGGGAGAGGTGTCCAGTCTGGTCTCTACGATCGGTAGAGATTCTACGATCGAAGAGACAGAGGGTCTCTTGGACTTGTGACTGTGTTTATTCTTCTTTAGCAGTTGAGAGATAGTGGCTCTATCTTCATCTACCTCAGCCTGCTATTCTTTCCTTCTCAGAATCCTCAGAGTTCTAATGTCAGAGCACTCTTGAGGTATATCAGTGGTTGAACCCTGAGGTTCTTCTACCATTTGAGCCTTCAATTTTCTTTTACCATTGCTTTTCTTGACTATGGCAATGGGTTCTTCCTTATTGATCTCTTCTTCATCTTCTTCAGTCTCCTTAACAATAGACATGTTCCCCGAAATCCCGGACTCTTTCACATCACCAGTTCTACCGCTGGACTCAGACATCATTCTTACATTCTCTGCTGGATTCCTTTTCCAGTTCTAGAACAGCTACTGGGTCATCCTTCTGTTAGAATTGATGGACTCTCCTTCGTCATCCCTAAAGCTGACTGTAGGATGATCCTTATGAATCACCCGTAGAGTATCTTCCTAGAGCTCTTTGACTTCTTCGAGCTTAGTATCCATTTCTTAATCTATTCAAGAAGTAGCGCTCCATAGTTGAGTTGAATCACACTGCTTATGGCTGTCATGAGCTTGACCTATACTTTGTTTATAGAGTCATGGCCGGAGCTCTTGCAGCATATGCATTTCCCAAAAATGTCTGCCAAAAATTCATACCTTTGGGGGAAATTCCTTCTTTTTGTACCCCCTGACATTTGGAGACTTTTTGTGATGCATCCTCTTAAGTCCTTCATGGAAATCGATGCCCTCTATAAACGAAAACCCTTTTAATTTGAAACCTAGGGCTAGGTTTATGTCCTCAACCTTGAGCTTGATTTCCACGTTCCTGACCCTCGTAGTGATGGCGTCGTTCTCAAACGTATCATTTTTGTAAAATTTCTTTATCAGCTTAGGGTATATCCATGTGCTCGTATCCAGAGCCTCTTTAAGACCAGCTTTCTTTATCAGAGATAGAGTTTTGTAAAATTTGGGGTCAGCTATCTTGAACTCATTGAAACAAAATCTGTAACCAGAGATGACATTGGAGGCTGCCATTGATTACTTTGGACTGAGTATGGTTGCTTTAGCTTTTCGGAAAGTTAGGGTTTCTGCTTGTAGAGAGAGAGGGAGAGATGAGCTTTTTGAAGTTCTAATTTCAAAAAGGCATTTTCAAACTGTACTTGTAACTTCCCTCTCTCCATTTGTTTAGCGGGGCATGTGTCAAACTGTGCTTGGCTCTACGAATTTGACTGAAGAGGAATGTACTGATTTGCCGTTAGCTCCTTCTGAGCTAATGTATCCATTTTGAAGACTACGATCGTTGAGGAAGTCTTTATGATTGTCGTGTCTGCTCTGTAATCTTCGAGTCTGAACTGCGATCGTCGTGTCTGTTCTATAATCGTCGAGTCTGAATTGCGATCGTCATGTCTGCTCTACAATTGTCGAGTCTGAAATGTGATCGTTGAGTCTGCCCGGGTCCTTTTGATGAAACTTTTGACTTAGCATTCTTCTCGGTTTAAGGTAGCTCAGGAAATGCCAACCTCATAGAGTGAATCAAGGGTTAGGTTTATTCCTGAGGCGCTTGACAGAGAGATTGCTTTGATTTATTAAACTTTATCATCATAGAATGCTCCTTTGTTCTGTTTATGGAGCACTGCCATCGTTGATTTGGCACTGCGATCTTTGCGTCTGCTCTGCTATCGTTGTCTTTTATGACATTACAGCTCTACGATTGTGGACTTCCTTTGGTCATGTCTATGATTTCGAACATAGCCTTTATATCTGCATGGTTAGCACAAACTAGAGCATAGATTTCATAGTTGTAAATTTAGCAAGCCTAGCTCACTTATTAATTTGTTAAATCTGGATTCATCTAGAGGCTTTGTAAAGACATCAGCAAGTTGATTTTCAGTATGGATATATTGTAAAGATATGGTTCCATTTTGCACATGATCCCTAATGAAATGATACCTTATTTCTATATGCTTAGTCCTAGAATATATGACAGGATTATGAGTTATTGCTATGGCACTTGTGTTATCATAGTAAACAGGTATAGATTTGAATTCAAACCCATAGTCTGCAAGCTGGTTTTTAATCCATAGGATCCGAACACAGCAACTACCAGCAGCAATGTATTCATCTTCTACAGTTGAAGTAGATACTGAGTTTTGCTTCTTGCTAAACCAGGACACAAGTCTGTTTCCTAGCAGCTGACAGGTGCCACTGGTACTCTTTCTGTCTATTTTGCAGCCTGCAAAGTCAGCATCTATATATCCTATTAGTTCAAATGAGGACTCCTTGGGATACCAAAGCCCCAAGTGAGGTGTACCTTTGAGGTACCTGAAAATCCTTTTTACAGCAGTTAAGTGTGATTCTTTTAGCTTAAAATCTAGCACAAATGCATGTTGCAAACATTATGTCTGGTCTACTGGCAGTTAGATATAGAAAAGAGCCTATCATACCTCTGTATTAAGTTATATCAATACTTTTACCTTTTTCATCTTTGTCAAGCTTTGTTGCAGGATCAATTGGGGTTTTTATGGGAGAGGTTGATTCCATGTCATACTTCTTAAGTAAGTCTTTAATGTACTTGGCTTGGTTTATGAAGATTCCTTCACCAGTCTGCTTTACTTGCAGTCCAAGAAAGAAGTTCAGCTCACCCATCATGCCCATTTCAAACTTGCTATGCAAATACTTGAAGAATCTCTTACATAACTTTTCATCAGTAGATCCAAAAATAATGTCATCAACATATATTTGAACTAATAAGACTTTGTCTTTATGCTTTTTGAGAAATAATGTGGTATCTACTCTACCTCTAGTGAACCCATTTTCAATAAGAAAGTTAGTTAGTGTTTCATACCATGCTCTAGGTGCTTATTTAAGACCATATAAGGCTTTGTCTAATCTATAGACATAACTAGAAACAGATGGATTGATGAAACCTGGAGGTTGCTCTACATATACTTCTTCTTGAAGTTCACCATTTAGGAATGCACTTTTGGCATCCATCTAAAAGACTTTGAACTTCATATGAGCAGCAAAGGTAAGGAATATTCTGATGCTTCTAGTCTGGTAACAGGTACAAATGTCTCATCGTAGTCAATGCCTTCTTTCTGAGAGTAACCTTTGGCCATAAGTCTTGCCTTATTCCTGGTTATTACTCCATCTACATCCATCTTATTTCTAAAAACCCATTTGGTTTCAATGACATGATGACTTTTTGGTCTTGGAACCAATCTCCATACTTTGCTTCTTTCAAATTGATTAAGTTCTTCCTGTATGGCTTCTATCCAACTGGAGTCTTCCATAGCATCTTCTATCTTCTTAGGTTCCATTTGTGACAGGAAACTCAAATAGAAACATTTATTTTGAGTGGCAGCTCTCATTTTGACTCTTGCACTAGGATCTCCAATGATTAAATCTTGAGTGTGATCTCTTGCCCATTTGTTTTCTGTTGGAACATCTATCTTGATCCCTTCTTATCTGAGATCTTTAAGATCAATTTCTGCTTCTGGATGTAGAGGTTCGTTGTCTTGCGTGGACCTCTCTACGATCTCATTTCCTTGCTCAATGATTTCATTGTCTGGGACTATGATCGTGGTGTTAAGCTCGACGACCTCGTTCATAGTGTCTGGACTATCGTTTGTAGTGACTTGAGACACTTTTTTGTCCAAGTCTGTTTCATCAAAGATGATGTGGATCGAGACTTCCACACTTAGTGTTTTCTTGTTGAACACTCTATAGGCCTTACTGTTTGTGGCATATCCAAGAAAGATTCCTTCGTCTGACTTAGGTTAGAATTTTGTCAGATACTGCTTCCCATTGTTGAGAATGTAGCATGCACATCCGAATACATAGAAGTAGCTGACATTTGGCTTTCTTCCTTGCCATAATTCGTAGGGAGTTTTCTTAATCGTAGAGCGTATTAGTGATCTGTTCTGAGTGTAGCATGCAGTGTTGACAGCTTCTGCCCAGAAGTATTCAGGTAGATGTGCTGCTGCTAGTAGAGTTCTTCCAGCCTCTAACAATGTTCTGTTCTTTCTCTCAGCTACTCCATTTTGTTGAGGAGTTTATGGAGCTGAGAAGTTGTGACTAATGCCATTGTCTGTGCAGAACTGGTCTATTTAAGAGAAGTTAAATTCTCTGCCATGATCACTCCTTATAGCCTTAATTTTCTCCCCTTTCTCGTTCATCACTAGTCTGAACATCTTGATTAGTTGGGAGCTTATTTTATCTTTCGAGGTTAGAAAGAATATCCATGTGAATCTGGTGTAATCGTCCACTACGACTAGTGAGTATCTCTTCCCTCCAAGGTTCGTTGTTGGAATTAGCCCAAATAGATCCATATGGAGCAGCTGCAGGGGCTTGTCAATTGAGTTGGCAGTTTTGTTCTTGAATGAGCTTCTGGTTTGCTTTCCAAGCTGGCAGGCATTGCATGGCCTTTCTTTGACGAAGCTTAACTTGGGTAAGCCTACAACTAGATCTTTTGAAGCCAGTTTGGACATGCTCTTAAAGTTGAGATGAGACAGTCTTCTATGCCATAGCCAGCTCATTTCTTTAGATGCTTTAGCCAGAAAGCATATTGTCTCGTTTAAGCTTTGTTGTCCAAGATTTACTGTGTAGACATTTCCTTCTCTTGTTCCGGTTAGCTTTATACCAGATGTCTTCAAATCTCTGACTTGACATTGATTGTTGAGGAATGTTATTTGATGACCCTTGTCGCAGAGTTGGCTTACGCTCAGAAGATTATGTTGTAGCCCTTCCACATAGGTCACTTTACTGAAGGACACTGCACCATTCCCAGCTGAGCCATATCCTCTTATCTTGCCAGAGCCATTGTCTCCAAAGATAACTGAAGGACCCTCCTTCTCTATGTAGTTAGAAAGAAGGGCCTTGTTCCCAGTCATGTGCCTTGAGTATCCACTGTCCAGATACCAGGTTGTGATCGTAGAGCTCGGTTCCTGTGGTAACATTAAATTTTCATTTTGGTACCCATACTTTCATGGGTCCTACTTTGTTAGTACCCTTAAGAACCCAAATCTGCTTGATTTTGGATTTCACATGCACAGGATTATAATAGCATATTGCAGCCTTGTGACCAACCTTATTGCACACAAAACATCTAATATGATGCAAGCTTTTGTGTGTATGAAGATTCTTCTTACATTTGGACTTGTGTGGGTTCTCAGCCATCCTTCTGTTAAACTGATTCTCCTTCTTCCATGTGTCCTTGTGTCTAATGATTTGTGAGGAGTGTACCTTTCCTCTACTTTTCCTTCCCAGTTGGCTCGTGGAGTTGATTTTACTCTACTCTACGATCCTTTGAGGTTGAACAGTAGGGGCTGGGCTACTCTTCACCTTTCTGAAACCTAGGCCAGCATGAGATTCTTTATTCCTTGGAATATGGATTGAATCAGAAGAGCAGGGTTGGACTGGTTCTTCCTTCTGTGAGGATTTCACAAATATAATGCCTTTACTAAAACTTGAAGCATTACTAGTGCTAGTTTCCTTTGCCTTTTCCACACATGGCTCTGAGGTGGATTCCTCAAAGCCTAAACCTGTTCTATCAGAGGCACTTCTCTGGCTAGAGATCAGGGAGTCCATGGACGAAGAGGATTTATTCCATGTAGAGATTGTCTTTTCTAGTTCCTTAATTTTAGAGGTTAGACTTAACTCTCTTTGTGCATTGAGCTCATTGGTCTGTTTTAAGAGCTTATTCTCAGCTTCAAACTTGGAGAGAGAGTAAGTACTCAGAAGGGCTGTTTCCAGTTCTTCTTGAACTTTTTCTTTCTCTTTTTGAAGAAGTGAATAGTCCTTAAACAGAACTCTAAACCATTTCATGTATTGATGCAGATCAGATGTTATGTCATGTAGTGCAGTTCTTAAATCATCAATGTCTACATTAGGAGAGTTGAAGTCAAATACCTCATCTATACTTACTTCATGTATTTTGGAGTTCTGTTTATCCTTTGCATGCTTGACCATCAGGCAAAGATTTGCCATTTGTGGATCTTCATCATCTCCAGATTCGGGAGTTGAGTCATTGTCTGAGTCACTCCACGATCCTCTATGTGACGCCCCTAAATCTGGGTTACCTGACCCTCGAGTTTGGTGCACACGATCCATAATATAATAACATCTAACTACTCATTCGTTGATGAATATAAACTTACATAAAGTTAATTAATAGGTTAACAACATTATTCCAGGTTATCTAACCTTAACATTATAAATTTACCCTTTAGATATACAAAAAGGGTTTACAAAACAACATAGTAAATATGCTTAACATAAAACTACTCCAGCACTATGTCTTTGCCTTTGTTCTGCTTAGCCCCGCTGGCCCCATCATTCCTAGCTGAAATATTTTATTTATCAAGGGTGAGCAACATGTTTGCCCCGCAAGTTAAGATATACAATAAATGATATATATATCATGAATAGAAGAGTATAGCTTGTATAGAACTTCAGCAACAATCAAACGATTTCGAGATAGCGAAATAATAATTCAATCTCAATAATAAAACTTTCTACTATTTCATACTGAATAACATATCCGATATGAAAGAGTATAATTCTTTCAAAAATTCAATAATATTCAATTGAATAAAAGGAATTAACAATACTACAACGATCTTCAATAAAGTGGGATATACCCAGATTTCATGTTGAGTGATCACAGAGGATCATGAACTAATAGAGGAATCATTTAGTTATTAAAACTAAATTACCACAAGAATATAAATAAGTTATAAAAACTAAACTATACCCTTCTGCAAGTACCTGGAGTGGCCAACTCATTTGTACCCTATATTATGCATAATACTCAATAATAGCGCATAGGTCGATTTACGACATTAAAATTTGTTCATCTCAGTCTTACTCCACGAGTCCGTACCACAACAATATGGTTTGGATTACTTTCAAAGAAATACTATGATTTCAATAATTATTAATAATACTAATCTAGTCGAAATCAATGGCATAGATCTTCTGATAACAATTCAGTTTATAATGAATAGAACATTTCATGCTTTAACAAATATTAGTCTCGCCTAAACAATTAACTGAGGCATGATTTATAATTAGTTCAAATAATAGAACATTATTCAATTTCACTACATACGAATTACAACAATCATTATAAATGTGAATAACTATCAATAATTATTCACTAACATGCTTGAAAAATAGTAACTCAAGTTGAGTTAGGAAACTTGTCTTTCGCATTGATTACTGCTACACAATATAATTAACTGCGTTCGTAAGACCTATAATCAATAATGTCGGTCTCACAATTAGCACAATATTTCATAACACGTAACACTGTAATTCACAGTCAATCTTCTCCTATACACATTACCATATAGCCACATCAGTGTTTATAACCTATATAAACATGTATCAAGTCTAACTAGTTCAGTCTGGTTGGACTTCGGTCCATTCTCGGTATTCTGGTCACCCTATCCGACAATTAACACAGTTATTGTCAATTAAGTTCGGTTTCTAAGCTTCAATATTAATTTAGATAGGTCAATTATCATTAATAATATTTTTCGGAAGCTTTTAATAATATTTAAACAATTATTATAATTTTTAATAATTTTTTAAACACTTAAATCATTTTTAAATGATTTAATTATCAAATAATCTTATTATTATTAATATTTAATAATATAAAAATATTAATAACATACTTGTCAAAATATTAGAGTTATTTTTAATAACTTAAAATATTTTTAAATCATCAATATTCTACTTAAATAATTTTTTTAAAATTAATTAAAATTATTTTTAAATTATCACCATTAATATTTAAATATTAATGAAATTATTATCTAAATATTAAAAGTCATTAATTATAACGTAAAATATTTTGAAATCATTTTTCTCATATTTAAATAAATTTTAAATCAAAAAAATCATTTTTAATTTATTTATTTAATATAATAATTAAATAAATCTAATATCATTAATATTAATTTATTAATGAGAATTCTCCAAAAATATTAAAAATTATATTTTATAATTCAAAATATTTTCTTATACTTTATTCTTATTTAAAATGATTTTTAAATCAATAAAATCATTTTTATCTTATTTATTTAATTTAATAATTAAATAAATCTAATATAATTAATATTAATTTATTAATGAAAATTCTCCAAAAATATTAAAAGTTACATTTTATAACTTAAAATATTTTTAAATACTTTATTCTTATTTAAAATGATTTTTCATAATATTAAATCATTTTTCTCTAATTTATTTAATACACTAATTAAATAAATTGAATACTTTAAATAAATCATTTTTCATATTTCACTCATATCTTTAAATTTTTATCAATTTAACCATTTACTGAATAGTAATTATAAGAAAAATTGAATACTTTTATTTCATAAAATTCGGGGTCTTACAATCTCCCCTCCTTATGAAATTTCGTCCCCGAAATTTACGTACCTGGTATTTCAAAGAGTTGAGAATACCTTCCTTTCATTTCAGATTCCATCTTCCTTGTCATCATAATTTCTCCATTGCTCATCTCCTGTATTTCAAATATCATTCTAGAATACAGCTTCAAAACAAGGGTTAATTTAACAAATTAACATATCACATAATATCTCGATATTATGACTGACCAACAAATAAGCTTAGGTAGGACACACTAGCGAAGGATTTACTCGTCTCTCTCCTCCTAGTTATATTTCTCGATCTCCGCCAGAAATCATATCCCTAAGCTCTGATACCAAATGTAACTCTCATGGTGCTTCAACCACAGCACCTCACAATGGTACCTATCAGTTTGCCACCGCAGAACAGCGTCCCCTACGGAGAGTCTGGCTTCGGTGCATCCCCCATCAAAAGGAAGTCACCAGCGAGAGGCTCGGGGCTCTTTACTTATAGCTCTGATACCAAATGTAACTCTGGACACCAACCTATGTCAGCACCTTACATTGATACCTTACATAAAGGTATAGTCAAAAACTGTTTTAGAAATTAGAATCTTTGGGAAGTGTTCAAGGAAACCTTCGTACATGGGAGGCCACGCGTCTAGGTTATGATAGATATCATATGGCCACAGAATTATCCTTGGTTGACCCAATAGACCCCAAAGAAAAATGAGAAGATTACTATCGTATTCTTCCCAATGGTGAGTCTTCTCTTGACTTATCATTATCTCCACTGTCTCTAATTGAGAATTATACTTCAAACAAACACCAAGATTATATAGGTAGTGCTCGTATATATTCTCAGTAAGTGGATGAGCACATCCCTGTCTTATGATGACACGAGGTTGTATGTCATTAGACATCTTGTATGATAGTGACAAAACACCCTTCCAACGTTGGGTTCGCCTCACCCTATTTTCTTCACCAAATATAACTACTAAATGATGACCACCGTTCTATTCCCTTGTTACCCTCGCTCGACCCAGCTACACTCTTATTACCTGAAAGGAATTGTGAAGCAAAAGGGTGAGCACAACTAGCTCAGTAAACAATATCATGACTAAAGATAATTAAATTATCAATAGCCTTCATCAATAATAAATCAGAGATTTAGAACATATGGTAAATGATAAAAATTTCAACCATAGTTGCAGCGGAACGAGCAATCCATTAGAAGAGTCAAATAGACTATAAAGTCTATTATCTTCTCCATGTTAAAAATCCATCAACAATGTTTTATCCCTGTAACATCAATCAACAATTCTGGTCCAAAATCATATGAATAACTCATAATCATAACTGTAGTTCTAAATTCCTCTTCTCATCCAGGACGAAGATAATTTTCATCACTTATCTTTACCTGAAACATCAAAGATCATGGTTACACCAAATCACATTTCCTGTTCATAATCATACTAATAACTTCATCTTTGCACTACGGCCAAAGATATTCATTTGTATCACCAGTTGGTCATGTTTATCTCAACATCTGTTCATCTTTCCACTACTGGCCAAAGATATTCAACAACATGTCATCTTTGCACTACGGGCCAAAGATATTCATCAACAATTCATCTTTGCACTACAGGCCAAAGATATTCATCAATATTTCATCTTTGCACTACAGGCCAAAGATATTAATATCTCAAAGAAATATATAATCATTTCAGAATTTATATAAACAATAATTATAACCATGTTGATCAATTCACCTTTGCACTTAAGCTAAAGATATTCACTTATAAATTCAATGGTCATGATCATACCAATCACAATTCAACTTTGCACTACAGGCCAAAGAGAACCCTAGTCATGATCATACCAATAATCTACCCATCTTTACACTCTAGTGAAAGAGAATTTCAACATCAGGGTTATAAAAATGTTATATATGATGATAAAAATAATATGATCAACATATAGTTTTAATCTCAAGAGTAATATTCGTAATTCATGAATATTAACCACGACACAAAAGATAGAAATTCTAAAATAAAATTCATACCAATATTTCGGTATAATGATATTGAGAGAATAACATTACTTAAATTTATAAACAATTTATTTTAATTGTTTACACTTTACTAATTAATGCATTTAATCATCATAAAATGTCAACTCTTACAATTTCATCATCAATAACCAAAACCCTCATCAAAAATCTGCATATACCTCATATAGGATTCTCAAGCCATAAAATCCTATTTTCCAATTTTCTTTCTTCACAAAACATATTTAATTCATTTACTCATAACTAGACCATTTTCATGAAAAATATCAAATCAGTTCCAAAAATATTTTTTTTCTGGGATTTAGCATAATATAGTCCCATAGTGAACATATATTTTTCTCAGAATTTTTAAAAGTCATTTACTATTTTTCATATGGCCAAAATAGCCGAATATTTAGACATTTATCAAAAATTATACTTTTGTCTAAAAATTCTGAAATTTACAGAGTATACTTCTATCATATACATGTACTCTCAATAAAAATTTCATCAATTTTGGAGTTAACCACAAGGAATTATAAGCTGTTACTTCTAAAATAGTCTTTTCTCATAAAATTCATAACTCTCAATCTATACATCCAAAAATCACCATTTTTGGACACAATCAAGAAAACTCATCAAAATATCATTTCAAATTTTTTCTAGAATTTTTGAAGATCAGAAAAATTACGAAACTGAAAATCATAACAACCCTTAAATTCCCTTAATATCCCTTACAATCCCTTACAATCCCTTACCTCAAAAGAGCAGTACTTCTGATCGGTATGCAAAGCTGAAGGAAACTTGCACTGAATAGCAACTCTCAAAGTATCTAAATACTCACAAAATATGCTTCATAATATAGAGAGAGAAAGAGAGAAAGCTTATGTTTTTGGTGTGATTTTCAATTCTAACTTAGCCCTCTATTTATAGGAAAATTTTGGTAGGTTTGACCTGCAACCTGATGGCTTTACCTGCTACTATTCCCACCCACCACATTTGAAATATAATTCAGCACATTTCTTCACCAACCACAAGTGGGGCCCACCAATTCTAGAATTTTCCATCAAAATGATAAACTCCAAAAATTCAACAATTTCTGAACCAGTCATCTCGTAAAATTCATAACAAATCATACGTTCATTTTTAACGGTTCAAAATTTGTGGGCATATACTCAACTTATATATGTATAACATATCCAAAAATTACCACGATCCAACGGTCGGATTAAAAATTATAACCCCCGCAAAATATCTCAAAAATCCTGATTTTTAATACCTCCATTCCGACAAAAATACGGATAAAAATCTCAACATTAACTCCTTCATTTTTTTAACCACAAAAATATATCCCTCATTTATATCCACATAAAATAAATATTTTCTTATCATATGAATCAATAATTAATTATTCACAAATAATATTACAGAATCACATTTATGACAACCAGGTCGTTCCCAGGAAAGAGGGGGCTTTCCAATAAGGATTTTTCCTTACTGACGCGCAATTAGATGACCAAACCTCTCCTTAGACAGAACTTTCTAGACATTGCCAATAATGCTATCTAATAACACTATTTAAATAATATGAATTATTGATCTGATAATGAGAAATACTGTGCAGCAACAATTATACAAAATTTCAACGTAGCAATTATTGAATCAATAAAATAACATATTGAACAGTAATTACTGTAACAATTATTGAGTAGTGCCTTCTTACGTAAGAATTAATAATTTCAAAATACTGTGCAATACCGTGTGCTACTGTGCAATAACGCGTATTACCCGTGATGACCTCATTCGGGTTCCTTGCTCTCTGGGAGTTCACAACAAACGCTCTCCCTTGCACAACCGGTTTTGACTTTTCTGGGACGGCTTTTGGTGCCTCCATCCTAGCTGAATTTGTCTTCGGTAAACGATAAAATCGGGCTAAATGACCTTCTCTTCCACAATTATAACATGCTTTGGACGGCATCGCGCAGTTTGGACTGATGTGCCCCTCCCCTCCGCATTTGAAACATATGATAGGTGGTCGTTCTCCTTCCTTAACGACAGGTGCTGGTGCTGACGTCTTTCCATCATTGTTGAATCTCCTCTTCTTGAAATGTCCATTCTTATTGTTTTGGCCCTGATTACCACCGAAGTGGTTACCATTTCTGGCCTGTTGATTCCCTCCACGCTTGTTGTCACCGCTTCGATGACTGCTCTCACTGGTATTATCATTTTGCCGGCTGCTCTCTTTTGGTTGCGTTGTCTCGTTATCGCGCTCCACCAACTGAGCCCTATTTACAACATCTGAATACAAACATAGTTTATGAGAAACAAGATGTTGACGTATCTCCGGCTTCAAACCTCTTAAAAATATCCGCGTCATTCTTTCTTCATTATCCACCAGGTGGGACGCAAACCGGGATAACTCCGTAAAGTTTGCCTCGTACTGCGACACGGTCATATTATTCTGCTCCAATTTGATGAACTCCACCTCCTTCATGTGACGAATACTCTCGGGAAAGTATTTGTCGTTAAACAGCTCTTGGAACTTTTCCCAGGACATCTTCAGTGCGGCAGGTTGAGTACGCTTTATCGATTCCCACCAGTAATCTGCCTCTCCTCGCAACATAAAGGCGGCAAAGGGAACCTTTTACTCCTCGGAGCAACCCAAGACATCAAATATCTTGGTGATCTACTTTATCCATGTTTCAGCTACAAGTGGTTTGGGTTCTCCCTTAAACTCCGGTGGTCCCAGCTCCTTAAACTGTTTAGCGGTGACCGCCAGAGAGTTTCCAGTATTTCCACCTACGTTGTGGACAGGAGCCGCTTTCACCTGTTGTTGCATGAATTGCATAAAGCCTCTGAACATTTGATCATTCATCATTTGGTCAGTGTTGTTGTTTGCATGAGGATTGACACCTTCCTGATGCACATTATCCTGATTATTGATATGTGGTGAATCAACTGTCGTCTGTGCTCCATTGCTATTCTCAACATTCTCAGATGCCATTTTCAGATACTGTCACAAAATAAAAATTAATTGATATGTCATATATTATCCTTATATTATGACCGACCAATTAAATACCATGCAAATAAACTTAGGTATGCCATACTAGCGAAGGAATTCCCCGTCTCTCCCCTCCTAGTTCTATTCTCACATCTTAGCCAGGGATCATATCCCTAAGCTCTGATACCAACTGTGACGCCCCCAAAATTAGGTATACATCACCCATCTTGGGTCGTCAGATACATAGTACAGAATACAAATACAACTGATTAATACATCTGTCGTGTACAATACGACAAAACATAAACTGTGAGTTTGAATACAAATATTATCTTCTAGAGAGTATTCATACTCAAAAGGAGTCCTCATTACATTTATTAACACACCATTACATAGAATAGTGAGGACTACTAACTAATACTATCATTCGGACCATCACTCCGTACCCCGACTTGTCCCAGCTACGTTCTCATTTCCTGAAGAGAACAGTGAAAGAAAGGGTGAGCTCAACTAGCCCAGTAAGAAATATTATGACTAAGATAATGCAGAATAAATTATCATTAGCCTTCAACAATGTTAAACTGATAAAATATAATAGACATCAAGTTTAACTGTAGCGGAACAAGCAATCCATTAAAAGAGTCAAGTAGAAAATAAACTCTACTATCTTTTATGATTTAAAAAGTTTTTCAACACTGTAATCGCTGAGACTCAGCTTAATAAAATAATCCACATCATCGAATCACCCCTGCACTACGGCCAAGGATATTCGTGTATTCATTAATGGTCATGATCATGCCAACAACTGTCCATCAATGCACTACGGGCCAATGAGGACTTTTACCACATCATTTGTAACATTACGGTCATGATTATACCGAATAATCCCTGGTCATAATCATACCAAGTCCATCTATGCACTACAGGCCACAGATGACTTTCAACATTTTATAAACATGAGGATGATGACAATGATATAAGAATTCAATAAAACAAGTTCAAGAATTAATTTATCCAGGAATTAACAACGTCCAAATTGTCAACATGATACTGCATTGTGGAGTAAAATTCAAGAATGCTTAGAAGAATATTTTCTTGAAAAGATACTGGATGAAACGCAACTATCAAGGATATTCCACAAATTTCATGGAGTATAGAAGTCAAAACTTAACCAACTGAGTATAATAAAGAATGGAATAACAAAAGAAATCACCATGCATGCGATAGACCGCACAGACAGGTTATTCCAACAGAATAATAAATAATGGAACCAGGTCCGGCGTAAACGCACAGACAGGATATTCCGACAGAATAATAAATAATGGAACCAGGTCCGGTGTAAAACACACAGACAGGATGTTCCAACAGAATAATAATAAAAACGGAACCAGGTCCGGTGTAAAACACACAGACAGGATGTTCCAACAGAATAATAAACGGAACCAGGTCCGGTGTAAAACACACAGACAGGATGTTCCAACAGAATAATAGAAGAATGTCACCAAGTATAGGGTAGACCGCGTATACTGGTTATTCCAACAGAATAATAACGAATGGAATAACAGAAGTTCTCTTCATGAATATAAAAGAAATAATATTCCCTACCTTAAAAGAACTGGATATTGGAAAAGTGATGTAGCAGAATACTTTTAGTCTCTCTCTCTCTTATTCTCTCTATACTTTCTCTCTCTATAGCTTGAATGAATTCGTGAAAAATAATGAAGCCCTAGGCCTCTATTTATAGAAAAACTGAGGGTGGCTCTTGGTCTTAACGAAGGGTCCAATGACTCTTGGTAATATTGAAGGGACAACTACTATTGACGAAAGTAATTACTATTGACCAAGGTAAATACTATTGACGAAGGTAATTACTATTGACCAAGGTAAATACTATTGACGACGGTAATTACTATTGACGACGGTAATTACTATTGACGAAGAGACTCTTAGATGATGACATATGGCCCCCCATAAAATAACCAAACTTACCACAACGTCTCAATAATATAACATATTATACAGATGATACTATGACAATAATTTAAGAGATATGATGCAGCAATTACTGTAGCAATAATTGAGTATAGCTGAGTGACTTCTCACGTAAGCATCAATAATCAATACCGTGTGCTACTATGCAACCACGCGTATTACTGTACTTTTACTACCGAGTAGTTCAACAGTTTTAACGGTTTTAACGGTAACACCTCAGCCGTTATTTTTATAGAAAGATAATTCTGTCGTTTTCTCAATCCGACAATAATTCCGTTGTGGGGTCCACCAATGATTGTGCCGTCGTACGAATATTCCTCGACAAAAAGAATATTCTCCGACCAAACGAATATTTTATAACAACTTGCTTACTTTGCAAAATTTATAAATATTACCCACAACTATAACATTATATCAAATTAACTCCATAATATTCAAAAATGATATTTATAGAAAATTCATCTTTATTTATAAAAATTGGGGTCTTACAACCTCCCCTTCTTATGAAATTTCGCCCTCGAAATTAGGGTACGTACCTGGTATGTCGAAGAGGTAAGGATACCTTGATTTCATTTCTGATTCTAACTCCCAAGTCATTTCCTCAACATCGTGGTTTCTCCACAAAACTTTGACTTGAGGTATAACCTTGGAGCGTAGAATATGTTCCTTCTTATCCAAGATTTGAACAGGAACTTCTTCATACGTCAAATCCTCCGCTATTTCGTCCGGTTCTAACTCAATAATGTGGTTCGGGTCTTCCACATATTTGCGTAACATGGATATGTGGAAAACGTTATGAACACGAGACATACTTGGCGGTAAAGCGAGTCTATAAGCCACAGTTCCTACTCGATCGAGGATTAAAAATGGACCGATGAATCGAGGATTTAGCTTTCCTCTCTTTCCAAATCTCGTAACTCCTTTCCATGGAGCAACACGTAAGAACACATGATCTCCTACATCAAATTCCACGTCCTTTCGATGAAGATCAGCATAACTCTTTTGTCGATCTTGTGAGGTTTTTATACGTTGTCGGATCGTTTGAATCTTTTCTGTAGTCATACGTACCAACTCCGGTCCCAACAACGTTGCTTCGCCCACCTCATCCCAGCATACTGGAGAACGACATTTTCTTCCATACAATGCTTCGAATGGAGCCATGCCAATACTTGCTTGATAACT
Source organism: Panax notoginseng (assembly GCA_016801055.1). Taxonomy (NCBI): domain Eukaryota; kingdom Viridiplantae; phylum Streptophyta; class Magnoliopsida; order Apiales; family Araliaceae; genus Panax; species Panax notoginseng. The sequence goes on along the minus strand of CM029018.1, from coordinate 23,636,865 downwards.
GTTGTTGTAGGAAAACTCCACCAATGGTAAGAACTTGTCCCAACTTCCTTTGAAGTCAAAGACACAGAGTCTTAATAGATCTTCAAGAGTTTGAATAGTCCTCTCTGATTGTCCGTCCGTCTGAGGATGATATGCTGAACTAAATCGTAACTCCGTGCCCATAGCTTTTTGTAAACTAACCCAAAATCGTGAAGTGAATCTTGGGTCTCGGTCAGAAACTATGGATACTGGCATACCATGCAGTCTTACAATCTCGTTTATGTACATACGAGCAAGACGTTCAAGTGTATAAGTTTCTCGTATCGGTAAGAAATGAGCAGACTTGGTCAATCTATCAACAATGACCCAAATCGCATCAATACCTTGAGAAACCCTAGGAAGACCGGTAACGAAATCCATGGTAATGTGCTCCCACTTCCATTCTGGAATTTCAAGTGGTTGCAATGGACCTTTTGGTACTTGATGCTCCGCTTTGACTCGTTGACAAGTTAGACACCTTGAGATAAACAACGCTATCTCTCTCTTCATATTGCTCCACCAAAATGTATGACGAAGATCATGATACATTTTGGTACTTCCAGGATGGATTGCAAACGGTGTGTTGTGCGCCTCCATCATGATTTCATACTTTAAATCAGGGTTGTTAGGAACACAAAGTCTGGAGTTGACTCGAAGTATTCCTTCTTCATCGATTCTTGCTTCCGGCATAACACCTTCTTGCACTTTCTTCCTCATACGCATCAGCTCCAGGTCTGTAGCTTGAGCAGCTTTAACTTTATCGATTAAAGTCGGTTCTACTCGTATATTCGCCATCATCACATGGGTCCCTGGAGTCTTCAACTCTATCTCCATCCTTTGCAAGTCACACAAAATGGGCCTTTGCGTTGTTAATATTGCACTTGTACCCGCATATGATCTTCTACTCAATGCGTCAGCTACCACGTTCGCTTTTCCAGGATGGTATTGAATGGTATGATCATAATCTTTCAACAGTTCAAGCCAACGTCGTTGTCGCATGTTGAGTTCCTTTTGAGTGAAGAAATATTTGAGGCTTTTATGATCCGTAAAGATCTCCACTTTCTCCCCATACAAGTAATGCCTCCAAATTTTAAGTGCAAAGACAACAGCTGCCAACTCTAGATCATGAGTAGGATAATTCCTCTCATATTCCTTGAGTTGTCTTGATGCATAGGCTATGACTTTTCCATGTTGCATGAGAACACATCCCAACCCTTTGCTCGAAGCATCACTGTAGATGACAAATCCCTCCGAGCCAGATGGTATTGTTAGAACAGGTGCTGAAATGAGTCTCCTCTTGAGTTCTTGAAAACTCTGCTCACATTCTTCGCTCCAACCAAACTTTGTATCTTTCCGAGTCAGCTGAGTTAATGGAGTAGCGATTCGAGAAAATCCTTCCACGAATCTCCGATAATAACCAGCTAAACCAAGAAAGCTACGTACCTCGGTCACTGATTTAGGTTGCTCCCAGCTTTGAATAGCTTCAATCTTTGCCGGGTCAACCGATATTCCACGACTTGATACTACGTGCCCAAGGAATGCTACCTCCTCCAGCCAGAACTCGCATTTCTTCAACTTGGCATAAAGCTTGTATTCACGAAGCTTTTGGAGTACCAGCCTCAAGTGTTGCTCATGATCTTCACGGCTTTTGGAATAAATAAGGATGTCATCAATAAAGACGACCACAAAGTGATCCAAATATTCCTTGAATACCCGGTTCATCATATCCATGAAGGCAGCAGGAGCATTAGTCAATCCAAAGGACATGACTAGGAATTCATAATGCCCGTACCGAGTTCTAAAAGCCGTCTTTGGAATATCCTCAGTTCTAACCTTCAGCTGATGATATCCAGAACGAAGATCGATCTTTGAAAAGAATTGTGCTCCTTGCAACTGGTCAAACAGGTCATCAATACGTGGCAATGGGTACCTATTTTTGATGGTGACATGATTCAACTCCCGATAATCAATACAAAGTCGCATACTCCCATCTTTCTTCTTCACGAACAGAACAGGAGCACCCCAAGGAGAAGTACTAGGACGAATAAAACCAATGTCTAACAATTCCTGCAGTTGGGTCTTTAACTCCTGAAGTTCAATAGGAGCCATTCGATATGGGGCTTTGGAAATGGGTTTTGTACCGGGTTCAAGATCGATACAAAATTCAATTTCACGCTCTGGGGGTAGGCCAGGAAGTTCTTCAGGGAATACGTCAGGGAATTTATTAACAATAGAAATATCATTCAAAACTGACGTATTTTTGTTTAGATCTGTGACATGAGCTAAGAAAGCTTGACATCCGTTTTTCAATAAACGAATAGTTTTATGGCTTGAGATGACAGCGATTGATTTTAATGGTTTGGTTGCTTGAATTCGCATAATAGGTCGATTAGGAATATGAAAACTAACAACCTTACGAAAACAATCAATTTTTGCATAATGAGTAGTTAACCAATCAATCCCTAGAATCACGTCAAATGCAAGTATTTTTAATGAAATCAGATCGATAGGTAATGTGTGGGTACCAACTTGAACCAAACAAGACTTATAAACAGTGGAGGTAATGAAGGTTTCTCCCAACGGAGTTTCCACAGATAAGTCAAAGTCTAATTTCTCCGGAATCAAATTTAATCGATGAGCGCAAGTAGGAGAAATAAAAGAATGGGTTGAACCGGTATCAAATAAAGTATAAACTTCTTTAGAGTTTATAATAAGCTTACCCGTGATGACCTCATTCGGGTTCCTTGCTCTCTGGGAGTTCACAACAAACGCTCTCCCTTGCACAACCGGTTTTGACTTTTCTGGGACGGCTTTTGGTGCCTCCATCCTAGCTGAATTTGTCTTCGGTAAACGACAAAATCGGGCTAAATGACCTTCTCTTCCACAATTATAACATGCTTTGGACGGCATCGCGCAGTTTGGACTGATGTGCCCCTCCCCTCCGCATTTGAAACATATGATAGGTGGTCGTTCTCCTTCCTTAACGACAGGTGCTGGTGCTGACGTCTTTCCATCATTGTTGAATCTCCTCTTCTTGAAATGTCCATTCTTATTGTTTTGGCCCTGATTACCACCGAAGTGGTTACCATTTCTGGCCTGTTGATTCCCTCCACGCTTGTTGTCACCGCTTCGATGACTGCTCTCACTGGTATTATCATTTTGCCGGCTGCTCTCTTTTGGTTGCGTTGTCTCGTTATCGCGCTCCACCAACTGAGCCCTATTTACAACATCTGAATACAAACACAGTTTATGAGAAACAAGATGTTGACGTATCTCCGGCTTCAAACCTCTTAAAAACATCCGCGTCATTCTTTCTTCATTATCCACCAGGTGGGACGCAAACCGGGATAACTCCGCAAATTTTGCCTCGTACTGCGACACGGTCATATTATTCTGCTCCAATTTGATGAACTCCACCTCCTTCATGTGACGAATACTCTCGGGAAAGTATTTGTCGTTAAACAGCTCTTGGAACTTCTCCCAGGACATCTTCAGTGCGGCAGGTTGAGTACGCTTTATCGATTCCCACCAGTAATCTGCCTCTCCTCGCAACATAAAGGCGGCAAAGGGAACCTTTTGCTCCTCGGAGCAACCCAAGACATCAAATATCTTGGTGATCTGCTTTATCCATGTTTCAGCTACAAGTGGTTTGGGTTCTCCCTTAAACTCCGGTGGTCCCAGCTCCTTAAACTGTTTAGCGGTGACCGCCAGAGAGTTTCCAGTATTTCCACCTACGTTGTGGACAGGAGCCGCTTTCACCTGTTGTTGCATGAATTGCATAAAGCCTCTGAACATTTGATCATTCATCATTTGGTCAGTGTTGTTGTTTGCATGAGGATTGACACCTTCCTGATGCACATTATCCTGATTATTGATATGTGGTGAATCAACAGTCGTCTGTGCTCCATTGCTTCTCAGATGCCATTTTCAGATACTGTCACAAAATAAAAATTAATTGATATGTCATATATTATCCTTATATTATGACCGACCAATTAAATACCATGCAAATAAACTTAGGTATGCCATACTAGCGAAGGAATTCCCCGTCTCTCCCCTCCTAGTTCTATTCTCACATCTTAGCCAGGGATCATATCCCTAAGCTCTGATACCAACTGTGACGCCCCCAAAATTAGGTATACATCACCCATCTTGGGTCGTCAGATACATAGTACAGAATACAAATACAACTGATTAATACATCTGTCGTGTACAATACGACAAAACATAAACTGTGAGTTTGAATACAAATATTATCTTCTAGAGAGTATTCATACTCAAAAGGAGTCCTCATTACATTTATTAACACACCATTACATAGAATAGTGAGGACTACTAACTAATACTATCATTCGGACCATCACTCCGTACCCCGACTTGTCCCAGCTACGTTCTCATTTCCTGAAGAGAACAGTGAAAGAAAGGGTGAGCTCAACTAGCCCAGTAAGAAATATTATGACTAAGATAATGCAGAATAAATTATCATTAGCCTTCAACAATGTTAAACTGATAAAATATAATAGACATCAAGTTTAACTGTAGCGGAACAAGCAATCCATTAAAAGAGTCAAGTAGAAAATAAACTCTACTATCTTTTATGATTTAAAAAGTTTTTCAACACTGTAATCGCTGAGACTCAGCTTAATAAAATAATCCACATCATCGAATCACCCCTGCACTACGGCCAAGGATATTCGTGTATTCATTAATGGTCATGATCATGCCAACAACTGTCCATCAATGCACTACGGGCCAATGAGGACTTTTACCACATCATTTGTAACATTACGGTCATGATTATACCGAATAATCCCTGGTCATAATCATACCAAGTCCATCTATGCACTACAGGCCACAGATGACTTTCAACATTTTATAAACATGAGGATGATGACAATGATATAAGAATTCAATAAAACAAGTTCAAGAATTAATTTATCCAGGAATTAACAACGTCCAAATTGTCAACATGATACTGCATTGTGGAGTAAAATTCAAGAATGCTTAGAAGAATATTTTCTTGAAAAGATACTGGATGAAACGCAACTATCAAGGATATTCCACAAATTTCATGGAGTATAGAAGTCAAAACTTAACCAACTGAGTATAATAAAGAATGGAATAACAAAAGAAATCACCATGCATGCGATAGACCGCACAGACAGGTTATTCCAACAGAATAATAAATAATGGAACCAGGTCCGGCGTAAACGCACAGACAGGATATTCTGACAGAATAATAAATAATGGAACCAGGTCCGGTGTAAAACACACAGACAGGATGTTCCAACAGAATAATAATAAAAACGGAACCAGGTCCGGTGTAAAACACACAGACAGGATGTTCCAACAGAATAATAAACGGAACCAGGTCCGGTGTAAAACACACAGACAGGATGTTCCAACAGAATAATAGAAGAATGTCACCAAGTATAGGGTAGACCGCGTATACTGGTTATTCCAACAGAATAATAACGAATGGAATAACAGAAGTTCTCTTCATGAATATAAAAGAAATAATATTCCCTACCTTAAAAGAACTGGATATTGGAAAAGTGGTGTAGCAGAATACTTTTAGTCTCTCTCTCTCTCTTATTCTCTCTATACTTTCTCTCTCTATAGCTTGAATGAATTCGTGAAAAATAATGAAGCCCTAGGCCTCTATTTATAGAAAAACTGAGGGTGGCTCTTGGTCTTAACGAAGGGTCCAATGACTCTTGGTAATATTGAAGGGACAACTACTATTGACGAAAGTAATTACTATTGACCAAGGTAAATACTATTGACCAAGGTAAATACTATTGACCAAGGTAAATACTATTGACGACGGTAATTACTATTGACGACGGTAATTACTATTGACGAAGAGACTCTTAGATGATGACATATGGCCCCCCATAAAATAACCAAACTTACCACAACGTCTCAATAATATAACATATTATACAGATGATACTATGACAATAATTTAAGAGATATGATGCAGCAATTACTGTAGCAATAATTGAGTATAGCTGAGTGACTTCTCACGTAAGCATCAATAATCAATACCGTGTGCTACTATGCAACCACGCGTATTACTGTACTTTTACTACCGAGTAGTTCAACAGTTTTAACGGTTTTAACGGTAACACCTCAGCCGTTATTTTTATAGAAAGATAATTCTGTCGTTTTCTCAATCCGACAATAATTCCGTTGTGGGGTCCACCAATGATTGTGCCGTCGTACGAATATTCCTCGACAAAAAGAATATTCTCCGACCAAACAAATATTTTATAACAACTTGCTTACTTTGCAAAATTTATAAATATTACCCACAACTATAACATTATATCAAATTAACTCCATAATATTCAAAAATGATATTTATAGAAAATTCATCTTTATTTATAAAAATTGGGGTCTTACATATGTGATTCTTGAAATCTATCTGTTGAAGACATCCGTTGAAGCATTAAATGCGTTAGACATTTCTGAACTTTGATGGAGACTTTTTTGCACATCTTCTGAATTGCATTCTAGCCCACTGACACAACAGACTGCTTTCTCACCTAACACCTGAAAAGGTGTTTTCGTCTGACCCATGGTCCTTTCCTTAGCTTCTTCAATACGTTTCTTTGTTGTATACTAAGGATATCTTTTGTTTTATTGGGACTGGTGAGGACTTCAACCTTTATAACCCATTCTACATTTGTTGGGATTTATCTTTAAACAAATGGGCAAGGCTCGATGCTTCTGACACAGGCAGATGATACTCTACGATTCTGATCGTGGTGTCTTGTTACCTTGGTGCTTGATCTGATACTAGCACACGTGAACACTACGATATCTTTTAAGGGCTGGAACACTACAATCTTTACTTGCTTATCTTGTAGACTCTAAGTTTTCGAGAGCACACTACGATCTTTGAGTTGGCTCGGCAAACGTTGGGACCACTCTACGATTTTCGAAGAGGCTATTCAAGGCAGGCACACTACGATCCTCGAATCTCTACAATTCTGCCTTGGCTTTCTGCAATCTCTTGATCAGCTCGATAGACTACAATCTTGTTGAAGCATATCTATTACATCTCAAGATATAGATCAACCTAACATCTTTTATCTCTTCATCTATACATTCATTTACAGAATAATAAACATTAAAAACTTAGATCAACCTAACAAATTTGATCTATCACTAAGTCCTTGTACATATATTCATTGAAGGACTTTACATATAATCATGAGCATTTACTTTAAACATCAAATCAAAATATGTACTTTCCCAACAATTTCGACATTCCAGACACAAATATCCAGTTCGCATCTTCAAATTCCACTCCTAACTCTGATTTTGACTTTTCTCTATAAAAATCAATTGTTGACTTTGACCAAAAAGTCAACCCTGACACATTTTGTGTTTACAGTCCTTTCTGACTAAACTTGACATTTCGAACGCAACCGAGTAGTCTGTGCTTCAAAATTCTATCCATAAATTAAATTTTGAGTTTTAAATTGCTTCTAGATATTCCTCCCAAGTTTGGGCTAAATTTTGGACCATTTATTTATTTTTTTAGGCTATCTAATAAATTGTTTGGGACATGTATCATAAATTTTATATTACCATAATTATTTAATTAGGATTTCTAGTCCACTTACTTTGAACTTTAAATAATTAATCCTTCAATGATACACACTCTCTACATTAGTCATAAGTATTCACTTCATTGATAAATAATTAATATTCTCCTATATTAGGCCAGACATTTAATTCAACGTCTATTAAAATATCTTTATTTAGTTTGCTACATTCAATAAGCCTTTTCAAATGGCTTGACATAATGGATTTTATTAATCCAACTTTTCAATATCTTTTGGTCATATTCTTAAATTTAGAATACCATATTAATAACTTGTGTCATCCTTACAAGTCCTCTTAATAATCAAATATTTAAGCTTATTTACTATGATCATATGGCTTGCTATATATATTATTTTGACTTGCCATATGCTTAATCCCTTAGTAATATCTTTATTCTTCAACCTTTCTATCGTTCACATTTAATTCTCTTTACCTTCTTTCAAATATTAAACCATATAGGTTTTTTTCAAAATTTGTAATCATTCCTCTATTTTCAAATCTAGATTTTATTCTTTAAATCTTTATTTAATTATTTGAGATATTATTTACAAGTCTCATACATTTTTGGGTTATCACAGCATCGGCTACGGCTTTATACTTTACATTCTTCTCCTCTAACCTAGTTTTCACTTCGGCCAGAACATCTCGAACTTGCTCAGCCAGGTTTTTAGCAGAAACACTGTTCCCAACAACCTTGGGAAGACATATCAAGTCTATCACATGTTTAGGAGACTGTCGATACACTAAAGCAAAAGGAGATTGACCCGTAGCAGTGTGAATAGCATTATTATATGCGAACTCAGCTTGTGCAACGCCACATTCCACTGTTTCGATTTATCACTGGCCACAAATACTCCTAATCAAATTGCCTAGCGTTAAGTTCAGATTTTCAATCTATCCATCAGTCTGTGGATGTGCAATGCTACTGAACTTCAAAGTAGTATCCATCTGTCGCCATAGTGTGATCAAAAAATGTCTAAGGAACTTTGAATCTTTATCAAAAGTGATAGACTGAGGAACTTCATGTAGACGAACCACTTCCCGAAAGAACAACTGAGCCACGTGGGATACATCAGAGGTCTTCCAACAAGGAATTAAATGTCCCATCTTAGAGAACTAATTAACCACAATAAACACAAAGTCCACTTCCCGTTGAGTCCGAGGGAGACCCAGTACAAAAACCATCGACAGATCCTACCATATAGCACTCGGTACTGGTAGAGGCATGTAGAGACCTGTATTATGAGATTGACCCTTCACAGTCTGACACACATAGCGCTTGCGAACAAAGTTTCCTACATCGCGCTTCAGCTGAGGCCAAAATTACCGTTCGACTACACCACTGATGGTCTTGTCACATCCCAAATGATCACTAAACCATCCTCCATGTAATTCCTGAATCAGTCTCTCTCTCAACAAACCCCGAGGTATACATAATGGATTTCCACAAAACAGATAGCCATCAACCACATGAAACTCTCCCTTTGTTTGTTTTTTAGCACACTTCCCCCATACTTCGGAAAAATCTTCATCATCCGCATACAGCTCTTTCAGAAACTAAAACCCAATAATCTTTTGACGCATAATGACCAACAGACTCGCACGCCAACTCAATACGTCTGCTACCTTATTTAAAACACCCGATTTATGCTTCAGAACAAAAGGAAATTTATGCAAAATGGTTGCATATCAAACGTGCATATTGCTCAGGCTTCTCTAACTGTTCAGGTACTTCAACGCTTGATGATCAGTATACAAAATATATTTACGTTGAATCAGATAGTGTTCCCAATATGTTAAAGCTCGAACAATAGCATAAAACTCTTGGTAATACGTACTCCACTTTTGCCTCACATCACTTAGTTTTTCACTAAAAAATGTCACTAGTTTCTTCTCTTATAACAAAACTTCCCCAACTTGAATACCACTAGCATCACACTCCACCTCGAATAGCTTCTCAAAACTAAGTACAGCAAGAACAGGAGTAGTACACAGTTTCTCCTTGATAACTGCAAAAGTTGTATCAACTGCTTCTCCCCATTGAAATTTATCTTTCTTTAAACACTCGGTAATGGGTGCCACAATGGTACAATAATCTTTAATAAATCGGTGATAAAACATTGCCAACCCATGAAAACTTCTTACATCTCTTACGTTCTTAGGAGTAGGCCAATCACGTATAGCCCTCACCTTCTCTTCTTCAACCATAATACCCTCCGAACTGGCCACATATCCAAGGAATAACAGATGTTCGGCCAGCCAACTACATTTCTTAAAGTTAATGAAGAGTTTGTTTTTGGCCAAAACCTCCAACACAGCCCGAAGGTGTTCTATATGGTCTTCCTCATTCTGACTATAAATAAGTATATCATTAAAATAAACGAAAACATATTTCTCGTTGAAAGGTCGTAATACCTGATTCATAAGTCGCATAAAAGTACTGGGCGCATTGGACAATCCGAAAGGCATGACTACCCACTCGTAGAGTCCATCCTTTGTTTTGAACGATATTCTCCATTCATCACCAGGTTTGATCTGAATATAATGATATCCGCTCCGAAGATCTATCTTTGAGAACAACTTGGAACCTTCCAATTTATCTATCATGTCATCCAACCTCAGAATCGAGAAATTGTATCTGACAGTTATCTTGTTAATTGCTCGACTATCAATGCACATCCTCTAACTGTCTTCACGTTTCGACGCCCGGAGTGAGTTTTGGACTCCTAAATTTTTTTAAGTGTTCTTTATAAAAGTTTGGAAAAAAGAGGATACCTTGGCCACTGGAGCTCAGAATCGAGTCATGTAAGTTGTAGCGTGTTCGAAATATCTAAGAGGTGTTTCGCCTATGATTTCGCATCATTTCAACGCCAGGGGCGAGTTTTGGTCTACTTTCCCTAAATTTTTCTAAGTGTTCTTTATACAAGTTAGGCAAAAGAGCAGATAACTCGGTTATCGGAGCTCTGAATCTAGTCTCGTAAGTTGTAACATGTTCAAAATATCTAAGAGGTGTTTCGCATATGGTTTCGTATCGTTTCGACCCCCGGGGTTAGTTTTGTTCTACTTTTCCTAAATTTTTCTAAGTTTTCTTTCACTACAACAAAGAGGCTTATTTCCGACGAAATATTCAGTCGGTATTAAAGATATTCTGTCGAAGTTAACCTTATTTTCGACAGAATATTCGATCAGTAATTTGGTCGTATATAAGCAGGTAGAAAGTAAGTCCGTCGGTCTTTCGGTCGGGGATACTTAAACTCGACAGAATTATCGTCGACCGAATATTCAGTCGGAGTTAATATATTTTCGACTGAAAATAGTCTGTCGAGGATATTCGGTCGATGATAATCATGCCACGTGGCAGCCTGTCCAAAATGGTAAAGACCTTAACCTCGGCGGAAGTCCGTCGAGATTACCACTATTCCGTCGAGATTACCATTATTTTCGACGAAAATCCGTCGATAATAGTACTATTCCGTCGAGAATAGTATGTGTTTTTTTTAATGTTTTATTTATTTTTGCAATATTCAGGGATTTAACCCACATCTATTGTACCGGTACCTATTCATGTTTTCCCAACAACACATACACAAGCTAACAATATGGCCAACATGAATCCCATTAATTTAAACTAAACATAAACAAAACTAAAGTAAAAATGAGAAGTAACTAAATGAGATGAATTAGAATTAACTTAATAAGGCCCAATAACATGAATTACAATTACCAAGGCCAACAATATGTCAAAAACCAACTAAATGAGAAGTAAAAATGTCAAAAATATCCCATTAATCTAAACTAAACAATATCAAACATCCCATTAAGCTAAATTAAACTAAATATCAAACGCAACGTAAATTGGGGACTATTCGACATTCACTCCTAATGAGTGAATGTCGAACGGGTTTCTAAGTTGACACCTCCAAAGCATGTATGTCTTCATCAAGATAAACTAAGTATATCATTTACTTAGTTTGAACGATATGATCTGGTTCTCATATTTTATTATGGGAACTAAATCATATCATTCAAACTAAGCAAATGCTACTTAGTTTATTTTGCTAATGAAAAACTAAGTAAGTGTTACATAGTTTATTGAATATTGCATCCCAACTAAGCAAATGCTACTTAGTTATTAATTGTATTTAATTGTACTTAATTTTATTTAATTGTATTATATTATATTGCATCCCAACTAAACAAATACTACTTAGTTATTAATTGTATTTAGTTGTATTTAATTTTATTTTATTGTATTTTATTTAATTATGATTTTATTTAACTAAGTAAGTGCTACTCAGTTTAATTATATTTATTTTGCATTATATTATTTTAAATTAAATTAAGTCAATTTTTTATTTAATTTAATTTGTATTATCTTAAATTAAATCATATTTTTATTTTATTTTAAATTAAAAAAAATTATTTTTAATATAATTTAATTTAATTTAAATTTATTTTATTTATAAAATTAAATTTATTTTATTATTTTTTAATTATCTAATTTTAATCTTTTTTTATTAAAATTAATTTAATTTATTAAATTAAATTAAATTAAATTTATTATGATTTGTTATTTTATTTTATTTAAATTAAATTAAATTTTTTTATTAAATGTAATTTTTTGTTTTATATTAAATTATTTTATATCAATTTATTTATTTTAATAGTAATAAACTAAGTAAATGACTTAGTTTATTTTACTATTGAAAAACTAATTAAATAATATATAAATACATCTTGGGTCCACAAATTTGGCAAATGAATAATTCTGACAAAAATTCCGTCGAGAATTCCATCAGAAATAACAAATATGACAATTCTAAATCTAATCATTCAACCAACAACTGCACATTATATTATATAAGGTAACAAACTAACAATACATGACTAATTATGCTCAGCCCCAATCATTCATATAAAAAACATATTCAATGTATAACTTCTTAAATTAGTAAAACTATGTCAGTAATTAATCAAAATGAAAAACTGCCCAATTCAATATATACATATTCAATGTATGCTCGGTTACTCCAAAATGAAAAACTGCCAAATTCAATATATACATATTCAATGTATGCTCAGTTGCACAATTTCAGTACACAAATTAAAATGGACATCTGAAATCACTAAACATATTTATGCATTTCAGAAAATAAAAATTGTAAATAAGCAAACTTTTGAACCTGTAATGCAAACAATTGACCGAATGGCCAAAACGAACCAGCTGCCTCCGTGAAGATCGAACACCACCGTCGTGTGGTTGTCGTCGACCGAAGGTAGCAGTGGAGTGGATGGGAAGTAGGCAGTGGAATAGGAGTATTGGCAATGGAGAGTGACGAACGGAGGTGGGGAGGTGGCGAACGGAGGTCGGGAGATGGGGAGAGTGGCGAACGGAGGTCAGGAGGTTGGGAGGGGCAACGACAGAGCATGGCAGGGAGATGGAGAGGAACGGCAGAGAAAGAAAGATAATATGAGAAATGAAATCTCATTTGGGGCAGCTGCTAAATGAAATTAGGTTTAGATTATTTCTGACGTAATTCTGTCGATGTTAGATCCGTCGATTATATGTTAAGTTTGACAAAATTTCAATTAACTATATATACATTCCGTCGAGTTTATCTTTGGCGCAGGCGGGAAGCTTTGGCGCCATAAGGGATATTAATTTTCGACAGAATTTCGTCGTAGATAGAATAATTTTGAGGGAATTAATGCCGACTGAATATTCCGTCGAGTATATTATAAGGTCGACCGATTTGAGTCCGTCGGAATTAATTTCGTCGAGCATAACCTGTTTTCTTGTAGTGTTTATAAAAGTTAGACAAACAAGCGGATAACTCAACCACCAGAGCACAGAATTGAGTCTCATAAGTTGTAACGTGTTTCAAATATCTAAGAGGTGTTTCACCTCTAGTTTCTCGTCGTTTTGATGTCTGGAACGAGTTTTAGTCTACTTTTCCTTTTTTTTTCTAAGTGTTCTTTATACAAGTTAGTCAAACGAGCGGATAAATCAGCCACCAGAGCTTGGAATCGAGTCATGTAAGTTGTAACGTATTTGAAATATGTAATTCATCTATGGTTTCGCGTCGTTTTGACGTTCTGGGCCCTTTTTGGTATGCTTTTCCTAAATTTTTCTAAGTGTTCTTTATACAAGCTAGGTAAACGAGCAGAGAACTTGACCACAAGAACTCAGAATCGAATCTCGTAAGTTATAACATGTTTGAAATATTTAAGAGGTGTCTCACTTATGGTTTTGTATCATTTCGACGCCCAAAGTGAGTTTTGGTCTATTTTTCCTTAATTTTTCTAAGTGTTCTTTAAACAAGTTCGAAAAACAAGCGGATAACTCGGCCACCGAAACTTAGAATCGAGTCCCTTAAGTTATAACGTCTTTAAAATATTTAGGAGGTGATTCGCCTATGATTTCGCGCAGTTTCGATGCCCGGGGGTGAGTTTTGGTCTACTTTTCCTAAATTTTTCTAATTGTTCTTTGTATAAGTTTAGTAAACAAGCGGATAAATCGGCCACCAGAACTCAGAATTGAGTCTCGTAGGTTTTTAAGTGTTCAAAATATCTAAGAGGTGTTTTCCTATGGTTTCGCGTCGTTTCGACACCTGGGGTCCATTTTGGTCTAGTTTTCTTAAGTTTTTCTAAGTTCTTTTTATTTAAGTTAGGGAAACTAACTTTTTAATAGTTTATATAATCAATATAATATTTATTTTTACAAAATATATAATTAAAGAAATACATTAATATTTTTATTTACCTGTCAAATATGTGGAGGAATGAAATTTGCAAATACAATTGTGCATACTTGTTACTTTTGCAGGTGGTTCACAACCTGCTACCTCTGTATCTTTTCTTGCATTAAGTAATTCCTAGATATAGCTTCAGGACATTTAACTATTTTTGACGTCGTTGCACTATTGATCCTATTTTTTTTTCATTTTTTACATCCGATTTTCCTAGTAATAGGCTAGATGGGTTGCCAATCTCATTATCTTTTTCAATGATTGTTACTTTCTGCCGCAGTGAAGTTATATTATCTTTTTGTAGCCACTTCTGCAGGTGGTTCACAACCTGCTACCACTATAAACAATGGATTCTCATTCAATATTCCTACAACACTCTGCAACAGAGTCGACCCTGGGCAAGAGCCAGCTGGGCAACCACCCAGGGCCCACAGTTGAGGGGGGCCTAAATTTTTTAATAAACTTATGTATTTATGTGTATAAAAAAATAAAATAATAAAAAGATTAGCGATATTATGCATTAAAAATGATATGTTAGAAAGCATTAAAAATGATATATTAAAAAACATTAAATATGATAATATAATTGATGATTTTGCATTTAAAAGTGCAACAAGAAGACATTTTAAATGATGTTTTGTGGTTTAGATTTTATTTGGCAAAATTAAAGAAATACTCACTGTAGTTGGTAGGTTTTACTGATTACACCATTAAACTTTTAATTTTTTAAATTACACCACTAAACTAATTATTATTTTGAAATTGGGTCATTCCGTTAAAAAAATGGACGTTAATTTTTTATCTATAAAACTAATGAATTACCCACTGTAGTTGGCACATTTTACTGATTACACCATTGAACTTTTAATTTTTTAAATTATCCCATCAAACTAATTAAAAATAATTATTTTAAATATTTTTAAATATAATTATTATTTTAAGTAAAAAATATTAGAAACTTTTTTTTCTTCATAAAATGACTAGAGTTTCATAAAATATAGATTCAAAAAAATTAAAGTGATTTTAAATTAAATTAATGTCTACTTAATTTTTTTAACAGAATGATCTATTCTTAATATTAGAAATTTTAAAAAAAAAACTAAAAATAGAAATTAAAATTAAAAAATAGTAAAAGATAATTATAAAACTGATTCAATTTTTTCAAAAAAGAAATTAATAATTTTTATAAATAAATATTATTTTCAAGAAAAAAATTGGAAAATTCTTCATATTCTAAAAAAATGAGAAAAATTTTATAAAATATAGATTCAAAAAATTAAATTTTATTTTCAAAAGGAAAAAAAAAAAAATTTAAAACCAGTAAAGTTTCATAAAACTTTAATTTTTTTAAATCTATATTTTATGAAACTTTACTCATTTTATGGAAAAAATTAAAGTTTCTAATATTTTTTACTCAAAATAATAATTATTTTTAAAAATATTTAAAATAATTATTTTTTAATTAGTTTAATGGGATAATCTGAAAAATTAAAAGTTCAATGGTGTAATCAGTAAAACGTGTCAACTACAGTGAGTAATTCATTAGTTTTGTAGATAAAAAATTAACGTCCGTTTTTTTAACGAAATAACCCTATTTCAAAATAATAATTAGTTTAGTTGGGTAATTTAAAAAATTAAAAGTTCAATTGTGTAATCAGTAAAACTTGTCAACTATAATGGGTATTTCATTAGTTTTACCGATTTCATTAATATTTTTATTTTGTAGGTACATGTGATGATTATTTGCTTCGATGACATTTTAAAGTGTTCTTCCTTATCTTTTGTAAATTCTTATAATTTTAATAAAAATAATTAGTTGATAATTTTTTTATTTTTTTATTTAATTTGTATAACGGGGCACAATTGAAAAAATTTCCCCTGGGCCTTAAAAAATCTAGGACCGGCTCTGCTCTGCAATACTTTTCAATATTCCTCCTTCATCTTCATTTCAGCAATTTCACTTTAAGTTTTAGTAGGAGGTGGATTGGCGAAGGGTGAAGGGGTGGTTGCTGGTGTGAGAACGATGGTGGTGGTATTTTGGGGTTGTTGGGGTTATCTATTTTGGGTAATATATAGTAACAACGGGGAGAATAATTTCAATTGTGGGTTGAATAGAAGATAAGATGCAGCACCGGCCCTGGACTAAAGCCCAAGGTGCCCGGGCTTTAGGCCCATAAATTTTTGGGGCCCCCTTTAAATATTCTCTTCTTTTCATTACTTACATAGAATACTTAAATAAAAAGCAAATAATTTGGTGAGTGATTGCGTCAATTGAACTTCTCCAACTCTCACTGACTTCGTCTCCTTCAGGCTTCATCACTGTCCCTGCGGCCCTGCCATAGCTGAATTACATATAGATATAAATACAGATAGAAAATCAGAAGGCTCAAGTGTTAAATGATATTCAAGTATTCCTTCTCACAAATTTCAAGCTAATTTCAGCTATTAATTCTATTTTTTAGGGTTTTGAAATTAATTATTTTGTTTATGAGATTTAGAAGCATTGTTTAATTTAATTGGGCTTGATGACTGATTGAGTAGATTTGTTTATGCTATTGTGGATTTGTTTATACTATTATTAATTAAGTGAAAATTTTGAGTTTTACACTATCTACCATGGGTACTATTTAAAGAATAACCAAACAGGTAAACTCTTGTCATAGCTTGGATACGCACCCCCTGATTGATCTCTGTGAAACTATTTGAAATTCAGTAAAGTTACATTCCATTACCTGAACTATAAAATTGTATACTTCTTTATTTATAATTTGCCCATTATAAGCGAGTGTTATTCAAGAGGAGCTGTTGATGATATCATCCACCCCTCTATTGATGATATTATGTCTTTGAACTGATTACTATTTTGAATTACTGATAATGTGATATCTGAATGATGCTTTAAAAATATTAAAATAGTCTGTTATTATATTTGGTATTCTTTTGTATTTATGCTCTTTTGTTCAGAGAAAGTTCTTAGTTTTTTTATACCTATCTTAATAGCAATTCGTAAAGGGCCCAATTTTATTTTTTTTTTGTCACTTTAGGCCCTGAAAAACTCAGGGTCGGCCCTGACAAGATGGGTTCTGCAGTGGGTTGAGTGGTGGGGGCGGTAGCCTGAGTGTGTTGTCTACTCCCTCGGTTCCATAATAAGTGTCGCTTTAAAAAACTGATTCCTAATTAAGTGTCGTTTGTAGATTTTTAGGAGAAATTTTCTCTTATCTTCCTAACTTACCCCTAAACTATCTCATCTTCATACTCCTATTTAATTTCAACTTATGTTCCCAATTTCTCTTATATTCCTTCTCCTCCACATGTCCTTACACAAACAACCCGGATCCCCCACCACATGGGTTTTTCCCTACTCCAGAACACATGAGTTTTTTTCGGCTGCTCCAGGGAGGATGTCGGCGATTTTCACTGTCGGCGTGTTGGCGAGGAACAAAAAGGGTGACTGTGACGCCCCCAAAATAGGTTCATTCCATCCAACCTATTCTGAGTCGCCAAATACATGGTACAGAAAACAACTATAACTTTATTACAACAATTGTCGTGCAAAATACAACAACACATATGCTGTGAGTTTGGATACAGATATATACCAAATGTGACTCATGTTCCAACCGTGGACATCACCTCACAATGACACCTTACATAAAGGTATAGTCAAAAACTGTTCTAGAAATTAAAATCTTTGGGAAGTGTTCAAGGAAACCTTCGTACATGGGAGGCCACGCGTCTAGGTTATGATAGATATCATATGGCCACAGAATTATCCTTGGTTGACCCAATAGACCCCAAAAAAAAACGAGAAGATTACTATCATATTCTTCCCAATGGTGAGTCTTCTCCACTGTCTCTAATTGAGAATTATACTTCAAACAAACACCAAGATTATATAGGTAGTGCCCATAGATATACTCAGCAAGTGGATGAGCACAACCCTGTCCTATGATGACACGAGGTTGTATGTCATTAGACATCTTGTATGATAGTGACAAAACACCCTTCCAACGTTGGGTTCGCCTCACCCTATTTTCTTCACCAAATATAACTACTAAATGATAACCACCGTTCTATTCCCTTGTTATCCCCGCTCGACCCAGCTACACTCTTATTACCTGAAAGGAATTGTGAACAGAAGGGTGAGCACAACTAGCCCAGTAAAGAATATCATGACTAAAGATAAATAAATTATCAATAGTCTTCATCAATAATAAATCAGAGATTTAGAACATATGGTAGATGATAAAAAATTTCAACCATAGTTGCAGCGGAACATGCAATCCATTAGAAGAGTCAAATAGACCATAAAGTCCATTATCTCTTCCATGTTAAAAATCCACCAACAATGTTTTATCCATGTAACATCACTCAATAGTTCCTTTCCACAATCATATGAATAACTCATAATCATAACTGTAGTTCTAAATTCCTCTTCTCATCTAGGACGAAGATAATTTTCATCACCTGAAACATCAAACATCATGGTTATACCAAATCACAGTTCCTGTTCATAATCATACTAATAACTTCATCTTTGCACTACGGGGAAAAGATATTCATCAACAAGTCATCTTTGCACTACAGGCCAAAGATATTCGTCAACAGTTCATCTTTGCATTACTGGCCAAAGATATTCATCAACAGTTCATCTTTGCATTACTGGCCAAAGATATTCATCAACAGACCATCTTTGCACTACAGGCCAAAGATATTCATCTACAATTCATCTTTGCACTACAGGCCAAAAATATTCCTCAACAATTCATATTTGCACTACATGCCAAATATATTAATAACTCAAAGAATATATAATCATTTAAGAATTTATATAAACAATAATTATAACCATGTTGATCAATTCACCTTTGCACTTAAGCTAAAGATATTCACTTATAAATTCAATGGTCATGATCATACCAGTCACAATTCAACTTTGCACTACTGGCCAAAGAGAACCCATAGTCATGATCATACCAAAAATCTACCCATCTTTACACTCCAGTGAAAGAGAATTTCAACATCAAGGTTATAAAAATGTTATATATGATGATAAAAATAATATGATCAACATATAGTTTTAATCTCAAGAGTAATATTCGTAACTCATGAATAGTAACCCCGACACAAAAGATAGAAATTCTACAATAAAATTCATACCAATATTTCGGTATAATGATATTGAAAGAATAACATTACTTAAATTTATAAACAATTTATTTTAATTGTTTACACTTTACTAATTAATGCATTTAATCATCATAAAATGCCAACTCTTATAATTTCATCATCAATAACCAAAACCCTCATCAAAAATCTGCATATACCTCATATAGGATTCTCAAGCCATAAAATCCTATTTTCCAATTTTCTTTCTTCACAAAACATATTTAATTCATTTACTCATAACTAGACCATTTTTATGAAAAATACCAAATCAGTTCCAAAAATATTTCTTTTCTGGAATTTAGCATAATATAGTCCCATAGTGAACATATATTTTTCTCAGAATTTTTAAAAGTCATTTACTATTTTTCATATGGCCAAAATAACCGAATATTTAGATATTTATCAAAAATTGTACTTTTGTCTAAAAATTCTGAAATTTACAGAGTATACTTCTATCATATACATGTACTCCCAATAAAATTTCATCAAAATATTTTGGAGTTAACCACAAGGAATTATAAGCGGTTACTTTTAAAATAGTCTTTTCTCATAAAATTCATAACTCTCAATCTATACATCTAAAAATCACCATTTTTGGACACAATCAATAAAACTCATCAAAATATCATTTCAAATTTTTCCAAAATTTTTGAAGTTCAGAAAAATTACGAAACTAAAAATCATAACAACCCTTAAAATCCCTTACTATCCCTTACCTCAAAAGAGCAGTACTTCTGATCGGTATAAGGCTGAAGAAAACTTGCACTGATGAATAGAAACTCACAGAGTATCTAAAAACTCACAAAATATGCTTCATAATATAGAGAGAGAAAGAGAGAAAGCTTATGTTTCTGGTGTGATTTTCAATTCTAACTTAGCCCTCTATTTATAGGAAAATTTTGGTAGGTATGACCTGCAACCTGATGGCTTTACCTGCTACTATTCCCACCCACCACATTTGAAATATAATTCAGCACATTTCTTCACCAACCACAAGTGGGGCCCACCAATTCTAGAATTTTCCACCAAAATGATAAACTCCAAAAATTCAACAATTTCTGAACCAGTCATCTCGTAAAATTCATAACAAATCATACGTTCATTTTTAACGGTTCAAAATTTGTGGGCATATACTCAACTTATATATGTATAACATATCCAAAAATTACCACGATCCAACGGTCGGATTAAAAATTATAACCCCCGCAAAATATCTCAAAAACCCTGATTTTTAATACCTTCATTCCGACAAAAATACGGATAAAAACCTCAACATTAACTCCTTCATTTTTAACCACAAAAATATATCCCTCGTTTATATCCACAATAAATAAATATTTCCTTATCATATGAATCAATAATTAATTATTCACAAATAATATTACAGAATCACATTTATGACAACCAGGCCGTTCCCAGGAAAGAGGGGGCTTTCCAATAAGAATTTTTTCCTTACTGGCGCGCAATTAAATGACCAAACCTCTCCTTAGACAGAACTTTCTAGACATTGCCAATAATGTTATCTAATAATACTATTCAAATAATATGAATTATTGATCTGATAATGGGAAATACTGTGCAGCAACAATTATTGAACAACAATAATATAAAATTTTAACGTAGCAATTATTGAATCAATAAAATAAAATATTGAACAGTAATTACTGTAACAATTATTGAGTAGTGCCTTCTTACGTAAGAATCAATAATTTCAAAAATACTGTGCAATACCGTGTGCTACTGTGCAATAACGCGTATTACTGTATTTTAACCACCGGGTATTCCAACAGTGTTAACGGTAACAACTACGCCGTTATTTGTAAAAACTCAAATTTGTCGTTTTCTTCACCCGACAGTTATTCGTTATGGGGCCCACAAATAGCTGTGCCGTCGTACGAATATTCCCCGACAGAAAGAATATTCCACGACCAAACGAATATTCCCCGACAACAATGAATATTTTATAACCACTTGCGTAGTTTGAAAAAATTTCATATATCACCCTTAACTTTAACTTTTATCAATTTAACCATTTACTGAATAGTAATTATAAGAAAAATTGAATACTTTTATTTCATAAAATTCGGGGTCTTACAATCTCCCCTCCTTATGAAATTTCGTCCTCGAAATTTACGTACCTGGTATTTCAAAGAGTTGAGAATACCTTCCTTTCATTTCAGATTGTCATCATAATTTCTCCATTTCTCATCTCCTGTTTTTCAAATATCATTCTAAAATACAGCTTCAAAACAAGGGTTAATTTAACAAATTAACATATCACATAATATCCCAATATTATGACTGACCAACAAATAAGCTTAGGTAGGACACACTAGCGAAGGATTTACTCATCTCTCCCCTCCTAGTTGTATTCCCCGATCTCTGCCAGAGATCATATCCCTAAGCTCTGATACCACCTGTGACGCCCCCAAAATAGGTTCATTCCATCCAACCTATTCTGAGTCGCCAAATACATGGTACAGAAAACAACTATAACTTTATTACAACAATTGTCGTGCAAAATACAACAACACATATGCTGTGAGTTTGGATACAGATATATACCAAATGTGACTCATGTTCCAACCGTGGACATCACCTCACAATGACACCTTACATAAAGGTATAGTCAAAAACTGTTCTAGAAATTAAAATCTTTGGGAAGTGTTCAAGGAAACCTTCGTACATGGGAGGCCACGCGTCTAGGTTATGATAGATATCATATGGCCACAGAATTATCCTTGGTTGACCCAATAGACCCCAAAAAAAAACGAGAAGATTACTATCATATTCTTCCCAATGGTGAGTCTTCTCCACTGTCTCTAATTGAGAATTATACTTCAAACAAACACCAAGATTATATAGGTAGTGCCCATAGATATACTCAGCAAGTGGATGAGCACAACCCTGTCCTATGATGACACGAGGTTGTATGTCATTAGACATCTTGTATGATAGTGACAAAACACCCTTCCAACGTTGGGTTCGCCTCACCCTATTTTCTTCACCAAATATAACTACTAAATGATAACCACCGTTCTATTCCCTTGTTATCCCCGCTCGACCCAGCTACACTCTTATTACCTGAAAGGAATTGTGAACAGAAGGGTGAGCACAACTAGCCCAGTAAAGAATATCATGACTAAAGATAAATAAATTATCAATAGTCTTCATCAATAATAAATCAGAGATTTAGAACATATGGTAGATGATAAAAAATTTCAACCATAGTTGCAGCGGAACATGCAATCCATTAGAAGAGTCAAATAGACCATAAAGTCCATTATCTCTTCCATGTTAAAAATCCACCAACAATGTTTTATCCATGTAACATCACTCAATAGTTCCTTTCCACAATCATATGAATAACTCATAATCATAACTGTAGTTCTAAATTCCTCTTCTCATCTAGGACGAAGATAATTTTCATCACCTGAAACATCAAACATCATGGTTATACCAAATCACAGTTCCTGTTCATAATCATACTAATAACTTCATCTTTGCACTACGGGGAAAAGATATTCATCAACAAGTCATCTTTGCACTACAGGCCAAAGATATTCGTCAACAGTTCATCTTTGCATTACTGGCCAAAGATATTCATCAACAGTTCATCTTTGCATTACTGGCCAAAGATATTCATCAACAGACCATCTTTGCACTACAGGCCAAAGATATTCATCTACAATTCATCTTTGCACTACAGGCCAAAAATATTCCTTAACAATTCATATTTGCACTACATGCCAAATATATTAATAACTCAAAGAATATATAATCATTTAAGAATTTATATAAACAATAATTATAACCATATTGATCAATTCACCTTTGCACTTAAGCTAAAGATATTCACTTATAAATTCAATGGTCATGATCATACCAGTCACAATTCAACTTTGCACTACTGGCCAAAGAGAACCCATAGTCATGATCATACCAAAAATCTACCCATCTTTACACTCCAGTGAAAGAGAATTTCAACATCAAGGTTATAAAAATGTTATATATGATGATAAAAATAATATGATCAACATATAGTTTTAATCTCAAGAGTAATATTCGTAACTCATGAATAGTAACCCCGACACAAAAGATAGAAATTCTACAATAAAATTCATACCAATATTTCGGTATAATGATATTGAAAGAATAACATTACTTAAATTTATAAACAATTTATTTTAATTGTTTACACTTTACTAATTAATGCATTTAATCATCATAAAATGCCAACTCTTATAATTTCATCATCAATAACCAAAACCCTCATCAAAAATCTGCATATACCTCATATAGGATTCTCAAGCCATAAAATCCTATTTTCCAATTTTCTTTCTTCACAAAACATATTTAATTCATTTACTCATAACTAGACCATTTTTATGAAAAATACCAAATCAGTTCCAAAAATATTTCTTTTCTGGAATTTAGCATAATATAGTCCCATAGTGAACATATATTTTTCTCAGAATTTTTAAAAGTCATTTACTATTTTTCATATGGCCAAAATAACCGAATATTTAGATATTTATCAAAAATTGTACTTTTGTCTAAAAATTCTGAAATTTACAGAGTATACTTCTATCATATACATGTACTCCCAATAAAATTTCATCAATATTTTGGAGTTAACCACAAGGAATTATAAGCGGTTACTTTTAAAATAGTCTTTTCTCATAAAATTCATAACTCTCAATCTATACATCTAAAAATCACCATTTTTGGACACAATCAATAAAACTCATCAAAATATCATTTCAAATTTTTCCAAAATTTTTGAAGTTCAGAAAAATTACGAAACTAAAAATCATAACAACCCTTAAAATCCCTTACTATCCCTTACCTCAAAAGAGCAGTACTTCTGATCGGTATAAGGCTGAAGAAAACTTGCACTGATGAATAGAAACTCACAGAGTATCTAAAAACTCACAAAATATGCTTCATAATATAGAGAGAGAAAGAGAGAAAGCTTATGTTTCTGGTGTGATTTTCAATTCTAACTTAGCCCTCTATTTATAGGAAAATTTTGGTAGGTTTGACCTGCAACCTGATGGCTTTACCTGCTACTATTCCCACCCA
Organism: Panax notoginseng; assembly: GCA_016801055.1. NCBI lineage: Eukaryota > Viridiplantae > Streptophyta > Magnoliopsida > Apiales > Araliaceae > Panax > Panax notoginseng. The sequence continues at coordinate 23,612,224 of CM029018.1, read as the reverse complement.
CCACATTTGAAATATAATTCAGCACATTTCTTCACCAACCACAAGTGGGGCCCACCAATTCTAGAATTTTCCACCAAAATGATAAACTCCAAAAATTCAACAATTTCTGAACCAGTCATCTCGTAAAATTCATAACAAATCATACGTTCATTTTTAACGGTTCAAAATTTGTGGGCATATACTCAACTTATATATGTATAACATATCCAAAAATTACCACGATCCAACGGTCGGATTAAAAATTATAACCCCCGCAAAATATCTCAAAAACCCTGATTTTTAATACCTTCATTCCGACAAAAATACGGATAAAAACCTCAACATTAACTCCTTCATTTTTAACCACAAAAATATATCCCTCGTTTATATCCACATAAATAAATATTTCCTTATCATATGAATCAATAATTAATTATTCACAAATAATATTACAGAATCACATTTATGACAACCAGGCCGTTCCCAGGAAAGAGGGGGCTTTCCAATAAGAATTTTTTCCTTACTGGCGCGCAATTAAATGACCAAACCTCTCCTTAGACAGAACTTTCTAGACATTGCCAATAATGTTATCTAATAATACTATTCAAATAATATGAATTATTGATCTGATAATGGGAAATACTGTGCAGCAACAATTATTGAACAACAATAATATAAAATTTTAACGTAGCAATTATTGAATCAATAAAATAAAATATTGAACAGTAATTACTGTAACAATTATTGAGTAGTGCATTCTTACGTAAGAATCAATAATTTCAAAAATACTGTGCAATACCGTGTGCTACTGTGCAATAACGCGTATTACTGTATTTTAACCACCGGGTATTCCAACAGTGTTAACGGTAACAACTACGCCGTTATTTGTAAAAACTCAAATTTGTCGTTTTCTTCACCCGACAGTTATTCGTTATGGGGCCCACAAATAGCTGTGCCGTCGTACGAATATTCCCCGACAGAAAGAATATTCCACGACCAAACGAATATTCCCCGACAACAATGAATATTTTATAACCACTTGCGTAGTTTGAAAAAATTTCATATATCACCCTTAACTTTAACTTTTATCAATTTAACCATTTACTGAATAGTAATTATAAGAAAAATTGAATACTTTTATTTCATAAAATTCGGGGTCTTACAATCTCCCCTCCTTATGAAATTTCGTCCTCGAAATTTACGTACCTGGTATTTCAAAGAGTTGAGAATACCTTCCTTTCATTTCAGATTGTCATCATAATTTCTCCATTTCTCATCTCCTGTTTTTCAAATATCATTCTAAAATACAGCTTCAAAACAAGGGTTAATTTAACAAATTAACATATCACATAATATCCCAATATTATGACTGACCAACAAATAAGCTTAGGTAGGACACACTAGCGAAGGATTTACTCATCTCTCCCCTCCTAGTTGTATTCCCCGATCTCTGCCAGAGATCATATCCCTAAGCTCTGATACCACCTGTGACGCCCCCAAAATAGGTTCATTCCATCCAACCTATTCTGAGTCGCCAAATACATGGTACAGAAAACAACTATAACTTTATTACAACAATTGTCGTGCAAAATACAACAACACATATGCTGTGAGTTTGGATACAAATATATACCAAATGTGACTCATGTTCCAACCGTGGACATCACCTCACAATGACACCTTACATAAAGGTATAGTCAAAAACTGTTTTAGAAATTAAAATCTTTGGGAAGTGTTCAAGGAAACCTTCGTACATGGGAGGCCACGCGTCTAGGTTATGATAGATATCATATGGCCACAGAATTATCCTTGGTTGACCCAATAGACCCCAAAAAAAACGAGAAGATTACTATCATATTCTTCCCAATGGTGAGTCTTCTCCACTGTCTCTAATTGAGAATTATACTTCAAACAAACACCAAGATTATATAGGTAGTGCCCATAGATATACTCAGCAAGTGGATGAGCACAACCCTGTCCTATGATGACACGAGGTTGTATGTCATTAGACATCTTGTATGATAGTGACAAAACACCCTTCCAACGTTGGGTTCGCCTCACCCTATTTTCTTCACCAAATATAACTACTAAATGATAACCACCGTTCTATTCCCTTGTTATCCCCGCTCGACCCAGCTACACTCTTATTACCTGAAAGGAATTGTGAACAGAAGGGTGAGCACAACTAGCTCAGTAAAGAATATCATGACTAAAGATAAATAAATTATCAATAGTCTTCATCAATAATAAATCAGAGATTTAGAACATATGGTAGATGATAAAAAATTTCAACCATAGTTGCAGCGGAACATGCAATCCATTAGAAGAGTCAAATAGACCATAAAGTCTATTATCTCTTCCATGTTAAAAATCCACCAACAATGTTTTATCCATGTAACATCACTCAACAGTTCCTTTCCACAATCATATGAATAACTCATAATCATAACTGTAGTTCTAAATTCCTCTTCTCATCTAGGACGAAGATAATTTTCATCACCTGAAACATCAAACATCATGGTTATACCAAATCACAGTTCATGTTCATAATCATACTAATAACTTCATCTTTGCACTACGGGGAAAAGATATTCATCAACAAGTCATCTTTGCACTACAGGCCAAAGATATTCGTCAACAGTTCATCTTTGCATTACTGGCCAAAGATATTCATCAACAGTTCATCTTTGCATTACTGGCCAAAGATATTCATCAACAGACCATCTTTGCACTACAGGCCAAAGATATTCATCTACAATTCATCTTTGCACTACAGGCCAAAAATATTCCTCAACAATTCATATTTGCACTACATGCCAAATATATTAATAACTCAAAGAATATATAATCATTTAAGAATTTATATAAACAATAATTATAACCATGTTGATCAATTCACCTTTGCACTTAAGCTAAAGATATTCACTTATAAATTCAATGGTCATGATCATACCAGTCACAATTCAACTTTGCACTACTGGCCAAAGAGAACCCATAGTCATGATCATACCAAAAATCTACCCATCTTTACACTCCAGTGAAAGAGAATTTCAACATCAAGGTTATAAAAATGTTATATATGATGATAAAAATAATATGATCAACATATAGTTTTAATCTCAAGAGTAATATTCGTAACTCATGAATAGTAACCCCGACACAAAAGATAGAAATTCTACAATAAAATTCATACCAATATTTCGGTATAATGATATTGAAAGAATAACATTACTTAAATTTATAAACAATTTATTTTAATTGTTTACACTTTACTAATTAATGCATTTAATCATCATAAAATGCCAACTCTTATAATTTCATCATCAATAACCAAAACCCTCATCAAAAATCTGCATATACCTCATATAGGATTCTCAAGCCATAAAATCCTATTTTCCAATTTTCTTTCTTCACAAAACATATTTAATTCATTTACTCATAACTAGACCATTTTTATGAAAAATACCAAATCAGTTCCAAAAATATTTCTTTTCTGGAATTTAGCATAATATAGTCCCATAGTGAACATATATTTTTCTCAGAATTTTTAAAAGTCATTTACTATTTTTCATATGGCCAAAATAACCGAATATTTAGACATTTATCAAAAATTGTACTTTTGTCTAAAAATTCTGAAATTTACAGAGTATACTTCTATCATATACATGTACTCCCAATAAAATTTCATCAAAATATTTTGGAGTTAACCACAAGGAATTATAAGCGGTTACTTTTAAAATAGTCTTTTCTCATAAAATTCATAACTCTCAATCTATACATCCAAAAATCACCATTTTTGGACACAATCAATAAAACTCATCAAAATATCATTTCAAATTTTTCCAAAATTTTTGAAGTTCAGAAAAATTACGAAACTAAAAATCATAACAACCCTTAAAATCCCTTACTATCCCTTACCTCAAAAGAGCAGTACTTCTGATCGGTATAAGGCTGAAGAAAACTTGCACTGATGAATAGAAACTCACAAGTATCTAAAAACTCACAAAATATGCTTCATAATATAGAGAGAGAAAGAGAGAAAGCTTATGTTTCTGGTGTGATTTTCAATTCTAACTTAGCCCTCTATTTATAGGAAAATTTTGGTAGGTTTGACCTGCAACCTGATGGCTTTACCTGCTACTATTCCCACCCACCACATTTGAAATATAATTCAGCACATTTCTTCACCAACCACAAGTGGGGCCCACCAATTCTAGAATTTTCCACCAAAATGATAAACTCCAAAAATTCAACAATTTCTGAACCAGTCATCTCGTAAAATTCATAACAAATCATACGTTCATTTTTAACGGTTCAAAATTTGTGGGCATATACTCAACTTATATATGTATAACATATCCAAAAATTACCACGATCCAACGGTCGGATTAAAAATTATAACCCCCGCAAAATATCTCAAAAACCCTGATTTTTAATACCTTCATTCCGACAAAAATACGGATAAAAACCTCAACATTAACTCCTTCATTTTTAACCACAAAAATATATCCCTCGTTTATATCCACAATAAATAAATATTTCCTTATCATATGAATCAATAATTAATTATTCACAAATAATATTACAGAATCACATTTATGACAACCAGGCCGTTCCCAGGAAAGAGGGGGCTTTCCAATAAGAATTTTTTCCTTACTGGCGCGCAATTAAATGACCAAACCTCTCCTTAGACAGAACTTTCTAGACATTGCCAATAATGTTATCTAATAATACTATTCAAATAATATGAATTATTGATCTGATAATGGGAAATACTGTGCAGCAACAATTATTGAACAACAATAATATAAAATTTTAACGTAGCAATTATTGAATCAATAAAATAAAATATTGAACAGTAATTACTGTAACAATTATTGAGTAGTGCATTCTTACGTAAGAATCAATAATTTCAAAAATACTGTGCAATACCGTGTGCTACTGTGCAATAACGCGTATTACTGTATTTTAACCACCGGGTATTCCAACAGTGTTAACGGTAACAACTACGCCGTTATTTGTAAAAACTCAAATTTGTCGTTTTCTTCACCCGACAGTTATTCGTTATGGGGCCCACAAATAGCTGTGCCGTCGTACGAATATTCCCCGACAGAAAGAATATTCCACGACCAAACGAATATTCCCCGACAACAATGAATATTTTATAACCACTTGCGTAGTTTGAAAAAATTTCATATATCACCCTTAACTTTAACTTTTATCAATTTAACCATTTACTGAATAGTAATTATAAGAAAAATTGAATACTTTTATTTCATAAAATTCGGGGTCTTACAATCTCCCCTCCTTATGAAATTTCGTCCTCGAAATTTACGTACCTGGTATTTCAAAGAGTTGAGAATACCTTCCTTTCATTTCAGATTGTCATCATAATTTCTCCATTTCTCATCTCCTGTTTTTCAAATATCATTCTAAAATACAGCTTCAAAACAAGGGTTAATTTAACAAATTAACATATCACATAATATCCCAATATTATGACTGACCAACAAATAAGCTTAGGTAGGACACACTAGCGAAGAATTTACTCATCTCTCCCCTCCTAGTTGTATTCCCCGATCTCTGCCAGAGATCATATCCCTAAGCTCTGATACCACCTGTGACGCCCCCAAAATAGGTTCATTCCATCCAACCTATTCTGAGTCGCCAAATACATGGTACAGAAAACAACTATAACTTTATTACAACAATTGTCGTGCAAAATACAACAACACATATGCTGTGAGTTTGGATACAGATATATACCAAATGTGACTCATGTTCCAACCGTGGACATCACCTCACAATGACACCTTACATAAAGGTATAGTCAAAAACTGTTCTAGAAATTAAAATCTTTGGGAAGTGTTCAAGGAAACCTTCGTACATGGGAGGCCACGCGTCTAGGTTATGATAGATATCATATGGCCACAGAATTATCCTTGGTTGACCCAATAGACCCCAAAAAAAACGAGAAGATTACTATCATATTCTTCCCAATGGTGAGTCTTCTCCACTGTCTCTAATTGAGAATTATACTTCAAACAAACACCAAGATTATATAGGTAGTGCCCATAGATATACTCAGCAAGTGGATGAGCACAACCCTGTCCTATGATGACACGAGGTTGTATGTCATTAGACATCTTGTATGATAGTGACAAAACACCCTTCCAACGTTGGGTTCGCCTCACCCTATTTTCTTCACCAAATATAACTACTAAATGATAACCACCGTTCTATTCCCTTGTTATCCCCGCTCGACCCAGCTACACTCTTATTACCTGAAAGGAATTGTGAACAGAAGGGTGAGCACAACTAGCCCAGTAAAGAATATCATGACTAAAGATAAATAAATTATCAATAGTCTTCATCAATAATAAATCAGAGATTTAGAACATATGGTAGATGATAAAAAATTTCAACCATAGTTGCAGCGGAACATGCAATCCATTAGAAGAGTCAAATAGACCATAAAGTCCATTATCTCTTCCATGTTAAAAATCCACCAACAATGTTTTATCCATGTAACATCACTCAATAGTTCCTTTCCACAATCATATGAATAACTCATAATCATAACTGTAGTTCTAAATTCCTCTTCTCATCTAGGACGAAGATAATTTTCATCACCTGAAACATCAAACATCATGGTTATACCAAATCACAGTTCCTGTTCATAATCATACTAATAACTTCATCTTTGCACTACGGAGAAAAGATATTCATCAACAAGTCATCTTTGCACTACAGGCCAAAGATATTCGTCAACAGTTCATCTTTGCATTACTGGCCAAAGATATTCATCAACAGTTCATCTTTGCATTACTGGCCAAAGATATTCATCAACAGACCATCTTTGCACTACAGGCCAAAGATATTCATCTACAATTCATCTTTGCACTACAGGCCAAAAATATTCCTCAACAATTCATATTTGCACTACATGCCAAATATATTAATAACTCAAAGAATATATAATCATTTAAGAATTTATATAAACAATAATTATAACCATATTGATCAATTCACCTTTGCACTTAAGCTAAAGATATTCACTTATAAATTCAATGGTCATGATCATACCAGTCACAATTCAACTTTGCACTACTGGCCAAAGAGAACCCATAGTCATGATCATACCAAAAATCTACCCATCTTTACACTCCAGTGAAAGAGAATTTCAACATCAAGGTTATAAAAATGTTATATATGATGATAAAAATAATATGATCAACATATAGTTTTAATCTCAAGAGTAATATTCGTAACTCATGAATAGTAACCCCGACACAAAAGATAGAAATTCTACAATAAAATTCATACCAATATTTCGGTATAATGATATTGAAAGAATAACATTACTTAAATTTATAAACAATTTATTTTAATTGTTTACACTTTACTAATTAATGCATTTAATCATCATAAAATGCCAACTCTTATAATTTCATCATCAATAACCAAAACCCTCATCAAAAATCTGCATATACCTCATATAGGATTCTCAAGCCATAAAATCCTATTTTCCAATTTTCTTTCTTCACAAAACATATTTAATTCATTTACTCATAACTAGACCATTTTTATGAAAAATACCAAATCAGTTCTAAAAATATTTCTTTTCTGGAATTTAGCATAATATAGTCCCATAGTGAACATATATTTTTCTCAGAATTTTTAAAAGTCATTTACTATTTTTCATATGGCCAAAATAACCGAATATTTAGACATTTATCAAAAATTATACTTTTGTCTAAAAATTCTGAAATTTACAGAGTATACTTCTATCATATACATGTACTCCCAATAAAATTTCATCAAAATATTTTGGAGTTAACCACAAGGAATTATAAGCGGTTACTTTTAAAATAGTCTTTTCTCATAAAATTCATAACTCTCAATCTATACATCTAAAAATCACCATTTTTGGACACAATCAATAAAACTCATCAAAATATCATTTCAAATTTTTCCAAAATTTTTGAAGTTCAGAAAAATTACGAAACTAAAAATCATAACAACCCTTAAAATCCCTTACTATCCCTTACCTCAAAAGAGCAGTACTTCTGATCGGTATAAGGCTGAAGAAAACTTGCACTGATGAATAGAAACTCACAGAGTATCTAAAAACTCACAAAATATGCTTCATAATATAGAGAGAGAAAGAGAGAAAGCTTATGTTTCTGGTGTGATTTTCAATTCTAACTTAGCCCTCTATTTATAGGAAAATTTTGGTAGGTATGACCTGCAACCTGATGGCTTTACCTGCTACTATTCCCACCCACCACATTTGAAATATAATTCAGCACATTTCTTCACCAACCACAAGTGGGGCCCACCAATTCTAGAATTTTCCACCAAAATGATAAACTCCAAAAATTCAACAATTTTTGAACCAGTCATCTCGTAAAATTCATAACAAATCATACGTTCATTTTTAACGGTTCAAAATTTGTGGGCATATACTCAACTTATATATGTATAACATATCCAAAAATTACCACGATCCAACGGTCGGATTAAAAATTATAACCCCCGCAAAATATCTCAAAAACCCTGATTTTTAATACCTTCATTCCGACAAAAATACGGATAAAAACCTCAACATTAACTCCTTCATTTTTAACCACAAAAATATATCCCTCGTTTATATCCACATAAAATAAATATTTCCTTATCATATGAATCAATAATTAATTATTCACAAATAATATTACAGAATCACATTTATGACAACCAGGCCGTTCCCAGGAAAGAGGGGGCTTTCCAATAAGAATTTTTTCCTTACTGGCGCGCAATTAAATGACCAAACCTCTCCTTAGACAGAACTTTCTAGACATTGCCAATAATGTTATCTAATAATACTATTCAAATAATATGAATTATTGATCTGATAATGGGAAATACTGTGCAGTAACAATTATTGAACAACAATAATATAAAATTTTAACGTAGCAATTATTGAATCAATAAAATAAAATATTGAACAGTAATTACTGTAACAATTATTGAGTAGTGCCTTCTTACGTAAGAATCAATAATTTCAAAAATACTGTGCAATACCGTGTGCTACTGTGCAATAACGCGTATTACTGTATTTTAACCACCGGGTATTCCAACAGTGTTAACGGTAACAACTACGCCGTTATTTGTAAAAACTCAAATTTGTCGTTTTCTTCACCCGACAGTTATTCGTTATGGGGCCCACAAATAGCTGTGCCGTCGTACGAATATTCCCCGACAGAAAGAATATTCCACGACCAAACGAATATTTCCCGACAACAATGAATATTTTATAACCACTTGCGTAGTTTGAAAAAATTTCATATATCACCCTTAACTTTAACTTTTATCAATTTAACCATTTACTGAATAGTAATTATAAGAAAAATTGAATACTTTTATTTCATAAAATTCGGGGTCTTACAGTGACGTTGGAAAAACCCATGTGTTCTGACTTCTAAGTGAACGGCAAGAGAGATCTGAGGGCAATAAGGAGGATGAAGATGGTGATCTAAAGAAGACAAAGATCATGTTCAAGAACACAAAAAACCAAAAGGTGAGCTTAACAAGAGAAAAATGTCATCTTAATATGAGAAGTAGGGGGATTTTTGGGGTAGATGGGATATTATCAATGTGGGACATTGGATTTTGAGAAAGATCTGACATTGGGTTTTCTTTTTCCTCTTTAAATTGTTGTTGGAGAATGTGATACTAAAGAATAAAAAAGGTCAGTTTAGTTAATTGAGTTTAATTTTACACTTCACAATGTAATGTCATTATTTTTCTTAATAATTGTACATTGGCCTCCAACGACTGATAAAAGGGAACCGAAGGAGTACCATTTTTTATCCGAATTTGTCAAGATTTGATGGTGTTTTACCAGGGAAAGTAGTTGCGGCGGTGACAGAAAGAGGGTCGTTGCTTTTGCATGATTTTAGATCTAAAATAAGAGTGGCGGTTCTTTTAGGGGGGAATGAGTTTTTTTTGGGGTCCTTAACACTAATATACAATAATTAGAAAGTATTTATAAAAATAAAACACACACACAAAATAATTACAAAAATAACAAAACATAATATATTACGATTCCTAAAATCAAGTATCATTAACTCCTACACGTCAGTTATTTTCCTTTCATAGTTGTAACCGACTGCACCTAAATTCATGCAACTTTGATATCGGAATAACAGATCAACGCTAAATCAATCGGAGAAGACAACATCTTCTGTCGCGACACAACTCTGATATACTCGTAATCGGAGAAGACGAAGCCGGTTGTCGCGACGCATCTTTAAGATCGAAAATATCATACAAAATCAACAACGCCTTCAAGTTCAGTAACCAAATACTGCAATGATTGTTGAATACAAGATCAACATCAACTTCGATACAAAATACTGAGGTATGTGAATTTAAAATTTATAATCATATAGTTACCTATGGTTACTACGAATTACTATATTGGTTACCTTTCTTAAGTTTTTTGCACTTAAAATGGCCACACAGTAAGAATAATGAATGTTTTGATTGCAAAATGTATTTGAAAAAATGTTGTATATTATTGTTACTAAGGTTATAAAAATTGGTTACTGACTATTCTGTCTTAGTTACTGTGTAACATTAAACTGTCTATTGTTGTCTTAGTTACTGTCTAATGTTATCTTGGTTACTGCATAATATTACTAATTAATGCTGAATTGGTTACTGACTAATGCTGACTTGGTTACTATGTAACATTATTTTGGCTACTGACTAATGCTGACTTGCTTACTGTGAAAAACTATAATGGTTACTGACTATTGCTGACTTAGTTACTATGTAAAATTATAGTGCTGACTTGGTTACTGTGTAAAATTATTTAATGACTAATGCTGACTTGGTTACTGACTAATTCTGACTTGGTTACTGACTAATGCAAACTTAATTACTGCAGAGATTAATTGGTTACTGTAATATTGGTTGCTGAAGCATATTAATGTACACTTCTACTTATGTTTTTTATATTAATGGTTACTTGTTATCTACATTGGTTACATTCTTACAAAAGCTTGTTTTTAGTTGGTAACAAACAAATTATACTGGTTGTTTTTAACTATAAAAATGCAATACATAATGTATTTATCTTGTGGTTACTAAATAAATATATGTTGGTTACAATCTAAAATGGATTTGGTTACTGTATAATGTTGTCATGATTAATGTATAATGTTGAATGCAAAATGCATTTTAAAATATGTTTTATACTCTGGTTACTAAATGCATATAAATTGGTTACTGTTTATTATTGATTTGGTTACTGTTTATTATAGATTTGGTTATTGTATAATGTTTATATGCTTGCTTTATATTTTTAAAGTTTATTCTACTGATGTTTTTTATATTAATGATTACTTATTAAATATATTGGTTACCTTCCTGCAACTGTTGGTTACTGTCTAATCTGAATTTGGTTAATATATAATGTTGACTTGATTACTGTGTAAAATTACAATGGTTACTACATAATATTACCCCCAGTTCATGTTCTGGTTACTAACATTATGTAGTTTGGTTACTGTCTGACATTGAGTTGGTTACTTTACAGACCATACGCTAACAGTAACCAAAAACATACTAAAAGGTTGCTTCATCTGATATACTGGTCGGTGGAATATCGCTTATAATCTAAAATTTGATTGACAATGTTGTTGTGTATTATACAGTTGTATGATTGACAATGCAAAATGCATTTAAAAATATATTTTATATTCTGGTTACTAAATATATATAAATTGGTTACTGTATAATATTTAATTTGTTACTGTATAATATTTATTTGGTTGCTGAATAATATTAATGTACACTTGTACTGATGTTTTTTGTAGTTATGGAAAGATTTGATCAAGTGACAATTTGGTAATTTCTGTCAAGTTTGGAGTGTCGAATTTTGGCATTTTTGGAGCTTAATTTCATTGAAAAAGAGTCAGCGATCAAAAGTCACCAGCTTAGCTGGTGAATTACAGGGTTTTTTGGTCAAATTCCATCATTTAGGCCTTCAAAATTGCATGTAAAAATATGGTTTATATTCTGGTTACTAAGCTTATGTAATTTGATTACTGTCTAATATTGATTTGGTTACTTTATAATATTTGTTCAGTTGTTAGACAATGGAGACTGACAGTAACCAATACAATAAATTTAATTATTTACAGGAATATATAATTGTTTACTGTTAGTAACCATTAACCACATGGTTGGTAACATTTTTGATGGTGTACAGTAACCAAAATTGATGTTGATTAATATTTTAATTTTTGATTCCATCATGAGTTATCAATATAAAGTAAACATATACATTGAACAATTGGTAACTGTTCTAAAACATTTTTATGTAAATTTGGTTACCCATCTAAAATAAAATTGTTACCTCTATATTCATATTTAGTTACCAACTAGCATGGACCATTTCCAAATAACTTTTATAACTACGTAATTTAAAAGTATCCATCAGCTAGATAAATGTAAACCCTCACATGTACATTAAGCACTTGATAATTATTCTGATATAAGTTTTTAATTATTTGGTTACTAACAAAAACTAAAATGGTTACCCTTATATGCAGGTTTGGTTACCAACTGCACCTCTTAAACTATTTTTATTTTAATATGAGATCTATAAGTGACCATCATATATATAAATGAGAACTCTTAATTGGAGTTTCTTATTCTATCATGATGACAGGGTATAAATAAAACATATACATTTAACACTTTATAACAGTATTGATACAAGTTTATAATTATCTAGTTACTAACAAGCTTGTAACCATTTATGATAATTATCTATGATAATTATTTGGTTACTAACAAGCTTGTAGATAAATAGGACACTCACACATGTACATTTAACAATTGATGTTTGTCCCGATACAAGCTTGTAACTATTTGATTACTAATAACAATAATCATAATGTAACATAATAAAATAGTAACCACATAATTATATGATAGTAACCAGCACAGGTTTTAATGGAAACCAAAACAGAAATATCATGTAATGAAATCCAGTTTAGGCAATTCATGTAAACTAAACAATTACATATTAACCAGAATAAAAAATAAAAGTATCTGAAATCCCACATTCAGGACACAATAATAGTAGTCAAACCATAAGGTAACAGTAACCAAAACATAATAAACAAGTAACCAAATTGTTATATGAAAGTAACCAAAACATGTTTTAATGGTAACCAAAACAGAAACAACCTGTATATCCAACCAAGTTTAGACAACCCATGTATACTCTCACATGTACATTTAACCATAATTTTTCCAATGAATTTTCTATAAGAGCATAACCCTTGTAGAATATATTTGAAGGAATTTACAAAAATAATATATCAATGTATACTAAACAAATACATGGTTTATTATGACTTGGGTTTATAATTTACAAAAATAATACATCCATAAACTAATAATGCCTTAAACTTTTTCAACTGACTTGGGTTCAATTTCTTGGTAATAATGCTGGGGACTTCCATGTCACACCAATATATAACTTTTCCAGTGAATTTTCTGTTGCATTCCTCATAGTAAAGATCCTATAACTGCAAATAAACAAAATTAGATTTACACAGTCATTAGTAACCAGATATAAATAATATTTATATCATAAACAGTTACATAGTGAGCAACAAATAAGAGCACCAAAACATAATATAACAATTACACAGTAACCAAAATAGAATGTAACAAATAACCAACATCCCACATTGACTGCACAATAATAGTTATCATATCATAATATAACATTAACCATACCATAATAAAGCAGTAACCAAAAAATTATATTATATAATTTAATGGTAACCAAAATATAAACAACATGTAATATAGACCATTTTATGTAGTAAACAAACAGTTATATATAATATTAACCAAAACATAATTTAAAGGTAACCAAAACAAAAACATGTATACCAAAAAATATACTAAAGAAGTAACCAAACAGTTATATGATAGTAACCAAATCATGTTTTAATGGTAACCAACACATAAATAACATGTAGACCAAACCTAGTTTAGTCAACCAATGTATACTAAGCAAATACATTGTAACCAAAATAACATATAAAAGTAACTAAAATCCCAATTGAGAGAAAAAGAATGATATCCAAATCATAAGCTAACAGTAACAAAAAATATACTAATGAAGTAACCAAACAATTATATGTTAGTAACCAAAATATATATTAATGGTAACCAATACATAAACAACATATAGACCAAACACAGTTTAGTCAACCCATATATACTAAGCAAATACATGGTAACCAGAACAACAAAAAATAGTAACCAAAATCCCAACTCAAGAAAACAAAAATGTAATCCAAATCAGAAACTAACAGTAACCAAAAACATACTAAAAAAGTAACCAAATATTTATAAGATAGTAACCAAAATATGTGTTTAATGGTAACCAATACATAAACAACTTGTACATCAAAATCAGTTTAGTCAACCATGTATACTAAGCAAATACATGGTAACCATAACAACGTAAAAAAGTAACCAAAATACCAAATCAAGGTAACAAAAATGGTATCCGAATCACAAGCTAACAGTAACCAAAACATAATGCAGAAGTAACCAAACAGTTATATGATAATAACAATAATTTCATTTAGATTCGGAAAAGCTGCATCAACATGACCACCATTCTAGTAGAAAACTCAGTTACACAGAATATCATAAATGTATCAGATTATGCCTTCCTAATAAAGCTTTTTCTTTAACCAGTATGGCAGTGCTTAACAGATTGGAGACCTGAAGCCAAGAAGAAATAGTAATAACTTACCGGAAAAATTCTGAATGGACAAAACTTAGCCTTCCCCTTCCAGCCGTACTTAATTAACTGGGTGCCCTTTTTCAATGCAACAAGTGCCTGGAAGAAAGAAAATAAAAAAGACATCCAGCATGTTAACCCATCTGTAATGGTGCTCTCATATTTGTAAAAAAAAAATTCCAGATATGGAGAAGCATGGCGTAGATCAATTAAAAGAAAAGTGGATATTTAGAAACTGAAGAACGCACGAACAGAAGAGAAACACGAACAGAAGAGAGAAACAAGGGTTTCAGTATGCAGAACAATGGTTAGTAACTGAAGAGTCCCAATCAAATGATATATGGCAGTTATCACGCGTTTCAAAAAAAAAATCAACCCGATTTTAAGATGGACACTAATTTGCCATGTCAGCACATTAATATTAATCCCTTAAATTAAGGACTTTTAATTGTATTAGTTTGTAAATAAATATGATGAAATGTCATATTTTTATAATTATTTTTTGGATGTATTATTATTATAATTATTTTTTAAAATGTACTATAACATGTAATTTACCCTTTTTTATGTGACCTTCTGTGTTTGCTTATTTCCCAAATTGTGGTTGATATTAATGATGGTGGGATCCAATTGGGCATGTGGAGTATGGAAGTGACTGTTTGGCTTCGGTAACCATATTTTCTCATTTATTGATTAATTATTGGGTTTATTAAATTTATATTCTCTTATTATAAGTCGGTTATATAACAAGAGAGTGGGGCAATGTTGTGACATGATTTTATGGGTCCGATGAGCCCTATCCCACGTGACGGTATATTCTAGTTAGGAGATTTTATTATTAAGGAATCTATAGTTTTAATTTTATTTAATTTTTTATTTTTATGGAAATAGTCCGGATTTATTTCAACTTATGTTCTTTGAGAAGATTGAGTCTCAACCATACATGATAACTGACGTGATAAGGACTCATATTTCTACTAGGGAACGGGCTGAGGAGGTGGTGTGGGAAGCTATATATACACGGTTATACCATAACTCACACTAGTAATGACACATAATCTATCACAAACACTAAATTATTTACGTGCCTCCATTGTTAACTTATTTTTCAGCCTGTATTTATTTTCACACTGGAGTTATTTTCCGACGGTCCCGGCCGTTAGACTCTCCAATGTATTCTTTCGTTTTCTATGCAAGATTTGGCTCGTTGTTTAGTGACTAGAAAAGCAGAAGGAATTTGGCGTTAACACCCATTATTCAGATTCATAAATTCTTAAAGCTTCTCTCTCTTGATTGTACACTACATAACAAGCATGCCGGTAAGAGTAATTTGTGATACAATTAATTAATTATCATAATATATATACCTAATATATATGTATTACTTGGCATGCCATAATTTTCCTTGTTAATTTGTGCAGAAAAATATTGTCCACAAATTTCCGGTAAAACAGGCAAAAGACAGGAATAAGGCCATGAAAATTGCTTCTGGATTTCCTGGTATGTTTTTTATATATATGCATTATACCTTGAAATTTGCATGAAAATTGCTTCAAGAGTTACTACGGTTGAAACTTGGGGATTCGACCGCGTGCCTTTATAAGTTATTTTAAGTTGTGACTTATAAATAAAAGTGTTCGGCGTCAGTTTAACTTATAAATCAAAAATTTAGTTAAAACAAATTATAAAAGTGTTCGAAATAATATAAAAATTACTAAAAATGATATTAATAAAAAGATGGGCAAAATAGACATTACATTTGGTCAAACAGTTATTTTAAATGAACTTATAAGTTAAAAAATACGTAGCTTCCAAATACAGTGACAAATGACAAACCAACTTATAAGTCAGTGCCGAACACCCACCAAGTCCGCCTGGTTTCTCCATCCTCTGATATGGAGGATTAGGGATAGTGTTTACTACTTGTATAAGTTGAGGATTTCTGTTTTAAAAACTTCTAAATTACATGTGTTTTGTATTCTCTGATTTGCTATTTTTGATCTTATTGTGAGTACTATCAGGGACGGAACTGTTATGGGGCCCTACCCAAAAATTTTATATAAAGGAAATAATCTAAGTTGTGTAAATTTAAAAGTTAATTATTTGAACCCTTTAAATTTTTTCGGAAAAAATTTCTGACTTCGTCCTTATTGCCTAGATACGATATTTTTGGCAGATCGAGTGCAACAATTAATTAATATTTCTTATCCATGAGAATCTATGATAAGTTAATTATTATTTTAAAGTTAAATAGCGCTCACTTTTAAAATCCTTCATTTTTCGCAAATAAAATTCTTAAAATGACATTTTTTTGTGTTTTCATTCCTTCTACTCGATTTAACCCCAACCCTATCTATTTTGACCAAATTTTAACTCAACCCTGTTAAGAATTAAAATGAATACAGAAAAATAAGACCAAGGATTGACACAAGTAGTCCCTGTCCTTAAGGTGTTTATTGCCCCTTACCACTAAGGTTTGCTAAAGGCTACTAGCAATATACCTCCAGAATTTATGTCAAAGCCTATATTTGTTCCAAGTGATAGCAACTCACTATCTGAACCTCTAATTTATGCTTCTGTGTAAGGATGATAAAATGGAAGAAGATGGAGATGGAGACTCTCCAATTTCGTAACTGAAATATCAATTAAGCATTATTTACAAAGTAAATAATGTAATAATCACATATTAGTTTTAGAACTCATTTATATCCCATAATGATTAAACACAAAACTGTTTAAACATTAATGAAGTTTATTAATCTGGTTCAATGTCAAAAAGTAGGCTCTTGGCTCCTAGCGACGATGCGATCCGAACCCGCATCTCGGCTCCCGGGTCGCGGGGCGCAATTATGACCAACTCCAAGCCTTTCCTTTAATACCACTAGTGAATTAAACTATTCCACATATACTTATAAAGTATTAAATAGTTTTATTCCTACTCAATGTGGGACTTAAAGAAAATAGTTTTTTTAAATAACAATGAACCTTTTCATGTACTCCACTTTGGATGCAATTAAAATATAATATATAATTCCTACTTGAATCATATATTACTATCTATTAATCTCCTTGTAATAGACTATCAAATGCACTTTTAATTTTATATAGATTCAATCAATTAATGGTTCTAAATTAATCCCCAAATTGATTAAAACTCATATAAGAAAAGGTGCAATTAACAAACCCAACCCAGCTTGATCCAATCCCAATTTTTAATAATTTAAAATAATAATTATTTTAAATATTTTAAAATAAAATAATTATTTTTACTATTTAAAAAAATATTATTTTTAAAATAATAATTATATTTAATATTCTAAAATAAAATATTTTTTAATTAATTTGAAATAATTATTATTTTTAATAGTTTAAAATAAAATATGTTCTTACCATAATTTGAAAATAATAATTCTTTTTAATATTTTAAAATAAAATAATTATAATTTTTTATATTTAAAATAAAATATTATTTTTTTAAAGTTTTAAAAATAATTATTATTTTAAGAAAAAAATATTAGAAAAATATGTAAAGTTTCATAAAATATAGATTCAACAAAAATAAATTTATATTTTTTAAAATCTTAATTATTTTTATGAAAATTTACATATCTTTAAAAAAATTATTTTTTTATGAAAATAAAGTTTTATTTGTTTGTTTTATTTTTTTGAATATATATTTTATAAAACTTAACTCATTTTTTAAAAAAATGAAAAGTTTTCCAAATTAAAATGTTTTTTCTAAAAATAATAATTATTTTTAAACTTTTTAGTTTTTTTTAAATTGAATTAATTTTTTTATTTATCTTTTACTGTTTTTATATTTTAATTTCTATTTTTAGTTTTTGTTTTTAAAAATTCTAATACTAAGAATACATATAATAATGGTACAGATATTAACTTTTTTTCTAAAAATAAAGGTTTAAATAAAAATGAAAAAAATCTAAAAATTAAAAATAAAGTTTTACTTTAATTTAAAATATTTAAAATTGGAGTTGGGTCAAACAGGATCGGGTTAGGGTCAAATAGAGTAGAAGAAACGGAAACGCTAAAAAAACATCATTTTAAGGGTCAAATTGACAAAAAATAAATTTTAGGAGACTCTAAAAGTAGGATGCAACTTAGAAGAAGTGAACTGTCATTCAGCCATTATTTTACTATAAGAATGAAACTTGTCCCCAACCTAAAAGTGTCAATTTAACAAAAAGAAACTATACTCCTTGAATTCCATTTCGTGTATATGAAGTATAGTATTCCAGCAGCCAGGGTCGTTCTTGAGTACAGACAGTAACTTCGTTCGTCTTGGGCCCCGATTAAGGGACCCCTATTTATATTTTTATATATATATGAAATTAAAAATATAAATATATAATAATTTTAAATATTTGATTGAAAATTTTACTTTTAAGAATACTAGAAGAAATATTTTTTGAGGAATGTACTCTCATATATTTTGTTGTAGTCGAACTATTATGTTTCAAGCTTCGAAAAGACAATTTTTTTTATATAATTTGTATTTTCTTATATTTTTTATGAAGAAAATATTTCGAAAAGTGTCTCGTTTTTTTTTCCTTGAGCCACCAAAATCATTTAATTTATTATTTAGAAATTTTAAATTAAATGAATCATATTAAATTTAAATTTAAAAATATCACAAATTAACTTTTTAAAAGTTAATATTGATCTTATGTACATTTGCAGCTACAGTCTATTCAATACTTACTTCATAAATTACTTAAAATTTAAAATAAAATAGAAGTTATTTTACAGTGGAATACAATTGATAAATTATACTCTCTTTTATAAATTTGATGCATTCTCAAACTTAATAATTTTGCTAAGAATTGAAAAAATAATAAATTTTACAAGTAATAGTATTTCTTTTCTAAATAAATTACAATATGTATTGATTAAATTTATATTAAATTTAAATTTAAAAATATCACATACTTACTTCAAAAAAGATTAATAAATTAATAGCGATTTTATAATTAAAAACAAGAGGTTGTAGTATATTACATCTATTATAAGCTTTAACGCATAAAACCAATACAAAGGTCAAATAGTTACAACGGTCAAAACAACATGATTGTTGGAACATTAATATTTTAACTTTTAACTTTTAAATTTCATTATTTAAGGAATCAATATAAGAAACATGTTAGGTACATAAGTGAAAAAATTAAATTCTTATCCTGCATAATGACCCAATGACACTGCAAAATAGGGATAGAGATAAAAAAATTATTGTAAATGCTCTTAGAAGTTGACTTGTTGAAGCATACATGTGCACATATATATCTATATTATTATTAAGAGCAAAGAAAATAAAATCTCATTCCCATTTTGTTTTTATAAGTTTAATTTTATTACAATTTCATTCTTCTTTATTTTTTATTCTATTTTTTAAATTAATAAAACTCTTATAATATGTTTATGATAATTCAAAACGTAGCTTATAACTCACAAACACAATACTCAAACGCAACGCACTAAAATTAATAATTTAATACATTTGAAGGTATAGATGCGTAAAATACTACTGTTACAAACATTAATAACAGAAAAAATCCTAGTTTATGTGAGAAAGGAGAATCTATGAGATCGAGGGTTCGATCCTTAGTGAGAGCAAGGAGGGTGTGTGTCTCAATGTAACAAAAAAAGGGGAGAATAAAATTACAAGTCAAAGTGAAAGTGAAGTATCTAACTAACAAGTACTACCTCCGTTTCTAAACAATTGTCGTTTAAGGTTTTTGTACATGGATTAAGAAAGTATCATTTACCAAGTAAAATTTGTTTGAAATTTCATCACTACCCCTTTATGAGAAGTTGAAAACTAATAATACAAGGGAGAGAATTTCTTGAGACAATGAGAGAATGCAGGGGTAATATAAGAAAGTAAATAATTTATTATCCTCGAAAGTTGTAAACGACAAATATTTTAGAATAATTTTTTTCTTCTAAAACGACAATCTTTTAGGAACGAAGAGAGTAAGATTTAGTCATCTGAGACTGCACCAGGCAGGCAGGCAGGCACCACCCAAACAACTTGCTAGCTCAGCCAAATGGAAAGCTGAATTTGAATATTATGTAATTCTTTCGTCTCAAGATAAAAGTCTTGGTGGACTTTTCACGCATATTAAGAAGAGGAATGAAATGAAAAAATTATCCATAATAATATGTCATTAATTATTTTCAATGTAGGTGAGAGAGTGACTTTCTAGCTATTCAATTCAAAATATTCTCTCCATACTTATTAAATATGGAGAGAGAATTAGAATAAGAAAAGTATGAGATATTTAATGCTACGGGTATAATAGGAAAAAATATGTAAAAATTTGATTATTAAATGAAAGTAGACATTTAACATGGGACTACCCAAAATAGTAATAAGGACTTTTATCACGGGACGGAAGGTGTATTAACCAACTTAAAATCTTATTATACGAGAAGTTGGGTGTTTCAACTCTTACTTACAATCCAGGGGAAAAAATAGTAATAATAATAATAATAATATATGTATATATATTTAAAATTATTAGACTAACAATTCAAAGGTTGATGAAGGTTGGAATATGATGTTATGAAATATTATAATTGGGCAAAATAAATTTGAAATAAGCACTCCAAGCGTCAATAAATAATTTTTTTTACTGATATATTTTGACCCCCCTCTAAAAATGTTCTGATTCTGCCACTAAATAAAGGAAAATCGGAGAAAATAATCGGATGAAACTATGTAACATTTCTCTTCCACTCTTTGTCCCTAACTTTCCTCCTATATTTTCTCATCTATGTTTCACTACTCTTATTTAAATATTAATTTTTTTTCTTAATTAAAAAGACATAATTTGTGTCAAACATTAGTCTATATACATATGTAATAAGGCAAAATTAAGTTTTTTTGTCCTTAGTCTTTGGTACGGAACTAAAAATTAACTACTACTAAAATACTTTTTAAAAAATTTCTAATTTTATTTGAACCAAAACAATTTTTAAATATACTTCTAGAAATTAAAACTCCATCCCCCAATCAATTGCCAATACAATGATGATAATGAAATGTTTAAATGGACAATTGTATCGCCTTAGATTTACTTATATATTGAGATTAAATTTGGGTTAATTTTTAAAAATAAAAGTTATAATGGTACCTTATTATTCTACAATAGTTTTATTCTTAAATAACTATATTTAAAAAAAATTGAAAGTTCAATAATAATCTAGAAGGAGGTTGGATAGATTATCACCGTTTAAAAATTTATCTTAAACCTTTTTGAATTTTCTGTAGATTAATTTGCAGTGTCAGAAATTAATAAGATAGTAAAAAACAGTAATCACACAATACACAAAGATTTATCTGGTTCACAATATACAACTCGGGTATAATATTACGTTCAGTCTCAAACTCCTCTCTAGGACTTGAAATCATATTACTCCCAGTAATAAATAGTCTTTTAATAGACGGAGAAACCTTTACAAAGTTTTAAAGATAAACTTACAACTATCTACAACTAACTATCTCGGACAGCAAGCTCTTAACTTCTTCCTCAAACTTAGTTGTACCTTTCCTTTGAGTTCAGAACTATTCTATGATCTAGTTTTGAAACGACAGCATCTTCCTCACCTCACAAGTACATTAGAGACTCAACTCCCAACTGACATCTCTAAGACTCTGATTTTGGTCAATGAATTACTCGTCTTTCACGCAGATACATAAATAAATTAACTATACCCTTTTTACAAAAGTTTTATAAATATAAGTTTCTAAAGTAAGCAGATAAAGTTTACTACAGATTTAAAAAAGTTCAAATAATTTTTGTATTTGATACTTCTCAAATAAGGAGATATACAGTTAAAGATCAGATATTTGAATGATAGCTCAAGACTTTTATAATTGAGTGAAATGCTTATATTTAAGAAAATATATAAATTAATGCAAATTTATAAAGACTATTTTTTTTATATAAATAAAAAGTGTGTTTCTATGTCAAAACATATTAGAAAAGATTTTCTTATTCTTTATATAAATAAATAATGTGTTTCTATGATAAACAGATATGACTTTGAGTTCGAATATAAAAGTTTAAATAACTTTTATATAATGTAATAAGTATTTTATGAATGAATAAGTTTGTGTGTAAAATACTTGTAATGACATTTATCAAGTATAACAGATTAATCAATTAAATAATACTCCATCCGTTCCATATTAAATGTCTTAATTTTTTTTTTAGGATGTTCCAAAATAAATGTCATATTTCTATATTAGTAACTATATTTATCATATTCTTCCTCTTATACCCTCATAATCTATTTAATATACTTATTGAGAATGTGAGAGTTACAAAAAATTGTATCTGGAAAATTAAATGACATAGGAAAGAATAATTATTAGGGTCATAAGAAAGTGAAAAAATAATTATTGGGATCATAGAAAAGTGAAAAAATAATTATTAGGGTTATAGAAAAGTGAAAAAAATAATTATTGGGATCATAGAAAAGTGAAAAAAATACTTCAATTAATAAGTTATCAAAAAGGATGATTTAGGTAAAATAAAACTTTATTAATCAGTGTGTCGAAACTAATTAGGACGTTTATTTTAGAATGGATGGAGTACTTGATATATCAAATAAATTCGTTTCACTCAAAGATATATATTTTTGTATGTTTAATATACGTTGTAAAAATTTGGCCACTTAAGATTTCAAATACCTTTCAAATAATATTCTTTGTGAGGAAATATCTCCTAATATCGGTATCTAAGTACCTAAATTTTGATTTCACAATCTAATAATTATATAAATATTTTGTAATATTTATACAAGTTATCTATATCAATAAAAGGTCACTTAAGATTTTAAAGACCATTCGGAAGATTTCAAAAAAAAAAACTTCTGAATTGATTCGGTATATAAGTACTGACCTTTTATATGATATTGATAGATGAAATATATATATATATATATATATATATATATATATATATATATATATATATATATATATATATATATATATATATATATATATATATAGGGTCAGGATCAGGTAAGGGATCCCTTACTTTCTTAAAATAATGGATTTTTTTTTTTGCTTTTTTTTTCAAAACAACTAAAAAAAATTTAATATTTTATGGAACTGAAATTTTTTCATAATACAGTGTTTTGGGTGTGATTTGGGTACGTATAACAAAACATAGATGTACAGTTTGGGCAGACTGTACCACCACTTTTTGGTATAGGTATTCAAAACACGCCCAAAACATTGTATTATAGAAAAATTTCAGTTCCACAAAATATTAAACTTTTTTTTTAGTTGTTTTACAAAAAAAAAAAAAAAGTCCCTTATTTTAAGAAAGTAAGGGATCCCTTACTTGATCATTTCTGTATATATATATATATATATATATATATATAAACAAGTATGAGATAATATACGTAATAATAAACCAATAACTTATCTCAAATATTTTGACCAATTTTCTCTTCTTCAAAAAATTAAAATTTTGTTTAGAAGAGAGAGTAAAAGTTTCTTGACAGAATGTAGGTAAAGAGAGTAAGTTTTTCTTGATTTGTAAATTGGTAATGAAAAATGAAGAAAAATCTCTTATTTATAGATTTTTGAAGTTGAGGACAAAAAGGTAAGTTTTTCTTGATTTGTAAATTGGTAATGAAAAATGAAGAAAAATCTCATATTTATAGATTTTTGAAGTTGAGGACAAAAAGGTAATTTTGAAAATACATTTTTGAATTTAATGGTCCGAATTTGTTTGATGAAAAATGAATGGATCGGATCAGATATGCATCACATGGATTGGGCAACTCTTAGCCCAATAATAAAGTCAATAACTGAAGTCCAGCAAAACATGTTTTTGCCCAAACATAATTTCCATCAATTAATGAGCATGCACATCCAACAATCACAGACTTTAAGTCTTGACCAATCTTTTATTTTATCAACAGCCCACATCACACACACACACACACGCACACACACACACACATTTCTTTTTGCCCAGAAAAGATTTGGGAAAAAAACATTTTGGAAAGAAAAAAAAATCCCTTGCCTTAGGAAATGTTACTATATGAATCAATTACTTTAATACTTGTTATTAGTTTATCAAGGTCAAAAAATAAATTCAATAAGAGTTTGGAAAAATAGTTTGGTCAATATAAATGAGATAATTAAAATCATTTTAATATTTTAATCCTATGAAGAGAATTCTAATCATTTGACATATTTACTTAATTTGTTATCATCAAAATAAAACTAGAAGATTTGGATACCTATCAATCTTTCCCTTTTCCCTTTTTTATGATGACAATAAGTTAAAAATATTTTCTATTAGAACTCCCCCTTAATTTATGAAGCTCCCCCTCAGATTGAAATAGCTTTCAAAAACATTTTTAAAGTTTTGAAAATTCCATCACAGCAGCAATTTATAATAGTTATGTTCATCACATGGCAGTTTATATATATATCATCTCATCCATTACTGTTAATAACAGTTATACCACATGGCTGAATATTTTTCTTCTCTTCCATCGTCAGTTGTCACTCATTTTCAAAATTATCCTTAAAGTTTATTTTTCGTCAGTTAAGTCCTTAAAGTGACATTTTTACTATAACCTGACCCATTTATCTTTTACTTGATTTGAAATTTTTTTCACTTTTGTCCCTCTAAGTTAACAGATTTTATTTTTTTTATTTTCAGAAAAAAACTTTATGTTTTTAAAAAAAATATAAATTTTTATTTTTATAAAAAAAATGCGTAAAGTTTCGTAAAATATATATTCAAAAAAAATCTTTATTTTCAGGAAAAAAATAGAATTTTTTTTAAAATGAGTAAAGTTTAATAAAATATAGATTCAAATAAACAAAACAAAAAAAGAAAACTTTAATTTTAGAAAAAAATTAATTATTTTTAAAATGATTAAAGTTTCATAAAATATTGATTCAAAAATTAAAATTTTATTTTATGAAAAAAATAGAATTTTTTATTTTTTAAAAATGAGTAAAGTTTCATAAAATACAGATTCAAAAAAATAAAATAAAAAATAAAACTATATTTCCAAAAAAATAGAATTCTTTTTAAAATGAGTAAATTTCATAAAATATATATTCAAAAAAAGTAGAACACAAAAAATAAAACTTTATTTAAAAAAAAAGAGAGAGTAAAGTTTCATAAAATATATATAGATTCAAAAAAATAAAAAAACTAAACTATGTTTTCAAAAGAAAACAGAAATTTTTATTTTTTTAAAATGAGTAAAATTTAAAAAAATATAGATTCAAAGAAATAAAACTTTATTTTCAGAAAATAATTATTTTTATAAAAAATAAGTAAATTTTCATAAAATACAGATTCAAAAAAAGTAAAAAAAACTTTCTTTTAAGAAAAAAATAGAAATTTTTATTTTTCAAAAAATAAGTAAATTTTCATAAAATATAGATTTAAAAAAATTATAAAATAAAAAAAAGGTAAAACTTTAATTCCAAAAAAAATAAAAAAAATTATTTTTTTAAAATTAATAAGTTTCATAAAATATAGATTCAAAAAAAGTAAATAGAATTTATTTTTTATTTTTTAAAAAATGTGTAAATTTATTTTATGAAACTTTACTCATTTACATTATTTACCTTAAATTTATTTGATTTTTTTTTTTGAATTTATATTTTATGAAATTGTACTTACTTTTTTATATATAAAAAAAAGAATTTCTCTTTTTTTTTGAAAAATTAAGTTTTATTTTTTTGAACCTATATTTTATGAAACTTTACTCATATTTTAAAAAAATAAAAATTACATTTTTTTTAAAATATTGTTTTATTTTCTTTGAATCTATATTTTGAAACTTTACTCAATTTTAAAAAAATAAAAAGTTCTATTTTTTCTGTTTTATTTTTTGAATCTATATTTCACGAAAATTTACTCATTTTTAAAAATTTATTTTTTTCTAAAAATAAAGATTTATTTTTTCTAAAAATAAATTTTATTTTTTTTGAATTTATATTTTATGAAATTTTAATAATTTTTTTAAAAAAGAATTTCTATTTTTTTTAAAATATAAATTTGTATTTTTTTGAATATATATATTTTAAACTTTACTCATTTAAAAAAAAATAACTATTATTTTCTGAAAATAATGTTTTTTTCCGAAAATAAAAAAAATAAAATCTGGTAAGTTAGAGGGATAGAAGTGCAAATAATATCAAATCGGGTAAAAGATAAATGGGTCGGGTTACAGTTAAATCGGATAAAAAGAATAGAAATGCCAAAAAATATTTCTTTAAAGACTTAACTGACAAAAAATGAATTTTAAGGACGATTTTGAAAGTGATACACAGCTTAAAAGGATAAAAGTGTCATTCAACCTTTTTTTAAGTTACCAACTTTTCTCATGTGGTGGCGCTTGAGTTAGCTCTTCAGATTTTCTTTGGAAAAAATATCTTTACCCATTGTGGTTGTCGTGTTTTAAGCAATTACTCACTGTGCTTTTAAAATATTCAATTGACCCACTGTGATTTTTAAAAATGTACAATCAAGTCATTCCGTCCAATTTGACTAACAGACGTTTAAAAAATCAGCTTAGTTATCTTACGTGGCTTTTTGGAAAAAAATAAATATTACGTGTATTTGCTAACTGGGCGGGAGGAAGCTTGGTTATCCTACGTGGCTTTTTTCTTTCCCTTTTATCTCTTTTCCAAATAATACAAATAATATATCAAAATTTTTGAATCAATATAGATCTATTACAACATTATATTAATTTCTACAAAAAGTAAAAATAAAATATCATTAATTACGTGGCAAAAAATAATTAAAATAATAATAAATATTTTAATTTATTTTCTTTATTCGTATTCTTTTCCTTATCTCTTTTCCTTTCTTTTAATAATTATTTTTATTTTAAAAATTAATACAAATATATACTTTAATGATATAAAAAAGGTAAGTACATAATTAACATAAAATAAAAATTATAAGCCCAAAGACGACAAGGTTTGGTTTTTATGTTTAGTTATTAAAAAGTTTTAATATTATTTGTATTATTTGAAATTAATTTTAAAAATAAAAATAATTATTAAAAGAAAGAAAAAGAAAAAATTATATAGAAAATGAATTAAAATATTTATTTTAATTTATTTATTTTTTTGACACATAATTAATGATTTTTTATTTTTATTTTTTCTTCGAAATTAATGTAATGTTGTAATAGATCTCATTGATACAAAAAATTTGATATATTATTTGTATTATTTGGAATTAATTTTTAAAATAAAAATAATTATTAAAAGAAAGTAAAAGATAAAAGGAAAAGAAAAAAAATATAAAAAAATGAATTAAAATATTTATTTTAATTTTATTATTATTTTAATTTTTATTTTTTACTACATAATGATTTTATTATTTTATTTTTTTGTTTGAGAAGAAAAATTTATAAAGAAAATCCATTAAAAATTATTATTTTAATGATATAAAAAAGGTAAGTACATAATTAACATAAAATAAAAATTATAAGCCCAAAGACGACAAGTTTTTGTTTTTATGTTTAGTTATTAAAAAGTTTTAATATTATTTGTATTATTTGGAATTAATTTTTTTAAAAAATAATTATTAAAAGAAAGGAAAAGATAAAAGGAAAAGATAAATTATATAGAAAATGAATTAAAATATTTATTTTAATTTTATTATTTTAATTATTTTTTTGCCACATAATTAATGATTTTTTATTTTTATTTTTTGTTGAAATTAATGTAATGTTGTAATAGATCTCATTGATACAAAAATTTTGATATATAATTTGTATTATTTGGAATTAAATTTTAAAATAAAAATAATTATTAAAAGAAAGGAATAGATAAAAGGAAAAGAAAAAATTATAAAAAATGAATTAAAATATTTATTTTAATTTTACTATTATTTTAATTATTATTTTTTACCACATAATGATTTTATTATTTTATTTTTTTGTTTGAGAAGAAAAAATATTAAAGAAAATCCATTAAAAAATTATTATTTTAATCATATAAAAAAGGTAAGTACATAATTAACATAAAATAAAAATTATAAGCCCAAAGACGACAAGTTTTTGTTTTTATGTTTAGTTATTAAAAAGTTTTAATATTATTTGTATTATTTAGAATTAATTTTAAAATTAAAAATAATTATTAAAAGAAAGGAAAAGATAAAAGGAAAAGAAAAAATTATATAGAAAATGAATTAAAATATTTATTTTAATTTTATTATTTTAATTAATTTTTTGCCACATAATTAATGATTTTTTATTTTTATTTTGTTGTTGAAATTAATGTAATGTTGTAATAGATCTTATTGATACAAAAATTTTGATATATTATTTGTATTATTTGGATTTAATTTTTAAAATAAAAATAATTATTAAAAGAAAAGAAAAGAAAAAATTATAAAAAAATGAATTAAAATATTTATTTTAATTTTATTATTCTTTTAATTATTATTTTTTACCACATAATGATTTTATTATTTTATTTTTTTGTTTGAGAAGAAAAAATTATAAAGAAAATTCATTAAAAAATTATTTTGTTGCCACATAAAGACCTTGTGACGTAAGAAACCCAACCATATACCACGTAATTTTTTATTTTTTTCAAAAAGACACGTAAGATGTAAGACCCCAACTTTTATAAATAAAGATGAATTTTTCTATAAATATCATTTTTGAATATTATGGAGTTAATTTGATATAATGTTATAGTTGTGGGTAATATTTATAAATTTTGCAAAGTACGCAAGTTGTTTTATAATATTCGATTGGTCGGGGAATATTCGTTTTAACAGGGAATATTCGTACAACGACACAATCATTGGTGGTCCCCACAACGAAATTATTGTCGGATTGAGAAAACGACAAAAATATTTTATTAAAAATAACGGCGGAAATTTTACCATTGTTACTGTTGAACTACTCGGTAGTAAAAGTACAGTAATACGTGTGGTTGCATAGTAGCACACGGTATTTATTATTAATGCTTATGTGAGAAGTCACTCAGTTTGATTCAATTATTGTCAGTTAATAATATGAATTATTTAGCGATAATGACGTTTTGTTTTATTCGTATTATTAACGTAATAAAACAGAAACATCTTTTTATATAAAACAGAATACTTTATTAAAGTTATTCTATAAATAGAATATATTATATTTTATTTAAAAGATTTTTCTTTAAATATGGACCGTCAGATTAAAGTAATCAATCTGGACCGTTCATTGATTAGTTACTATGCATTCTATTTTTCTATAAATAGCAGCTCATTCCTTCATTATTTCTTACGAATTCACTGAACTCTAGAGAGAGAAACTATAGAGAGAAACTATAGAGAGAGAGAGAGAAGAAGAGTATTCTGCTACTTAACTACTTCCTTATTTCAGCTCGTCTTTAAAACGGTAAGGGGTGTTATTGTTTCTTATTCATGAAGAGAACTGTTGTTATTCCATTTCTTATTATTCTGTTGGAATAACCTGTATACGCGGATCTACCCTATACTTGGTGACATTCTTTTATTATTCTGTGGGAACATCCTGTCTGTGTGTTTTACACCGGACCTGGTTCCGTTTTTATTATTATTCTGTTGGAACATCCTGTCTGTGTGTTTTACACCGGACCTGGTTCCATTATTTATTATTCTGTCGGAATATCCTGTCGGTGCGTTTACGCCGGACCTGGTTCCGTCTTGTTATTATTCTGTTGGAACATCCTGTCTGTGTTTTACACCGGACCTGGTTCCATTATTTATTATTCTGTCGGAATATCCTGTCTGTGCGTTTACGCCGGACCTGGTTCCACTATTTATTATTCTGTTGGAATAACCTGTCTGTGCGGTCTATCGCATGCATGGTGATTTCTTTTGTTATTCCATTCTTTATTGTACTCAGTTGGTTAATTTTTGACTTCTATACTCCATAAAATTTGTGAAATATCCTTGATAATTGCGGTTCATCCAGTATCTTTTCATGAAAATATTCTTCTAAGCATTCTTGAATTTTACTCCACAAGGCAGTATCATGTTGACAATTTGGACGTTATTAATTCTTGGATAAATTAATTCTTGAACTTGTTTTATTGAATTCTTATATCATTGTCATCATCCTCATGTTTATAAAATTTTGAAAGTCATCTGTGGCATGTAGTGCATAGATGGACTTGGTATGATTATGACCAGGGATTATTCGGTATAATCATGACCGTAATGTTACAAATGATGTGGTAAAAGTCCTCATTGGCCCGTAGTGCATTGATGGACAGTTGTTGGCATGATCATGACCATTAATGAATATACGAATATCCTTGGCCGTAGTGTAGGGGTGATTCGATGATGTGGATTATTTTATTAAGCTGAGTCTCAGTGATCACATTGTTGGAAAATCTTTTAAATCATAAAAGATAGTAGAATTTATTTTCTACTTGACTCTTTTAATGGATTGCTTGTTCCGCTGCAGTTAAACTTGATGTCTATTATATTTTATCAGTTTAACATTGTTGAAGGCTAATGATAATTTATTCTGCATTATCTTAGTCATAATATTTCTTACTGGGCTAGTTGAGCTCACCCTTTCTTTCACTGTTCTCTTCAGAAAATGAGAACGTAGCTGGGGCAAGTCGGGGAACGGAGTGATGGTTCGAAGGATAGTATTAGTTAGTAGTCCTCACTATTCTATGTAATAGTGTGTTAATAAATGTAATGAGGACTCCTTTGAGTATGAATACTCTCTAGAAGATAATATTTGTATTCAAACTCACAGTTTATATTTTGTCGTATTGTACACGACAGTTGTATTAGTAAGTTGTATTTGTATTCTGTACTATGTATCTGACGACCCAAGATGAGTGATGTATACCTATTTTTGGGGGCGTCACAGTTGGTATCAGAGCTTAGGGATATGATCCTTGGCTAAGATGTGAGAATAGAACTAGGAGGGGAGAGACGGAGAATTCCTTCGCTAGTATGGCTTACCTAAGTTTATTTGCATGATATTTAATTGGTCGGTCATAATATAAGGATAATATATGACATATCAATTAACTTTTATTTTGTGGCAGTATCTGAAAATGGCATCTGAGAATGTTGAGAATAGCAATGGAGCACAGGCGACTATTGATTCACCACATATCAATAATCAGGATAATGTTCATTAGGAAGGTGACAGTCCTCATGCAAACAACAACACTGACCAGATGATGAATGATAAAATGTTCAGAGGTTTTATGCAATTCATGCAACAACAGGTGAAAGCGGCTCCTGTCCACAACGTAGGTGGAAATACTGGAAACTCTCAGGCGGTCACCGCTAAGCAGTTTAAGGAGCTGGGACCACCGGAGTTTAAGGGAGAACCCAAACCACTTGTAGCTGAAACATGGATAAAGCAGATCACCAAGATATTTGATGTCTTGGGTTGCTCCGAGGAGCAAAAGGTTCCCTTTGCCGCCTTTATGTTGCGAGGAGAGGCAGATTACTGGTGGGAATCGATAAAGCGTACTCAACTTGCCGCACTGAAGATGTCTTGGGAGAAGTTCCAAGAGCTGTTTAACGACAAATACTTTCCCGAGAGTATTCGTCACATGAAGGAGGTGGAGTTCATCAAATTGGAGCAGAATAATATGACCGTGTCGCAGTACGAGGCAAAATTTGCGGAGTTATCCCGGTTTGCATCCCACCTGGTGGATAATGAAGAAAGAATGACGCGGATGTTTTTAAGAGGTTTGAAGCCGGAGATACGTCAACATCTTATTTTTCATAAACTGTGTTTGTATTCAGATGTTGTAAATAGGGCTCAGTTGGTGGAGCGCGATAACGAGACAACGCAACCAAAAGAGAGCAGCTGGCAAAATGATAATACCAGTGAAAGCAGTCATCGAAGCGGTGACAACAAGCGTGGAGGGAATCAACAGGCCAGAAATGGTAACCACTTCGGTGGTAATCAGGGCCAAAACAATAAGAATGGGCATTTCAAGAAGAGGAGATTCAACAATGATGGAAAGACGTCAGCACCAGCACCTGTCGTTAAGGAAGGAGAACGACCAACTATCATATGTTTCAAATGCGGAGGGGAGGGGCACATCAGTCCAAACTGCGCGATGCCGTCCAAAGCATGTTATAATTGTGGAAGAGAAGGTCATTTAGCCCGATTTTGTCGTTTACCGAAGATAAATTCAGCTAGGATGGAGGCACCAAAAGCCGTCCCAGAAAAGTCAAAACCAGTTGTGCAAGGGAGAGCGTTTGTTGTGAACTCCCAGAGAGCAAGGAACCCGAATGAGGTCATCACGGGTAAGCTTATAATAAACTCTAACGAAGTCTATACTTTATTTGATACCGGTTCTACACATTCTTTTATTTCTCCTACTTGCGCTCATCGATTAAAATTGATTCCGGAGAAATTAGACTTTGACTTAGCAGTTGAAACCCCATTGGGAGAAACCTTCATTACATCCACAGTTTATAAGTCTTGTTTGGTTCAAGTTGGTACCCACACATTACCTGTCGATCTTATTTCATTAAAAATACTTGCATTTGACGTGATTCTAGGGATTGATTGGTTAACTACTCATCATGCAAAAATTGATTGTTTTCGTAAGGTTGTTAGCTTTCATATTCCTAATCGACCTATTATGCGAATTCAAGTAACCAAACCATTAAAATCAATCGCTGTCATCTCAAGCCATAAAGCTATTCGTTTATTGAAAAACGGATGTCAAGCTTTCTTAGCTCATGTCACAGATCTAAACAAAAATACGTCAGCTTTGAATGATATTTCTGTTGTTAATAAATTTCCTGACGTATTTCCCGAAGAACTTCCTGGCCTACCCCCAGAGCGTGAAATTGAATTTTGTATCGACCTTGAACCCGGTACAAAACCCATTTCCAAAGCCCCATATCGAATGGCTCCTATTGAACTTCAGGAGTTAAAGACCCAACTGCAGGAATTGTTAGACATTGGTTTTATTCGTCCTAGTACTTCTCCTTGGGGTGCTCCTGTTCTGTTCGTGAAGAAGAAAGATGGGAGTATGCGACTTTGTATTGATTATCGGGAGTTGAATCATGTCACCATCAAAAATAGGTACCCATTGCCACGTATTGATGACCTGTTTGACCAGTTGCAAGGAGCACAATTCTTTTCAAAGATCGATCTTCGTTCTGGATATCATCAGCTGAAGGTTAGAACTGAGGATATTCCAAAGACTGCCTTCAGAACTCGGTATGGGCATTATGAATTCTTAGTTATGTCTTTTGGATTGACTAATGCTCCTGCTGCCTTCATGGATATGATGAACAGGGTATTCAAGGAATATTTGGATCACTTTGTGGTCGTCTTTATCGATGACATCCTTGTTTATTCCAAAAGCCGTGAAGATCATGAGCAACACTTGAGGTTGGTACTCCAAAAGCTTCGTGAATACAAACTTTATGCCAAGTTGAAGAAATGCGAGTTCTGGCTGGAAGAGGTAGCATTCCTTGGGCACGTAGTATCAAGTCGTGGAATATCGGTTGACCCGGCAAAGATTGAAGCTATTCAAAGCTGGGAGCAACCTAAATCAGTGACCGAAGTACGTAGCTTTCTTGGTTTAGCTGGTTATTATCGGAGATTCGTGGAAGGATTTTCTCGAATCGCTACTCCATTAACTCAGCTGACTCGGAAAGATACAAAGTTCGGTTGGAGCGAAGAATGTGAGCAGAGTTTTCAAGAACTCAAGAGGAGACTCATTTCAGCACCTGTTCTAACAATACCATCTGGCTCGGAGGGATTTGTCATCTACAGTGATGCTTCGAGCAAAGGGTTGGGATGCGTTCTCATGCAACATGGAAAAGTCATAGCCTATGCATCAAGACAACTCAAGGAATATGAGAGGAATTATCCTACTCATGATCTAGAGTTGGCAGCTGTTGTCTTTGCACTTAAAATTTGGAGGCATTACTTGTATGGGGAGAAGGTGGAGATCTTTACGGATCATAAAAGCCTCAAATATTTCTTCACTCAAAAGGAACTCAACATGCGACAACGACGTTGGCTTGAACTGTTGAAAGATTATGATCATACCATTCAATATCATCCTGGAAAAGCGAACGTGGTAGCTGACGCATTGAGTAGAAGATCATATGCAAGTACGAGTGC
Source organism: Panax notoginseng (assembly GCA_016801055.1). Lineage (NCBI taxonomy): Eukaryota > Viridiplantae > Streptophyta > Magnoliopsida > Apiales > Araliaceae > Panax > Panax notoginseng. The sequence goes on along the minus strand of CM029018.1, from coordinate 23,577,261 downwards.
GATATTGTCAACACAAAGGCCCATTTTGTGTGATTTGCAAAGGATGGAGATAGAGTTAAAGACTCCAGGGACCCATGTGATGATGGCGAATATACGAGTAGAACCGACTTTAATCGATAAAGTTAAAGCTGCTCAAGCTACAGACCTGGAGCTGATGCGTATGAGGAAGAAAGTGCAAGAAGGTTCTATGCCGGAAGCAAGAATCGATGAAGAAGGAATACTTCGAGTCAACTCCAGACTTTGTGTTCCTAACAACCCTGATTTAAAGTATGAAATCATGATGGAGGCGCACAACACACCGTTTGCAATCCATCCTGGAAGTACCAAAATGTATCATGATCTTCGTCATACATTTTGGTGGAGCAATATGAAGAGAGAGATAGCGTTGTTTATCTCAAGGTGTCTAACTTGTCAACGAGTCAAAGCGGAGCATCAAGTACCAAAAGGTCCATTGCAACCACTTGAAATTCCAGAATGGAAGTGGGAGCACATTACCATGGATTTCGTTACCGGTCTTCCTAGGGTTTCTCAAGGTACTGATGCGATTTGGGTCATTGTTGATAGATTGACCAAGTCTGCTCATTTCTTACCGATACGAGAAACTTATACACTTGAACGTCTTGCTCGTATGTACATAAACGAGATTGTAAGACTGCATGGTATGCCAGTATCCATAGTTTCTGACCGAGACCCAAGATTCACTTCACGATTTTGGGTTAGTTTACAAAAAGCTATGGGCACGGATTTACGATTTAGTTCAGCATATCATCCTCAGACGGACGGACAATCAGAGAGGACTATTCAAACTCTTGAAGATCTATTAAGACTCTGTGTCTTTGACTTCAAGGGAAGTTGGGACAAGTTCTTACCATTGGTGGAGTTTTCCTACAACAACAATTATCAAGCAAGTATTGGCATGGCTCCATTCGAAGCATTGTATGGAAGAAAATGTCGTTCTCCAGTATGCTGGGATGAGGTGGGTGAAGCAACGTTGTTGGGACCGGAGTTGGTACGTATGACTACAGAAAAGATTCAAACGATCCGACAACGTATAAAAACCTCACAAGATCGACAAAAGAGTTATGCTGATCTTCATCGAAAGGACGTGGAATTTGATGTAGGAGATCATGTGTTCTTACGTGTTGCTCCATGGAAAGGAGTTACGAGATTTGGAAAGAGAGGAAAGCTCAATCCTCGATTCATCGGTCCATTTTTAATCCTCGATCGAGTAGGAACTGTGGCTTATAGACTCGCTTTACCGCCAAGTATGTCTCGTGTTCATAACGTTTTCCACATATCCATGTTACGCAAATATGTGGAAGACCCGAACCACATTATTGAGTTAGAACCGGACGAAATAGCGGAGGATTTGACGTATGAAGAAGTTCCTGTTCAAATCTTGGATAAGAAGGAACATATTCTACGCTCCAAGGTTATACCTCAAGTCAAAGTTTTGTGGAGAAACCACGATGTTGAGGAAATGACTTGGGAGTTAGAATCTGAAATGAAATCAAGGTATCCTTACCTCTTCGACATACCAGGTACGTACCCTAATTTCGAGGGCGAAATTTCATAAGAAGGGGAGGTTGTAAGACCCCAACTTTTATAAATAAAGATGAATTTTCTATAAATATCATTTTTGAATATTATGGAGTTAATTTGATATAATGTTATAGTTGTGGGTAATATTTATAAATTTTGCAAAGTACGCAAGTTGTTTTATAATATTCGATTGGTCGGGGAATATTCGTTTTAACAGGGAATATTCGTACAACGACACAATCATTGGTGGACCCCACAACGGAATTATTGTCGGATTGAGAAAACGACAAAAATATTTTATTAAAAATAACGGCGGAAATTTTACCATTGTTACTGTTGAACTACTCGGTAGTAAAAGTACAGTAATACGTGTGGTTGCATAGTAGCACACGGTATTTATTATTAATGCTTATGTGAGAAGTCACTCAGTTTGATTCAATTATTGTCAGTTAATAATATGAATTATTTAGCGATAATGACGTTTTGTTTTATTCGTATTATTAACGTAATAAAACAGAAACATCTTTTTATATAAAACAGAATACTTTATTAAAGTTATTCTATAAATAGAATATATTATATTTTATTTAAAAGATTTTTCTTTAAATATGGACCGTCAGATTAAAGTAATCAATCTGGACCGTTCATTGATTAGTTACTATGCATTCTATTTTTCTATAAATAGCAGCTCATTCCTTCATTATTTCTTACGAATTCACTGAACTCTAGAGAGAGAAACTATAGAGAGAAACTATAGAGAGAGAGAGAAGAAGAGTATTCTGCTACTTAACTACTTCCTTATTTCAGCTCGTCTTTAAAACGGTAAGGGGTGTTATTGTTTCTTATTCATGAAGAGAACTGTTGTTATTCCATTTCTTATTATTCTGTTGGAATAACCTGTATACGCGGTCTACCCTATACTTGGTGACATTCTTTTATTATTCTGTGGGAACATCCTGTCTGTGTGTTTTACACCGGACCTGGTTCCGTTTTTATTATTATTCTGTTGGAACATCCTGTCTGTGTGTTTTACACTGGACCTGGTTCCATTATTTATTATTCTGTCGGAATATCCTGTCTGTGCGTTTACGCCGGACCTGGTTCCGTCTTGTTATTATTCTGTTGGAACATCCTGTCTGTGTTTTACACCGGACCTGGTTCCATTATTTATTATTCTGTCGGAATATCCTGTCTGTGCGTTTACGCCGGACCTGGTTCCATTATTTATTATTCTGTTGGAATAACCTGTCTGTGCGGTCTATCGCATGCATGGTGATTTCTTTTGTTATTCCATTCTTTATTGTACTCAGTTGGTTAAGTTTTGACTTCTATACTCCATGAAATTTGTGAAATATCCTTGATAATTGCGGTTCATCCAGTATCTTTTCATGAAAATATTCTTCTAAGCATTCTTGAATTTTACTCCACAAAGCAGTATCATGTTGACAATTTGGACGTTGTTAATTCTTGGATAAATTAATTCTTGAACTTGTTTTATTGAATTCTTATATCATTGTCATCATCCTCATGTTTATAAAATTTTGAAAGTCATCTGTGGCATGTAGTGCATAGATGGACTTGGTATGATTATGACCAGGGATTATTCGGTATAATCATGACCGTAATGTTACAAATGATGTGGTAAAAGTCCTCATTGGCCCGTAGTGCATTGATGGACAGTTGTTGGCATGATCATGACCATTAATGAATATACGAATATCCTTGGCCGTAGTGCAGGGGTGATTCGATGATGTGGATTATTTTATTAAGCTGAGTCTCAGTGATCACATTGTTGGAAAATCTTTTAAATCATAAAAGATAGTAGAGTTTATTTTCTACTTGACTCTTTTAATGGATTGCTTGTTCCGCTGCAGTTAAACTTGATGTCTATTATATTTTATCAGTTTAACATTGTTGAAGGCTAATGATAATTTATTCTGCATTATCTTAGTCATAATATTTCTTACTGGGCTAGTTGAGCTCACCCTTTCTTTCACTGTTCTCTTCAGAAATGAGAACGTAGCTGGGGCAAGTCGGGGAACGGAGTGATGGTTCGAAGATAGTATTAGTTAGTAGTCCTCACTATTCTATGTAATAGTGTGTTAATAAATGTAATGAGGACTCCTTTGAGTATGAATACTCTCTAGAAGATAATATTTGTATTCAAACTCACAGTTTATATTTTGTCGTATTGTACACGACAGTTGTATTAGTAAGTTGTATTTGTATTCTGTACTATGTATCTGACGACCCAAGATGGGTGATGTATACCTATTTTTGGGGGCGTCACATAAGAAATCCAAGCAGATTTGTTAACGTCGGTTACGAAAAATAGACGGAATCACCTGATTGTATATTTTTTAAAAAGTATAATGGACTAATTGAATATTTTAAAAGTATAATAACTAATTACTTAAAACACGATAATCACAATAGAGTAAATATACTTTTTCCCGATTTTCTTTTATGTTTTGCTTTTTGATTGAAATTTGAAAGATACTTATTCTCTAAATTCTGTAATTGTTTTTATTAAATGTACAACTAGAGGTGGCAAACGGGCGGGCGGGCGCGGGTCGGGCCGGGTCAAAAAGGCCCGAATTTTTACGGGCCAAAAAAAATAAGCCCATAGCCCGCGGGCTCACGGGCGGGCCGAAGGTGGTTTATGCCTATTTTTTGCACTTTTTTGAGTCCGCGGGCGGACCGGGCCGGGCCTTGAACGGGCCGGATAAAAAAGATCCAGGTTTTTATGAACCAAAAAAATACGGCCCAAAATTTATTTTTTAACGAGCGAACCGGTCAGACTCACGGGCTTTGGGCCCGTTTGCCAGGTCTATGTACAACGGACATAATAAAATTTCAGTCTTTATGCTATTTCAATAACAAACAAAAAAGCGTAAATCTTTAGACTATTTTATTATGGTTAAGTTAGCGTTTTATCTACAACTCTTTGCCGTAGGTCCCAGCATAATAATATCTGACGTTTTGATATTCTTGGTACTTCTTGTATAAGCACTCAGTATTTGTCAGCTTAGATTTCATGCTTTTCAATTAAAAAAATCATCGTAACTTGTATTACCTATTCCTAAAAAATTATCGTTTAAAATTTTTACATATAAATTAAAAAAATATTATTTATTAAATAAAATTTATTTAAAATTTTATCACTACCATTTTATGAGAAGTTGAAAACTATTAATACAAAAAAAATTTTTTTTTGGGACAATGAGAGAAGATATGAGTAATATAGTAATTTATTTTCCTCGAAAGTTATAAACGATAAATTTTTTGAAACAAATTTTTTCATTTTAAAACGGCAATCTTTTAGGAACGGATGGAGTATTTGTTATGAATAAAAAAAATGAACATATATAATTTTTATCTTTCAATATAAGAACTAACAGCTAAAATTAATACAAGTCCGTTATTATTAGTAACGGACGACGTATTACATCAGCTATTAATAGTAACGAATGGCGCTAAAAATAGTTTTGTAGTCCGTTACTATTAGTAGCGGACGTATTCTATCGTCCGCTACTAATAATAGTGAAACAAAGATTTTTAATTTCTAATTATGATCGTTTCCTTTTATTTTTAATTATATTAATGATGTATGTCTTATAAAAATTCATACCAAATACATATTATAAATTATATATATATCCAAGCATAATTAGTGGTTGTGATAGTTCACCAAAACATTAATGAGGCCTACGAGAATCTCACATTGAGTGCTCTACATATTTTGTGCATAATTAAGCTAATGGTTCAATTATTTACTTGCAAAATCATGACCATAAAGTGGGACTTTAGGCCCAGCAATTAATAAAGGTTAAAAAGTAAGATTTTTTACACTACTATACAATAATTAAAAAATAATTACAAAAAAATACAAATAACAATTTGGTTAACACTAACCTTCATGGAAAAAAGTTCAAAGCTAGTCAGATCTTTTTCTATTGCTGGGCCTTTCTCGCTAGTTATGGTGGAGACGGAGGAGGAGTGGCGGAAGAGGAAGGAGATGCAGACTTTGAGGAGAATGGAGGCTAAGAGGAGGCGGTCCGAGAAACAAAGGGTTTTTAAAGAAGATCAGAAAGATGAGGAAAGGAGGGAAATTGAGGTAGATTTGAAGGGGATAGCTCAGAGAGAGCAGCATATAGCTGCAATGAATAAGGTGGGTTCATCGGTGGCGTTGCAGTTTGGGCTGCCTTCATGAGCTGTTGCTGCTAGACAAACTATTCTTGGAGGTGGGATTGAGGCCTTGATAGGGAGAAGGAAGGGTAATTATGTAACTGATGATGCTGGTTCTGGTGATAGTAGGCAAGGATCAATAGATTCACAAGGGAATGCACTTCAAGATTATAATATTTATGATTACTTATTAGATATATTTTGGTTACTGTATAATGTTGATTTGGTCATCATTCATAATATTGTATTATTTCTAATACTTCAGTTGTTATAGTAAAAATTGGATGTTTACTATGAGTAACCAATAACCAAACATATGGTTACCTTTTTATTGATGTAAGGTAACCAAGATTGTGTTACATTTTTTTCTTCTTACATTAAGTAAGAGAAAAACCACACGACTACTATCTGATTTCATCATGGTTTAACAAGATAATGAAAAAAAATACATATAATGCTTGATAACTGTTCTGAATTTTTTTTATGACTTTTTGGTTACCCACAAAAACTAAAATGGTTACCTGTGTATGAATGTTGGGCTACAAACTGTACCATATTCAAAATAATTTTATTTTTAAAAGGTTATTTAATAGTAACTAACATGATGAAGTTTTGTCACTCACTAATACGCATTTGGTTACCTCTAAAGGAAAGAGTCCAAAAAATTTAATATAAACAAACAAATAATGTCAACACAACTGGTAATAGAATCAAAGATCAATCAACAATATCTAACTATATAAGCACTAGTAACCAAAATACAAACAACAGGTTTTTAAAACCAATTTAATCAACCTTCATATTGTCAAAAAATACCTAGTAACCAAATCAGGATATAACAGCAATCAAACGAAGCAGCTAATTAGTAATTGAAGGACGATATTTGATAATTATATAGTTGTTGAGTAAAGAGGTGCCATCGGGCGGAGCGCCGCTGAGTAAAGTGTAAGACCCGAACTTTTATAAATAAAGACGAATTTTTTATAAATATCATTTTTGAATATTATGGAGTTAATTTGATATAATGTTATAGTTGTGGGTAATATTTATAAATTTTGCAAAGTACGCAAGTTGTTATATAATATTCGATTGGTCGGGGAATATTCGTTTTAACAGGGAATATTCGTACAACGGCACAATCATTGGTGGACCCCACAACAGAATTATTGTCGGATTGAGAAAACGATAAAAATATTTTATTAAAAATAACGACGGAAGTTTTACCATTGTTACTGTTGAACTACTCGGTAGTAAAAGTACAGTAATACGTGTGGTTGCATAGTAGCACACGGTATTGATTATTAATGCTTATGTGAGAAGTCACTCAGTTTGATTCAATTATTGTCAGTTAATAATATGAGTTATTTAGCGATAATGACGTTTTGTTTTATTCGTATTATTAACGTAATAAAACAGAAACTTCTTTTTATATAAAACAGAATACTTTATTAAAGTTATTCTATAAATAGAATATATTATATTTTATTTAAAAAAAAAATTTTAAATATGGACCGTCAGATTAAAGTAATCAATTAGGACCGTTCATGGATTAGTTACTATGCATTCTATTTTTCTATAAATAGCAGCTCATTCCTTCATTATTTCTTACGAATTCACTGAACTCTAGAGAGAGAAACTATAGAGAGAGAGAAGAAGAGTATTCTGCTACTTAACTACTTCCTTATTTCAGCTCTTCTTTAAAACGGTAAGGGGTGTTATTCTTTCTTATTCATGAAGAGAACTGTTGTTATTCTATTTCTTATTATTCTGTTGGAAAAACCTGTATACGCGGTCTACCCTATACTTGGGGACGTTCTTCTATTATTCTGTTGGAACATCCTGTCTGTGTGTTTTACACCAGACCTGGTTCCGTCTTTATTATTATTCTGTTAGAACATCCTGTCTGTGTGTTTTACACCAGACCTGGTTCCGTCTTTATTATTATTCTGTTGAAATATTCTGTCTGTGCGTTTTACGCCGACCTGGTTTCATTATTTATTATTCTGTTGGAATAACCTGTCTGTGCTGTCTATCGCATGCATGGTGATTTTTTTTGTTATTCCATTATTTATTATACTCAGTTGGTGAAGTTTTGACTTCTATACTCCATGAAATTTGTGGAATATCCTTGATAATTGCGTTTCATCTAGTATCTTTTCATGAAAATATTCTTCTAAGCATTCTTGAATTTTACTCCACAAAGCAGTATCATGTTGACTATTTGGACGTTGTTAATTCTTTGATAAATTAATTCTTGAACTTGTTTTATTGAATCTTATATCATTGTCATCATCCTCATGTTTATAAAATGTTGAAAGTCATCTGTGGCCTGTAGTGCATAGATGGACTTGGTATGATTATGACCAGGGATTATTCGGTATAATCATGACCGTAATGTTACAAATGATGTGGTAAAAGTCCTCATTGGCCCGTAGTGCATTGATGAACAGTTGTTGGCATGATCATCACCATTAATGAATACACGAATATCCTTGGCCGTAGTGCAGGGGTGATTCGATGATGTGGATTATTTTATTAAGCTGAGTCCTAACAATAACAATATTGAAAAACCTTTTAAAATCATAAAATATAGTAGAGTTTATTTTCTACTTGACTCTTTTAATGGATTGCTTATTCCGCTGCAGTTAAACTTGATGTCTATTATATTTTATCAGTTTAATATTGTTGAAGGCTAATGATAATTTATTTTGCATATCTTAGTCATAATATTTATTACTGGGCTAGTTGAGCTCACCCTTTCTTTCACTGTTCTCTTCAGGAAATGAGAACGTAGTTGGGACAAGTAGGGGAACGGAGTGATGGTCGATAGTATTAGTTAGTAGTCCTCACTATTCTATGTAATAGTGTGTTAATAAATGTAATGAATACTCCTTTTGAGTATGAATACTCTCTAGAAGATAATATTTGTATTCAAACTCACAGTTTATGTTTTGTCGTATTGTGCACGACAGTTGTATTAGTAAGTTGTATTTATATTCTGTACTATGTATCTGACGACCCAAGATGGGTGATGTATACCTAATTTTGGGGGCGTCACATAAAGAGCTGGTAGAAGGATTTCTTGAGAAGTTTTCGGCGGTAAAGATTTTGCAGGGGTATGGATTGACGGAATCGACCGGGATAGGGTCGACGACGATTTCGTTGGAGGAGAGTAGAAGATACGGGTCGGTGGGGTTGTTGGCGCCGAGCATGGCGGCGAAGATTGTTGATCCGGATAACGGAGAGGCATTGCCGGTTAATCGGAATGGGGAGCTTTGACTTAGAGGTCTCACTGATTTGCCACATCAGTGAAAATAAAATATTTTATTTTGTAAATAAAATATTGAAAATGTATTAATTCTGTAAATATTTTTTGTATACACTTTTATTATAATTTTTTTTTAAAATGTATTAAGAAGTATAAATAATCCTAAAAAAATATTAATAAGCCTGCTGGTGAGCAACCACTCATGTAAGGGACCATGATATCCAATCAAAACTTACACGCCTGAAAGTCTAGATTTTATTGGTTTATATTTATTTAATAATAAAAAAGAAAATGCAAATATAGTCATTGTTATTCAAAAGGTTAGTACAAGTCTTTATACCTTTTACGTAAAGGACTTGAGAATAAATTATATAACGTTGGTATGTAAAATTAGTAGTTTACACCATCCAATAATAATATATACTATATAAAATAAATTCTGATATAAATTATAGTAACATATTATGTAATTTTTTTTATTATGATAAAATTGTTAAATTACTCGTACAAAATTTGAAATCTCTGATTCTCTTCAAAATTACTTACATGGCATATTGTGATTGTATGGTGTAAAACACTAATCTTACATATCATCTTTATATAATTTAGCAAATTGATAACTTGATAACAAAAAATGATATTTTTACATGAAACCGTATAAATTATAGCTACAATTTTTACCATTACTATACATCTATACCGACACTTTTCATGTGAAAATATCAAAAAATATTATAGAAATATCAAATTTTCATAATTTATTCTAAAAAATATATATATTATAACAATTTAAAAGATAGTATAGTGTGACTATTTAATAAATTTATTATTTGAGATTTTAAGTACTAAATATTGAATACATCTTAAATTTAATTATTATATCTGATAATGGTGTAAATATGTTTAAGAATACGTGCCACGCTACCTAAGTCGTTAAATAAAAGGGGATGGAGTTGTCACACATGCACACTTGGACACTTGGACACTTGGTGATGAGCAGTGAATCCTGATAAGGTGATATCACTCTTGCTCGATATATAATGCATCATTCCATATACTTTAGAATACTAATTGGCTGTTTATTAAAATAAATTATAACGGTAGTCCAATAAATATATTGCATATATTGTTAGAATTTGAGTCAAATTTGAAGTGAGTTTTATTAATTATTTGAAATGAATTCACATATTAATATGTTTTACTTTATGAGTAGATTAAATTAAGTATTTGGAAGTTCAAATCCATATGAATAAGAAATTAACTCTCAATGATCATCCTTGAAAAATGATAATAAATATTTGTGGGAAGTTAAGTCCCGCATCGGTTAAGAACTAAATATTAAATTGATTTGTATACAATAAAGTTGTTCTTGAGTTTGGGCCCCAAGGGATACCCCACTTTTGTTGAAGGGAGATAGGACTTAACCAATGCTTAGTTCGAACACACACGCGTCGTCGATCGAAAATATCTTAATTCTATTATCAAAACTATGTCGTTTTGATAAATGTTTCCTTTTGAGAAGCGTTGTCTGCCTGAACGGACGTCCCAAAACTATGTCATTTTTGCATGAACGGACGCGCCCTTTTTTGCTAAGCCTAAAATTACGTCGTTTTTGGCATGACCGGATGCGCCCTTTCTATTAAGGCCTAAAACTACGTCGTTTTGGCTAAACAATGTCTTTTCAATGGGTTGTGTCTCATCTGAAGGGTCACTGACCCCTCCTATAAATAGACTAGGGGGCAACCACTTTGATCCTTCAATTCAGCAAAGCATCAACATTCCAATCATATAGTTTTCATTATTCATAGTTCTTTTAGAGAGAGTTCATAGCATTTTATTTTAGTTCGTTATGTATATTATTTGGAGTGTTAATCTAGCATACGTTGTCATTGTATTTTATGAGACAAGCGCTATCAACTCCAAACACCGTAACGAAGACATAATTGTCTTAAGGATATAGTATTAAGTACTAGTCTTGACAAATTTTATTCTTGCAGTTTGATTCACTAGCATGAGATAAATTTATATACATGTATACAATGTCCATTCAGTTTTTACTAACATATATATATATATATATATATATATATGTGTGTGTGTGTGTGTGTGTGTGTGTGTGTGTGTGTGTGTGTGTGACACCCCTAAAATAGGTATACAACACCCATTCTGAGTCGCCAAATACATGGTACAGAAAGCAAACTACAACTTCAATAATACAATTGTCGTGCAAAATACGACAACACATACTGTGAGTTTAAATACAAATATTGTCTTCTAGACAATATCCACATTCAAATAAGTCCTCAATACAATTATTCAAACACTATTTTACAGAAATAGTGAGGACTGCTAAAACATCTTTCTAGAACCATCACTCCATACCCCGACTAGATATTGCTATGTTCTCACCTCCTGAGAAGAAAAATGAAACAAAAAGAAAAAGGGTGAGCTCAACTAGCCCAGTAAAGAATATTATGACTAAGATAATATACAAAAAATTATCGTTAGTCTTCAACAGGGAAAAATCTGATAGAATATAATCGACAACAAGTTTTAGATCAACAACTGCAGCGGAAACAGCAAACCATTAGAAGAGTCAAGTAGAGAATGAATTCTACTATCTTCCAAGATTTAAAAGTCTATCATCAATATTTTATCCCTGTAACATCAATTAATAATCATCTTTATCCAAATATTCATCTTTGCACTACAGGCCAAAGATATTCATTTGTATCACATGTCTGTCATGTTCATCTCAACACCTGTTCATCTTTGCACTACAGGCCAAAGATATTCATCAAGTAATCATACATCTTTGCACTACAGGCCAAAGATATTCAGTAATATCATCATTTAGGACTGAGGATGATGAAAAATATCTTAAAGAAAACGAATCCAGTGAGACAAAAGGACAAATAGTAGGGATTCATATAACAGTTTATCCAAGATCAATAATACTTCATAATAATCAATTGTGAAGCAGAATTCAAAAATAAAGATCAAAATATGGATACAATCAAAGATAGTAACCATAATAGACATCTTGGACAAAAAGGAAAAATTTTATTTTTCGGTGAATAGTGCCGTATTCGTGAATAGTGTCGTATACGTGAATAGTAACGTATACGTGAATAGTAATCCCGACACAAAAAGTTCTAAATTTGATAAAAACTCATGTTGATATTTCAGCATAATGATATTGAAAAAAATAATATCATTTAAGAATAAAATAATATCCCTTATCTCAAAATATCAGTACTTCTAGTCGGAATACCGGTATAAGGCTGAAAGAAAGTTGCTCTGATGAATAGAAAATCTCAAAGTATCTAAATACTCACAAAATACACTCAATAATCTAGAGAGAGAAAGAGAGAAAACTTGTTTCTGGTGTGATTTTTAATTCTAACTTAGCTCTCTATTTATAGAAAAATGTTAGCACGCCGAAGCAGACATAACCTGCAACCTGATGGCTTTACCTGCTACTATTCAAGCCTACCACATTTGAATAAAAATCTCAGCATATTTCTTCACCAACCAAGAGTGGGGCCCACCAATTCTAGAATTTTTTGCCAAAATGATAAACTCCGAAAATTCAACAATTTCTGAACCAGTCATCTCGTAAAATTCATAATAAATCATACGTTCATTTTAAACAGTTCAAAATTTGTGGACATATACTCAACTTATATATGTATAACATATCCAAAAATTATCACGATCCAACGGTCGGATTAAAAATTATAACCCCCGCAAAATATCTCAAAAACTCTAATTTTTAATACCTCCATTCCGACAAAAATACTGATAAAAATCTCAACATTAACTCCTTCATTTTTAACCACAAAAATATATCCCTCATTTATATCCACATAAAATAAATATTTCATTATCATATGAATCAATAATTAATTATTCACAAATAATATTACAGAATCACATTTATGACAACTAGGCCGTTCCCAGGAAAGAGGGGGCTTTTCAATAAGGATTTCTCCTTACTGGCGCGCAATTAGATGATCAAACCTCTCCTTAGACAGAACTTTCTAGACATTGCCAATAATATTATCTAATAATATTATTCAAATAATATGAATTATTGATCTGATAAAGGAAAATACTGTGCAGCAATAATTATTGAAACAATCAATAATATAAAATATCAACGCATCAATTATTGAATCAATAAAATAAAATATTGAATAATAACTACTTTAACAATTATTGAGTAGTGTCTTCTTACGTAAGAATCAATAATTGGTGCAATACCGCGTGCTACTGTATTTTAACCACCGGGTATTTCAACTGTATTAACGGTAACAACTACGCCGTTAATTATAAACAACTTATACTTATCGTTTTCTTCATCCAATCGCTTTCTGTTATGTGGCCCACACAAGGCTGCGCCATCGTACGAATATTCCCTGACAGCAAGAATATTCCACGACCAAACGAATATTCACCGATCAAAAATGAATACTTTATAACCACTTGCTTATTTGAAATATTTGCGCATTTTACTCATAACTAATCAAATCAACCCTTTCTATTTCAAAATAATAAATAGAGGAAATTTAATTTCATTTATTAATAAGTTGGGGTCTTACAATATATATATATATATATATATATATATATATATATATATATATATATATATATATATATATATATATAGGGGTTCCATCCACAACAACCGGTTGCTGTGGAGCAACCCTTTTTTGGTCTGTAGAAATTTTGGTTGGAGCAAAATAAAAAAAATAAAAAATTCAACTGACCAAAAAAGGGGTTGCTCCACAGCCAACGGTTGCGATGGATGGAACTATATATATATATATATATATATATATATATATATATATATATATATATATATATATGCTTGAGAGGATTATCATGGAATTTTTATTGGTTTATGTTCCTCAAATTTATCACTATAGTTTGAAGTTTTGATATAAGAATAAATAGGTTGTGCATTCTATTATAAGTAGTCTATGGTGAACAGGGTAAAAAGGAAAAAGGAGTATATGGTGATTGATATCAGCTGGGCCGTTGAGTGATGCTTAAAAATATTTGAATAGGGTTGTTAGATACTGTTGCATCTTTGAATGCTAAGGAATAGGGGTGAGCATGGTGCGGTTTGGTCCGGTTTGAAGCCGAAACCGCACCCGAAACCGCTTATGTGCGGTTTGATAAATTCAAAACCGCACATGAAACCGCTTGTGATTGGTGCGGTGCGGTTTTAAAAGTGTGGTTTCGATTTTATTTGGTGTGGTTTCGGTTTCAAAACCAATTAAAATAAGCTCTCTGTTTTTGAAATTGATTTAAGTTCATTAATGTAGACAAATAAAACAATGAAAACTATAAACTATCTAAAATGTAAATTGTTTTTGCAACAACTTCTTCATTACATGGAAACTGAGGAATATTTTCTAAATCAAAATACAAAATGAGTCATCCAATTCACAGGAACATGCATGTCATCCAACAAAACCATATAGGTTAAACCTGACTACCAGTAACTAATTCATAATTGCGGCAAAAAAAAAGTCATAATTAGTGAAAATGGTACAATCAGCAGTAGCTGACACATATTTACTGAGAATTAAATATTTAGATTAGAATGAATATTTTTTCTTTTGCCCCACCAAGTTTAACTTGTGTATTAATCTAGTTCTTTGACTTTACTAGCTTATAAATTCTGCTCCTATTAAGCTTACCTATTAAAAAAAAATTGAGCATAAGCTTCCCTTGTACTCGATCCGCCCCTACATACATACATACACACATATGGTGCGGTTTCGGTTTTATGATTGCGATTTTGGCTAGTAACCAAACCGGAACCATAAATTTGGTTATTCAACCAACCTAAAACCGCAACATACGCTGGAACTGTTGGTGCAGTTTTGGTTTTAATTTGGTTACTTGCTCAGCCCTACTAAGGAATCTGGTGGGGTGGGGGAGATTGCTTGCAGCATAGGAATGCTTGGAAGTTGGAAGGATTCTGAGGGAGGATGGCTGGCTGGCTGGCTGTCCCATAAAAATGGATACCTTTCTTGTCAACTTGAATATATTCCAATCAACTTGCAACATGGATTTGTTTATTGCCTTCAAGATTCCAACTTTCCAATCAATGGACCCATGACAATTTTGTTTTATTAACCTTCAGGATGATGTATTCAATTAAGACTTTTAAATATTTTAAAAGTTTGATTGTATTCAATCAAGACATTTAAAGAGTTTATAAAAATTTATTGATATTCAATTACAACTTTTATAATGTCTTTAAAAGTTAGTTGGTATTGAATTGAGACTTTTATAAAGTCTATAAAAATATTTTGGTATTAAAAAAGTCATTAATTTCTCATATTTCTATCAAATGTTAGAGTTTGACAGACTTTAGAAGAAGAGATGCCCATATTCAAAGTCTGACCTCATCTCTAAAAACTTTCAAAGACTTCTAAATATTTGAAAAAGGGAAAAGATGAACAAAGGAGAAGAGAAAAAGAAATAGAAAGAGAAAGAGATAGAACAGATCAAACAAAGAACGTAAAACAAAACAATATATATATGTCTCACTTTCTCTCTCTACCTCAATCCTCTCAAAATAAAAACTCTAAAAAGGAAGAGAGTTATTATAGTAGGTGGGGAGAGATAAAAAGGAGGAGGGGTTAAAAAAAGAGAGTAACGTTAAGGGTTCCAAATAGAACCAATGGGATAAATAGAGATAACAAATATTTTAATATCATTTTATATTTTTTCCTCTCCCATAAAAAAATCTCATTTAATATATTTGTAAGTATTGAGGAGTTATTTTGTTTTATGTTTATTTTTAAAAATAATAAATTTGTTAATTTTGTTATTTGTTGAAAATTATAAATTGTTAGTTTAGTAATAATTACTTGATAGGAAAATAACAATGAACAATTTTAAAATCAAAATTGTTATTGTGACACCCCCAAAATAGGTATACATCACCCATTCTGAGTTGTCAAATACATGGTACAGAACAACTATAACTTTATTAATATAATTGTCGTGCAAAATACGACAACACTTAAACTGTGAGTTTAAATACAAATATTATCTTCTAGACAATATTCACACTCAAATAAGTCCTCATTACAATTATTGATACATTATTTTATAAAAATGGTAAGGACTACTAAAATAACTTCTAGAACCATCATTCCATAACTCGACTAGTATTTGCTACATTCTCGCCTGCTGAGAAAAAAAATGGAACAAAAAGGAAAAGGGTGAGCTCAACTAGCCCAGTAAAAAATATTATGACTAAGATAATATAGAACAAATTATCGTTAGTCTTCAACAGGGAAAAAATCTAATAGAATACAATAGACAATAAATTTTAAATCAATATTCGCAGCAGAAATAATAATTCATTAGAAGAGTTAAGTAGAGAATGAAATCTACTATTATCTATGAATTTAAAAATCCATCATCAATATTTTATCCCTGTAACATCAATCAATATACATCTTTAATCAAATATTCATCTTTGCACTACAGGCCAAAAATATTTATCAGTTGGTCATATTCATCTAAACACCTGCTCATCTTTGCACTACGGGCCAAAGATATTTATCAGAAAATCATTCATCTTTGCACTACAGGCTAGATATTCAGTAATATCATCATTTAGGACTGAGGATGATGAAAAATATTTTAAAGAAAACGAATCCAGTGAAACAAAAGAACAAATATTAAGGATTCATACTTTAAACAATTCAAGTTCAAAAATACTTCATAAATAACCATAGTGGGGTAAAATTCAAGAATGATCAAAACATGGATACAATCAAAGCTAGTATCCATAATAGATATCATGGATAGAAACGAAAATTTAATTTTTCGGTGAATAGTGCCGTATACGTGAATTGTAACCTGGACACAAAAAGTTTCAAATTTGATAAAAAAATTCAGATCAATATTTTGGCATAATGATATTGAAAGAAATAATATTGAAAGAAATAATATCATTTATAAAAAAAATAACATCCCTTACCACGAAAAAAAATAGTACTTCTGACAGGAATATTGGATATAGAGCTGAAGGGAACTTGCACCGTATGGCAACACTCAAAGTATCAAAATACTCACAAGAATACACTCGATAATATAGAGAGAGAAAAAGAAAGAAAACTTTAGTTTCTGGTGTGATTTTCAATTCTAACCTAAGCACCCTATTTATAGGAAAATGCTTAGAACACCAAAGCAGAAAATTTAATAAAATATTAATATATAAATTAAATTTTTTACGCCAACCTTTGAATCATCAATTTCAGCATGTTTGACAACAAGTGAGCCCACCAACAATAAAAAAAACATTTTTCTACATATAAATATTTAAAACTTTCAAAAATTAATTATTTCGGAACTTCGAAACTTCAATAATTCATAATAAATAGCCCTTTTATCAGAAAAATTCAAACCTTATGTTCTTTCTATAGAAATTTTCATTCTCTACAACTTTGCAGAAGAAATTTTTTCTAAATTCCAAACAGAAATTGACCGAAATCCACAAACGGACGATTTTACAGGCTATAATCAAATTTCAGTCAAGAAATGGGGCCCACAAACATGAAAAATATGTTTTAAATATTTTTAGTAACAAAAATACTCTTTCTCCTCATTTATTCATATATCCCACATTCATTGTAAAAATATCACCATTATTATATTATTATAATATAATAATATATTTAAATAAATTTTTATCAGAAAAAGATAAAATATTAATTTTCAACAATTGTCACATTAAAAATTTTCTCCATTTATATCCACATACAATGAATATATTTCTCATCATATAAATCAATAATTAATTATTCACAAATAATATTACAGAATCACAATACTGACAACCAGGTAGTTCCCAGAAAAGGGGGGGCTTTCCAATAAGGATCTCTCCTTACTGGCGCGCAATTAGGTAAACAAACCTCTCCTTAGACAGAACTTTCTAGACATTGCCAATAATGTTATCTAATAATATTATTCAGATAATAAGAATTATTGCTCCGATAATAGAAAATACTGTGTAGTGACAATTATTGAAACAACAGTAATATAAAATATCAACGTAGCAATTATTGAATCAAAAAAATAAAATATTAAACAGTAATTACTGTAACAATTATTGAGTAGTGCCTTCTTACGTAAGAATCAATAATTGGTGCAATACCGTGTGCTACTGTGTTTTAACCACCGGGTATTCCAACAGTATTTGTGACGCCCCCAAAATAGGTATACAACACCCATTCTGAGTCGCAAAATACATGGTACAGAAAGCAAACTACAACTTCAATAATACAATTGTCGTGCAAAATACGACAACACATACTGTGAGTTTAAATACAAATATTGTCTTCTGGACAATATCCACACTCAAATAAATTCTCATTACAATTATTCAAACACTATTTTACAGAAATAGTGAGGACTGCTAAAACAACTTTCTAGAACCATCACTCCATACCCCGACTAGATCCCGCTATGTTCACACCTCCTGAGAAGAAAAATAGAACAAAAAGGAAAAGGGTGAGCTCAACTAGCCCAGTAAAGAATATTATGACTAAGATAATATACAAAAAATTATCGTTAGTCTTCAACAGGGAAAAATCTGATAGAATATAATCGACAACAAGTTTTAGATCAACAACTGCAGCGGAAACAACAAACCATTAGAAGAGTCAAGTAGAGAAAGAATTCTACTAACTTCTAAGATTTAAAAGTCCATCATCAATATTTTATCCCTGTAACATCAATTAATAATCATCTTTATCCAAATATTCATCTTTGCACTACAGGCCAAAGATATTCATTTGTATCACCTGTCAGTCATGTTCATCTCAACACCTGTTTATCTTTGCACTACAAGCCAAAGATATTCATCAAG
The DNA here is from genome assembly GCA_016801055.1 of Panax notoginseng. Classification (NCBI taxonomy): domain Eukaryota; kingdom Viridiplantae; phylum Streptophyta; class Magnoliopsida; order Apiales; family Araliaceae; genus Panax; species Panax notoginseng. The sequence continues at coordinate 23,558,350 of CM029018.1, read as the reverse complement.
TAATCATACATCTTTGCACTACAGGTCAAAGATATTCAGTAATATCATCATTTAGGACTGAGGATGATGAAAATATCTTAAAGAGAACGAATCCAGTGAGACAGAAGGACAAATAGTAGGGATTCGTATAACAGTTTATCCAAGATCAATAATACTTCATAATAATCAATTGTGAAGCAGAATTCAAAAATAAAGATCAAAACATGGATACAATCAAAGATAGTAACCATAATAGACATCTTGGACAAAAAGAGAAAATTTTATTTTTCGGTGAATAGTGCCGTATTCGTGAATAGTACCGTATACGTAAATAGTGTCGTATACGTGAATAGTAACCCCGACACAAAAAGTTCCAAATTTGATAAAAACTCATATCAATATTTCAGCATAATGATATTGAAAAAAATAATATCATTAAGAAGAAAATAATATCCCTTACCTCAAAATATCAGTATTTCTGGTCGGAATACCGGTATAAGGCTGAAAGAAACTTGCTCTGATGAATAGAAACTCTCAAAGTATCTAAATACTCACAAAATATACTCAATAATCTAGAGAGAGAAAGAGAGAAAACTTGTTTCTGGTGTGATTTTCAATTCTAACTTAGCCCTCTATTTATAGGAAAATTTTAGTAGGTTTGACCTGCAACCTGATGGCTTTACCTGCTACTATTCCCACCCTCCACATTTGAAATATAATTTAGCACATTTCTTCACCAACCACAAGTGGGGCCCACCAATTCTAGAATTTTCTATCAAAATGATAAACTCCGAAAATTCAACAATTTCTGGACAAGTCATCTCGTAAAATTCATAATAAATCATACGCTCATTTTTAACGGTTCAAAATTTGTGGACATATACTCAACTTATATATGTATAACATATCCAAAAATTACCACGATCCAACGGTCGGATTAAAAATTATAACCCCCGCAAAATATCTCAAAAATCCTGATTTTTAATACCTCCATTCCGACAAAAAATACTGATAAAAATCTCAACATTAACTCCTTCATTTTTAACCACAAAAATATATCCCTCATTTATATACACATAAAATAAATATTTCCTTATCATATGAATCAATAATTAATTATTCACAAATAATATTACAGAATCACATTTATGACAACCAGGCCGTTCCCAGGAAAGAGGGGGCTTTCCAATAAGGATTTCTCCTTACTGGCGCGCAATTAGATGACCAAACCTCTCCTTAGACAGAACTTTCTAGACATTGCTAATAATGTTATCTAATAATATTATTCAAATAATATGAATTATTGATCTGATAATAGAAAATACTGTGCAGCAACAATTATTGAAACAACAATAATATAAAATATCAACGCAACAATTATTGAATCAATAAAATAAAATATTGAACAATAACTACTGTAACAATTATTGAGTAGTGCCTTCTTACGTAAGAATCAATAATTGGTGCAATACCGTGTGCTACTGTATTTTAACCACCGGGTATTCTAACAGTATTAACGGTAACAACTACGCCGTTATTTATAAACAACTTATACTTGTCGTTTTCTTCAGCCAATCGCTTTTCGTTATGGGGCCCACACAAGGATGCGCCGTCGTACGAATATTCCCTGACAGCAAGAATATTCCACGACCAAACGAATATTCCCCGACAAAATGAATATTTTATAACCACTTGCTTATTTTGTAAAATTTGCACATTTCACCCATAACCAAAGTATTATATCAAATTAACCCCTTATTATTCACAATAATATTTAGAGAAAATTTGATTTTATTTATTAATAAGTTGGGGTCTTACAACCTCCCCTCCTTATGAAATTTCGTCCTCGAAATTGACGTACGTACCTGATGTTTCAAAAAGGTGAGGATACCTCTCTTTCATTTCTGATTCTAACTCCCAGGTCATTTCTTCAATAGCATGGTTTCTCCACAAAACCTTAACTTATGGTATAACCTTCGTGCGTAGGACATGCTCTTTCCTATCCAAGATCTTAACAGGTACCTCCTCGTACGTTAAATCTTCAGCTATCTCGTCTGGTTCTAACTCAATAATGTGGTTCGGGTCTTTAACATATTTACGAAGCATAGATATGTGAAAAACATTATGAACACGAGACATGCTTGGAGGTAATGCGAGTCTATATGCCACATTTCCTATTCGCTCAAGAATCTCAAATGGACCAACAAATCTTGGATTGAGCTTTCCTCTCTTCCCAAATCTTGTAACTCCCTTCCATGGTGCAACACATAATAATACATGATCCCCAATATTAAATTCTACGTCCTTCCGATGAAGATCCGAATAACTCTTTTGTCGATCCTGTGCCGTTTGTATACGTTGTCGAATCATTTGGATCTTCTCTGTAGTAATGCGTACCAACTCTGGTCCCAACAATGTTGCTTCACCCACCTCGTCCCAACATACTGGAGAACGACATTTTTTCCCATACAACGCCTCGAATGGAGCCACACCTATGCTCGCCTGATAACTGTTGTTGTAGGAGAATTCCACCAATGGTAGGTACTTATCCCAACTCCCTTTGAGATCTAGGACACAAAGTCTTAATAGATCTTCAAGAGTTTGAATAGTCCTCTCTGATTGTCCGTCCGTTTGAGGATGGTATGCTGAACTGAATCGTAAATTCGTGCCCATAGCTTTCTGCAAGCTAACCCAAAATCGTGAAGTGAATCTTGGGTCACGATCCGAAACTATGGATACTGGCATGCCATGTAATCTCACAATCTCGTTCACGTACATACTAGCAAGACGTTCAAGGGAATAAGTCTCACGTATCGGCAAGAAATGAGCGGACTTGGTTAATCTATCAACAATAACCCAAATCGCATCTATGCCTTGAGAAACCTTGAGAAGACCCGTAACAAAATCCATAGTAATGTGTTTCCACTTCCATTACGGAATCTCAAGTGGTTGTAATGGACCCTTTGGTACTTGATGCTCCGCTTTTACACGTTGACAAGTTAAACACCTCGAGATAAACTCCGCGATCTCTCTTTTCATATTGCTCCACCAAAATGTATGTCGAAGATCGTGATACATTTTGGTACTCCCAGGATGGATTACAAACGGTGTGTTGTGTGCCTCCATCATTATTCTATGCTTCAAGTTAAAATCGTTAGGAACACAAAGTCTGGAGTTGACTCGAAGTATTCCTTCTTCATCAATTCTTGCTTCTGGAATAGCACCTTCTTGCACTTTCTTCTTCATACGCATCAGCTCCATGTCCGTAGCTTGCGCAGCTTTAACTTTATCGATTAAAGTCGGTTCTACTCGTATATTTGATATCATCATGTGGGTACTTGGAGCCTTCATCTCTATCTCCATCCTTTGCAAGTCATACAAAATGGGCCTTTGTGTTAACAACATTGCACTCGTACCCGCATATGATCTTCTACTCAATGCGTCAGCGACCGCGTTCGCTTTTTTCAGGATGGTATTGGATGGTATGATTGAAATCTTTCAACAGCTTGAGCCAACGTCGCTGCCGCATGTTGAGTTCCTTTTGGGTGAAGAAATATTTGAGGCTTTTATGATCTGTATAGATCTCCACTTTCGCCCCATACAGGTAGTGTCTCCAAATCTTCAACGCGAAAACGACTGCTGCCAACTCCAAATCATGAGTAGGATAATTCCTCTCATATTCTTTGAGTTGTCGCGAGACATAGGCTATGACTTTTCCATGTTGCATGAGAACACATCCTAACCCTTTGCCTGAAGCATCGCTGTAGATAACAAATCCATCCGAACCAGATGGTATTGTCAGAACAGGCGCCGAAATGAGTCTCCTCTTGAGTTCTTGAAAACTCTTCTCACATTCCTCTCTCCATACGAATTTTATATCTTTCCGAGTCAGCTGATTTAACGGAGTAGCGATTCGAGAAAATCCTTCCACAAATCTCCGATAATAACCAGCTAAACCTAGAAAGCTATGTATTTCGATTACTGACTTAGGTTGCTCTCAACTATGACTCATATCCCAATCTTGGATAGCACGTCACAATGACACCTATCAGTTTACTACCGCACGAATATGGCGTCCCCTACGAAGAGTTTGGCTTCAGTGCATTTCGTAAAGGAAGTCACCAGATAGAGGCTCGGGTACCAACTTCTATAGTTGGGTTTTTAACTCCTGAAGTTCAATAGGAGCCATTCGATATGAGATTTTAGAAGTGAGTTTTGTACCAGATTCAAAGATGATACAAAATTCAATATCACGCGTAGGCCAAGAAATTCTTCAGGAAATACGTCAGGGATTTACTAACAATAGAAATATCATTCAAATCTGACGTATTTTTGTTCAAGTCCATAACATAGCTAAGAAAGCTTGACATCCGTTTTTCAATAAACGAATGACTTTACGGCTTGATATGAAAGAGTTTGACTTCAATGGTTTGGTTGCTTGAATTTGAATAACAGGTTGCTTAGGAATATAAAAACTAACAACCTTACGAAAGCAATCAATTTTGGCATGATGAGTGGTTAACCAATCAATTCCTAAAATCACATCAAAAGCAAGTATCTTTAAAGAGATAAGATCAACAGGTAATGTGATAGTGCCAATTTGGATCATGTAAGATTTATAAACTGTAGATGTAACGAAAGTTTCACCCAACGGAGTTTCAACAGATAAGTTAAAGTCCAATTTCTCCGGAGTCAAGTTTAAACGTTGAGCACAAGCAGGAGAGATAAAAGAATGGATAGAACCGGTATCTAGTAAAGTATAAACTTCGCAAGAATTCAAGATTAGCTTACCCGTGATCACCTCGTTCGGGTTTTATAGCGTTTTGGCCAGTCACGACAAACGCCCTTCCAGGAACTGCTGATTTCGACTTATCCGGGACAACTTTTGGAGTCACCATCCCCGCTGAACTTGGTTTTGCTACAGAACACTCTCGAGCTATATGACCCTCCTTTCCACAGTTATAACATACCTTGGATTGTTGTGGGCAGTTTGGGCTGATATGTCCCTCTTTTCCACATTTGTAACATACGACCGGTGGTCGTTCTCCTCCCCTAGAAACAGTTGATGTTTGTGCTGACGTCTTCACGTTATCATTGTTGTACCTTCTCTTCTTGAAATCTCCTCCCGACTCGCTCCTTCTATTATCACGACCAAGATTACCACCAGAGTGGTTACCGCTTTTGTCCGAATGTTTTTCTCCCTGCTGGTTTTCATTGCTTCGATGACTGCCGCCACCGGTATGACCATGGTTGTGGTCCCTCAGTTGCACATACTCATTATCTCGCTCTAATAATTGAGCCCTGTTTACAACATCTGAATATAAAGAAAATTTATAAGAGATAAGATATTGCCGAATCTCGGGTTTTAGACCTCTCAGAAACATCCCTGTCATTCGTTCCTCATTTTCGACCAAATGAGGTGCAAACCTAGATAACTCTGCAAACTTCGCCTCGTACTGGGACACCGTCATGTTATTTTGTTCCAGTCTGATAAACTCCACCTCCTTCATATGACGAATACTTTCTGGAAAGTACTTGTCATTGAACATTTTGTGAAACGTTTCCCAGGACATGTTGAGTGCGTCAGGCTGGGTACGCTTCATAGACTCCCACCAGTAGTCTGCCTCACCGCGGAACATAAAGGTGGCGAATGGAACCTTCTGTTCCTCCATGCATCCCAAGACATCGAATATCTTGGTAATTTGCTTGACCCACGTTTCCGCCATGATCGGATCCGGCTTTCTCTTAAATTCTGGTGGTCCCAATTCTTTGAACTGCTTAGTTGTGACAAACCGCGCGTTGTTATCATTTCCACCCGTATTCTGCACACGAGTCTCCCTCGTCTGATTTTGCATGAACTGCAAAAAGCTCCTAAACATTCCATCATTCATCGTTTGCTCGGTATCGTTATTTACAGGAGGAATATTGTCTTCCTGTTGCACGTTCCCCTTGGTGGTGATTAAAGGTGTCTCCACAGTCTGATTTACTCCATTATTAATGTTCTCAGCTGCCATTCTTAAATACTGCCATAAAACAAGGGTTAATAGTCATGTCATATATTATCCCTATACTCTGACCGACCAAATAAACTTAGTCAGGTCATACTAGCGAAGGAATTTCCCGTCTCTCCCCTCCTAGTTCTTGTCTCACATCTCAGCCAGGGATCATATCCCTAAGCTCTGATACCAACTGTGACGCCCCCAAAATAGGTATACAACACCCATTCTGAGTCGCAAAATACATGGTACAGAAAGTAAACTACAACTTCAATAATACAATTGTCGTGCAAAATACGACAACACATACTATGAGTTTAAATACAAATATTGTCTTCTGGACAATATTCACACTCAAATAAATCCTCATTACAATTATTCAAACACTATTTTACAGAAATAGTGAGGACTGCTAAAACATCTTTCTAGAACCATCACTCCATACCCCGACTAGATCCTGCTATGTTCTCACCTCCTGAGAAGAAAAATGGAACAAAAAAGAAAAAGGTGAGCTCAACTAGCCCAGTAAAGAATATTATGACTAAGATAATATACAACAAATTATCGTTAGTCTTCAACAGAGAAAAATCTGATAGAATATAATTGACAACAAGTTTTAGATCAACAACTGCAGCGGAAACAACAAACCATTAGAAGAGTCAAGTAGAGAAAGAATTCTACTATCTTCTAAGATTTAAAAGTCCATCATCAATATTTTATCCCTGTAACATCAATTAATAATCATCTTTATCCAAATATTCATCTTTGCACTACAGGCCAAAGATATTCATTTGTATCACCTGTCAGTCATGTTCATCTCAACACCTGTTTATCTTTGCACTACAGGCCAAAGATATTCATCAAGTAATCATACATCTTTGCACTACAGGCCAAAGATATTCAGTAATATCATCATTTAGGACAGAGGATGATGAAAATATCTTAAAGAGAACGAATCCAGTGAGACAGAAGGACAAATAGTAGGGATTCGTATAACAGTTTATCCAAGATCAATAATACTTCATAATAATCAATTGTGAAGCAGAATTCAAAAATAAAGATCAAAACATGGATACAATCAAAGATAGTAACCATAATAGACATCTTGGACAAAAAGAGAAAATTTTATTTTTCGGTGAATAGTGCCGTATTCGTGAATAGTACCGTATACGTAAATAGTGTCGTATACGTGAATAGTAACCCCGACACAAAAAGTTTCAAATTTGATAAAAACTCATATCAATATTTCAGCATAATGATATTGAAAAAAATAATATCATTAAGAAGAAAATAATATCCCTTACCTCAAAATATCAGTATTTCTGGTCGGAATACCGGTATAAGGCTGAAAGAAACTTGCTCTGATGAATAGAAACTCTCAAAGTATCTAAATACTCACAAAATATACTCAATAATCTAGAGAGAGAAAGAGAGAAAACTTGTTTCTGGTGTGATTTTCAATTCTAACTTAGCCCTCTATTTATAGGAAAATTTTAGTAGGTTTGACCTGCAACCTGATGGCTTTACCTGCTACTATTCCCACCCTCCACATTTGAAATATAATTTAGCACATTTCTTCACCAACCACAAGTGGGGCCCACCAATTCTAGAATTTTCTATCAAAATGATAAACTCCGAAAATTCAACAATTTCTGGATAAGTCATCTCGTAAAATTCATAATAAATCATACGCTCATTTTTAACGGTTCAAAATTTGTGGACATATACTCAACTTATATATGTATAACATATCCAAAAATTATCACGATCCAACGGTCGGATTAAAAATTATAACCCCCGCAAAATATCTCAAAAACCCTGATTTTTAATACCTCCATTCCGACAAAAAATACTGATAAAAACCTCAACATTAACTCCTTCATTTTTAACCACAAAAATATATCCCTCATTTATATACACATAAAATAAATATTTCCTTATCATATGAATCAATAATTAATTATTCACAAATAATATTACAGAATCACATTTATGACAACCAGGCCGTTCCCAGGAAAGAGGGGACTTTCCAATAAGGATTTCTCCTTACTGGCGCGCAATTAGATGACCAAGCCTCTCCTTAGACAGAACTTTCTAGACATTGCTAATAATGTTATCTAATAATATTATTCAAATAATATGAATTATTGATCTGATAATGGAAAATACTGTGCAGCAACAATTATTGAAACAACAATAATATAAAATATCAACGCAACAATTATTGAATCAATAAAATAAAATATTGAACAATAACTACTGTAACAATTATTGAGTAGTGCCTTCTTACGTAAGAATCAATAATTGGTGCAATACCGTGTGCTACTGTATTTTAACCACCGGGTATTCCAACAGTATTAACGGTAACAACTACGCCGTTATTTATAAACAACTTATACTTGTCGTTTTCTTCAGCCAATCGCTTTCCGTTATGGGGCCCACACAAGGATGCGCCGTCGTACGAATATTCCCTGACAGCAAGAATATTCCACGACCAAACGAATATTCTCCGACAAAATGAATATTTTATAACTACTTGCTTATTTTGCAAAATTTGCACATTTCACCCATAACCAAAGTATTATATCAAATTAACCCCTTATTATTCACAATAATATTTAGAAAAAATTTGATTTTATTTATTAATAAGTTGGGGTCTTACAGTATTAACGGTAACAACTACGCCGTTACTTATAAACAACTTATACTTGTCGTTTTCTTCATCTAATCGTTTTCCGTTATGGGGCCCACACAAGGCTGCGCCGTCGTACGAATATTTCCCGACAGTAAGAATATTCCATGACCAAACGAATATTCCCCGACAACAATGAATATTCTATAACCACTTGCTTATTTAAAAAATATTTGCGCATTTGTACCCATAACTAATCACACTAATCAAATCAACACTTATTATTTTAAAATAATAAATAGAGGATATTTAATTTCATTTATAATAGGTTGGGGTCTTACAGTTATTTTATATTACTGTTAGTTGAAAATTATGACTTTTTGTATGAAATATTAAAATTATGAAATAGGACATTTTCTTGTAATAAAATGGTTATGATTTAATAATTCAACTTCAACAATACCTTTTATTTCAAATTAGGTGGTTATATGGTCAAAATATTTTAATATTATTTAATATCGTAATCATTTCATCTAAAATATAAGATCTTTGTTGACTTTTTAACAATTAATATAAGCTGCAAGATATATTAGAAGTATACAAATGTCTATCAAAGTTTTGATAAAAATCCTATAAAAATCTGTCACTTATTTCTTGGAGTTTTTAAAAGTAATTTTAAAAATCTTTAAAAGTCATTAAAATCCACAAACTCTACAAAAATCTGTTACTTAAAAAAAATATTTAAAAGTCATTATTGAATACACCCTCCTTAATTATTTTATATAATAGTATATTATTCAATTACAAGAAAAATAGCTCTTTTTGTTAGTTTCTAAACTATAATTATTTTTCATGTTTAGTCTTTTAGTTAATTTTTTTTTAAATATTTTATCTTTAAATTATATGTTTTTGCAAGTTAGTCCAAAAATATAGTTGCTTTTCACATTTACTCCCAAACTATAGTAATTTTTCATATTTAGTTCTCAATCTATGATTACTTTTTATGTTTAATCCCTTTTATTGTTCTATTTTTGTAAGGTTAGATTGAGATTGTAGAAATTATAAAGTTTGAGGATGAAATATGCAAAAAAATAGATAGGGGACTAAATGTGAAAAATTGCTATAATTTGATGATGATTGTCTCTAAAATTAATTAGTGTTTGATAAATGTATTTGAAGGGCACTTTACAATATAAATTTATTCCAATCTTTCATACTAATAACACTTTTGTTTTAAAAAATGATATTTTTAACGCATGAATTTATTTATTTTTAGTATAAATGTATATAGGTACTATTGCATAGTGTTGATTGCCGCAATGATCTTGATAGAAATTGCATCATAGAAAAACATTGATAGTTAATATTTAATAATATTAAAGAAATATTTACATTAAATAATATTTCATTAGTAGATTAAATTAAGTGTTTGGAAGTTCAAATCCATGGAATAATGAATAAAAAATTAACTCCCAATGATCATCCTTGAAAAATGATAATAAATATTTGTGGGAAGCCAAATCCCGCATCGGTTAAGAACTAAATATTAAATTGATTTGTATACAATAAAGTTATTTTTGAGTTTGGGTCCTAAGGGATACCCCACTTTTGTTGAAGGGAGAGAAGACTTAACCAATGCTTAGTTCGAACACACACGCGTCGTCGATCGAAAATATCTTAATTCTATTATCAAAACTGTGTCGTTTTGATAAATGTTTCCTTTTGAAAAGCGTTGTCTGCCTGAACGGACGTCCCAAAACTGTCATTTTTGCATGAACGGACGCGCCCTTTTTTGCTAAGCCTAAAATTACGTCGTTTTTGGCATGACCGGATGCGCCCTTTCTATTAAGGCCTAAAACTACGTCGTTTTGGCTAAACAATGTCTTTTCAATGGGTTGTATCTCATCTGAAGGGTCACTGACCCCTCCTATAAATAGACTAGGGGCAACCACTTTGATCCTTCAATTTAGCAAAGCATCAACATTCCAATCATATAGTTTTCATTATTCATAGTTCTTTTAGAGAGAGTTCATAGCATTTTATTTTGGTTCGTTATGTATATTATTAGGAGTGCTAATATAGCATACGTTTTCATTGTATCCTGTGAGACAAGTGCTATCAACTCTAAACACCGTAACGAGGACATAATTGTCTTAAGGATATAGTACTAAGTACTAGTCTTGACAAATTTTATTCTTGCAGTTTGATTCACTAGCATGAGATAAATTTATATACATGTATACAATGTTCATTCAGTTTTTACTAACATATATATATATATATATATATATATATATATATATATATATATATATATATATATATATATATAGGGGTTCTATCCACAACAACCGGTTGCTGTGGAGCAACCCTTTTTTGGTCTGTAAAAATTTTGGTTGGAGCAAAATAAAAAATAAAATAAAAAATTCAACATGTCAAAAAAGGGGTTGCTCCACAGCAACCAGTTGCTGTGAATGAAACTATATATATATATATATATATATATATATATATATATATATATATGCCTGAGAGGATTGTCATGGAATTTTTATTGGTTTATGTTCCTCAAATTTATCACTATAGTTTGAAGTTTTGATATAAGAATAAATAGGTTGTGCATTCTATTATAAGTAGTCTATGGTGAACAGGGTAAAAAGGAGAAAGGAGTATATGGTGATATCAGCTGGGCCGTTGAGTGATGCTTAAAAATATTTGAATAGGGTTGTTAGATACTGCTGCATCTTTGAATGCTAAGGAATCCGGTGGGGTGGGGGAGATTGCTTGCAGCATAGGAATGCTTGGGAGTTGGAAGGATTCTGAGGGAGGATGCCTGGCTGGCTGCCCCACAAAAATGGATACCTTTCTTGTCAACTTGAATATATTCTAATCAACCTGCAACATGGATTTGTTTATTGGCCTCAAGATTCCAAGTTTCCAATCAATGACCCCATGACAATTTTGTTTTATTAACCTTCATGATGATGTATTCAATTAAGACTTTTAAATATTTTAAAAGTTTAATTGTATTCAATCAAGACATTAAAAGAGTTTATAAAAATTTATTGATATTCAATTACAACTTTTGTAATATCTTTAAAAGTTAGTTGGTATTGAATTGAGACTTTTATAAAGTCTATAAAAATATTTTGGTATTCAAAAAGTCATTAATTTCTCAGATTTCTATCAAATGTTAGAGTTTGACAGATTTTAGAAGAAGAGATGCCCATATTCAAAGTCTGACCTCATCTCTAAAGACTTTCAAAGACTTCTGAATATTTAAAAAAGGGAAAAGATGAACAAAGAAGAAGAGAAAGAGAAATAGAAAAAGAAAGAGATAGAACAGATCAAACAAAGAACGGAAAACAAAATAATATATATATATATATATATATATATATATATGTGTGTGTGTGTGTGTGTGTGTGTGTGTGTGTGTGTGTGTGTGTGTGTGTCTCACTTTCTCTCTCTACCTCAATCCTCTCAAAATAAAAACTCCAATAAGGAAGAGAGTTATTATAGTAGGTGGGGAGAGATAAAAAGGAGGAGGGGTTAAAAAGAGAGAGTAACGTTAAGGGTTCCAAATAGAACTAATGGGATAAATAGAGATAACAAATATTTTAATATCATTTTATATTTTTTTCTCTCCCATAAAAAAATCTCATTTAATATATTTGTAAGTATTGAGGAGTTATTTTGTTTTATGTTTATTTTTAAAAATAATAAATTTGTTAATTTTGTTATTTGTTGAAAATTATAAATTGTTAGTTTAGTAATAATTACTTGATAGGAAAATAACAATGAATAATTTTAAAATCGAAATTGTTATTTTATATTACTATTAGTTGAAAATTATGACTTTTTGTATGAAATATTAAAATTATGAAATATGACATTTTCTTGTAATAGAATGTGTATTATTTAATAATTCAACTTCAACAATACCTTTTATTTCAAATTAGGTGGTTACATGGTCAAAATATTTTAATATTATTTAATATCGTAATCATTTCATCTAAAATATAAGATCTTTGTTGACTTTTTAACAATTAATATAAGCTGCAAGATATATTAGAAGTATACAAATGTCTATCAAAGTTTTGATAAAAAGTCTATAAAAGCCTGTCACTTATTTCATGGAGTTTTTAAAAGTAATTTTAAAAATATTTAAAAGTCATTAAAATCCACAAACTCTACAAAAACCTGTTACTTAAAAAAAATATTTAAAAGTCATTATTGAATACACCCTCCTTAATTATTTTATATAATTGTATATTATTCAATTACAAGAAAAATAGCTCTTTTTGTTAGTTTCTAAACTATAATTATTTTTCATGTTTAGTCTTTTAGTTAATTTTTTTTAAATATTTTATCTTTAAATTATATGTTTTTGCAAGTTAGTCCAAAAATATAGTTGCTTTTCACATTTACTCCCAAACTATAGTAATTTTTCATATTTAGTTCTCAATCTATGATTACTTTTTATGTTTAATCCCTTTTATTGTTCTATTTTTGTAAGGTTAGATTGAGATTGTAGAAATTATAAAGTTTGAGGATGAAATATGCAAAAAAATAGATAGGGGACTAAATGTGAAAAATTGCTATAATTTGATGAAGATTGTCTCTAAAATTAATTAGTGTCTGATAAATGTATTTGAAGGGCAATTTGCAATATAAATTTATTCCAATCTTTCATACTAATAACACTTTTGTTTTAAAAAATGATATTTTTAACGCATGAATTTATTTATTTTTAGTATAAATGTATATAGGTACTATTGCATAGTGTTGATTGCCGCAATGATCTTGATAGAAATTGCATCATAGAAAAACATTGATAGTTAATATTTAATAATATTAAAGAAATATTTACATTATCAGATAAATATATATTTAATGATAGTTTAATAAATATTTTAAACTTTTAATAATATTTATTATTCTGATAATATAATTATTACTTTGACATTGTGAGTGTCAAAGTTCACCGTAGTCAATGTGAGGTAGTATTTGTCTAATTGGTAAGATATTATTCAGTTAACACTGTCTTTCAAATTTGGTTAACTACTTAACTGAAGTTGGTCAAACGATTAAAGAGAAGAATGAACTACTTTTTTTAACGAGTCTTTTTGCCTTTACTAAAAACTTCAATGTTAAACAATTGATTAAAGAGCTAATTAAATGATCGTAGCTGGCCTGCTTGTTGATTTATAGTAAGAGTTGAGCTAAATCATAAATGTCAAAAGTGTTGAACTAAAATTAGTTAAATTATCTTATCCGTTGATTAAATAATTATAGCTAAATTAGCATGCACCACAACTACTAATTTTGTATAATCTAACTAACCAGCTATAATATTTATCTATCGATTAAATGATAATGTTCAATTAAGCATGCAATTCAAATGAGATAATTAATCAATGTTAGATAGTTGATTATATCTCGATTATCGCAACTGCAGACCAAAATTTAACTTACCGTACATGTTGATTAGCACGTTACAAGTTAACAAAATATGTAAAACATAACCAGTAATGTCAGATATTTAAGTAAAACCTGAATATAATTGTTGCAGGAGTAATTCAACAACACGTATGAAGGTCTGGATGTAAGCAAACAACTGAAATTAAATGTAAAACTAAGTTCAAGTGGACGTAACAAGTTGTAAATCCAATATAGTACCCAAATTACAACAGTTAACCAAGTTAAATATTGGCGTAACAAGCTAGTTTTTGAAGAACTAAGCTAAAAGTTACTGAAAAACTGGAAAAAACTAGGTGTATTGAACTAGATGTGTGTGTTTTGCGTGCAAAATAGACCTCTCCTATTTATAAATTAAGCTATTGAGAAACTGCTAGACCGAATTAATGGTCCACTTACCAGGTTCTTTTTTGGCTTAGCTGACCATTCATTCATTTTTCTGTTTTTTTTATGACTGTAACACCTTCATAGAAATATTAACAAGTACAAACCCTAAACCCTATATATATACACTAAAACATGCCAAGGGGAACACACAACAAACCATATTCACCTAAACAGGAACCTAGTAATACAATAACATCAACCTATACAGCAAAACCTAACAAACGATAAACCCAACAAAAACTTGTGGAGGTAATTTTCAGCAGAAGCACTAGTAAGATGCGTCATCATTCCTGTTTAAACGCCTTTAGTTAATTAGTACTTATCGGTTGTTGATTACCCAATTAACTGATAGCTGTATTTAGTCGAAAATTACTTGACCCAAAATTAATTTTTTGAAATTTGAGTGTAAACACACGGATTTTTAGTCCATGCTTTGTCAAATTGTACTCAACTAACTTGAACTTAATGGGTATATAGGAAGGAAAAAGTGGGCAAATGGAAAGTGTGTATTTTTTTTATGGTCACTTGACAAAAGTAAATAAGTAATGCTTTATCCGATATAGAGCATTAATTGGAATATGGAGATAGTCAATCCAACACTTAAACCATTAACTCTGAACTCTTTTAGTTGGCAATAACTCTTGGTCAGTTCAAACTTCAATGCCATAACCTTTTCCCTTTTAATTTCTTTTTCATCACAAACAGATGGATCAGCTAGATGACCAAATAATATTGGAAGTGCATATATATATATATATATATATATATATATATATATATATATATATATATATATATATATATATATACGGTCCGGATCTTAAGTTCACTCCTTATTTAACTCACCACCTTTAGCGACGGACCCAACGACAGTTCGATCATACAACCGTCGTCTATACTTTTAGCGACGCTATATGTTGTCCGTCGCTAAAAATATAAACGACGGTTGTATGACCGAACCGTCGTCGGGTCCGTCGTTAAAGGGGGGGGTGAGCTCGGGTGAATTGGATAAGGGGTGAGCTTAAGATCCAAACTCTCTCTCTCTCTCTCTCTCTCTCTATATATATATATATATATATATATATATATATATATATATATATATATAATGGAAATGCGAAATTGGAATAATTTTGTGCATAAAAAATAAAGGCGCCCCAAAATTTATCTCTTGAACTTGGTCATTAAACAAATTAAATTTGCTTGATTTAACATTACCAGAGTAACTAAAACAATGAAAAAAAGTTAAAGGCAGTTTATATTTCCTACTACATTTGGTGTAAGTTTTATTTTTTACAAACTCCGAGAACAATATCGAGAAAGATTAATTCATGTGATTAAAACAATATACGAATTGCATATATGATACAGTTGAGGGATACCTGTGACGCCATAAGAATTTGGGCCTACACAACTAAATTTGAGTCGCGAATATACAAACAACAAATATAAATTCTCCTATTTTTTATTGTTACAATACAGTGTATAGAATAACAATACACAAACTAAGTTATCATTACAACTATTGTTACACTATTTTATAACTTGGTGAAGACTACTACAACTACTAATTCAGACCATCATTTCATTTTCCTGTTCTCCCTGCTATCTCCAGTTACACTCTGATTTCCTAAAAGGAATTATGAAACAAAATTGTGAGCTCAAATAGCCCAGTAAAAAATATTTTGACTAAGATAGCGAAGGATAAGTTATATTTAATCTTCAATAGTGATAAATCAGAGATTTAAAAAATACTAGACAATATAATTTTTTAACAAATAATTACGGTCAAATAAACTACAATGTCTACTATCTTCTATAATTTAAAAATTCGCCATCAAAATTTCACAAACTGTCACACATGTTAATGACACTCAGCAATCATTTTATCTTTGCACCCAAGTCAAAGACATTCATAACAACTTAAGTCCCGATAATTAGTACAAATAACAAGGATATAAATGATGAACATAAATAATAAGAATAATAAGATAAAGAATAAACATTAGAGATTTGTAATTTAATTTTTCAATAGTCCAATAATGTTCAAATTGTCAACACAATATCTAGAATATCGTTTCGAGTTCAAGAATAATATTTAAGATTCACTGTTCAAATATAACGATTAAAATTCAACCAAAAGGTTCAAATTAAAAGATATTAGATGAATTACCAACTATTAAGAAAATTTTAATCATTTCAAAAAATTTTACCGTTTAATGGTAAGGGTCGTAGAAACGAACAATATTTTTTAATTACCATAGTAAGTTTAAATTTAGTAGTATGAAAGAAAATGATATGATCATTTACCTTAGCACGTGACTAAATACTATTTTCTATGTAGTTGATCAATCTATATGTATATTTATAATTTAATTAGTAACTACCACATATAAGTTTCATGGCATACACTAACTCGTATATTATGAAATCGTTAAAAGTAACTTGATAGTATAAATTTGTGTAGTGTACAAAATAAAGTAGAATAAATATCAAAATAGTTTTTGAATGAATAAAATAATATTTCAAACAAAATCTTCTAGATGAATATTTTCAAAATGAATCTTCTAAAGGAAAGAGTTTTCTAAATGAAGAGTTGTAAATATTGTACGATGCGTGTGTGCTTGTGCAACTTCTATAGAAAAATTCACCTGAACAATTCTTACACTCTTACTCATTATTCACCAATTCTTAAGATAGTCTTAGCACACTCAGAGGGACACTTACATTAAGTAATTTTTAGAGAGTGGAAGGAAGGATAAACAAGAAAATTATGAAACTCCTTATGCTAAGCCTCCTATTTATAGCCAAAACTTAACCATCATCTACAACACATCAAATAACCACATTTTTTACATTTCAATATTATCTTTAACTTACATCATTCATCAATTAACACACACTTTTCACATTTCAACATTATCTTTAATCTACCACACATTAATTAGTCAAATATTCACATTTAAAGATTATTATTTTTTTGCAGAAGGCTAAAGAAATTTATTTATGAAAAATAGCCCTTATCTAAAAAGCTCAGATAAGAGGCATAAGATGTACAATCATGATATAAATACATATTGATACTTTAATACTAATGTATCATATATTAATTATTCACATTTTTCACATTTCAAGATTATATTTTTTTTATTATTCACAATTATTATTATTATTTTATCCATGTTCTACATTATTGGCTTAATATATTAATATAACAGATGTTCTTCAAATTATGAGTATGTTTAACTATTTAGTATTCGTGACTTTTAATTACATAATTTTTCATTATTGCCTTGTTATGGTGACAATTATTGGTTCAATAATGTGAAATATTGTACATTTGCTACTGTGACAATTATTGGTTCAATAATATGAAGGTTTAAATATGTTTCACTACCCTAAACTATCTGAAAAATTTCACTTTAGTGATTCACCTTTAAATTTTTTCAATTAGATCGATGATTGAACTATTGATTTTTTTCAATTTGATCTAATTGAGGTTGCCACGTTAAAAATTGCTGACGTGACTATTTGGGTGGGGCATTAAGCAACTGATGTGTGTAAAAAAATATTTTTTTATTTTGAGATTAAACATTATTTATATATTGAAGGTTAAAATAGTCACACAACAATCAAAATCATCAAACCATCAGAATCGATCAAAGTGCAAGCCCCAAAATCGATCAAACATCAAACCCCAAATTTAACCTAGAAATGGAGCACGACGGTGGCGAAGGTGGTGGTGCAGCTTCAATAGGGTGCTATAAGTGCGGTCAGCCAAGTCACTGGTCCTGAGATTGCCCTTCAAACCCTATCTTTGGCTCAAATACTTATTTGAATAACTTAGAATCAACACCGTACGCTTTCAAAACTGGAAGTGATCCAGGAATAGTTAAGTCTACTAAGAAACCGAAAAAACTTCCTAGATCTAGGACAAAGCTCACGCCGGAGGTTCTTATCTTTAACGATGGCCTCGATTATGTTCTCCGTCACTTTCCTCAAGCTTTCAAGTATCACGGCCGCGGACATGAGGTATTTCTACCCAAATTGCATATTGATTCATTATTTTCTCAACCATATATATATATATATATATATATATATATATATATATATATATATATATATGTATGAATATGTAAGTTATATCTGTATGTATTATATATTCCATCTTTTCAGACCACCGGAAACAAGGACTCAGGTTACAACGAGAACAAATCAAGATCTGAAAAGAGACGAAGAAGACTACCATCACAGCTAGATCTGAATAGATCAATCTTGTAAGACACCGAATTTTATGAAAAAATAAGTATTTAAATTTTCTTATAATTATTATTCTATTCAGTAAATGGTTAAATTGATAAAAGGTTAAAGTTAAGGGTGATATGTGAAAATTTTACAAGGTAAGCAATTAAGTGGTCATAAAATATTCGTTTGGTCGGGGAATATCCGTACGACATCACAATCATTGGTAGACCCCACAACAGAATGAATGTCGGATATAGAAAGCGACAGAGATAACCTTTTTATAAAAATAATGGCAAAACTTTTACCGTTAACTATTGAAATACAGGTGATAAAAGAACAACAATATGCGTTGTTGCACAGTAGCACACGGTATTGAACAATATCTCTGATTATTGATGCTTACGCAAGAAGTCACTCAGTTTCATTCAATAATTGCTAGAGTAATTGCTGCATAGTATCTCATATTATTGATTCAATTATTGTCAGTATTATCTGCATAATATTTTATTTTATTAAATAAATAATTGAGACGACACAATTATTTATATTATTATTTGTATTATTGACAATGTTTAGAAAGTTCTGTCGAGGAAAGATGTTTGGTCATCTAATTACGCGCCAATAAAGAGAAATCTTTATCAGAAAGCCCACTCTTTCCTAGAAACGATCTAGTTGTCAATATTGTGAATTATAATATTAAATGATGAATAATTGTTGAAAGATTAAAAATGTGTTGATTAAAGATAAGTGATTTGTGGTGAATATTTATTCAATTTTTGATATAAATAGAGGGGTCTGTTATGAGGCATTTGTTATAAGTTTGACTTATTATTCCATGAGGAGATGTGCTAATTTTTTAGACCGTTGGTTGAAGTTATAATAGTTAATCAATGTGGATCGTTGGTTGAAATTATAATAGTAAATCAATATGGACCACTGGTTGAAAGTTATAATAGTAAATCAAAATGGATCGCTGGTTTAAAGTTTTAATAGTAAATCAGTATGGACCGTTACTTTAAGTTTTAATAGTAAATCAATATGAACCGTCCGTTTAAAAGTAAATCAATCTGGACCGTTCATGAATTAGTTACTATTTAGTTTATTCTCCTATAAATAGAAGCGCATTCCTTCATTATATCTTACGAATTTACTAAAACTATAGAGAGAGAAAGAATAAGAGTATTCTGCTACTTCACTATTGCAGTATTCAATCTTCTACTAAGGTAAGGGGTATTATTCTTTTGTATTCGTAAAGAATATTGTTTTCTTTCAATACTCATAAATGTTGTTATTCTATTCTTTATTAATCTGCAAGAGTAACCTGTCTACGCGGATTACCGCATTCATCGTATTCATTCTTTATTAATCTGCGGGAGTAACCTGTCTACGCGGACTACCATATGCATGGTGAATGACCCTTCGTATTCATTCTTTATTAATCTGCGGGAGTAGCCTGTCTACACGGACTACCGCATATATGCATGGTGAATAATCCTTCGTATTCATTCTTTATTAAATTGTGAAAATGATCTGTCTACGTGAATTACCGCATGACGGGTGATAATCCATTTGTAGTTTCGTATATACTTTTATACTCCTATGAAATATCATTTCTTTTGTACTCATCAAGGGATATCGTCTTCTTTTGTATTTCTCCATTTATGGTACAAATTTATTGTTTGTTTCCATAACCTTATTATTAAAAGGTGAAAACCCTTAAAATTAGTGGAATATTCTTAATAGTTTATGTTTCATCTAGTATTTTCACTATTGGTCTGAACTTTTTTATTAAATGGCGGGTGTAAAATCCTAAATTTTACGAATAAAGATTTATTTTCTTGAAATATTTTTTTCAAAATTATGGTGTGGATTTGATATAATGTTATAGTTGTGGGTAATATTTATAAATTTTAAAAAGTATGCAAGTTATTGTATAATATTCGATTGGTCGGGGAATATTTTTTTTGACGGGGAATATCCGTACGACGGTACAATCATTGGTAGACCCCACAACGGAATTATTGTCGGATTGAGAAAACGATAAAAATATTTTTTATGAAAATAACGGCAGAAGTTGTACCGTTAACTGTTGAAACACTCGGTGTTAAAAGTACAGTAATACGCGTGGTTGCATAGTAGTACACGATATTAATTATTGATGCTTATGTGAAAAGTCACTTAGTTTTGTTTTATTAGTATTATTAATGTAATAAAACAGAAAAACTTTTTATATAAAACAGAATACTTTTATAAAGTTATTCGTTTTATTAGACTATAAATAGAATATCTAATATTATATTATGCATAGTGTTTTGCATAGTAATATCTTTTTATATAAAATATAATACTTTTATAAAGTTATTTGTTTTATTAGACAATAATTAGAATATATTATATTTTATTATGCATAGTGCCTGCATATTATTTTGCATAGTAAAATCTTTTTATATAAAACAGAATACTTTTATAAAGTTATTCGTTTTATTAGATTATAAATAGAATATATTATATTTTATTTAAAAGATTTTATTTTATTTGAATATTTTATTAAATCAATTTGGACCGTTCATGAATTAGTTACTATGCAGTCCATTCTCCTATAAATAGAAGCTCATTCTTTCATTATTTCTTACGAATTCACTGAAACTCTAGAGAGAGAAACTATAGAGAGAGTTCTTCTTCTATAATCTTGAGCGTATTTCTTTAGAGTTTAAGAAAGCTTTGAGCATAGTGCAAGTTTTCTTCGAGTATATCCTCGCCCTACCAGTCGGAGTACTCTTCTTTTAAAGGTAAGGGGTATTATTTCTTTTGTATTAATGAAGAGAACTTCTGTTATTCCATTCTTTATTATTATGTTGGAATAACATGTTTATGCGAAGTACCGCATACATGGTGAAATTCTTCTGTTATTCCATTCTTTATTATTATGTTATAATATCTTGTCGGTGCGTATTACGCCTGACCTGGTTTCATTATTTATTATTCTATTGGAATAACCTGTCTGTGCGGTCTATCGCATGCCTGGTGAAGTCTTTTGTTATTCCATTCTTTATTATTCTATTGAAACATCATGTCGGTGCGTTTACGCATGACCTGGTTCTATTATTTATTATTCTGTTGGAATATCTTGTCTGTGCGTTTACGCATGACTTGGTTCTATTTCTTTATTATTCTATTAGAATAACATGTCTGTGCGGTCTATCACATGCATGATA
This sequence comes from Panax notoginseng, assembly GCA_016801055.1. Lineage (NCBI taxonomy): Eukaryota > Viridiplantae > Streptophyta > Magnoliopsida > Apiales > Araliaceae > Panax > Panax notoginseng. The sequence goes on along the minus strand of CM029018.1, from coordinate 23,536,412 downwards.
ATTTTTTTTGTTATTCTATTCTTTATTATTCTGTTGGAATAACCTGTATATGTGGATTATCACATGCATGGTGAATGATCATTTGTATTCATTCCTTATTAAATTGTGGAAATGATCTGTCTAAGTGGATTACCACATGGCGGCGAAAATCCATTTGCAGTTTCATATAATCTATTATACTCAGTTGGTTAAAATTAGTGGAATATCCTTGATATTTGCGCTTCATCCAGTATCTTTTCATGAAAATATTATTTTGAGCATTCTTAAATTTTACTCTACAAAGAAGTATCATGTTGACAATTTAGACGTTATTGGTTCCTGGATAAATTAATTCTTAGACTTGTTTTATTGAATTATTATGTCATTGTCATCATCCTCATGTTTATATTATGTTAAAAGTCATCTGTGGCCTGTAGTGCATAGATGGACTTAGTATGATTATGACCAGGGATTATTCGGTATAATCATGACCGTAATATTACAAATGATGTGAAAAAAGTCCTCATTGGCCCGTAATGCATTGATGGACAATTTTTGCTATGATTATGGCTATGGATTCTCTTCGGCCAAGGGTGCAAAGATGAATTGTTTTATGGCATGATCAGGACCGTTGATGAAAACACGATTATCTTTGGCCCGTAGTGCATGGATAATTCGTGGTCGTGATATTAAAGAATATCCTTGGCCTGTAGTGCAGGGATGATTTGATGATGTGAATTATTTACTAAGCTGAGTCTCAGCGATAAAAGTGATGAAAAACCTTTTAAATCATAAAAGATAGTAGATTTTATTCTCTACTTGACTTTTCTAATGGATTGCTTGTTCCGCTGCAGTTAAACTTGATGTCTATTGTATTTTATCAATTTAACATTGTTGAAGGCTAATGATAATTTATCCTACATTATCTTAGTCATAATATTTCTTACGGGGCTAGTTGAGCTCACCCTTTCTTTTACTGTTCTCTTCAGGAAATGAGAACGTAGCTGGGGGCTAGTCGGGGAACAGAGTGATGGTCCTAGATGGTGCATTAGTAGTCCTCACTATTCTATGAAATAATGTAATAATAAATGTAATGAGGATTCTATTGAGTGTGGATATTGTCTAGATGACAATATTTGTATTAAAACTCACAGCATATGTTTTGTCGTATTTTACACGACTGTTGTATAATTAGTTTGTATTTGTATTCTGTACCATGTATTTGGTGACTCAGAATATATGATGTATACCTATTTTGGGAGCGTCACAGTTGGTATCAAAGCTTAGGGATATGATCCCTGGCTAAGATGTGAGACTAGAACTAGGAGGGGAGAGACGGGGAATTTCTTCGCTAGTATGACCTACCTAAGTTTATTTGATATTTAATTGGACGGTCAGAGTATAGGGATAATATGTTACACGTCAATTAACCTTTATTTTGTGGCATTATTTGAAAATAACATTCGAGAATGTTGAGAATAGCAATGGAGCACAGAAAATCATTGAGTCACCACAGATTAATACCCAGAATAATGTGCAACAAGAAGACAATAATCCTCATGCAAACAACAACACTGACCAAATGATGAATGATGGAATGTTCAGAGGATTTATGCAATTCATGCAACATCAGGCGAGAGTGGCTCCTGTCCAAAATGTAGGTGGAAACAATGGAAACTCTCGAACGGTCACCGCTAAGCAGTTCAAGGAGCTGGGACCGCCGGAGTTTTTGGGAAAGCCAGAACTACTTAAGGCGGAGACGTGGATAAAGTAGATCACCAAGATATTTGATGTCTTAGAATGTTCAGAGGAGCAAAGGTTCCCTTCGCCACCTTTATGTTGCGTGAAGAGGCAGATTATTGGTGGGAATCTGTAAAGTGTACCCAGCCTGTTGCACTCAAGATGTCTTGGAAAAAATTCTAAGAACTATTCAACGACAAGTACTTTCCCGAAAGTATTCGTCACATGAAGGAGGTGGAGTTTATCAAGTTGGAGTAAAATAATATGACCGTGTCGCAGTACGAAGCCAAGTTTGCTGAGTTTACCCGGTTTGCGTCCCACTTAGTTGATAATGAGGAGAGAATGACGCAGATATTTTTAAGAGGTTTGAAGCCGGAGATATGTCAGTATCTTATCTCTCATAAACTTTGTTTATATTCAGATGTTGTGAATAGGGCTCAGTAATTGGAGCGCGATAATGAGTCAGCACAACCAAAAGGCAACGACCAACAACACAATAATAATCGTACTGGTGGCAACGGTCATCGGAACAATGATAACCATCGTGGGGGAAATTATCATGCAAAGAATGGTAACCACTTCGGTGGTAATCATGGCCAAGATAATAGAAGTGGAAATTTCAAGAAGAGAAGGTTCAATAATGATGGAAAGAAAGCAGAACCAGCACCCGTTTCAAAGGAAGAAGAACGACCACCGGTCGTATGTTTCAAATGCGGACAGGAGGGACACATCCGTCCAAACTGTATGCAGGAATCCAAAGCGTGTTTTAATTACCGAAGAGAAGGTCACCTAGCTCGATTTTATCATACGTATGGTGAAGTCAAGTCTAGCTGGGATAGTGATGCCAAAGGATGTCCTAGATAAGCCAAAGACGGTAGTTTAAAAGAGAGCATTTTTTTTCTTCGTGATGAGGAACCTGAATAAAATTATCACGTGTAAGTTAATCATAAACTCTTGCAAAGTCTATACCGTGTTAGATACCGGTTCTTCTCACTCTTTTATTTCACCTAGTTGTGTTCAATGTTTGAATTTAACTCCGGAGTAGTTAGACTTTGATTTATCTGTTGAAACTCTGTTGGGAGAAACTTTCGTTATCTCCACTATTTATAAGTCTTGTTTGATTTAAATCGACACTTTCACGTTACCTGTCGATCTTATCTCTTTGAAAATACTTGTCTTTGATGTGATTTTAGGAATCGATTGGTTAACTACTCATCATGCTTCTTGTAAGGTTATTAGTTTTCATACTCCTAACCAACCTGTTATACGAATTCAGAGTAACCAAGCCACTAAAGTCAATCATTGTCATATCAAGCCATAAGTAAAGAGCCCTGATCCTTTCGTTGTTGACTTCCTTGTATGGAATGCACCGAAGCCAGACTTTTCGTAGGCGGCGTCGTGAATGACGATGGCAAGTTGATAATGTGATGTATTATCCAAGTCTTGGGATGAGAGTCACAGTTTTGAAGGATATTTCTATTGTTAATAAATTTTCTGACGTATTCTTGAAAACTCCTTAGCCTACCCCTAGAGTGTGAAATCGAATTTTGTATTGACCCCAGTACAAAACCCATTTCTAAAAACCCTTAATTATTTATTCAACTAAAGCGAATGTAACATGCGCCAAAGACGTTGGCTCGAGCTGTTGAAGATTACGATCGTACCATTCAATACCATCGTGGGAAAGCAAACGTAGTAGCTGACGCGTTGAGTAGAAGTTCGTATGCGTTTACGAGTACGATTTTGTTAACACAAAGACCCATTTCGTACGACTTACAAATGATGAAGATAGAATTAAAGACTCTAAAAACCCACATGAAGATAACGAATATACGATTAAAATTGACCTTAATCGATAAAGTTAAATCCGTTCAAGCTACACACCCGGAGCTGATGAATGAAGAAGGTTCAAGAGGGCGTTATTCTAGAAGTAAGAATCGACGAAGAGAGGAAATCTCAACCCTCGATTTAATTGGCCAATTTGAAATCCTCGATCGAGTAGGAACTATGGCTTATAGACTCATTTTAACGCCAAGTATGTCGCTTGTTCATAACGTTTTTAACGTATCGATGTTACATAAATATGTGGACGACCCGAACCATATTATTAATTTACAACCGGACGAGATAGCATAAGATTTAACGTATAAGGAGATACGTGTTAAAATCTTGGATAAGAAAGATCATATTCACTAAAAGGTTATACCTCAAGAGTTAGAATCTGACGAAGTGTCCTCATTTGTTCGGCATACCAGGTACGTATGTAAATTTAGAGGGCAAAATTTAATAAGGAGGGGAGATTGTAAAATCCCAAATTTTACGAATAAAGATTTATTTTCTCAAAATATTTTTTTCAAAATTATGGTGTGGATTTGATATAATGTTATAGTTGTGGGTAATATTTATAAATTTTGAAAAGTATGCAAGTTGTTGTATAATATTCGATTGGTCGGGAAATATTCTTTTTGACGGGGAATATCCGTACGACGGTACAATCATTGGTAGACCCCACAACGGAATTATTGTCGGATTGAGAAAACGACAAAAATATTTTTTATGAAAATAACGGCGAAAGTTGTACCGTTAACTGTTGAAACACTCGGTGTTAAAAGTACAGTAATACGCGTGGTTGCATAGTAGCACACAGTATTGATTATTGATGCTTACGTGAGAAGTCACTCAGTTTTGTTTTATTAGTATTATTAATGTAATAAAATAAAAAAGCTTTTTATATAAAACAGAATACTTTTATAAAGTTATTCATTTTATTAGACTATAAATAGAATATATAATATTCTATTATGCATAGTATTTTTCATAGTAATATCTTTTTATATAAAACAGAATACTTTTATAAAGTTATTTATTTTATTAGACAATAATTAGAATATATTATATTTTATTATGCATAGTGTTGCATAGTGCGTGCATAGTGTTTTGTATAGTAAAATCTTTTTATATAAAATAAAATACTTTTATAAATTTATTCATTTTATTAGATTATAAATAGAATATATTATATTTTATTTAAAAAATTTTGTTTTATTCGAATATTTTATTAAATCAATCTGGACAGTCCGTTTAAAAGTAAATCAATCTGGATCGTTCATGAATTAGTTACTATGCAGCCCATTCTCCTATAAATAGAAGCTCATTCCTTCATTATTTCTTACGAATTTACTGAAACTATAGAGAGAGTTCTTCTTCTATAATCTTGAGCGTATTTCTTTAGAGTTTAAGAAAGCTTTGAGCATAGTGCAAGTTTTCTTCGAGTATATCATCGCCCTACCAGTCGGAGTACTCTTCTTTCAAAGGTAAGGGGTATTATTTATTTTGTATTCATGAAGAGAACTTCTGTTATTCCATTCTTTATTATTATGTTGGAATAACCTGTTTATACGAAGTACCGCTTACATGGTAAAATTCTTCTGTTATTCCATTCTTTATTATTATATTGGAATATCCCGTCGGAGTGTATTACACCTGAGCTGGTTCCATTATGTATTATTCTGTTGGAATAACCTGTCTGTGCGGTCTATCGCATGCCTGGTGAAGTCTTTTGTTATTCCATTCTTTATTATTCTATTGGAACATTATGTCGGTGCGTTTACGCATGACCTGGTTTCGTTATTTATTATTCTGTTGGAATATCCTGTATGTGTGTTTACGCATGACCTGGTTCCATTTCTTTATTATTCTGTTAGAATAACATGTCTGTGCGGTCTATCGCATGCATGGTGATTTCTTCTGTTATTCCATTTTTTATTATTCTGTTGGAATAACCTGTATATGTGGATTATCACATGCATGGTGAAAGATCCTTTGTATTCATTCTTTATTAAATTGTGAAAATGATCTGTCTAAGTGGATTATCGTATGGTGGCAAAAATCCATTTGTAGTTTCATATATTCTATTATACTTAGTTGGTTAAAGTTTTAACTTCTAAACTCCATGAAATTAGTGGAATATCCTTGATATTTGCGCTTTATCCAGTATCTTTTCATGAAAATATTCTTTTGAGCATTCTTGAATTTTACTCTACAAAGAAGTATCATGTTGACAATTTAGACGTTATTGGTTCCTGGATAAATTAATTCTTGAACTTATTTTATTGAATTATTATATCATTGTCATCATCCTCATATTTATATTATGTTGAAAGTCATCTGTGGCCTGTAGTGCATAGATGGACTTGGTATGATTATGACCAGGGATTATTCGGTATAATCATGACCGTAATATTATAAATGATATGGAAAAAATCCTCATTGGCCCGTAATGCATTGATGGACAGTTTTTGGTATGATTATGGCTATGGATTCTCTTCGGCCAAGGGTGCAAAGATAAATTATTTTATGACATGATCAGGACCGTTGATGAAAACACGATTATCTTTGGCCCATAGTGTATGGATAATTCGTGGTCGTGATACTAAAGAATATCCTTGACCTGTAGTGCAGGGATGATTTGATGATGTGGATTATTTATTAAGCTGAGTCTTAGCGATAAAAGTAATGAAAACCTTTTAAATCATAAAAGATAGTAGATTTTATTCTCTACTTGACTTTTCTAATGGATTGCTTGTTCCGCTGCAGTTAAACTTGATGTCTATTGTATTTTATCAGTTTAACATTGTTGAAGGCTAACGATAATTTATCCTACATTATCTTGGTCATAATATTTCTTACGGGGCTAGTTGAGCTCACCCTTTCTTTCACTGTTCTCTTCAGGAAATGAGAACGTAGCTGAGGGCTAGTCGGGGAACAGAGTGATGGTCCTAGATGGTGAATTAGTAGTCCTCACTATTCTATGAAATAGTATAATAATAAATGTAATGAGGATTCCATTGTGTGTGGATATCGTCTAGATGACAATATTTGTATAAAAACTCACAACATATGTTTTGTCGTATTTTACACGACTGTTGTATAATTAGTTTGTATTTGTATTCCATACCATGTATTTGGTGACTCAGAATAGGTGATGTATACCTATTTTGAGGGCATCACAGCGGGATACTATTTATGTCAGGGTACTATTCACTCGGGATATTATTCATTTAGGGTACTAGTCACTCAGGGTACTATTCATGGGGCACTATTCACGACAAAATTGATTTTTTTTTCTGTCCAAAATTATTTTTGATACATGAATATCATTCTTGAATTGTACTCCACAAATGGTGATCATGTTGAGAATTTGGATATTCTTGAACTCTGGATAAATTGAATTATAAATCTCTAATATTTATCCTTAATATCATTTGATTGATTCATTATATCATTATCATCATCCTTATGCTTATGTTGTGGTAAAAGTCATCTTTGACCTGTAGTGCATAGATGGACTGTTGATTGGTATGATTATGATCAGGAATTTTGTATTGCTATAATCATGACATGTACTGTTACAGACAAATGATGTGGTGAAATTCCTCTTTGGCCCGTAGTGTATAGATGGACAGTTGTTTGGCATGATCATGACCACTGGTGATACCAACGAATATCTTTTGTAATTCCCCCAAAATAGGTCCAATCCATACAACCAATTCTGAGTCACCACGAAATACACTCAATGCAATTTCCATATACAAACTTCATTATTACAATTGTCATGCAAAATACGACAACACATATGCTGTTAGTTTTAATACAAATAGATACCAACTGTGACTCTCATCCCTTTACCTTGATAGTACATCACATTGATACCTTACATAAAGGTACAGTCAATAACTGTTTTAGAAATTAAAATATTTGGAAAATGCTCAAGGAAACCTTCGTACATGAGAGACCATGTGTGACGCCCCCAAAATTAGGTATACATCACCCATCTTGGGTCGTCAGATACATAGTACAGAATACAAATACAACTGATTAATACAACTGTCGTGTACAATATGACAAAACATAAACTGTGAGTTTGAATACAAATATTATCTTCTAGAGAGTATTCATACTCAAAAGGAGTCCTCATTACATTTATTAACACACCATTACATAGAATAGTGAGGACTACTAACTAATACTATCATTCGGACCATCACTCCGTTCCCCGACTTGCCCCAGCTACGTTCTCATTTCCTGAAGAGAACAGTGAAAGAAAGGGTGAGCTCAACTAGCCCAGTAAGAAATATTATGACTAAGATAATGCAGAATAAATTATCATTAGCCTTCAACAATGTTAAACTGATAAAATATAATAGATATCAAGTTTAACTGTAGCGGAACAAGCAATCCATTAAAAGAGTCAAGTAGAAAATAAACTCTACTATCTTTTATGATTTAAAAAGTTTTTCAACACTGTGATCGCTGGAACTCAGCTTAATAAAATAATCCACATCATCGAATCACCCCTGCACTACGGCCAAGGATATTCGTATATTCATTAATGGTCATGATCATGCCAACAACTGTCCATCAATGCACTACGGGCCAATGAGGACTTTTACCACATCATTTGTAACATTACGGTCATGATTACACCGAATAATCCCTGGTCATAATCATACCAAGTCCATCTATGCACTACAGGCCACAGATGACTTTCAACAGAATATAAACATGAGGATGATGACAATGATATAAGAATTCAATAAAACAAGTTCAAGAATTAATTTGTCCAGGAATTAACAACGTCCAAATTGTCAACATGATACTGCATTGTGGAGTAAAATTCAAGAATACTTAGAAGAATATTTTCATGAAAAGATACTGGATGAACCGCAATTATCAAGGATATTTCACTAATTTCATGGAGTATAGAAGTCAAAACTTAACCAACTGAGTATAATAAAGAATGGAATAACAAAAGAAATCACCATGCATGCGATAGACCGCACAGACAGGATATTCCGACAGAATAATAAATAATGGAACCAGGTCCGGTGTAAAACACACAGACAGGATATTCCGACAGAATAATAAATAATGGAACCAGGTCCGGTGTAAAACACACAGACAGGATATTCCGACAGAATAATAATAAAGACGGAACCAGGTCCGGCGTAAAGCACAGACAGGATGTTCCAACGGAATAATAAAGACAGAATAATAGAAGAATGTCACCAAGTATAGGGTATTCCGCATATACAGGTTATTCCAACAGAATAATAAAGAAATGGAATAACAGAAATTCTCTTCTTGAATACAAAAGAATAATATCTCTTACCTTAAAAGAACTGGATATTAGAAAAGTGAAGTAGCAGAATACTTTTATTCTCTCTCTCTTATTCTCTCTATACTTTCTCTCTCTATAGCTTGAATGAATTCGTGAAAAATAATGAAGCCCTAGGCCTCTATTTATAGAAAAACTGAAGGTGACTCTTGGTCTTAACGAAGGGTCAAATGACTCTTGGTCTTAACGAAGGGTCAAATGACTCTTGGTAATATTGAAGGGACAACTACTATTGACGAAAGTAATTACTATTGACCAAGGTAAATACTATTGACGAAAGTAATTACTATTGACCAAGGTAAATACTATTGACCAAGGTAAATACTATTGAACAAGGTAAATACTATTGACGACGGTAATTACTATTGACGACGGTAATTACTATTGACGACGGTAATTACTATTGACGCAGAGACTCTTAGATGATGACATATGGCCCCCCATAAAATAACCAAACTTACCACAACGTCTCAATTATTGATTTAATAATATAACATATTATACAGATGATACTATGACAATAATTTAAGAGATATGATGCAGCAATTACTGTAGCAATAATTGAGTATAGCTGAGTGACTTCTCACGTAAGCATCAATAATCAATACCGTGTGCTGCTATGCAACCACGCGTATTACTGTACTTTTACTACCTGGTAGTTCAACAGTTTTAACGGTTTTAACGGTAACACTTCAGCCGTTATTTTTAATAAAATATTTTTGTCGTTTTCTCAATCCGACAATAATTTCGTTGTGGGGTCCACCAATGATTGTGCCGTCGTACGAATATTCCCCGACAAAAAGAATATTTCCCGACCAAACGAATATTTTAAAACAACTTGCTTACTTTGCAAAATTTATAAATATTACCCACAACAATAACATTATATCAAATTAACTCCATAATATTCAAAAATGATATTTATAGAAAATTCATCTTTATTTATAAAAGTTGGGGTCTTACAACCTCCCCTTCTTATGAAATTTCGCCCTCGAAATTAGGGTACATACCTGGTATGTCGAAGAGGTAAGGATACCTTGATTTCATTTCAGATTCTAACTCCCAGGTCATTTCCTCAACATCGTGGTTTCTCCACAAAACTTTAACTTGAGGTATAACCTTGGAGCGTAGAATATGTTCCTTCTTATCCAAGATTTGAACAGGAACTTCTTCATACGTCAAATCCTCCGCTATTTCGTCCGGTTCTAACTCAATAATGTGGTTCGGGTCTTCCACATATTTGCGTAACATGGATATGTGGAAAACGTTATGAACACGAGACATACTTGGCGGTAAAGCGAGTCTATAAGTCACAATTTCTACTCGATCGAGGATTAAAAATAGACCGATGAATCGAGAATTTAGCTTTTCTCTCTTTCCAAATCTCGTAACTCCTTTCCATGGAGCAACACGTAAGAACACATGATCTCCTACATCAAATTCCACGTCCTTTCGATGAAGATCAGCATAACTCTTTTGTCGATCTTGTGAGGTTTTTATACGTTGTCGGATCGTTTGAATCTTTTCTGTAGTCATACGTACCAACTCCGGTCCCAACAATGTTGCTTCACCCACCTCATCCCAGCATACTGGAGAACGACATTTTCTTCCATACAATGCTTCGAATGGAGCCATGCCAATACTTGCTTGATAACTGTTGTTGTAGGAAAACTCCACCAATGGTAAGAACTTGTCCCAACTTCTCTTGAAGTCAAAGACACAGAGTCTTAATAGATCTTCAAGAGTTTGAATAGTCCTCTCTGATTGTCCGTCCGTCTGAGGATGATATGCTGAACTAAATCGTAACTCCGTGCCCATAGCTTTTTGTAAACTAACCCAAAATCGTGAAGTGAATCTTGGGTCTCGATCAGAAATTATGGATACTGGCATACCATGCAGTCTTACAATCTCGTTTATGTACATACGAGCAAGACGTTCAAGTGTATAAGTTTCTCGTATCGGTAAGAAATGAGCAGACTTGGTCAATCTATCAACAATGACCCAAATCGCATCAATACCTTGAGAAACCCTAGGAAGACCGGTAACGAAATCCATGGTAATGTGCTCCCACTTCCATTCTAGAATTTCAAGTGGTTGCAATGGACCTTTTGGTACTTGATGCTCCGCTTTGACTCGTTGACAAGTTAGACACCTTGAGATAAACAACGCTATCTCTCTCTTCATATTGCTCCACCAAAATGTATGACGAAGATCATGATACATTTTGGTACTTCCAGGATGGATTGCAAACGGTGTGTTGTGCGCCTCCATCATGATTTCATACTTTAAATCAGGGTTGTTAGGAACACAAAGTCTGGAGTTGACTCGAAGTATTCCTTCTTCATCGATTCTTGCTTCCGGTATAGCACCTTCTTGCACTTTCTTCCTCATACGCATCAGCTCCAGGTCTGCAGCTTGAGCAGCTTTAACTTTATCGATTAAAGTCGGTTCTACTCGTATATTCGCCATCATCACATGGGTCCCTGGAGTCTTTAACTCTATCTCCATCCTTTGCAAGTCACACAAAATGGGCCTTTGCGTTGTTAATATTGCACTTGTACCCGCATATGATCTTCTACTCAATGCGTCAGCTACCACGTTCGCTTTTCCAGGATGGTATTGAATGGTATGATCATAATCTTTCAACAGTTCAAGCCAACGTCGTTGTCGCATGTTGAGTTCCTTTTGAGTGAAGAAATATTTGAGGCTTTTATGATCCGTAAAGATCTCCACTTTCTCCCCATACAAGTAATGCCTCCAAATTTTAAGTGCAAAGACAACAGCTGCCAACTCTAGATCATGAGTAGGATAATTCCTCTCATATTCCTTGAGTTGTCTTGATGCATAGGCTATGACTTTTCCATGTTGCATGAGAACGCATCCCAACCCTTTGCTCGAAGCATCACTGTAGATGACAAATCCCTCTGAGCCAGATGGTATTGTTAGAACAGGTGCTGAAATGAGTCTCCTCTTGAGTTCTTGAAAACTCTGCTCACATTCTTCGCTCCAACCAAACTTTGTATCTTTCCGAGTCAGCTGAGTTAATGGAGTAGCGATTCGAGAAAATCCTTCCACGAATCTCCGATAATAACCAGCTAAACCAAGAAAGCTACGTACCTCGGTCACTGATTTAGGTTGCTCCCAGCTTTGAATAGCTTCAATCGTTGCCGGGTCAATCGATATTCCACGACTTGATACTACGTGCCCAAGGAATGCTACCTCCTCAAGCCAGAACTCGCATTTCTTCAACTTGGCATAAAGCTTGTATTCACGAAGCTTTTGGAGTACCAGCCTCAAGTGTTGCTCATGATCTTCACGGCTTTTGGAATAAATAAGGATGTCATCAATAAAGACGACCACAAAGTGATCCAAATATTCCTTGAATACCCGGTTCATCATATCCATGAAGGCAGCAGGAGCATTAGTCAATCCAAAGGACATAACTAGGAATTTATAATGCCCGTACCGAGTTCTAAAAGCCATCTTTGGAATATCTTCAGTTCTAACCTTCAGCTGATGATATCCAGAACGAAGATCGATCTTTGAAAAGAATTGTGCTCCTTGCAACTGGTCAAACAGGTCATCAATACGTGGCAATGGGTACCTGTTTTTGATGGTGACATGATTTAACTCCCGATAATCAATACAAAGTCGCATACTTCCATCTTTCTTCTTCACGAATAGAACAGGAGCTCCCCAAGGAGAAGTACTAAGACGAATAAAGCCAATGTCTAACAATTCCTGTAGTTGGATCTTTAACTCCTGAAGTTCAATAGGAGCCATTCGATATGGGGCTTTGGAAATGGGTTTTGTACCGGGTTCAAGGTCGATACAAAATTTAATTTCACGCTCTGGGGGTAGGCCAGGAAGTTCTTCAGGGAATACGTCAGGGAATTTATTAACAATAGAAATATCATTCAAAACTGACGTATTTTTGTTTAGATCTGTGACATGAGCTAAGAAAGCTTGACATTCGTTTTTCAATAAATGAATAACTTTATGGCTTGAGATGACAGCGATTGATTTTAATGGTTTGGTTGCTTGAATTCGCATAATAGGTCGATTAGGAATATGAAAGCTAACAACCTTATGAAAACAATCAATTTTTGCATAATGAGTAGTTAACCAATCAATCCCTAGAATCACGTCAAATGCAAGTATTTTTAATGAAATCAGATCGATAGGTAATGTGTAGGTACCAACTTGAACCAAACAAGACTTATAAACAGTGGAGGTAATGAAGGTTTCTCCCAACGGAGTTTCCACAGATAAGTCAAAGTCTAATTTCTCCGGAATCAAATTTAATCGATGAGCGCAAGTAGGAGAAATAAAAGAATGGGTTGAACCGGTATCAAATAAAGTATAAACTTCTTTAGAGTTTATGATAAGCTTACCCGTGATGACCTCATTCGGGTTCCTTGCTCTCTGGGAGTTCACAACAAACGCTCTCTCTTGCACAACCGGTTTTAACTTTTCTGGGACGGCTTTTGGTGCCTCCATCCTAGCTGAATTTGTCTTCGGTAAACGACAAAATCGGGCTAAATGACCTTCTCTTCCACAATTATAACATGCTTTGGACGGCATCGCGCAGTTTGGACTGATGTGCCCCTCCCCTCCGCATTTGAAACATATGATAGGTGGTCGTTCTCCTTCCTTAACGATAGGTGCTGGTGCTGACGTTTTTCCATCATTGTTGAATCTCCTCTTCTTGAAATGTCCATTCTTATTGTTTTGGCCCTGATTACCACCGAAGTGGTTACCATTTCTGACCTGTTGATTCCCTCCACGCTTGTTGTCACTGCTTCGATGACTGCTCTCACTGGTATTATCATTTTGCCGGCTGCTCTCTTTTGGTTGCGTTGTCTTGTTATCGCGCTCCACTAACTGAGCCCTATTTACAACATCTGAATACAAACACAGTTTATGAGAAACAAGATGTTGATGTATCTCCGGCTTCAAATCTCTTAAAAACATCCGCGTCATTCTTTCTTCATTATCCACCAGGTGGGACGCAAACCGGGATAACTCCGCAAATTTTGCCTCGTACTGCGACACGGTCATATTATTCTGCTCCAATTTGATGAACTCCACCTCCTTCATGTGACGAATACTCTCGGGAAAGTATTTGTCGTTAAACAGATCTTGGAACTTCTCCCAAGACATCTTCAGTGCGGCAGGTTGAGTACGCTTTATCGATTTCCACCAGTAATCTGCCTCTCCTCGCAACATAAAGGCGGCAAAGGGAACCTTTTGCTCCTCGGAGCAACCCAAGACATCAAATATCTTGGTGATCTGCTTTATCCATGTTTCAGCTACAAGTGGTTTGGGTTCTCCCTTAAACTCCGGTGGTCCCAGCTCCTTAAACTGTTTAGCGGTGACCGCCAGAGAGTTTCCAGTATTTCCACCTACGTTGTGGACAGGAGCTGCTTTCACCTGTTGTTGCATGAATTGCATAAAGCCTCTGAACATTTGATCATTCATCATTTGGTCAGTGTTGTTGTTTGCATGAGGATTGACACCTTCCTGATGCACATTATCCCGATTATTGATATGTGGTGAATCAACAGTCGTCTGTGCTCCATTGCTATTCTCAACATTCTCAGATGCCATTTTCAGATACTGCCACAAAATAAAAATTAATTGATATGTCATATATTATCCTTATATTATGACCGACCAATTAAATACCATGCAAATAAACTTAGGTATGTCATACTAGCGAAGGAATTCCCCGTCTCTCCCCTCCTAGTTCTATTCTCACATCTTAGCCAGGGATCATATCCCTAAGCTTTGATACCAACTGTGACGCCCCCAAAATTAGGTATACATCACCCATCTTGGGTCGTCAGATACATAGTACAGAATACAAATACAACTGATTAATACAACTGTCGTGTACAATACGACAAAACATAAACTGTGAGTTTGAATACAAATATTATCTTCTAGAGAGTATTCATACTCAAAAGGAGTCCTCATTACATTTATTAACACACCATTACATAGAATAGTGAGGACTATTAACTAATACTATCATTCGGACCATCACTCCGTTCCCCGACTTGCCCCAGCTACGTTCTCATTTCCTGAAGAGAACAGTGAAAGAAAGGGTGAGCTCAACTAGCCCAGTAAGAAATATTATGACTAAGATAATGCAGAATAAATTATCATTAGCCTTCAACAATGTTAAACTGATAAAATATAATAGACATCAAGTTTAACTGTAGCGGAACAAGCAATCCATTAAAAGAGTCAAGTAGAAAATAAACTCTACTATCTTTTATGATTTAAAAAGTTTTTCAACACTGTGATCGCTGGAACTCAGCTTAATAAAATAATCCACATCATCGAATCACCCCTGCACTACGGCCAAGGATATTCGAATATTCATTAATGGTCATGATCATGCCAACAACTGTCCATCAATGCACTACGGGCCAATGAGGACTTTTACCACATCATTTGTAACATTACGGTCATGATTACATCGAATAATCCCTGGTCATAATCATACCAAGTCCATCTATGCACTACAGGCCACAGATGACTTTCAACAGAATATAAACATGAGGATGATGACAATGATATAAGAATTCAATAAAACAAGTTCAAGAATTAATTTGTCCAGGAATTAACAACGTCCAAATTGTCAACATGATACTGTATTGTGGAGTAAAATTCAAGAATACTTAGAAGAATATTTTCATGAAAAGATACTGGATGAACCGCAATTATCAAGGATATTCCACTAATTTCATGGAGTATAGAAGTCAAAACTTAACCAACTGAGTATAATAAAGAATGGAATAACAAAAGAAATCACCATGCATGCGATAGACCGCACAGACAGGTTATTCCAACAGAATAATAAATAATAGAACCAGGTCCGGTGTAAAACACACAGACATGATATTCCGACAGAATAATAAATAATAGAACCAGGTCCAGTGTAAAACACACAGACAGGATATTCCGACAGAATAATAAATAATGGAACCAGGTCCGGTGTAAAACACACAGACAGGATATTCCGACAGAATAATAATAAAGACGGAACCAGGTCCGGCGTAAAGCACAGACAGGATGTTCCAACGGAATAACAAAGACAGAATAATAGAAGAATGTCACCAAGTATAGGGTATTCCGCATATACAGGTTATTCCAACAGAATAATAAAGAAATGGAATAACAGAAATTCTCTTCTTGAATACAAAAGAATAATATCCCTTACCTTAAAAGAACTGGATATTGGAAAAGTGAAGTAGCAGAATACTTTTATTCTCTCTCTCTTATTCTCTCTATACTTTCTCTCTCTATAGCTTGAATGAATTCGTGAAAAATAATGAAGCCCTAGGCCTCTATTTATAGAAAAACTGAAGGTGACTCTTGGTCTTAACGAAGGGTCAAATGACTCTTGGTCTTAACGAAGGGTCAAATGACTCTTGGTAATATTGAAGGGACAACTACTATTGACGAAAGTAATTACTATTGACCAAGGTAAATACTATTGACGAAGGTAATTACTATTGACCAAGGTAAATACTATTGACCAAGATAAATACTATTGACCAAGGTAAATACTATTGACGACGATAATTACTATTGACGACGGTAATTACTATTGACGACGGTAATTACTATTGACGTAGAGACTCTTAGATGATGACATATGGCCCCCCATAAAATAACCAAACTTACCACAACGTCTCAATTATTGATTTAATAATATAACATATTATACAGATGATACTATGACAATAATTTAAGAGATATGATGCAGCAATTACTGTAGCAATAATTGAGTATAGCTGAGTGACTTCTCACGTAAGCATCAATAATCAATACCGTGTGCTACTATGCAACCACGCGTATTACTGTACTTTTACTACCTGGTAGTTCAACAGTTTTAACGGTTTTAACGGTAACACTTCAGCCGTTATTTTTAATAAAATATTTTTGTCGTTTTCTCAATCCGACAATAATTTCGTTGTGGGGTCCACCAATGATTGTGCCGTCGCACCAATATTTCCCGACAAAAAGAATATTCCCCGACCAAATGAATATTTTAAAACAACTTACTTACTTTGCAAAATTTATAAATATTACCCACAATAATAATATTATATCAAATTAACTCCATAATATTCAAAAATAATATTTATAGAAAATTCATCTTTATTTATAAAAGTTGGGGTCTTACACCATGCATCTAAGTTATAATAGATATCATATGACTCAAGAATTATCTTTGGTTGGCTCAATAGACCCCAAAGAAAAATAAGAAGATTACTGTCATGTTCTTTCTAATGGTGAGTCTTCTCTTGACATATAATTATCTCTGTTGTCTCCAATTGAGAATTATATTTCAACCAAACTCCAAGATTATATAGGTAGTGCTCGTAGATATACTCAGCAAGTGGATGTGCACAACCCTATCTTAAGATAACCCGAAGTCGTATGTTATTAGACATCTTGTATGGTAGTGGCAAAGCACCCTTCCAAAGTTGGGTTCACCTCACCCTATTCGGTTCACCAAAATCAACGGTTAAATGATATATAAAATACAATACACTTATCTAAAATTCTCAATAAAATTATTTCCATACTGTTTTAAGGGAAACCTCAATAGCTATAAACCACCGTTCTATCCCGCTCGACCCAACTACACTCTTATTACCTGAAAGAAATTGTGAAGCAAAAGGGTGAGCACAACTAGCACAGTAAAGAATATTATGACTAAGATAAATAATTTATCAATAGCCTTCATCAGTAATAAATCAGAGATTTAGAACATATGGTAGATGATAAAACTTTTTAACCATAGTTGCAGCGGAACGAGCAACCCATTAGAAGAGTCAAATAGCCCATAAAGTCTATTATATTCTCTATGTTAAAAGCCCACCGACAATGTTTTATCCCTGTAACATCAATCAACAGTTCCTGTTCACAATCATGCGAATAACTCATAATCATAATTGAGGTTCTAAATTCCTCTTCGCATCTAGGACGAAGATAATTGTCATCACCTGTCTTTACCTGAAACATCAAAGATCATGGTTATACCAAATCACAGTTCCTGTTCATAATCATACTAATAAATTTATCTTTGCACTACGGGCTAAAGATATTCATTATCAATTCATCTTTACACTACGACCAAAGATATTCAACAACAGGTCATCTTTGCACTACGGGCCAAAGATATTCATCAACAGCTCATCTTTGCACTATAGGCCAAAGATATTTATCAACAGCTCATCTTTGCACTATAGGCCAAAGATATTCAACAATAGGTCATCTTTGCACTACGGGCCAAAGATATTCATCAACAGCTCATCTTTGCACTACAGGCCAAAGATATTCAACAACAGGTCATCTTTGCACTACGGGCCAAAGATATTCATCAACAGCTCATCTTTGCACTACAGGCCAAAGATATTCAACAACAGGTCATCTTTGCACTACGGACCAAAGATATTCAATCTCAAAGAAATATATAATCATAATAATTATAACCATGTTGATCAATTCTCCTTTGCACTTAAGCTAAAGATATTCAATTGTAGATTCAATGGTCATGATCATACCAGTCAACAATTCAACTTTGCACTACTGGCCAAAGATAACACATAGTCACGATCATACCAATAATCTACCCACCTTTACACTCAAGTGAAAAAAAAAATTCATCACCAGGGTTATAAAAATGTTATATATGATAATAAAATTAATATGATCAAAACATGGATTTAATTTTAAGAGTAAGATTCATAAATCAACGATAATTTGGTCAGAAAAAGAAACTAATTTTGTCGTGAATAGTAACTCATATTCTTACATAGTACCGTATACGTAAATAGTGTCGCATATGTAAATAGTGTCGTATACATGAATAGTGTCGTATACGTGAATAGTAACCCCGACACAAAAAGGTAAAAACTTCATAATAAAATTCATATCAATATTTCGGTACAATGATATTGAAAGAAATAATATCATTTACGAAGAAAATAGCATTCCTTACTATCCATTACCTCAAAAGAACAGTACTTCTTATTGGAATATCGGATATAATACTGAAAAAAATTTGCACTACTTATCAACTCTCATAATATCTAAATACTCACAAAAATACGCTCAATATTATAGAGAGAGAGAGAACTTCTGATTCTGGTGTGATTTTTAATTCTAAACAAGCACTTTATTTATAGGAAAATGCTAGAACGCCAAAGCTGACTTAACCTGTTACCTGGTGGCTTTACCTGCTACTATTCACGCACACCACTTTTAAAATAAAATTTTAGCACATTTCTCATGAACCAAAAGTGGGGCCCACCCATTCTAGAAAATTTCTAAAATATTTTAAATTTAAACAATAATCAGTAACTTCAATAATTCATAATAAATAGCACTTTTATCAAAAAAAAATATACGAATTTTATGTCCATTCCATAGAAAATTTAATTCTCTACAACTTTATAGAAGAAAGTTTTTCCAAATTCCAATCAAAAAATGTCCGAAATTCACATACGGATGATTTTTAATACATCCATTTTGATAAAATACTGATAAAATACCTCAACATTAATTCCTTCATTTATATCCACATAAAAATAAATATTTTCTTATCATATAAATTAATAATTAATTATTCACAAATAATATTACAGAATCACAATAATGACAACTAGGTCGTTCGCAGGAAAGAGGGGGCTTTTCGATAAGGATTTCTCCTTACTAGAGCGCAATTTGGTGACCAAACCCCTTTTCTAGACATAACTTCCTTAGACATTGCCAATAATGCTATCTAATAATATTATTCAAATAATATGAATTATTGATGTGATAATGGGAAATATTGTGCAGTGACAATTATTGAAACAACAATAATATAAAATATCAACGTAGCAATTATTGAATCAATAAAATATTAAACAGTAATTACTGTAGCAATTATTGAGTAGTGCCTTCTTACGTAAGAATCAATAATTTAAACATACTGTGCAATACCGTGTGCTACTGTGCAACCACGCGTATTACTGTATTTTAACCACCGGGTATTCCAACAGTGTTAACGGTAATAATTACGTCGTTATTTATAAAAATTCGAACTTGTCGTTTTTTTCATCCGACAGTTATTCTGTTATGGGGCCCACAAATGACTGCGTCGTCGTACGAATATTTCCCGACAACAAGAATATTCCACGACCAAACGAATATTCACCTACAATAATGAATATTTTATAATCACATGCTTATTTTGAAAATTTTACATATATCACCCTTAACTTTAAACTTTTTATCAATTTAACCATTTACTGAATAATAATTATAAGAAAAATTGAATACTTCTATTTCATAAAATTCGGGGTCTTACATTTTTGGCCTGTAGTGCATGAATAATTTGATGATGTGAAATATTTATTCATGACCACTGGTGATACTAACGAATATCCTTGGTCGATAGTGCATAGATAATTCGATGATGTGAAATGTTTATTGATGACCACTGGTGATATTAACGAATATCCTTGGCCCATAGTGTATGGATAATTCGTTGATGTGGATTATTTATTGAGTTTTGTTACCACTACAAGAAAAAAACTTAATTCTATTCCCTCAGAAATAAGGCTATTCAGTCGAAAATAGAGTATTTTCGACGGAATATTCCGTCAGAAATTCGGTCGTATATATACGCGTCGAAGATAAGATCCGTCACAAATTCCGTTGGATCTGCCTTATCTCCGACGAATTTATCTCCGACGAAATTTCGTCGAACATAACCTATCTACGACTGAATAAATAGGACGAAACTTTTCGTCGAGTCTAATATATATTATTTTCGATGGACGTATTCCCTCGGAAGTAACCTATTTTCGACTAAAAATTAAAATAAACCGGTATTTATTAAAAATGGCTAATTAATAACTTCGACGGATTTTTCATCAGAGATATATTATTTTCGATGGACGTATTCCCTCGAAATTAACTTATTTCCGACTGAAAATTAAAATATACCAGCATTTATTAAAAATTGGGTAATTGTTAAATCCGACGGAAATTCCGTCAGAGATACCTTATTCCGTCATAAATAAAACTTTTTTTTTAAATGCAGATTTGAAAAGTTCAGTTTCCAGGTGTTTAAACCCATTTGTGTACTTGTAACCTGTCACAACCCAATACACAGTAATATAAACCTGTATCTCACATTCAAATATGCAACGTAGCGCTAGAACATAATATCGACCAAAAGACGTAATCTTTAACTCATTATCATTCAAATTCAAATATCCACCAAAACGTATTATAAGCTAATGTTCCATAAATATAAGCTAACCAATTACAAATATAAGCTAATGTTCCATAAATGATAAACAATATAATTTACAATACTTATATAGACACAATTAGACACTACAATATATACAAATGTTCTACAATAACATGAATACAAATGAACTATAAACTGGTAAAAATATCATCATCGGGCGGAGGTAAACGGCGCTGCTCTGGTGTATGGAAAGTAGTGTCGTCCGCCTGCTCGTCATCGCCAGTCTGCTCGCCATCGCCACCCTGTTGATAGAATCAAAAATATAAATTATTAGTCTGTATATATATATATATATATATATATATATATATATATATATATATATATATATACAGAAAGGATCAAGAGTAGAACTCTTAAGTAGTAGAACTCCCTTAAATAATAGAATTGTATCAAAACGACGTAGTTTTGATAAGACGCGGTGGCATTTTTATAAATATCATGCCACCGCGTATTTACAAAAATGCCACCGCGTCTTATCAAAACTATGTCGTTTTGATACAATTCTATTATTTAAGGGAGTTCTATTACTTAAGAGTTCTACTCTTGATCCTTTCCCTATATATATATATATATATATATATATATATATATATATATATATATGTATATATATGTGTATGTGTGTATGTGTGTGTGTGTGTGAGAATTAATAAGCTAGCCTTAATTGAAAAAAACATAAACAATAAGAATATCTGAGTAGGCGAGAGCGGACAAAAAGCCTCCTCCAAGAGGGTAATCACCATCCAGAGCATTTCGCCGCTCCAAGCGTCGAACTGGTCCCGCGGTAATCCTACACTCTCTGAGGAGGCCCCTGTTATAATCTCCTGAGCAATCTAATGAAGACGAGAACTAGAAGGCAACTGCTGACGCCGAAAGACCGGATCGGTACTGAACCTATCCGACACTGCCCCTATCAGCCGTTAGAAGATATCATCATCTAAACCAACGCCCGTATGAGATGGTCCGACATGTTCTCTCGGACGCTAGCGCTGGCTAGACCCTATAAAAAGATACAAATTCGATTACTAATATTAATTTATATAATGTGATAAATTCGGATAATTTACGTGAAACATAAAAAATATTACCTCCAGGAAGTGTATATGCGGGTATCCTCGGCATACCCAACACTCGAGTAAAGTCAAGAATAAATACGAATCCCTCATGCACATTGTCGGTGGAAGATTATAATCGACCATAATGACTGGCCAAACTGAGTACGGCTGGCTAAAACTAGTAAAAAGGCAAAAGCCATCAATAGCCATGCCAAGCCTAACATTCCTAACTTCTTCCGCAAACTCAGGATAATTTGCATCAAATCTCTTCCATTCATCTCCATCCGCTAGGTTAGTCAACTGACCAGGCACGACATCCCTTGTTCGATGCCAACTCATATGTTGAGCCGTATGAGACGACATGAATAGCCGCTGAAGCCTCGGCGCAAAAGGAAAGTACCGTAAGATCTTTCTGGGAATATGTTTCTCCTTCCCCCCACGTTTTGTCACCTTATAGCGCGGTAAGTTGCATATATCACATTGTCTCTTATCTTTGTCCTCCCCATAGTATAACATGCAATCCTGCTCACAAGCATCGATTTTCTTATACCTCATATTTAACCCTTTAACCATCTTCTTCACTTCGTAATAAGTCGCAGGAAGAGTATGATCCTTGGGTAAGAACTGTCCAACTATAGCAAGTAAATCGTTGAAACCTCTATCGCTCATTCTTGAAGTGTAAGAGCATCGTCACTGCAAAAAGCTTGGTGTCCGTATCATTTCTCGGATACAACGCGACCCCAGATTCAGATAGCAACTTGTAAAAGGCAGCAACTGTATCATTTGGCACTTGCTTAGCACTGCTTGAAGAAGGCTCATTTTCAGCCCAGTCAATATTAGTAAGGCCATAAGCATCGACCAACATCTCCACTGGATCATAGTTTTGGACGTATAAATCCCGTAGAATTGGTTGTTCCACAATATTTTCAATCACTTCTAATTCCCCGTGATGAGCCCATACGCAGTACCCATCCACAAATCCACGGGAAAATAAGTCGAATTTAATCTCGTCGACTTTCTTCCAAATCAGGTTTTTATACTTGACACACGGGCATCGCATCTTCCCGTTCGGATCATCCATATGTTCTATTTCTTTATTCAAGAAATCTGACACCCCAACACGATAAGCTGAGACTAATCCCCTCCCATCATTGGGTATCCTACGGTACATCCAACTCCGGTCGGCTGACATTTTGAACTACACAGAAGACGTATTCAGTTAATTTGGATATTCATGCATGAATTAGATTTACCTAGTATCTCCACTCTACAGGACAGAGGTAAGGCTTCTATCCCGTTATTGGATGTGTCTCGTCACTAGTGCCAACACGTTGAGTACGTTTCATGAGTTTCAAGAAAATTTCGGAAGCACCTCCCCATGGTCTCTAAGCACACGAAACAGACTAAGATAACTTAATCTTAGTATGCACTCGAAGAACATATAGAGATAACAGTCAAAAAATTCTTAAAACAACAAAAATGTATCGTTTTGTATTGGCACCAGCCAGGGGCAGTTCTACCCTAGGGGCAGGGGGGCACCTGCCCCCACTGAATTTTCAGCACCCTCTGATAATTTTGTAATACTTTCCTTATTTCTCTCTCCATGTGTAATATTTGGCTCAAAAAATAAGTACTCTCTTCTACTTTCTTTTCTTTTTTAACTAATATCCTATAAAGTTTTTTAGTTGTAGAAAAAAAATGAGAAGACATTTTTTGACTCGAAATACATTCATTTTTTTAAATATTTTTTTCTAATTAAAACTCAAAAACACCACTTTTCTTAAATTTTTTCCCTTCTATTACAAAACTGACATTATCTCTTTTTGTTTTCATTCGCTTCCTTTTCTTTTATCACCAAATTAAGGGGGTGTATTCAATTAAGATTTTTAAAGACTTTTAAAGATTTTAAAAGTTTGGTTGTATTCAATCAAGACATTTAAAGAGTTATAAAAGTTTACTGATATTCATTTATAACTTTTTTAATGTCTTTAAAAGTTGGGTGATATTGAATTAAGATTTTTACAAAGACTATAAAAGTATTTTGGTATTCAAAAAGTCATAGATTTTTTAGATTTTTATCAAATGGTAGAGTTTGACAGACTTTAGAAGAAGAATTATAATTATCAACCCATATCCAAAGTTTGACCTTATGTCTAAAGATTTCTAAAGACTTCCAAATATTAAACACAAAGGTAAAAATTCTGATCGCCAGTAAAGAGGGAACCCAAAAATTCGCAATGTAAATTCAAATTCGCGGTGTAATACCTATAAATAATAATAATAAATAAATAAATAAAATTTATATTTATATTTTAAATAATATAATTGGATTTTGTCTTTTATTGGGTTAAACTAGTTATTTATTTTATATGGGCTAATAAGTATTAATATGTGAATAATAAATTAATTTGGTAAAATTTGGGCCTTAAAACTAATTGGATTTAATTTATATGTAGATAAAATTAAATCATATTATAATTAAAAGAATTAACAAGATATATTAATAAGTAAATACCTAATATGTCTCTCGCGGTACGTGTAATAGAGAAAAGAGAGAAAAAGCACAGTAAATTGATAAGGGAGAAAGCGGCAGTTCGAAAGCTTCCAATACAAAGACGAAAGAAATTTATTTAATAAAGGTGAGATAAAATCATGAAACTCTCAGATCAATTGTGAAAATTATGTATGTATATAAATTTAAAGTTTTTGTCTTATTATTAAATATACTGCATGATTTGGTAAAAAGAGGGATTATATATATATATATATATATATATATATATATATATATATATATATAGTAGTTAAATAATAATATGTTATTGTGGATAGTAGTAAAGCAATCAATATGAGCATTGAATCAATCAATATGGTATTGAATCACACGCTCACACAAGAGTGTGGATTTTGTTTTCTGCGAAGGAAAAAAAATGAAATCATGGAGTCAATAATTGAATGATCAGAAGCCATGTAATAAATATATTATAATATATATGTATTCTAATGCTTAGATAAAATAATATTGTCAGAACTTGAATTTTTGTATATTATGTTTCCTGAAAGTTGTTATCATAAGCAGTGGATTATTATTTATAATATATGCACTAAAAAATATAATAAATAATTTAATTATATAGCAAAATTTTAATTTTAAATCTAATAATCTTTCAATTTTATATATTAGAAGTATACAAAAGTCTATCACAGTCTTGATAAAAAGTTTTAAAAAATTTGTTACGTATTTTATGGAGTCTATAAAAGTTATTTTAAAAAAGTCTTTAAAGTCTTTAAAAGTCATTAAAATTCACAAATTCTACAAAAGTTTATCACTTAAAAAAGTCTTCAAAAATCTTAATTGAATACACCCCCCTAAAACTCAAAGACAAATACAAGGTGTTAAAACTCCAATACTATTTATTTAGTTTTCTTTATCCCGTGTGGCCTTATCCAACTCTTTTAGATATGTCACATTTGTACTATATTAGATTTTTAATAAAAAAATTTGTTGATTAAAAAAATCATTCTAATATTTTCCTTATAAGAAAATTATGAATATACTATATATATATATATATATATATATATATATATATATATATATATATATATATATATATATATATATATATATATAAACTTAATGACTTAAATGTTGAGAAATTATATTGGATTTAGAAAAGTATATATATAGTTATAATTTTTATTCTTAACAAAAAAAAAATTCAAATTTGACCCCACTAAACTTTGTGGCTGGATCCGCCCCTGACACCAGCCTAAGTGAGAGACATAACATCCAATAATAGTCCCAAACTGGGGACTGTTTGACATTCACTCCTACTGAGTGAATGTCAAATGGGTTTCTAAGTTCTAAAGTATAGTACATATATTATTGAGTGTATTGAAGATTAAAGGGAGAGTATTATTAAGTTTATTAAAAATTATGGCAAACTAAGCAAATGCTACTTAGTTTATTTTGCCAATGATAAACTAAGTGGTACTTAGTTTATGAGAATTGTTATTTGGAATCTATAGAGACTATTGTTCGACATTCACTCCTACTGAGTGAATGTCAAACGGGTTTCTAAGTTTTATAGCAGTTGCAGCTGTAATGACTACTAGTAGCAGAGTCAAGGACTTCCTTGTATGCAGGGTTCAACATAGCAGTTGTAGCTAAAAATACATACTCCAACTGGTTCCTCGGTAACCGCAAAAAAAAGGAACGCAGTTCCTGTTTGTGTCATATACTCGATAAATAAAGTTAATCGAATTACTACGGACATTCCTCATTGTTCCATCATAACAGATGAACACATCCTGAAGGAGTTCCATTAAGCTATTGAATAAAGTTCCAGGTTAAGCAACCCTCTAGATGAACAAATGATCACTTCTCTGCTAGTAATGAAACATCTCCCCATATGGGTCCAATCCGTGACATAGACAGCTTCTCACCACTCCGAATTCCTCAGATGGGTAGTTCTCATAGAAAAAGAGGTGATCCGTTCTGTGAAAACTACCCATCTGAGGATTTCGGAGTGGTGAGAAGCTGTCTATGTTCTGGATTGGACCCATATGGGGAGATGATTCATTCCTAGCAGAGAAGTGATCGTTCGCTCGTCTAAAGGGTTGCTTAACCTATAACTTTGTTCAACAACTTGAAGGCACTCCTTCAGTATGTTGTCATCTGTTATGATGGAACAGTGAGGAATGTCCGCAGTAATTAATTCAATTAACTTTATTATTCGAGTATAGGACACAAACAGGAACTACGACCCATTTTTTTTTAAATTGCTGCCGAGGAACCGGTTGGAGTACTATATCGCTGCAACTACTATGTCGAACCCTGTATACAAGGAAGAGTACATATATGTAGGAAGAGTATTATTGTATTTATTGAAAATTATGGCAAACTAAGCAAATGCTACTTAGTTTATTTTGCCAATGATAAACTAAGTAAGTGGTACTTAGTTTATGAGAATTGTTATTTGGAATCTATAGAGACTACTATTCGACAGTCACTCCTACTTGTCAAACGGGTTTCTAATTAAGTTCCAAAGTATATTATTTTATTTAATCGAAAATATTCTTATTCAGTTTCTTTTAATTGTATCCCAACTAAGCAAATACTACGTAGTTTATTATTATATTTTCTTTTATTTTATTTTGTATTAATTATGTTATATTAAAGTATATAATTGGTTTATTTATTTATTAAACTAAATTAAATCATTTTATTTTATTTTAATTATTTTATTAAAGCGGATTAAATTTATTATTATTTTTTATTTTATTTTGTATTATATTATATAAGTTTTAATTTAATATATTAATTATTTTAATTTAATTTAATTTATTATTTTATTTTATTATGTATTATATTATATACTTTTTAAATTATTTTATTAAATTAAACTAAATTAAATTCGTTAAATTTAATTTATTTTCAATTTAATTTACTTTAAATTATTTTAATTAAATTAAATTTATTTTATGTGATTCTATTTTATTTTATTCTTTATTGAATTGTATTTTATTTGTATTATATAATATATTTTTAAATATATTTTTATTAAATTTAATTTATTTATTAAATTAAATCAAATTTGTTTTATTTTATGCAATTTAATTTAATTTATTATTTAATTTTATTTTACTTTATTTTGTATTATATTATATTATCTAATTTTTAAAATTTATTTTATTTAATAAACTAAATTAAATTTATTTTATTTTATTTTATTAGTAAAAAACTAAGTAAATGCTACTTAGTTTATATTTTAATATTGGAAAACTAATTACTAATACAATATATGCAGGGCCCACAAATCTTGCAAATGAATAATTCTAACAGAAATTCTGTCAGAAATTCAGTTAGAAATAGCAAATATATCAAAATTAAAAATAATCTTAAAATTAGTTAAAATCAAGATTGGAAACTAATTAAAATACATAAACAATGCAAACAATATATACTACATAATTATCCATTCTCAATCAAAATATATACCAAATTTCAGCCCCAAATCCAAATTTCAGTCAAATATATAACAAATTTTTAGCTCTACCAATTTTCAGCCTCAAATCCAAATGACAAAGCCAAATTGATGCACACACAGTAACCAATTAAGGAATTTAAACATTACCAATTTCCAATTCCAATTGACAATAACAAACTAAAGCAATACCAAATCAAATTAACTCTATCAATTTTCAGCCACAAATCAATATATACATACAATATAAAAATTATTCAATCTACTGATTGTGTACATCATCATCAAATTGAAACAATATTTGAACTCATACCTTTTGAAGCTAATAAAAAACCGGCGTGTGGTGGTGGTGGTGGTGGTGGTCGGCGGCTGGAATCAAAAATGGGTGGCAGCTGGAGGTTGCTCTTGGTGGCAGCAAGAGGAAGACAGAGAACTGAGATGGTGGTGGTGGTGGTTGGTGGCTGGAGGTGGTGGAGGGTGGCAGCTGGAGGTGGTGGTTGGTGGCTGGCGGTGGGGGACAGAGAACTGAGAAGTGGGTGGCTGGTCGGCGGCTTGAGGTGGCCGTTGGTCGGCGGCTGGAGGTGGTGGTGGGTGGCAGGTGGGCGCCGGAGATGAGAGTGAGAGAGGAGAGACTGAGAAAGGAGATATAGAAAGTGAGAGAATATGAAAGGTGCCTGAATCAGATGAATCGTTTAGGTTTTATAAGATAGTTCCGACGGACTGTCCGTCGAAAATAAGTCCCTCGGAATTAATATATCCTCGACGAAACGTCCCTCGAAAATAACCAAAAATTCGTCGAACTTAAGTTTCGCGCTGACGGGAAACTTGGCGCCAGAGGGGACCTTATAATTCCGACGAATTTCCCTCGGGAATAAGCTATTTCTAACGGAATTATGTTCGACGGATTATTTCGTCGAGAATAACTTATTACCGACTGAATACAGTCCGTCGAACCTACTTCCGTCGGAATTACGACTTTTTCTTGTAGTGTACAGGGATAAAAATATTGATGATGTATTTTTAAATAATAGAAGATAGTAGACATCATTCTTTACTTGATTAATATTTAGACGTAATGTGAAAAATTAAGTCACTAATTGCTTTTAAAATTTACAAATAACAAATATAAAAAAACAAAAAATAAAAAATAAAAACGAATAGAGGAGTTACAAAAAAATGTCAGAAATAATTTAGAATATGGTTAGTTATGAGCATTTACAACACCAATTTTATTATTTGAATCACGTTGTATTTGTGAATTAAATAAAATAAACAGTGTGTTGACAAATAAGATTTTTACATGAGTTTAAAAATATCTCCAAACCCATCAAATCATATATAAATTGGTAAACGAAAAATCAATTAATAATCTAGACTAAAAATTTGTTCAGCTATCAGCGTGTACAACATTTAGGGGGACGTTTGTAGCGTTTAGACCTTTAATTGGTGCGTTGTATTTGATACTTAAACATTATAATTGTAATTTAAATAAATTAATATTAAATAAATAAATTATTTAAATATATTTAAATTTTTAAACGCTCTAAACAGACCAATTTATAGAATAACCAAATATAGATTAAGTTTCCAAACATATACTTTGCTTCAAAGGACAAAGAATCAAATTATAAAAATTAATGTTCCTTTCCAAGCCTACACATATACTTACAAATATACTTGTACATTACATCAAATATCAAAAATTGAAAAGCCAACACAACACTCCCCATTAAATATCCCAACCAAACAATGTCCTGAAGTATACTGTAAGTTACTAAAATCAGCAACTCCCCTTTCTCTCTCCAAATCCGAAAACTGCCCTGAAACTGCAAACTTCATCATCAATGGCGTAAAGCAAAACCTATTATTACTAAAATCCTTGCGTGCCCGAAACAATCAGTCAATTGGGTTGCCTCAAAATCTAAATTCTTCCCATCTTAAATCAACTTTTTGGGGATTTTGATTTTGATTTAAAGAGTGAAGAAGAGTGAGAGTGATTTTGGAGAGAGAATAGAAAGAGTGGTATGTGTATGAAGACGAAGAGAAGGAGAGAGAAAAGCCAAGCTGGGAAAGCACGGGGATCAGTTGTTGGAGGGATTATTAGATTGTATCCATGAAATCACTACCGCCTTCGCCTTTTCTAGGATGAGCGACTCCGCTTACCGTGTTGAAACGACATCGCGCCTCGCCCAATGGCGAATCGACAATTTGGCTTCCTGTACTTACCGGAAATCCGATCCTTTCAAGATCGGCAAGTGGAATTGGTGAGCAATTACTGTTTGATGATTGATCATCTTAAAGTATTTCTCCCTTTTTAACTTCCGGTGTGTTCTGTTTTTGTTCCTAAATTAATATGTTTTGAGTAGCCCAGAAAATAAGAATTTTGAGTAACCCCGATGCTAAATTGTCTTATTTGGACCATCTTTTTGTATTTCTGGTGTTTCTGTTTGGTTACTGAAAAAACAGAGAAATAGGAGTATACAGAATATACATACATATATACACACACAAGGACTGAATTATGATCTTTGAGTAACCCAGAAAATGAAATTTTTGTGTAACCCAGAATTTTTATTGTCTTATTAGGCTCAAATTATTGGGCCTTTTTTTCATTTTTTTTTTGTGTCGACTACAAAGAAAAAATGAAAAATTGTGATAGTTAATAAGTCCAATTATTGTCATATTCAAGGCTAACAAACGGATAAGTGAAGGATTTGTTCTATAATTTTTTCATCTTTTAGAAATGGAATAGTGGTAGTTTTTGTTTAATTTCCTCTGGCTGTGTTGTGCTTTTATAGGGTGGGTTTAACTTTACTTTTTTCATTTTTGCCTCAAAATGAAGGCATTTAGCTGTGGAGAAAAACCGGACTTTGTTCATTAAATTGTACCCGGAAGTGTCAAATTTAACAAGAGACAACCCTCCGATTGCATCTTTTATAATTCGAGTGGTATCTTCTGTGGGAGATCGCACAACTTTGGCTCACCCAGGTAAACTAACCTGAAATCAAGGCTTTTATTGATGTTATTAGCCAGTTTTTAAGATTTGTAATGTTGGCAGAAATTCTATTGATGAAGGATTTGAGTTTATATGATATGTGTAGATGTTGTATTATATTCAAAGGACAAGGGAATCTTAACTTCAATCGTGAAATTTAAATAGATTAAATTGTCTTAGCACCATCGGTTACTAATGATGATTGCAGAACCTCATATAGCACAAAATTCGACAAAATCCAGATGCTAAATTTAATAAATCTTTGTAATGGTTTCTTATCATCTAATGTGTTGATTTCTTTCTCTTGATTTTTCCTCCAACTGTTCTTGTTTTTATGTACATGTAGAAATTACTGATAAGCAGATCAAGAATAACGACGATTTTGTTTGGGCACTTGAGGTTCCTTTGACTGGGAAATTCATCATCGACGTTGAATTCCTTGATTTGAAGACTGCATCTCCAAACGTAAGCATCTGCAAAAGCCTGTTTTTCTAATTCTTGAAGATTTAGCTCAATTTTGTTTATATACTATCAGTGGATTAGACTGTAGCATACAACGAATTTAGGCTTGTCAATATTGAAAAGCTTGGTTATTTAGGAGTAAGAACAAGAGGTTCTTTCATCAATTTTTGTGTCCAAAATCTTTTCTTAGTGCTCTCAGAATGTATAAGCTACATAATCAATCCAGCGTTCACTAAATAGATTGGAAAGTGAATAGGTTGTGAAGAAAAAGTCCAATTTAATTACTATACCCTGTTCTTTGTTCTAAGAAATTATGTGTTACAGGGCGAGGAACCTTGCTCCATTTGGGCTGAAGGGATTACGCAAAAAGAATCGAATGCAACAGCTCTTACAGCACTTGGCCGAATGTTATCAGAAAGTATACACACCGATATTGTAATAAATGCTTCTGATGGAAGCATAGGAGCTCATCGCGCTGTTCTTGCTGCAAGGTCCCCTGTTTTCCGCAGCATGTTCTCACACGACCTTAAAGAGAAAGAACTGTCGACCGTAAACATCTCTGACATGTCAAGTGAGGCTTGTCAAGCTCTTCTAAGTTATATTTACGGAAATATACCAAACGAAGTATTTCTTACCCACCGTCTGGCTCTTCTCCGAGCAGCTGATAAGTATGACATCTCGGATTTGAAAGAGGCATGCCACGATAGTCTACTTGAAGACATTGATACCAAGAATGTGCTCGAGAGACTCCAAAGCTCTTCGCTATTTCAATTGCCAAAATTGAAGACCAGCTGCATGCGGTATCTTGTGAAGTTTGGTAAGATATATGATCTCCGAGATGATTTGAATACCTTTCTGCAGTCCGCAGATAGGGAACTTATAGCTGAAATCTTCCATGAAGTTCTTGCTACCTGGAAAGGTTTCTGAAAAATTGTGTTTAAATTGAAAGCCGAAAAATAGCATGTCCAACAAAATAGGTTGTTAGAAAAATTGTATTGTACCAAATTTGTTGCAGTGGAATTATATTCTTTTACTGGATTGCAATATGTTGTTGTACAGTACAGACTACAGAATATCTATATTGATTTCAATGAAAAACAAATCTTATTTATTGGATTATTTTGGTGCTATACTGATGATTTTGCAGAAATTAGAGGAATATGTTGATAAGTTGCATGGTATATTGATATATGTATGATATAAGAAGAGTTGAGCTTCAGCAAAGTAGTCCTATGTCACTTACAAACTCGTGCATTAAAAGAGCTTTGTAGGATTAATAAAGCAAAGCTTGTACCAAAAACAACAACACTGAAGCACTAAATCATAAATCTATATTGCCTTGCACCCGGAATGTCTTGAATGTTTTCATAACTTGAGAATATTTCTCCCCATTGACATATATCAAAATCTAAACATGATGAACAAAGAGTGAGCTCATGTCCACACCAAAATTTACTCTCCGTCCCACAAAAATAGTTTCATTTGAGTTTGGTATATTAAGTAATTTACAAAATCATAAAATTCAAATTGTGATATACATTTATTTTGATTTTTTAAATAACAATTTTGTACTTGCAATACTTTCAAAGAAGTTTTCTGTATTACCACTGAATTTTTCTGATATTTAGGTATTGAGCCCCTTTCTTCCGGTCAACGCAAACTGAGCCTCTTTCTATTCAAAAATTTGGACTTTGAACCCCCAGACCACGTGTGCGTTGACGTGTGCTGCCACGTCAGCAGGTTTGACGTGGTATTTAATATGAATAATGCTAGAGACACAAATTATTCTACAAACTGCTAATGTGACATAATAGTTTGTGTCAGTAGCATTACTCATTTAATATTAAAATTTGACATGTGTCCGCAGTTGACGTGGCTAGGAGTGCTCAAGATTTTCGGTTTTTTACCGGTACCGGCGGTACCGATTTTTTCGGTACCAGTTTTTTTCGGTACCGATTTTTCGGTATTTTAACACTTTTCGGTACCGGTAGCGGTAATGACTTTTTTGAATTCGGTAAAAATCGAAAAATCAAAAATACCGAAATTTAATAATTAATATTTAATGTTTTGTAATTTTATATATTAAATAATTTTTTTATATATTAATAATTTCTATATAATAGTAGTTTTATTAATTTTATATATATATATTAATAATGTTTTGTAGTTTTATTTTATATATTAATTATTATTAAAAGTTAATGATTTTTTAGTTTTTAAAAAATTTATTAATATATAAAAAAATTTATTTAATTATTATTAATAATTATATATATTACCATGCGGTATAACCGAAAACCGAACCGAAAAAATTGATACTGATTTTGTACCGAACCGGTACTGAAACCAATAATTCGGTACCGGTTTCGGTTCTTATTTTTTCAGTAATT
The DNA here is from genome assembly GCA_016801055.1 of Panax notoginseng. Lineage (NCBI taxonomy): Eukaryota > Viridiplantae > Streptophyta > Magnoliopsida > Apiales > Araliaceae > Panax > Panax notoginseng. The sequence continues at coordinate 23,502,290 of CM029018.1, read as the reverse complement.
TCGGATCAGTACCGATTCGGTTTTTTACCGATGAGCACCCCTAGACGTGACAGGTCTTTTGATTTTTTCCAAAAATTGTCTCTCCAAATATTCGAACCTGCGACCTACCGTTTCGAACATTGGTCACTTGACCGCTGGAGCAACATGAGTCAATTGTTAATATGTTGCAAGGATTAATATTTATATCAAAACATGAGATTTCCTCCATATATTCTTTTCTTCTTCATTACATATTGTAAGACCCCAACTTTTATGAATAAAGATGAATTTTTCTATAAATATCATTTTTGAATATTAAGGTTTGAATTTGAAATAATGTTATAGTTGTGGGTAATATTTATAAATTTTATAAAGTAAAAAAGTTGTTATATAATATTCGATTGGTCGGGAAATATTCGTTTTAACAGGAAATATTCGTACGACGGCACAATCATTGGTGGACCCCACAACGAAATTATTATCGGAATGAGAAAATAATATAAATATCTTTTTATAAAAATAATGGCAGAAGTTTACCGTTAAACTGTTAAAATAACCGGTGTTAAAAGTACAGTAATACACGTGGTTGCATAGTATCACACGGTATTGATTATTGATGCTTACGTGAGAAGTCACTCAGTTATACTAAATTATTGCTACAGTAATTGCTGTATCATATCTCTCATATTATTGATTCAATTATTGTCACAATATCATCTGCATAATATTTTATATTATTAAATCAATAATTGAGACGACAAAGTTATTAATATTATTATTTGCATTATTGACAATGTCTAGAAGTTCTGTCAAGGAGAGGTTTGGTCATCTAATTGCGCGTCAATAGGGAGAAATCCTTATTGGAAAGCCCCCTCTTTCTTAGAAAACGACCTGGTTGTTAAATATTGCGAATTATAATAATAATGATAAATGTTGTTAAAAATATTGAGGTAATTTTTATGATGTATTTGTTGGACCCCCAGTTACCCATTTTTCTAAATAATCGGTAGAAAAATTTTTCAGTATTTTTTTGGTGGGTCCACATGTGGGGCCCACATGTGACTTTGGAAACTGAATTGAAAATAGGGTGGGGGGAGGAAACGTATATGGGAGGGAATTAGTATTATATACATATATATATATATATATATATATATTATATTTTAGTTTTTTGTTTTTACTTGATTTGGTTTTGAAATTCAATCACCCGTGATGTTGCATAAGGCATCCATGAATTGTTTCTGTTGCGTCCATGATTTATTTTTCAAATAGTATCCCTTCCATTCTCCTATAAATAGGATGTTTAGTTAGAATTGAAAATCACACCAGAATTAGAAAATTCTTCTTCTATAATATTAAGCGTATTTCTTTCGAGTTTTAGAAAGTATTGAGCGTAGAAAACAGTGAAAGTTTTCTTTAAGAATATTCCCGCTATACCAGTTGAAATACTCTTCTTTTCAAGGTAAGGGATGTTATTTTTGTTCAATATTCGCTTGAAATAATATTTTCTTCCATACTTTGTAGTATGTAAGTAATATTATTTGGTTTTAGATTTCGAATTCTATACTCGTTTTGTTAAAGTTTTGGCTTTTAAACTCAATGAAATTAGTAGAATATCCTTGATATTTGCGCTTCATCCAGTATCTTTTCATGAAAATATTATTCTGAGCATTCTTGATAAGTTTTAACTTTTTTATGCCGGAGTACTATTCACGGAATTACTATTCCTGAAATACTATTCACGGGGTACTATTCACTCGAGTACTATTCACCCGGGGTACTATTCATGATAAAAATTGATTCGTTTTCGGTCTAAATTATTTTTGGTACAATATTATTCTTAAATTTTACTCCACAAAGCAGTATCATGTTGACAATTTGGACGTTATTGATTTCTAGATAAATTAAATTATAAATCTTTAAAAAATTATCCTTGAACTTGTTTTATTGAATTCTTATATCATTGTCATCATCCTCATGTTTATATTATGTTAAAAATCATCTGTGGCCTGTAGTGCATAGATGGACTTGGTATGATTATGACCAGAGATTATTCGGTATAATCATGACCGTAATGTTACAAATAATGTGGTAAAAGTTCTCATTGGCCCGTAGTGCATTGATGGACAATTGTTGGCATGATCATGACCATTGATGAATACACAAATATCCTTGGCCTGTAGTGCATGGATAATTTGTGGTCGTGATACTAAAGAATATCCTTGGCCGTAGTGCAGGGGTGATTCGATGATGTGGATTATTTATTAAGATGAGTTTCAGTGATAAAATTGATGATAAATTCTTTTTAAATCATAGAAGATAGTAGATTTCATGTTCTACTTGACCCTTATAATGGATTGCTTGTTCCGCTACAGTTAAACTTGATATATATTATATTTTATCAGTTTAACACTGTTGAAGGCTAACGATAATTTATTCTGCATTATCTTAGTCATAATATTTCTTACTAGGCTAGTTGAACTCACCCTTTGCTTTCATTGTTCTCTTCAGAAAATGAGAATATAGCTGGGACTAGTCGGGGAACGGAGTGACAGTCCAGATGTTTACATTAGTAGTCCTCACTATTCTGTGAAATAGTGTGATAATAAATGTATTGAGGACTTATTTTGAGTTTTAATACTGTCTAGAAGATAATATTTATATTAAAACTCACAGCTCATATTGTATATTTAAATTTATATTTGTATTCTGTACCATGTAGTTGGCGACTCAGAATGGGAGATGTATACCTATTTTGGGGGCGTCACAGTTGGTATCAAAGCTTAGGGACATTATTCCTGGCTGAGATGTGAGACAAAAACTTGGAGGGGAGAGAAGAGGAATTCTTTCGCTAGTATGACCTACCTAAGTTTAATTGGTATTTAATTGGTCGGTCAGAGTATAGGGATAATATGTGACATATGTCAATTAACCCTTGTTTTGTAGCAGTATTTGAAAACGACATCTGAGAATGCTGAGAATAGCAATGGAGCACAGGAGACCGTTGAGTCACCACAGATCAATAATCAGGATAATGTGCATCAGGCAACAATTCTCATGCAAACAACAACACCGATCAAATAATGAACGATGGATTGTTCAGAGGCTTTATGCAATTCATGCAACATCAGGCGAGAGCGGCTCCTGTCCAAAATGCAGGTGGAAACACTGGCAACTCTCGGACGGTCACCGCTAAACAGTTCAAGGAGCTAGGACCATCGGAGTTTTTTGGAGAGCCAAAACCACTTAAGGCGGAGACGTGGATAAAGCAGATCAACAAGATATTTGATGTCTTGGGATGCTCCGAGGAGCAAAAGGTTCCCTTTGCCACCTTCATGTTGCGAGCAGAGGCAGATTACTGGTGGAAATCTATAAAGCGTACTCAACCTGCCGCACTGACGATGTCTTGGGAGAAGTTTCAAGAATTGTTCAACGACAAGTATTTTCCCGAAAGTATTCGTCACATAAAAGATGTGACAACCCCAAAATAGGTCCATTCCATCCAACCTATTCTGAGTCGCCAAATACATGGTACAGAAAACAACTACAACTTTATTACAACAATTGTCGTGCAAAATACAACAACACATATACTGTGAGTTTGGATACAAATATATACCAAATGTGACATTGGACACCATCATGTATCAGCACCTCACAAAGGTACCTTACATAAAGGTAAAGTCAAAAACTATTTTAAAAACCAGAATCTTTGGGAAGTGCTTAAGGAAACCTTCGTACATGGGAGGTCATGCTTCTAGGTTATGATAGATATCATATGGCCACAAAATTATCCTTGGTTGACCCAATAGACCCCAAAAAAAAAGAGAAGATTACTATCATATTCTTCCCAATGGTGAGTCTTATCTTGATTTATCATTATCTCCACTGTCTCTAATTGAGAATTATACTTCAAACAAACACCAAGATTATATAGGTAGTGCTCGTATATATACTCAGCAAGTGGATGAGCACATCCCTGTCTTATGGTGACACGAGATTGTATATCATTAGACATCTTGTATTATAGTGGCAAAACACCCTTCCAACGTTGGATTCGCTTCACTCTAGATGATTCACCAAATATAACTACTAAATGATGACCACCGTTCTATTCCCCTGTTACCCCCGCTCGACCCAGCTACACTCTTATTACCTGAAAGGAATTGTGAACAGAAAGGTGAGCACAACTAGCCCAGTAAAGAATATCATGACTAAAGATAAATAAATTATCAATAGTCTTCATCAATAATAAATCAGAGATTTAGAACATATGGTAGATGATAAAAAATTTCAACCATAGTTGCAGCGGAACATGTAATCCATTAGAAGAGTCAAATAGACCATAAAGTCTATTATCTCCACCATGTTAAAAATCCACCAACAATGTTTTATCCATGTAACATCACTCAACAGTTCCTTTCCACAATCATATAAATAACTCATAATCATAATTGTGACTATAAATTTTTCTTCGCACCCAGGACGAAGAATATTTTCATCACCTGTCTTTACCTGAAACATCAAAGATCATGGTTATACCAAATCACAGTTCCTGTTTATAATCATACTAACAAATCCATCTTTGCACTACGGGCCAAAGATATTCATCAACAAACCATCTTTGCACTACAGGCCAAAGATATTCAACAACAGTTCATCTTTGCACTACAGGCCAAAGATATTCATCAACAGGCCATCTTTGCACTACATGCCAAAGATATTCATCAACAATTCATATTTGCACTACAGGCCAAATATATTCATATCTCAAAGAAATATATAATCATTTCAGAATTTATATAAACAATAATTATAACCATGTTGATCAATTCACCTTTGCACTTAAGCTTAAGATATTCAATTATAAATTCAATAGTCATGATCATACCAGTCACAATTCAACTTTGCACTACAGCCCAAAGAGAACCCTAGTCATGATCATACCAATAATCTACCCATCTTTATACTCTAGTGAAAGAGAATTTCAACATCAGGGTTATAAAAATATTATATATGATGATAAAAATAATATGATCAACATATAGTTTTAATCTCAAGAGTAATATTCGTAACTCATGAATAATAAATCGTGAATAGTAATTCATAAATAGTAACCCCGACACAAAAGATAGAAATTCCACAATAAAATCCATACCAATATTTCGATATAATGATATTGAAAGAATAACATTACTTAAATTTATAAACAATTTATTTTAATTGTTTACACTTTACTAATTAATGCATTTAATCATCATAAAATGCCAACTCTTACAATTTCATCATCAATAACCAAAACCCTCATAAAAAATCAGCATATACCTCATATAGGATTCTCAAGCCATAAAATCCTATTTTCTAATTTTTTTTCTTCACAAAACATATTTAATTCATTTACTCATAACTAGACCATTTTCATGAAAAATACCAAATCAGTTCCAAAAATATTTCTTTTCTGGGATTTAGCATAATATAGTCCTATAGTGAACATATATTTTTCTCAGATTTTTAAAACTCAATTACTATTTTTCATATGGCCAAAACCGCCGAATATTTAGACATTTATCATAAATTATATTTTTATCTAAAAATTTTGAAATTCACAGAGTATACTCCTATCATATACATGTACTCCCAATAAAAATTTCATCAATTTTGGAGTTAACCACAAGAAGTTATAAGCGATTATTTTTAAAATAGTCATTTCTCATAAAATTCATAACTCTCAATCTATACATCCAAAAATCACCATTTTTGGACACAATCAAGAAAACTCATCAAAATATCATTTTAAATTTTTCCAGAATTTTTGGAGGTCAGAAAAATTACGAAACTGAAAAAAAATATAACAACCCTTAAAATCTCTTACTATCCCTTACCTCAAAAGAGCAGTACTTCTGACTGGATATCGGATATGATGCTGAAGGAAACTTGCACTGATGAATAGCAACTCACCAAGTATCTAAAAACTCACAAAATATGCTTCATAATATAGAGAGAGAAAGAGAGAAAGCTTATGTTTCTAGTGTGATTTTCAATTCTAACTTAGCCCTCTATTTATAAGAAAATTTTGGTAGGTTTGACCTGCAACTTGATGGCTTTACCTGCTACTATTCTCACCCACCACATTTGAAATATAATTCAGCACATTTCTTCACCAACCACAAGTGGGGCCCACCAATTCTAGAATTTTCTACCAAAATGATAAACTCCGAAATTCAACAATTTCTGAATCAGTCATCTTGTAAAATTCATAATAAATCGTACGTTCATTTTTAACGGTTCAAAATTTGTGGACATATACTCAACTTATATATGTATAACATATCCAAAAATTACCACGATCCAACGGTCGGATTAAAAATTATAACCCCCGCAAAATATCTCAAAAACCCTGATTTTTAATACCTCCATTCCGACAAAAATACTAATAAAAACCTCAACATTAACTCCTTCATTTTTAACCACAAAAATATATCCCTCATTTATATCCACATAAAATAAATATTTCCTTATCATATGAATCAATAATTAATTATTCACAAATAATATGAATTATTGATAATGGGAAATATTGTGCAGTGACAATTATTGAACAACAATAATATAAAATTTTAACGTAGCAATTATTGAATCAATAAAATAAAATATTGAACAGTAATTACCGTAACAATTATTGAGTAGTGCCTTCTTACGTAAGAATCAATAATTTCAAAAATACTGTGCAATACCGTGTGCTACTGTGCAATAACGCGTATTACTGTATTTTAACCACCGGGTATTCTAACAGTGTTAACGGTAACAACTACGCCGTTATTTATAAAAACTCAAATTTGTCGTTTTCTTCATCCGACCGTTATTCTGTTATGGGGCCCACAAATAGCTGCGCCGTCGTACGAATATTCCTCGACAGAAAGAATATTCCACGACCAAACGAATATTCCCCGACAACAATGATTATTTTATAACCGCTTGCTTATTTTGAAAAAAAAATCATATTTCACTCATAACTTTAAACTTTTATCAATTTAACCATTTACTGAATAGTAATTATAAGAAAAATTGAATACTTTTATTTCATAAAATTCGGGGTCTTACAAAAGAGGTAGAGTTCATTAAACTGGAGCAAAACAACATGACCATGTCGCAATAAGAAGCCAAGTTTATCGAGTAGTCCCGGTTTGCGTCACACTTAGTTGATAACGAGGAAAGAATGACGTGGATGTTTTTAAGAGGTTTGAAACCCAAGATACGTCAATATCTTATCTCTCACAAACTGTGTTTGTATTTAGATGTTGTAAATAGGGCTCAGTTATTGGAGCACGATAATGAGACACCCCAACCAAAGGAGAGCAGCCGACAAAACGATAATACCAGTGGTAGCAATTATCGAAGCGACGACAACAAGCGTGGAGGAAATTAACATGCCAGAAATGGTAACCACTTCGGTAGCAATCATGGCCAAGACAATAAGAGTGGACATTTCAAGAAGAGAAAATTCAACAATGATGGAAAGACGTCAGCACCAGCACCTGTTGTTAAGGAAGGAGAACGACCACCTATCATATGCTTCAAATGCGAAGGAGAGGGACACATCAGTCCAAACTGTGCGATGCAGTCCAAAGCGTGTTACAATTATGGAAGAGAAGGTTACCTAGCCCAATTTTGTCATGCACCAAAGTCAAGTCCAGCTGGGATGGAGGCATCAAAGGCCGTCCCAGACAAGACAAAACCAGTAGTTCAAGGGAGAGCGTTTGTCGTAACCTCCCAAAAAGCGCGGAATCCGAACAAGGTCATCACGGGTAAGCTTATCATAAACTCTAGCGAAGTCTATACCTTATTTGATACCGGTTCTACCCATTCTTTCATTTCTCCTACTTGCGCTTAACGTTTAAATTTGACTTCAGAAAAATTATACTTTGACTTATCTGTTGAAACTCCGTTGGGAGAAACCTTCATTACATCCACTGTTTATAAGTCTTGTTTGGTTCAAATCGGTACCCTCTCATTACCTGTTGATATTATTTTCTTAAAAATATTTGCATTTGACGTGATTCTAAGGATTGATTTGTTAACTATTCATCATGCTAAAATCGATTGTTTTCGTAAGGTTGTTAGCTTTCATATTCTTAACCAACCTATTATGCGAATTCAAGCAACCAAACCACTAAAGTCAATCACTGTCATATCAAGCCATAAAGCTATTCGTTTATTGAAAAACAGATGTTAAGCTTTCTTAGCCCATGTCACGGATTTAAACAAAAATACGTCAGATTTGAATGATATTTTTATTGTTAATAAATTTCCTGACGTATTCCCTGAAGAACTTCCTGGCCTACCCTAGAGCGTGAAATTAAATTTTGTATCGACCTTGAACCTGGTACAAAACTCATTTCCAAAGTCCCATATCGAATGGCTCATATTGAACTTCAGGAGTTAAAGATCCAACTGCAGGAATTGTTAGACATTGGCTTTATTCGTCCTAGTACGTCTCCTTGGGGTACTACTGTTCTATTCGTGAAGAAGAAAGATGGGAGTATGCGACTTTGTATTGATTATCAAGAGTTGAACCATGTTACCATCAAAAATAGGTACCCGTTGCCTCGTATTGATGATATGTTTGACCAGCTGCAAGGCGCCAAATTCTTTTCAAAGATCAATCTTCGTTCAGGATATCATCAGTTAAAGATTAAAACCGATGACATTCCAAAGACGGCGTTCAGAACTCGGTACGAGCATTATGAATTTCTAGTTATGTCCTTTGGATTGACTAATGCTCCTGCTGCCTTCATGGATATGATGAACCGAGTATTCAAAGAATATTTGGATCATTTTGTGGTTGTCTTTATTGATGACATTCTCATATATTTCAAAAGCTGTGAAGATCATGAGCAACACTTGAGGCTGATACTACAAAAGCTTCGTGAAAATAAGTTGTATGCCAAGTTGAAGAAGTGTGAGTTCTGGCTTGAGGAAGTAGCATTCCTTGGGCACGTGATATCAAATCACGGAATATCTGTTGACCCGACAAAGATTGAAGCAATTCAAAGCTGAGAGAAACCTAAGTCAGTGACCGAAGTACGTAGCTTTCTCGCCTTAGCTGATTATTATTGGAGATTCGTAGAAGGGTTTTCTTGAATCGCTACTCCATTAACTCAGCTGACCAGGAAAGATACAAAATTTGGTTGGAGCGAAGAATGTGAGAAGAGTTTTCAAGAACTTAAGAGAAGACTCATTTCATCACATGTTCTGATAATACCATCTGGCTCGGAGGGATTTATCATCTATAGTGATGCTTCAGGCAAAGGGTTAGGATGTGTTATCATGCAACATGGGAAAGTCATAGCCTATGCCTCACGACAACTCAAAGAATATGAGAGGAATTATCCTACTCATGATCTAGAGTGGCAGTTGTTGTCTTTGCACTTAAAATTTGGAGGAATTACTTGTATGGAGAGAAGGTGGATATCTATACGGATCATAAAAGTCTCAAATATTTCTTCACTCAAAATGAACTCAACATGCGGCAAGGACGATGGCTTGAGCTGTTGAAAGATTATGATCATACCATCCAATACCATCCTAGAAAAGAGAACGTAGTAGCTGACGCATTGAGTAGAAGAACATATGCGGGAACGAGTGCAATATTATCAATGCAAAGGCCCATTTTGTATGACTTGTAAAGGATGGAGATAGAGTTACAGACTCCAGGAACCCACGTGATGATGGCCAATATACGAGTATAACCGACTTTAATCAATAAAGTTAAAGTTTCTCAAGCTACAGACCTGGAGCTGATGCGTATGAGGAAGAAAGTACAAGAAGGTGCTATTCCGGAAGCAAGAATCGATGAAGAAGGAATACTACGAGTCAACTCTAGACTTTGTGTTCCTAACAACCCTAATTTAAAGTATAAAATCATGATGGAGGCGCACAACACACTGTTTGCAATCTATCTTGAAAGTACCAAAATATATCGTGATCTTCGACATACATTTTGGTGGAGCAATATGAAGAGAGAGAGATGACGGAGTTTATCTCAAGGCATTTAACTTGTCAACGAGTCAAGGCGGAACATCAAGTGCAAAAGGTCCATTGCAACCACTTGAAATTCCAGAATGGAAGTCGGAGCACATTACCATTGATTTCGTTACTGGTCTTCCTAAGGTTTCTCAAGGCATAAATACAATTTGGGTCATTGTTGATAGATTGACCAAGTTTGCTCATTTCTTATGTAAGACCCCGAATTTTATGAAATAAAAGTATTTAATTTTTCTTATAATTACTATTCAGTAAATGGTTAAATTGATAAAAGTTAAAGTTAAGGGTGATATATGATTTTTTTTTTTTAAAATACGCAAGTGGTTATAAAATATTTATTGTTGTCGGGGAATATTCGTTTAGTCGTGGAATATTCTTTCTGTCGGGGAATATTCGTACGACGGCGCAGCCATTTGTGGGCCCCATAACAGAATAACTGTCGGATGAAGAAAACGACAAATTTGAGTTTTTATAAATAACGGTGTAGTTGTTACCGTTAACACTGTTGGAATACCTGGTGGTTAAAATCCAGTAATACGCGTAGTTGTACAGTAGCACACGGTATTGCACAATATTTTTTCAATTATTGATTCTTACGTGAGAAGGCACTACTCAATAATTGTTACAGTAATTTCTGTTCAATATTTTATTTTATTGAATCAATAATTGTTGTGTTTATATTTTATATTATTGTTGTTTCAATAATTATCACTGCACAGTATCTCTATTATCAGATCAATAATTCATATTATTTGAATAATATTATTAGATAGCATTATTGACAATGTCTAGAAAGTTCTGTCAAGGAGAGGTTTGGTCACCTAATTGCGCGTCAGTAAGGAGAAATCCTTATCGAAAAGCCCCCCTCTTTCCTGAGAACTGCCTGATTGTCATTATTGTGATTCTGTAATATTATTTGTGCATAATTAATTATTGATCTATATGATAATGAAATATTTATTTGATGTGGATATAAATGATGGATTTATTTATGTGGTTATAAATGAAGGAATTAATATTGAGGTATTTTATCAGTATTTTGTCGGATTGGAGGTATTAAAAGATCAAATCAGTGTTCTTACAGCTTTATTGTATGAGTTATAATTTTTAATCTGACCGTTGGATCGTTGTGATTTTTGGATATGTTATACATATATAAGTTGAGTATATGTTCACAAATTTTGAACCGTTAAAAATGAACGAATGATTTGTTATGAATTTTTAGAGGTGGCTGATTTGAAAATTAGGTTTATAAATGATTTTGGTAAAAAATTATAGAAATGGGTGGACTCCACTTTTGGTTGTTAGGAAAGATGGCTGATTTTTAGTGGGTAGAATAGTAGCAGATAAAGCCATCAGGTAGTAGGTCAAGTCTGCTTCGGCGTGCTAACATTTTCCTATAAATAGAGGGCTAAGTTAGAATTGAAAATCACACAAGAATTCATAAGTTTTCTCTCTTTTTCTTTCTAGATTATCGAGTGTATTTTGTGAGTATTTAGATACTTGGTGAGTTGCTATTCATCAGTGCAAGTTTCCTTCAGCGTCATATCCGATATCCAGTCAGAAGTGCTGCTCTTTTGAGGTAAGGGATAGTAAGGAATTTTAAGGGTTGTTATGTTTTTCAGTTTCGTAATTTTTCTGACCTTCAAAAATTCTAAAAAAAATTTGAAATGATAATTTGATGAGTTTTCTTGATTGTGTCCAAAAATGGCGATTTTTGGATGTATAGATTAAGAGTTGTGAATTTTATGAGAAAAGACTATTTTAAAAGTAATCGCTTATAACTCCTTGTGGTTAACTCCAAAATTGATAAAATTTTTATTGGGAGTGTACATGTATATGATAGAAGTATACTCTGTAAATTTCGGAATTTTTAGATAAAAGTACAATTTTTGATAAATATCTAAATATTCGGCTGTTTTGGCCATATGAAAAATAGTAAATGATTTTTAAAAATTCTAAGAAAAATATATGTTTAATATGGGACTATATTCTACTAAATCTCATAAAAAAAATTTGTTTGTACTGATTTGGTATTTTTCATGAAAATGAACTAGTTATGAGTAAATGAATTAAATATGTTATGTGAAGTAAAAAATTAAAAAATAGGATTTTATGACTTAAGAATCCTATATGAGGTATATGCAAATTTTTGATGAGGATTTTGGTTATTGGTGATGAAATCTTATGAGTTTAAAATTTTAGGATGATTAAATACATTATTTAGTAAAGTGTAAACTATTAAAATAAATTATTTATAAGTTTAAGAAATGTTATTTCAATATCATTATACCGAAATATTGGTATGAATTTTATTGTGGAATTTTTACCTTTTTGTGTCAAGTTTACTATTCATGAGTTACTATTCACGAGTTACTATTCATGAGTTACTATTCACAAAGTTACTATTCATAGATTACTATTCACGAATTACTATTCACGAATTACTATTCATGACAAAATTAGTTTCTTTTTCTAACCAAATTATAGTTGATTTATGAATATTACTCTTGAGATTAAATCTAGATATTTTGATTATATTGATTTTACTATTATATATAACATTTTTATAACCCTAATGATGATATTTCTATTTAACTTGAGTGTAAAAATGGGTAGATTTTTGGTATGATCATGACAATGGGTTCCCTTTGGCCAGTAGTGCAAAGTTGAATTGTTGACTGGTATGATCATGACCATTGAATTTATAATTGAACATCTTTAGCTTAAGTGCAAATGTGAAATGATCAACATGGTTATAATTATTGTTTATATAAATTTTGAAATGATTATATATTTCTTTGAGATATTAATATATTTGGCCTATAGTGCAAATATGAACTGTTGATGAATATATTTGGCCTGTAGTGCAAATATAAACTGTTGAGGAATATCTTTGGCCTGTAGTGCAAATATGAATTATTGATGAATATCTTTGGCCCGTAGTGCAACGTGCAAAGATGACCTGTTGTTAAATATCTTTGGTCTGTAGTGCAAAGATGGTCTGTTGATGAATATCTTTGGCCGTAGTGCAAAGATGAAATTGTTAGTATGATTATAAACAGGAACTGTGATTTGGTATAACCATGATCTTTGATGTTTCAGGTAAAGACATGTGATGGAAATTATCTTCGTCCTGGATGCGAAGAGGAATTTAGAATTACAATTATGATTATGAGTTATTCATATAATTGTGAAAAAGAACTGTTGATTAATGTTACAGGGATAAAACATTGTTGGTGGACTTTTAATGTGGAGAATATAATAGACTTTATGGTCTATTTGACTCTTCTAATGGATTACTCGTTCCACTGCAACTATGGTTGAAAATTTTTATCATCTACCATATGTTCTAAATCTCTGATTTATTACTGTTGAAGGCTATTGATAATTTATTTATCTTTAGTCATGATATTCTTTAATGAGCTAATTGTGCTCACCCTTCTGTTTCAAAATTCCTTTCAGGTAATACGAGTGTAGCTGGGTCGAGCGGGGGTAACAGGAGAATTGAACGGTGGATATCATTTAGTAGTTATATTTGATGAATCCAATAGGGTGAGGCAAACCCAACGTTGGAAGGGTGTTTTGCCACTATCATACAAGATGTCTAATGTCATACAACCTCATGTCATTATAAGACAGGGTTGTGCACATCCACTTGCTGAGTATATTTACGAGCACTACCTATATAATTTTGGTGTTTGTTTGAAGTATAATTCACGATTAAAGACAGTGGAGATAATGATATGTCAAGAGAAGACTAACCATTGGAAAGAATATGATAGTAATCTTCTTGTTTTTCTTTGGGGTCTATTAGGTTTACCAAGGATAATTCTGTGGACATATGATATCTTTCATAACCTGGAAGCATGGCCTCCCATGTACGAAGGTTTTCATGAGCACTTCCCAAAGATTCTAATTTCTAAAACAGTTTTTGACTATACCTTTACGTAAGATATCACTGTGAGATTCTGTCCACGGTTGGGACATGAGTCACAGTTGGTATATATTTGTATCAAAACTCACAGCATATGTGTTATTGCAGTAATAAAGTTGTAGTTATTTTCTGTACCATGTATTTGGCGACTCAGAATAGGTTGGATGGAATGGACCTATTTTGGGGTTGTCACATCTTACCTATACGAGAAACTTATTCACTTGAACGTCTTGCTCGTATGTACATAAAAGAGATGGTAAGACTGCATGGTATGCCAGTATCCATAGTTTCTGATCGAGACCCAAGATTCACTTCACGGTTTTGGGTCAGTTTGCAGAAAGCTATGGGCACGGATTTACGATTTAGTTCGGTATATCACCCTCAAATAGACGGACAGTCGAAGAGGACTATTCAAACTCTTGAGGATCTATTAAGACTCTGTGTCCTTGACTTCAAAGAAAGTTGGGACAAGTTCTTGCCATTGGTAGAATTTTTCTACAACAACAGTTATCAAGCAAGTATCGACATGGCTCCATTTGAGGCGTTGTATGGACGCAAATGTCGTTCTCCGGTATGCTGGGATGAGGTGGGTGAAGTAACGTTGTTGGGACCGAAATTGGTACGCATGACAACGAAAAAGATTCAAATGATCCGGCAACGTATAAAAATCTCACAAAATCATCAAAAGAGTTATGTTGATCTTCATCGTAAAGACGTGGAATTCAATGTTGGAGAACATATGTTGTTACGTGTTGCTCCATTGAAGGGAGTTACGAGATTTGGAAAGAGAGGAAAGCTCAATTCTCGATTAATTGGCCCATTTGAAATCCTTGACCGAGTAGGAACTGTGGCTTATAGACTCGTGTTACCGCCAAGTACGTTTCGTGTTCATAACGTTTTTCATATATCTATGTTACAAAAATATGTGAAAGACCCGAACCACATTATTGAGTTAGAACCGGACGAAATAGTGGAAGATTTAACGTATGAAGAGGTACCTGATAAAATCTTGGATAAGAAGGAACATATTCTACGCTCAAGGTTATACCTCAAGTCAAAGTTTTGTGAAAAAATCACGATGTTGAGGAAATGAGCTGGGAGTTAGAATTTGAAATAAAATTAAGGTATCATCACCTATTCGTCACACCAGGTATGTACCCTAATTTCGAGGGCGAAATTTCATAAAAAGGGGAGGTTGTAAGACCCCAACTTTTTTGAATAAAGATGAATTTTTTTATAAATATCATTTTTGAATATTAAGATTTGAATTTGAAATAATGTTATAGTTGTGGGTAATATTTATAAATTTTGTAAAGTAAACAAGTTGTTATATAATATTCTATTGGTCAGAAAATATTCGTACGACGGCACAATCATTGGTGGACCCCACAATGAAATTACTGCTACAGTAATTGCTGCATCATATCTCTCATATTATTGATTCAATTATTGTCACAGCATCATCTGCATAATATTTTATATTATTAAATCAATAATTGAGATGACAAAGTTATTAATATTATTATTTGTAATATTGACGATGTCTAGAAGTTCTGTCAATGAGAGGTTTGGTCACCTAATTGCGCGCCAATAGGGAGAAATCCTTATTGAAAAGCCCCCTCTTTTCTGGGAACGACCTGATTGTTAAATATTGGGAATTATAATAATGATGATAAATGTTGTTAAAAATATTGAGATAATTTTTATGAAGTATTTATTGGACCCCCGGTTACCCATTTTTCAAAATAATCGGTAAAAAAAATTTTTAATTTTTTTTGGTGGGCCCACATGTGACTTTGGAAACTGAATTGAAAATGGGGTAGGGGTGGGGGTGGGGGTGGAGGGAGGAAACGTATATGGGAGGGAATTAGTATTATATGTATATATATATATATATATATATATATATATATATATATTATATTTTAGTTATTTGTTTTTACTTGATTTGGTTTTGAAATTCAATCACCCGTGATGTTGCATAAGGCATCCGTGAATTGTTTCTGTTGCGTCCGTGATTTATTTTTCAAATAATATTCCTTTCATTCTCCTATAAATAAGATGCTTAGTTAGAATTGAAAATCACACTAGAATCAGAGAATTCTTCTTCTATAATATTGAGCGTATTTCTTTCGAGTTTTTGAAAGCTTTGAGCGTAGAAAACAGTGAAAGTTTTCTTCAAGAATATCCCCGCTATACCAGTTAGAATACTCTTCTTTTCAAGGTAAGGGATGTTATTTTTGTTTAATATTCGCTTAAAATAATATTTTCTTCCATACTCTGTAGTATGTAAGTAATATTATTTCGTTTCAGATTTTGAATTCTATACTCGTTTTGTTAAAGTTTTGACTTTTAAACTCCATGAAATTAGTAGAATATCATTGATATTTGCGCTTCATCCAATATCTTTTCATGGAAATATTATTCTGAGCATTCTTGATAAGTTTTAATTTTTTCATGCCGGAGTACTATTCACGGGGTTACTATTCCCGAAATACTATTCACAGAATACTATTCACTCGAGTACTATTCACCCGGAGTACTGTTCATGATAAAAATTGATTCATTTTCGGTCCAAATTATTTTTGGTACAATATTATTCTTAAATTTTACTCCACAAAGCAGTATCATATTGACAATTTGGACGTTATTAATTTCTGGATAAATTAAATTATAAATCTTTAAAAATTTATCCTTAAACTTGTTTTATTGAATTCTTATATCATTGTCATCATCCTCATGTTTATATTATGTTGAAAGTCATCTGTGGCCTGTAGTGCATAGATAGACTTGGTATGATTATGACCAGGGATTATTCGGTATAATC
The DNA here is from genome assembly GCA_016801055.1 of Panax notoginseng. Taxonomy (NCBI): domain Eukaryota; kingdom Viridiplantae; phylum Streptophyta; class Magnoliopsida; order Apiales; family Araliaceae; genus Panax; species Panax notoginseng. The sequence goes on along the minus strand of CM029018.1, from coordinate 23,485,503 downwards.
ATGACCGTAATGTTACAAATGATGTGGTAAAAGTCCTCATTGGCTCGTAGTGCATTGATGGACAGTTGTTGGCATGATCATGACCATTGATGAATACACAAATATCCTTGGCCTGTAGTGCATGGATAATTTGTGATCGTGATACTAAAGAATATCCTTGACCGTAGTGCAGGGGTGATTCGATGATGTGGATTATTTATTAAGCTGAGTCTCAGCGATAAAATTGATGATAAATTCTTTTTTAATCATAAAAGATAGTAGATTTCATGTTCTACTTGACCCTTCTAATGGATTGCTTGTTCCGCTGTAGTTAAACTTGATGTATATTATATTTTATCAGTTTAACACTGTTGAAGGCTAACAGGCTAACGATAATTTATTCTGCATTATCTTAGTCATAATATTTCTTACTGGGCTAGTTGAGCTCACCATTTGCTTTCATTGTTCTCTTCAGAAAATGAGAATATATATAAGACCCCAACTTTTATAAATAAAGATGAATTTTCTATAAATATCATTTTTAAATATTATGGAGTTAATTTAATATAATGTTATAGTTGTGGGTAATATTTATAAATTTTGTAAAGTACGCAAGTTGTTGTATAATATTCGATTGGTCGGGGAATATTCGTTTTAACAGGGAATATTCGTACAACGGCACAATCATTGGTGGACCCCACAACAGAATTATTGTCGGATTGAGAAAACGACAAAAATATTTTATTAAAAATAACGGCGAAAGTTTTACCATTGATACTGTTGAACGGTAAGGGATGTTATTTCAGTTCTTCTTTAAAACGGTAAGGGATGTTATTCTTTCTTATTCATGAAGAGAAATGTTGTTATTCCATTTCTTATTATTCTGTTGGAATAACTTGTATATGCGGTCTACCCTATACTTGGTGATTTTCTTCTATTATTCTGTTGGAATATCCTGTCTGTGTGTTTTACACCGGACCTAGTTCCGTCTTTATTATTATTCTGTTAGAACATCATGTCTGTGTGTTTACGCCGGGCCTGGTTCCGTCTTATTATTATTCTGTTGGAACATCTTGTCTGTGTGTTTTACACTGGACCTAGTTCCATTATTTATTATTCTGTCGGAATATCCTGTCTGTGCGTTTACGCCGGACCTGGTTCCATTATTTATTATTCTATCGAAATATCATGTCTGTGCGTTTACGCCGGACCTGGTTCCATTATTTATTATTCTGTTAGAATAACCTGTTTCTGCGGTCTATCGCATGCCGGGTGATTTCTTTTGTTATTCCATTCTTTATTATACTCAGTTGGTTAAGTTTTAACTTTTATACTCCATGAAATTAGTGAAATATCCTTGATAATTGTGTTTCATCCAGTATCTTTTCATAAAAATATTATTCTAATCATTCTTGAATTTTACTCCACAAAGCAGTATCATGTTGACAATTTGGACGTTGTTAATTCTTGGATAAATTAATTCTTGAACTTGTTTTATTGAATTCTTATATCATTGTCATCATCCTCATGTTTATAAAATGTTGAAAGTCATCTGTGGCCTGTAGTGCATAGATGGACTTGGTATGATTATGACCAGGGATTATTCGGTATAATCATGACCGTAATGTTACAAATGATGTGGTAAAAGTCCTCATTGGCTCGTAGTGCATTGATGGACAGTTGTTGGCATGATCATGACCATTAATGAATACACGAATATCCTTGGCCATAGTGCAGGGGTGATTCGATGATGTGGGTTATTTTATTAAGTTGAGTCCCAGCGATAACAGTGTTGAAAAACCTTTTAAATCATAGAAGATAGTAGATTTTATTTTCTACTTGACTCTTTTAATGGATTGCTTGTTCCGCTACAGTTAAACTTGATGTTCGTTATATTTTATCAGTTTAACACTGTTGAAGGCTAATGATAATTTATTCTGCATTATCTTAGTCATAATATTTCTTATTGGGCTAGTTGAGCTCACCCTTTCTTTCATTGTTCTCTTTAGAAAATGAGAATATAGCTGGGACGAGTCGGGGAACGGAGTGATGGTCCAAAGGATAGCATTAGTAGTCCTCATTATTCTGTGAAATAGTGTGGTAATAATTGTAATAAGGACTCCTTTTGAGTATGGATACTCTCTAGTAGACAATATTTGTATTCAAACTCACAGTTATGTTTTGTCGTATTGTACATGACAGTTGTATTAATAAGTTGTATTTGAATTCTGTACCATGTATCTGGCGACCCAAGATGGGTGATGTATACCTAATTTTGGGGGCGTCACAGTTGGTATCAGAGCTTAGGGATATGATATTTGGCTAAGATGTGAGAATAGAACTAGGAGGGGAGAGACGGAGAATTCCTTCGCTAGTATGACCTACCTAAGTTTATTTGCATAGTATTTAATTGGTCGGTCAGAATATAAGGATAATATATGACATATCAATTAACTTTTGTTTTGTGGCAGTATCTGAAAATGGCATCCGAGAATGTTGAGAATAGCAATGGAGGACAGGTGACTGTTGATTCACCACATATTAATAATCGGGATAATGTGCATCAGGAAGGCGACAATCCTCATGCAAACAACAATACTGACCAAATGATGAATGATGAAATGTTCAGAAGCTTTATGCAGTTCATGCAACAGCAGGCGAGAGCGGCTCCTGTTCAAAATGTAGGTGAAAACACTGAAAACTCTCGGACGGTCACCGCTAAACAGTTCAAGGAGCTGAGACCACCGGAGTTTAAGGGAGAGCCAAAACCACTTGTAGCGGAAATATGGATAAAGCAAATCACCAAGATATTTGATGTCTTGGGATGCTCCGAGGAGCAAAAGGTTCCCTTTGCCGCCTTTATGTTGCGAGGAGAGGCAGATTACTGGTGGGAATCGATTAAGCGTACTCAACCTGCCGCACTGAAGATGTCTTGGGAGAAGTTCCAAGAGCTGTTCAATGACAAATATTTTTTCGAAAGTGTTCGTCACATGAAGGAGGTGGAGTTCATCAAATTGGAGCAGAATAATATGACCGTGTCGCAGTATGAGGCTAAATTTGTTGAGTTGTCCCGGTTTGCATCCCACTTGGTGGATAATGAAGAGCGAATGACGTGAATGTTTTTGCGGGGTTTGAAACCTGAGATACGTCAACATCTTATTTCTCATAAACTGTGTTTGTATTCAGATGTTGTGAATAGGGCTCAGTTAGTGGAGCGCGATAATGAGTCAACGCAACCAAAAGAGAGCAGTCAGCAAAATGATAATACCAGTGAGAGCAGTCATCGAAGCGGTGACAACAAGCGTGGAGGGAATCAACAGGCCAGAAATGGTAACCATTTCGGTGGTAATCAGGGCCAAAACAATAAGAATGGTCATTTTAAGAAGAAGAGATTCAACAATGATGGAAAGACGTCAGCACCAGCACCCGTTGTTAAGGAAGGAGAACGACCACCTATCATATGTTTCAAATGCGGAGGGGAGGGGCACATCAGTCCAAACTGCGCGATGCCGTCTAAAGCATGTTATAATTGTGGAAGAGAAGGTCATTTAGCTCGATTTTGTCGTTTACAAAAAACAAGTTCAGCCAGGATAGAGACACCAAAGGCCGTCCCAGAAAAGTCAAAACCGGTAGTGCAAGGGAGAGCGTTTGTTGTGACCTCCCAGAAAGCAAGGAACCCGAATGAGGTCATCACGGGTAAGCTTATCATAAACTCTAACGAAGTCTATACTTTATTTGATACCGGTTCTACCCATTCTTCTATTTCTCCTACTTGCGCTCATCGATTAAATTTGACTCCGGAGAAATTAGACTTTGACTTATCTGTTGAAACTCCATTGGGAGAAACCTTCATTACATCCACGGTTTATAAGTCTTGTTTGGTTCGAGTTGGTACTCACACATTACCTGTCGATCTTATTTCATTAAAAATACTTGCATTTGACGTTATTCTAGGGATTGATTGGTTAACTACTCATCATGCAAAAATTGATTGTTTTCGTAAGGTTGTTAGCTTTCATATTCCTAATCGACCTATTATGCGAATTCAAGTAACCAAACCATTAAAATCAATCGCTGTCATCTCAAATCATAAAGCTATTCATTTATTGAAAAACGGATGTCAAGCTTTCTTAGCTCATGTCACGGATCTAAACAAAAATACGTCAGTTTTGAATGATATTTCTATTGTTAATAAATTTCCTGACGTATTCCCTGAAGAACTTCCTGGCCTACCCCCAGAGCGTGAAATTGAATTTTGTATCGACCTTAAACCCGGTACAAAACCCATTTCTAAAGCCCCATATCGAATGGCTCCTATTGAACTTCAGGAGTTAAAGATCCAACTGCAGGAATTGTTAGACATTGGCTTTATTCGTCCTAGTACTTCTCCTTGGGGTGCTCCTGTTCAATTCGTGAAGAAGAAAGATGGAAGTATGCGACTTTGTATTGACTATCGGGAGTTGAATCATGTCACCATTAAAAACAGGTACCCATTGCCACGTATTGATGACCTGTTTGACCAGTTGCAAGGAGCACAATTCTTTTCAAAGATTGATCTTCGTTCTGGATATCATCAGCTGAAGGTTAGAACTGAGGATATTCCAAAGACGGCTTTCAAATCTCGGTACGGGCATTATGAATTCCTAGTCATGTCCTTTGGATTGACTAATGCTCCTGCTGCCTTCATGGATATGATGAACCGGGTATTCAAGGAATATTTGGATCACTTTGTGGTCGTCTTTATTGATGACATCCTTATTTATTCCAAAAGTCGTGAAGATCATGAGCAATACTTGAGGCTGGTACTCCAAAAGCTTCGTGAATACAAGCTTTATGCCAAGTTGAAGAAATGCGAGTTCTGGCTGGAGGAGGTAGCATTCCTTGGGCACGTAGTATCAAGTCGTGGAATATCTGTTGACCCGGCAAAGATTGAAGCTATTCAAAGCTGGGAGCAACCTAAATCAGTGACCGAAGTACGTAGCTTTCTTGGTTTAGCTGGTTATTATCGGAGATTCGTGGAAGGATTTTCTCGAATCGCTACTCCATTAACTCAGCTGACTCGGAAAGATACAAAATTCGGTTGGAGCGAAGAATGTGAGAAGAGTTTTCAAGAAATCAAGAGGAGACTCATTTCAGCACCTGTTCTAACAATACCATCTGGCTCGGAGGGATTTATCATCTACAGTGATGCTTCGAGCAAAGGGTTGGGATGCGTTCTCATGCAACATGGAAAAGTCATAGCCTATGCATCAAGACAACTCAAGGAATATGAGAGAAATTATCCTACTCATGATCTAGAGTTGGGAGCTGTTGTCTTTGCACTTAAAATTTGGAGGCATTACTTATATAGGGAAAAGGTGGAGATCTTTACGGATCATAAAAGCCTCAAATATTTTTTCACTAAAAAAGAACTCAACATGCGACAACGACGTTGGCTTGAACTGTTGAAAGATTATATTCATACCATTCAATACCATCCTGGAAAAGTGAACGTGGTAGCTGACGCATTGAGTAGAAGATCATATGCAAGTACGAGTGCGATATTGTCAACACAAAGGCCCATTTTGTGTGACTTGCAAAGGATGAAGATAGAGTTAAAGACTCCAGGGACCCATGTGATGATGGCGAATATACGAGTAGAACCGACGTTAATTGATAATGTTAAAGTTGCTCAAGCTACAGACCTGGTGCGTATGAGGAAGAAAGTGCAAGAAGGTGTCATGCCGGAAGCAAGAATCGATGAAGAAGGAATACTTCGAGTCAACTCCAAACTTTGTGTTCCTAACAACCCTGATTTAAAGTATGAAATCATGATGGAGGCGCACAACACACCGTTTGCAATCCATCCTGGAAGTACCAAAATGTATCATGATCTTCGTCATATATTTTGGTGGAGCAATATGAAGAGAGAGATAGCGTTGTTTATCTCAAGGTGTCTAACTTGTCAACGAGTCAAAGCGGAGCATCAAGTATCAAAAGGTCCATTGCAACCACTTGAAATTCTAGAATGGAAGTGGGAGCACATTACCATGAATTTCGTTACCGGTCTTCCTAAGGTTTCTCAAGGTATAGATGCGATTTGGGTCATTGTTGATAGATTGACCAAGTCTGCTCATTTCTTACCGATACGAGAAACTTATACACTTGAACGTTTTGCTCGTATGTACATAAACGAGATTGTAAGACTGCATGGTATGCCAGTATCCATAGTTTCTGATCGAGACCCAAGATTCACTTCACGATTTTGGGTTAGTTTACAAAAAGCTATGGGCACGGATTTACGATTTAGTTCGGCATATCATCCTCAGACGGACGGACAATCAGAGAGGACTATTCAAACACTTGAAGATCTATTAAGACTCTGTGTCTTTGATTTCAAGGGAAGTTGGGACAATTTCTTACCATTGGTGGAGTTTTTCTACAACAACAGTTATCAAGCAAGTATTGGCATGGCTCCATTCGAAGCATTGTATGGAAGAAAATGTCGTTCTCCAGTATGCTGGGATAAGGTGGGTGAAACAACGTTGTTGGGACCGGAGTTGGTACGTAAGACTACAGAAAATATTCAAGCGATCCGACAACGTATAAAAACCTCACAAGATCGACAAAAGAGTTATGCTGATCTTCATCGAAAGGACGTGGAATTTGATATAGGAGATCATGTGTTCTTACGTGTTGCTCCATGGAAAGGAGTTACGAGATTTGAAAAGAGAGGAAAGCTCAATCCTCGATTCATCGGTCCATTTTTAATCCTCGATCGAGTAGGAACTGTGGCTTATAGACTCGCTTTACCGCCAAGTATGTCTCGTGTTCATAACGTTTTTCACATATCCATGTTACGTAAATATGTGGAAGACCCGAACCACATTATTGAGCTAGAACCGGACGAAATAGCAGAGGATTTGACGTATGAAGAAGTTCCTGTTCAAATCTTGGATAAGAAGGAACATATTCTACGCTCCAAGGTTATACCTCAAGTCAAAGTTTTGTGGAGAAATCACGATGTTGAGAAAATGACTTGGGAGTTAGAATCTGAAATGAAATCAAGGTATCCTTACCTCTTCGATATACCAGGTACGTACCCTAATTTCGAGGGCGAAATTTCATAAGAAGGGGAGGTTGTAAGACCCCAACTTTTATAAATAAAGATGAATTTTCTATAAATATAATTTTTAAATATTATGGAGTTAATTTAATATAATGTTATAGTTGTGGGTAATATTTATAAATTTTGCAAAGTACGCAAGTTGTTATATAATATTCGATTGGTCGGGGAATATTCGTTTTAACAGGGAATATTCGTACAACGGCACAATCATTGGTGGACCCCACAACAGAATTATTGTCGGATTGAGAAAACGACAAAAATATTTTATTAAAAATAACGGCGAAAGTTTTACCATTGATATTGTTGAACTACTCGGTAGTAAAAGTACAGTAATACGTGTGGTTGCATAGTAGCACACAGTATTGATTATTAATACTTATGTAAGAAGTCACTCAGTTTGATTCAATTATTGTCAATTAATAATATGAATTATTTAGCGATAATGAAGTTTTGTTTTATTCGTATTATTAACGTAATAAAACAGAAATATCTTTTTATATAAAACAGAATACTTTATTAAAGTTTTTCTATAAATAGAATATATTATATTTTATTTAAAAGATTTTTCTTTAAATATGGACTGTCAGATTAAAGTAATCAATCTGGACCATTCATGGATTAGTTACTATGCATTCCATTTTTCTATAAATAGCAGCTCATTCCTTCATTATTTCTTACGAATTCACTGAAATCTTGAGAGAGAAACTATAGAGAGAGAGAAGAAAAGTATTCTGCTACTTAACTACTTCCTTATTTCAGTTCTTCTTTAAAACGGTAAGGGGTGTTATTCTTTCTTATTCATGAAGAGAAATGTTATTATTCCATTTCTTATTATTCTGTTAGAATAACCTGTATATGCGGTCTACCCTATACTTGGTGACATTCTTCTATTATTCTGTTGGAACATCCTGTCTGTGTGTTTTACACCGGACCTGGTTCCGTCTTTATTATTATTCTGTTGGAACATCATGTCTGTGTGTTTACGCCGGACCTGGTTCCGTCTTATTATTATTCTGTTAGAACATCATGTCTGTTTGTTTTACACTGGACTTGGTTCCATTATTTATTATTCTGTCGGAATATCCTGTCTGTGCATTTACGCCGGACCTGATTCCATTATTTATTATTCTATCGAAATATCATGTCTGTGCGTTTACGCCGGACCTGGTTCCATTATTTATTATTCTGTTAGAATAACCTGTTTGTGCGGTCTATCGCATGCCGGGTGATTTCTTTTGTTATTCCATTCTTTATTATACTCAGTTGGTTAAGTTTTAACTTCTATACTCCATGAAATTTGTGGAATATCCTTGATAATTGCGTTTCATCCAGTATCTTTTCATGAAAATGTTATTCTAATCATTCTTGAATTTTACTCCACAAAGCAGTATCATGTTGACAATTTGGACGTTGTTAATTCTTGGATAAATTAATTCTTGAACTTGTTTTATTGAATTCTTATATCATTGTCATCATCCTCATGTTTATAAAATGTTGAAAGTCATCTGTGGCCTATAGTGCATAGATGGACTTGGTATGATTATGACCAGGGATTATTCGGTATAATCATGACCGTAATGTTACAAATGATGTGGTAAAAGTCCTCATTGGCCCGTAGTGCATTGATGGACAGTTGTTGGCATGATCATGACCATTAATGAATACACGAATATCCTTGGCCGTAGTGCAGGGGTGATTCGATGATGTGGGTTATTTTATTAAGTTGAGTCCCAGCGATAACAGTGTTGAAAAACCTTTTAAATCATAGAAGATAGTAGATTTTATTTTCTACTTGACTCTTTTAATGGATTGCTTGTTCCGCTGCAGTTAAACTTGATGTTCGTTATATTTTATCATTTTAACACTGTTGAAGGCTAATGATAATTTATTCTGCATTATCTTAGTCATAATATTTTTTATTGGGCTAGTTGAGCTCACCATTTCTTTCACTGTTCTCTTCAGGAAATGAGAATATAGCTGGGACGAGTCGGGGAACGGAGTGATGGTCCAAAGGATAGCGTTAGTAGTCCTCGCTATTCTGTGAAATAGTGTGGTAATAATTGTAATAAGAACTCCTTTTGAGTATGGATACTCTCTAGTAGATAATATTTGTATTCAAACTCACAGTTATGTTTTGTCGTATTGTACATGACAGTCGTATTAGTAAGTTGCATTTGAATTCTGTACTATGTATCTGGCGACCCAAGATGGGTGATGTATACTTAATTTTGGGGGCGTCACAATATAGCTGGGACTAGTCGGGGAACGGAGTGACGGTCCAGATGTTTGCATTAGTAGTCATCACTATTCTGTGAAATAGTGTGATAATAAATGTATTGAGGACTTATTTTGAGTTTTAAAACTGTCTAGAAGATAATTTTTATATTAAAACTCACAGCTCATGTTGTATATTTAAATTTATTTTTGTATTCTGTACCATGTAATTGGCGACTCAGAATGGGTGATGTATACCTATTTTGGTGGTGTCACACATATACTACATAATAATAATAATAATAATAATAATAATAATAATAATAATAGTAATAATAATAATAACATTACAAATAACAATAACAATAACAATAATAGTACTAATAACAATAACAATAACAATAATAACAATAACAATAATAATAATAATAATAATAATAATAATAATAATAATAATAATAATAATAATAAATAAATAACAATAACAATAATAAAAATAACAATAACAATAATAATAATAAAAGATAAAATAAAATAGGACGGTGGCTATTTATAACGTTACTATAAAAATAAAAGTTAATTGATTTTCAATGTTACTAACACTATAAATTGCCCAAAAGCCTATTTAAACTTGTACATTCCAAAAAAACTTTATAGCATTGAGAGTTACACTCGTCATCGTCTCGAATAAGTAAGGAAACTCAAATTATGTATAATAGTTTATGATTATTATTTTTTTAGTATTAATTATCAATATCAATTATTAATTTTTTTGAATGTGATCATAACAAATATTGAAATACGAAAACAGAAATCAAATGACGGATATTGTTATTATTTTATTTTATTTTTATTTTTATTTTTATTATTGTTATTATTATTATTATTATTTTTACTGCTATTGTTATTATTATTTTTATTTTATTTTTATTTTATTATTATTATTATTATTATTATTATTATTATTATTATTATTATTATTATTATTATTATTATTATTATTATTGTAGTATATGTAGTGAAAGAGAAGAAATGAATATATGGGAAAATCTCATGTTTTGATATAAATATTAATCCTTGCAACATATTAACAATCGACTCATGTTACTCCAGCAGTCAAGTGACCAAAGTTCCAAATGATAGGTCACAAATTCAAATCTGTGGAGAGACAATTTTTGGAAAAAATTCAAAAGATATGCCATGTCAGCAGCGGACACGTGTCAAATTTTAATATTAAATACCACGTCAGACGCACACGTGGCGCCTAGGGGTTCAAAGTCCAAATTTTTTAATAGAAAGGGGCTCAGTTTGCGTTGACCGAAAGAAAGAGGCTCAATACTCATATATCAGAAAAGTTCAGTGGTCGACTTTACATTTAATCCATTATTATGTCATTCAAAAAACGAATAAATTCACATCAATTTTAAATTCAAGATTTCACAAATTTTATTTTTTTGCCTAATTTTTCAGGCTTCCAAGCTTTAGCCTGCTCGGGCTAAAGCCCAGTCCAGGCTTAAGCCTGATCTTTTCAGGCTCCAGGCTGGTACAGGCCCTGTGTTAGGTTAACCAAGTCTGTCCTTGGGGGGAAAAAAGGGATTGTTTGGGCTGATTCAGATCCAGGCCACCTCAACTATTGAGTATTGGTTTTACAAAAGACCGGTTTTCTTATACTCTTTTTGCTTCTTTTACCCAACACCAAAACGAAAATGATATAAGTTTTGATTTTATGTTGCGACTTACGTAGACAATTATATTTTTTGGTAATATTTTAACGACACATTTGATATAGATTTATAGTGAGTCAACTTTATAATTATATCTAATTTCATATATTAATATACGACACTGTTGGAATATTTCACATGAATACATCACATAAATTTACAAGTATAAATGGGTTAATAAGGATCCAGTTATCGTGAAGTTAACTTCATGATAAGTTGGTCAATTGACCAATACAATGTTGACACGCAGATAAAAAGATCACCTCTCGCCTGCGTGTCGACACTGTATTGGTCAATTGATCAAAATTAACTTCATGCTTACCACTCTTAGTTAATAAGTATAGTGATATCAAAGTTTATGGTTCGTTGACACTCCAGGCTGAAAAAGTTGCTCAAAATGAAGGGTTCACAAGAGTCGAGCGGAGCTCTTGAAGGACTCAAAGAAGGTATATTTCAACCTAATAGGTTAACCTTTTAGGTAAGGAGATAGTTGAACATATTTATTGTGCTAGTTTACACAGGTGTGTGATGATACCAGTTGTTGGGAGATAGTTCGACATACTTATTGTGCTAGTTTATACATGTGTGTGATGATACCAATTGTTGGGAATAACCGGAGAAACCCAAGCGTTGCGTGCTCGTACACAAGACACCAACATACATAAATGCGCTCAAGACCTATTAGACTCTAAATCCTAATTAGACTCGCACTAAAAACATACTTTGGCAATAACAAAGAAATAGAGAGCATTTAGTTTGTAACGAAATGGATCTCCGAGCTAAGCAGCTTATGAATTTCTCTTTCCAGGTTCACTTGTGTACACGTTCTTAGATTTGTATGGAATTATAATAAGATATTTCTTTTGTTCTAAAATTACATAATTTTTTTTTTCAAATGTTAATACGGTGACAGGATAATAATAATAATATAATTAATGACATATTACTTATATTAATGGCATTTGACTCAAACTAATGATTCTGTAAATGTTACTAATAAGTAAAATAAAAACCTTACCTAGTTGAAATTCCGCCTCTTCTCTCTCTTGTCTTCTCCAATATCTCAACCTTCTTGGGAATTCTGAGAACAATTGCAGAAAAGAAAAGTAGTCGAGCAAGTGAAGAGATTCTCCTGGGGGGGGGGGGGGGATATTATTAGTATCTTTATGTTCCAAAGCATATTCTGTTTTTGTTTACCCAGTGGAATTTAAATATGTCGCCTCTCCTTTTCTTTTATCTCATTTATCGGTGTTAGATGATATTTAATTAAAAAATTAGCCCTAAATAAGTAACTACATTATACTACACTTTAGTAATAATACATACTCATTTCGTTTCAAAATTAGAGATATAATTTAATTTTTGAGGTCAAACGATCACGTATTAAACTCCAAAATTGGTATAACTCATAAAAAATTTAATAAAATAAATTTTTTAATTAATAATTTTTATTATATACTATACAATTATAATAATCACATTAACTAAAATTAAAAAAAAATCGTATCGATTTGAAGTTCAAATTGTATCTCTAATTAATATATATAACAATAAAGCAGATGATGGGTTGGGATGAAAAATTTAGACTCATTCTCAGTGGGTTAAATGTTTTTTCAGTCACCGTACTATAGGTCGACTTACAGATGGATAATTGAATTTTTTTTTCTTACAGTCAACTCACTGTACTCGACTTTTCTAACAAAAAATTAAAAAAACCGTTAGAAACTTTGACTTTCAACGGAACGGTACACATCAGCTGCTGAGTTGTCCGTTACAATGCTGACGTGGCGCCTTTGTGTGACGTGGCAGTGATTATATGGATTTGTAGGGAAATTTTTATGAAAAAATGAAAAAAATATTTTAAATTATAATATAAATTATAAAAATTATAAAATTAAAAATATTTTAAAATTAAAATCTTTTCAAATTCAGACATTAAATTTATAATTGAGTCAAAAAATAAGAAAATAAATAAAAACATATATTTAATTAATTTTGTAATTAATATCAAATAAAATTTTATTTATAATTAAGCTATTTATAAAATATAAAAACTAAAAGTTTGCTAATATATTTAATTTTTCTTAATAAAAATAATTATTTTTTTATTTTTATTAAAAAAAATATAAAAAAGCAAATTTTTTTAATAAAAATAAAAAAACGCATTTTTTAAAAAAAATTAAAAAAAACGCAACTTCTTTAAATAATTTTATTTTTATCAAAAAAAACGCAGCTTTTTTATTAAAAAAAATATAAAATGCAGTTTTTTAAAATAAAAATAAAGCGCAGTTTTTTTTAATAAAAAAAAATTTAAAACGCTGTTATTTTAAATAAAAATATAAAAGTGCAGTTTTTTTAATAATTTTTTTAATTAAAAAAATACAGTTTTTTTTAATAAAAAAATTGTTTTTATTAAAAAAAATGTAAAACGCAATTTTTTTAATAAAATAAAAAAACGCATTTTTTTAATAAAACTTTTTTTTAATTATTAAACAAAAAAATGCAGTTTTTTTTAAATAAAAATAATTAAAAACGCATATTTTTTTTAATAAAAAAGTAATAATTATTTTTATTAAAAAAATTAAATATATTAGCAAACTTTTTGTTTTTATATTTTATAAATAGCTTAATTATAAATAAAATTTTATTTGATATTAATTACAAAATTAATTAAATATATTTTTTTATTTATTTTCTTGTTTTTTGACTCAATTATAAATTTAATGTCCGAATTTGAAAAAAAAATTAATTTTAAAATATTTTTAATTTTATAATTTAAAATATTTTTTTCCATTTTTTTATAAAAATTTTCCTACAAATCCACATAATCACTGCCACGTCGCACAAAGGCGCCACATCAGCATTGTAACGGACAACTCAGCAGCTGATGTGTACCGTTCCGTTGAAAGTCAAAGTTTCTAACGGTTTTTTTAACTTTTTGTTAGAAAAGTTGAGTACAGTGAGTTGACTGTAAGAAAAAAAAGTTCACTTATCCATCTGTAAGTCGACCTATAGTACAGTGACTGAAAAAGTATTTAACCCCATTCTCAGTTCTCAAAAGGATAAATTAATCCAACAATATTCAACCTAGGCTCTAATAAATTTAGGTGGTGTTTGATTGCATGCAATCTTAATAGTTTACCTTTTAATATATTTTAATAACTTACATCTTTATATTAAGAGTTTTACTTAATAGTTAAGATACAAATATGAGTCTAAACTATTCAGAAGACCTCTTAATATAAAATTAATGTAAACGGTTAAAATGTATGAAGATATGAGTTATTAAGATGAAATCAATCACCACCTTAGTGGTGGGTGAAATACCAATATGGTGTTCTAGAAGTCCATTTTCCGTACAAAGCATATAATTTTGAGCTCTATTGAGGCATGTCTGTAAGTTCAAAAAACAACTAATTGCATTTGCCAACAGGCTAATAGGCTCAAGAGGCAAAAAGGATAGAATTGTAATTGAACCTGAGGCATTTAAAATACTTTGTTGGGGAAAAATATTGCGTTAAAGTTTGGGCTTTGGGTTTTATAAAGCCAACAGAAAGCAGCTTTGTTTTTAAAGAGCAAGTGAGTATTTACCAAGGTTCTTAGAACTCCATCGTTCATCAAACCGAAGAAGGTATGAGGTGGATGGATTATTGGTCCAATTAATGGTCAAACCGTTATTGACTCAATGATATCATTAATATATAAAAATATATATTATTAATAATTAATAATAATTTTAAAATTTTCATTTTTTTTATGAATTAAAACATAATAAATATGAGTTACAATATTAATAAAAGTAGTTAATTTTAATATTTAAATTTTTTGTTAAAAAAATAATTAAAAACCGGGTCAACTGGGTAAATTAATCAGGTTTACCAGTTGAACCGGTGGTCAACGGGCCAACTCGAGTTTTGACCGAAATCAGGTCATTGGTCCATACCTGACCGGAAGGTATTCGGATTCTGATTTTTATCGGTGTGACAGCCGATTCGGTCCGAGTTTTAAAACACTGGGATTTAGGTAGGGGTGTTCAAATTTACCGATTTTTTCGGTGTTCCGGACCGAACCGAACCGAACCGAACCGGTCGGTTCGGTACAAAAAAGAACCAGTCCGGTTCGGTACAAAAAACTGGTATATATCGGTTTTTCAGTACCGGTTTCGGTCCGACATTTTTATGGTTCGGTTTTACCGAACCGGACCGGTATATACCGGTTTTCTAATTTTTTATTATTATTAATAATTTATTAATAATAATAATAATAATAATAATAATAATATAATGATTATAACAATAAAAATAATAATTATATTAATTTCCGGTAAAAACCGGTACCGAACCGGTACTGAATCGATACTACCGTTACCGGTATCGGTATCGGTATCGAAGTTTGGCCGATTTCGATACCGATTCGATTCGGATTGATTTTTATGGGTTGAACACCTCTAAATTTAGGTACATACACTGACACAACAACAACATATTTATGTATATGTATGAGACAATTTTATTTTGTTATTTTTTTATTTTTTTTGTGTTGGTTTACGACTCAGAATACTTTTGTTCAGGCGTATGCAATTGTCTTACTCTTGTGCATTTAGTTAAAATATGAAAGCTTTCACTGTTAGTTTGTAATATTATCCGGTAAGAGGGAATCAACACCGATCTATTATAACAAGTTATAAGGCGATTTCTCAAATAAATTAAATGGAAATTATTTTTAATTTGGCTGAGTTTTATCGAATTAACAATAAAAATAGACTAATTTGACTTTTGCCAAAAGTTTAATTACGTTAAATATATTAATATATCAACGAGTCATTTTTATTTGTACGAGTCATAATGTCAAATTTCAAATTTGAATTGAAAAATCGAAAAGTTACTTTTTCATAACAAATTATACTCTCCAATTTCGATTATAAAATTGAAGAGTTTCATAATTTCTTCTCCCAAAACTTTTGTTCTCCCAAAAAACTCTTTGTTCTCTCTAATTAACCTGCACATGTGTTTATACACGCACTGATCTTTACTGTCATGGCATATGAGAGAATCATATAAAGAACAAGAATGATGAAAATTAGATATGAAGAAATGAGAAAGAATGGGGAGGGGGGAGATTAGCTATGACTACCAATTGAAATTGATATTAACATATTGGAGATGAACATGGACGGAGCTATGACGACCGGCGACAAAAGAGGTAGAGGCGGCGGCGTTGTTTATGATGAATTGGAGCTCAACAACATGGGCGGACCCAGAGCAAGGGCTGGGGGGCACATGCGTGGAATTTTCGCCTCATATATATATATATATATATATATATATATATAGAGGAAATTGTTAAATTCACAACACTTTTTTTTATTTTTACAATAAAAGTGTCACTGTAGATGTATTTCACCGTTGCTATAAGATCTATAACGACACTTTTGTGGTGGAAATAATATTTTTTATTGTGGATTTAATAATTCCCTATATATATACTACTCTTGTTAATATATTCACAAATTTTAAGGCATAGTAAAACAAAATAAATAGATATTAGTACACTACTATTTGCTATTGAAAAAAAATAATATACTACTATATTGTTAAAATAAAATACTATTATAAGAATTTAAGTATTTTATTGTCTTGATCAATTTACTTCTCCTGAATACCAAGAAGGTAAAATTAAAAACAGAGGAGTTACAGTTACTAAAAATTGTGAAAGATTTCGATTACAATTTCTATAATTTACCCGAATTTTTCAGGAAAAAAAAACTGTGCCTAGTAAATATATATTATGCAGATGGGTGCTCTCATTTCATTAGTAGTAGTAGTATAAAATTCAAGATCAACATCATTATATTTATTTTCTCCCAATAATGTCACCAACTGTTGTGGAACAATCTATCAGTCACTTAATCAAAATTTAAACATTTTAAAGTATATTAAAATGTTTATCTATCATATTAACAAAATAGTAACATATTCTTTTTTTCAGTAACATAATAGTAGTGTACTAATATAACTGTAGTACTCTACTTATTTTGTTTCACTAAGCTTTAAAATTTGTGAATATATTAATGTTATTAATATATGATTTTTTTGTAACTATTAAAAATGATGCTATCATGCAACCATTTTAAGTAATAAAATCTCGAAAAATGTTATTGTAAATAATATTTGAGGATTATTTAGTTTTATGATTCATTTTATTAAATTTTTATTCTTGAAGAATTTTTTTTTCGAATTTGACCCCACTGAACTTTCAGGCTGGATCCACCCCTGCTCGACGAGAACAACTTTGTGGTACGGAATCCACCGGAGTTTTTTTGACTTTTACTTCCGATATATTTCAAGCATAATAATTTCTCAAGCTTCATCAGACTTCTTAATACGTGTTAGTCCACCTTATTAATAACATAATATTGACTTAATGTCTTGTGTTATGGAGTTTTGGTTGGACGTTGGTTTTGGTTGGTTGTAACGAGAACAAGGGGAAGGGGGAAGGGGGAAGGGGGAAGGGGGAAGGGGCAAGGGCGAATTTGGGATGCAATGGGAGAGGCAATGGAAACTGGGGATGGAAAGAAGAAACGATGAGAGTTGGTGTCTTTTTTCTCTCTCTGTGTTTTTTTTTTATATTTAATATAGGTGAATATTCTTTTTGTTCTAAAAAAGATTACATTTTTTATGAATTCATTTGTGAAATTTTTAAATTTAAATTGTAATATAAATTTATTTATAATTTTGCATAAAAATTCTATACTTGATAGTATTTTGTAATTTGTTTATAATATTAATTTTATATTAAGTAAAATCTATATTATGTTATATTATTTTAAATTTATTTTAATGTACGACAAATTTGATACCAAAAATTGGTTATATGTTGTTTAAACAATAGTAATTCTAATCATGGTTTTAAAACCTGGACTGGACCGACAGTTCAACTGATTTAAATCGGAACTGATCGACACTCCGATATGGTTTGAACCAATAAACCATTTTTTGTCAAAAACCGATTGACCCACAGGTCAAACCGGTGGTTCAACCGGCAAAACCGGATAATTGACCCAGTGAAGAACCGATTTTAAATTTGTTTTTGTACTAATTTTTTTTTTAATATTAAAATTAACTACTTTTAATAATATTATAACTCAACTTTATTATGTTTTAGTTTATAAAAAAGAATTTTTTTTTTAATTTTATTAATTACTGATAATATATATTTTATATGTTAATGACGTTAATAACGATTCAACCAACAATTCGACCACTAGCTCATCTACCTAGTACTTTTTCCCGTCCGATTGGGTTCGAAAACATTGATTCTAATAATCAAAATCATAATTTTGTAGATATACTTGCACGGGTATGGCGCTTGTAATTCATAACTGGTAAATAGGTAATAATTCATAACCTTATGTATACCTATGCAATAATTATCCTTTTAACGCATTTTATTGCATAGACAACAAAGATATTTATTTTTATTTTCACTTTTACTGCATCAATCAAATTTTTTGAATTTGGTGGACAATCACTTGAATTGTGTGGGGTGGTTGGTTGACTTAAAATAGGTTCATAGGCTGCATGCGGATCGTTCCTGTTAACATACATACCAATATTAATCCCACTTCTAGTTAGTACTCACTCCATACCAATATTAATCCCACTTCTAGTTAGTACTCACTCCGTTCCTAAATAAGTGTCGTTTTAAATTTTTATACATGAATTAAGAAAGTCATTTAATACTATTATTTAATAATTAAAATCTATGTAAAATTACATCACTGCCCCTTTATAGGAAGTTAAATACTATTAATACTAAGAGTGAAAATTCTTGAAACAATGAGATAAAGTAAAAGTGACATAAGAAAGTAAATAATTTATTCTCTTAAAAAGTTGTAAATGACAGATAATTTGAAACAAATTTTTTCTTCCAAAACATCACTTATTTAGAAATAGAGGGAGTAATTTGTAGTTTGATTCAAATGTTTGAGCTTCATTCTTTAGAAGCCAAAAATGAATAGTAAGGATGGTGGTGAAGAACCCAAGTGACTCAAATGTCCCAGAATCTTCAATGTCGCAATGTACAAAATAAAGTTACAAGATTTTCTTATGGATTCAGCTCTAACCAACGTGGTAATGTACAAAATTAAGTTGCATAATTTAAAGAGAAAACAAATCACAACAAACAGGGTCACTGACTCATTAAATTTCTCGACGGAGGGCAATACTCTGATAGCCGAAGGGATATCCATTTTATCTCTAACTTGAATGTTCGAGCTAAATGTAATTACTGATATTCGTAAACCTAATATATTTCAGCCACCAAAAAGATATCCAGCTGCCTGTTCTTCATTACCATCAAAAAACTTTAAAGCTTCTACCACAGCATCTCTTCCGAACCCCAGCTCAATTAGCTTCGCGACTTTGGCTTCAAACTCAGATCCCTGCATATACAATGTCATATACGATCTTGTGGTCAAAATATCTCGTGTTAAACTTAGCACCATCAACATCATTGAGAAGAACAATCAATTAGACGACATAGAATGTTGATGATATGGTTTATGGTAATCTAATAAAACAGGTCATCAGTCGGACCATAAATGATAGCATAGCGGTAAAGCATCTCCCTTCATTGTGCAAGCTCACAAGTTCGAGCTTACCCCTCAAAAGTAAGCTTGACAAAATATGGTTATGGTTTGATTTTGGTTTAGAAAATTTGATTGTGGTTCCATTAAGAACTAAAACCATGCAACCTGTTTTTAATATGGGTTGTATAGTTTTGAACCAAATAGTTATGGGTTCAATACAAGTCAACCAATTTTCAAATTTTAAGTTTACTATTATTACGGTCCAATGAAACTTTATTTAATATATTTAATTTCTATCCTCCATTGACTTCTATCTCTAATTTTTGTTATACATTATTCCTCTAAATTTTTTTACACTCTAATTATTTACACTCTCTCTCTAAAATTTTTATATACTCTCTCAAATTTTTTTTTATATTTTTCCATCTTTGATTGTATATAAGCAATTTATAAATATATTTACAAATATCGACCATTAGACATTATAGATATATCCAAATTCCATCCAAATAATATTTACCCAAAGAGTTACCCGACAGACACTAACCACAAATTACCTAGGAAGCAATGATTCTTCATTAACCCACGAACTGGTACTCTGATTGTCGAGGACTCTTAGGATTCTCTCCTCCTTTATAACTTGTTTTTTGAATTACCTATGATTATTTCTTGTTATCTTTTATAGCTTCAACATGAAACTTTTATTGTTGGATTGGTTGTTTTTCTCTTGTAGTATTTATTTTGTTGAATGTTTTATTATATATATACATATTTAATATAATAAAATATGTGCCAAATCTCACTACACCCGAATCCCCGTCTTTTAAGATTTGGTAAATCGTATTCCCGTATGGCACACCAGCATCCCCGCACGAGTATCCGTGCTTCTTAGTCAATTACAAAACTAAATCTTTTACATAGCAAAACATATATTACCACAACTATGTCAGTTTTAACCCTCGTTTATAACTTCATGTTTATAAAAATATGAAACTTTTATTGTTTGTTGGATGTTTGTTGTTTTTTTCTTGTAGTATTTATTTTATTGAATGTTTTATTATATATATATAATATAATATACATATTTAATAATAAAATATGTGCCAAACTCCATACCCGAATCCCCATCTTTTAAGATTTGACAAATCGTTGTATTCTCGTGTGACACACCAGTATCCCTACATGTGTATCTGTGCTTCATAGACAATTACAAAACTAAATCTTTTACATAGCAAAACATATATTACCACAACTATGTCAATCTTAACCCTAATAAATATCATCATTGAAAAATTACACAACCTCAAAAATGAAAGCCAGAAATTTACTGCAATTACATAATCAAAATACAGTAGCTTCCACACAAACATACTTGCCAAAAAAATCAAACCCACATATAATTAAAATTCAGAATACATAACAATAACAAAAATCATTAAAAATAATCAATTTTCTTAGTCTACATAAAAACTACATATCAAATGAGTAAATTACCTTCTTAGAATCACCATCCTTATCTGGATGATTCTTGGTCGCAATCTTGCGATAAGTCTTCTTCAAATCATCCTATGATTTGGATTGAAAAATCTAGGTTGAAAACAGTTTAACTGGTTTGGACATGTTTTTCCTTTTGGGAATATGGGTCCAAACTTAATCCAACCTAAAAAATTTAAATTAGTAACCAACCAAATAGTTCTATTTAATTTGGACTGACCCAATAGTTTATTATGAACTAAATCGTCAGATCACTCAAGGTAAGTTTCCCCAAGTTCCCCACCCCATCCCCCCCAGTTCCCCTTTGAGACCCTTCCCCAGGTTCCCTTAGGCCCGTAGGATTGAAATGTGTCCCTAGAATTGAATTATAATAGTACAACTTCTCAAAAAGAAAAAAAAAATAAGGTCATCAACTAATGAGCATGATTCATCAAATAAAATACACAAAAAATCTACCACCAAGTAAAATATAATATGCAACAGATCCTTTTGCTTGAACTGAATTCAATCCTAGCCAAATTTAAAGAGATACAATCATAGATTACCTGTATGGTGTTACCAGCGCCAGCTCCTGCAATTTAAGGTAAAAACAACACAAGAAGTTAATTCTCATCACCTTGATAAGTGCAGGAAATATTGAATATAAAGAAAGACGAGGGGAATATCAAAACTCCTCAACAGACGCATTGAGTTTTTAACGAGGAGAAATAGCCAAACAACTTAAAAAAATGAGGCTTAAATATACTTTTAAACCTTAAGTTTTTCGCTTTTTACACTTCAAAGTTCAAACCGTAGTGTTTCAACTTTAAGACATCAAACATTAATATCTCTATATTTCTATAATTTAAACCTTTTGACTACCGAATTTAACATTTCTTACCGGAACAAGTCATGTGACTCAAAATAAAAGGATAATTGAGTCCTTTAAATCATTTATATTGGTTTCGATTTTTTTCATTTTCCTTCTTCATCACACACTAATCACGAGGCTAAAATTTTTTGTACTTCGAACAATATTTAAGGTTGTCTACTAATCTGGAAAATTAAGTCTAAACCTTAAGTTTTTCGCTTTTTAAACTTTAAACCCTAGTGTTTCAACTTTAAGACATTAAACCTTAATATCTCTATATTTCTATAAATTAAACCTTTTGACTACCGAATTTGGCATTTCTTACCGGAACAAGTCATGTGACTCAAAATAAAAGGGTAAATGAATCTTTTAGGAGTATATATCATTTATATTGCTTTCAATTTTTCTTCATTTTCCTTCTTCATTACACTACTCACGTGGCTAAAGTTTTTTTGTACTTCGAATGATATTTAAGGTTGTCTATTAATCTGGAAAATTAAATCTTTTAAGCGTATATATCTTTTATATTGGCTTCAATATTTTCTATTTTTTCCATACACACTAACCATGTGCCTACATTTTTTTTTGGCTTTCAAAGATAATTTAGAGTGAAATAACCCAAAATACTCTCATTTGAATTAATTATTACTCGTCAGTAATCAAAAGGTAAAATTTATAGAAATTTAAAGACATTCACGTTCAATGTCTTAAATTTAAAATATAAAAATTGAAGTACTAAAGAGTGAAAAACTTGAAGGTTTAAAGTTTTAAGCCAAAAAAATAATCATACTCTAGACTCTTAGCATCACAAATTTTGAAACGCGCAAGTCAAACTCAATAAGTATTTAATATATGTATTTCGGGCTTATTTAAATTTTATTGAAAGCAAATGCAATCATGCATGCCATATAAAACTTTAATAGAGTTCTAAATCTAACCAGAAGACTGTCCCCCAGTGGGTACATTACTCTTCTCTTTTGTCCCAGATGTAACCTGAAAAACAAAGAGGCAAATTCAATGTCATCCATATACATACTCATGCTTAAGTGTATTGCAAAATAAGTACAACCAATTAAGGAATGAACAATTATTTATACATATGCATGAAGCTCTTAAAATATTCTCCCTCCATTACATATTATAAGATCATTATTGACTTGTGAAAGTCAATTTAAGATATTTTCAAACTCAAATTGATATGATTCACTTAAAATTATGAAACAATAAATCTTATAGTTAGTAGACAGTAGTATTTAGTATTTAAAATATTGATCATTGTATTAACTAAAATTAAATGAATCTATATACATTTAAACTTCGAAATTGTCTCAAATTGTCTTTAAAAAGTTAATAATTATCATATGTTTTGGAATGGAGAAGTATGTATTTAAAGATTGAAATTTGGAAGCTATATTACATTTTACTACAAAAACCAAACCAACTCGCTGTTCTCCATTTCCACTCCCACCTCACAAGTCCCACCTCCCCACCTATTTCTGGCCCAATCCAAATATAATTGCTTCTTAATCTCCTACTCTAGTCATGGCCAGACTATGGTGGCTCAAAACAATGATAACAGCATGGACTTAGGTTGTCCTCCTTCGGAAACTGTCAAAAACTTTGAGTCCCTCCAAACCATTTCAGTGGTGGTTCAGTGGTTCTCAGCACGAATTATTACCAATTGTCAGGAGGGGAATTTTTAGGGAACCTCTACACGATGGATTCAACTACCAAGATTGAAGATTAATTCCAACAATTACCATCTCAACTTTGAATGAATCTCTCAGTGAAACAAAACATTTTAGCGTTGGGGCTTCAGAGACTGAACAATCTTTTGGTGGCTTCAGAAAAGCACTAGTCAGTAATTAAACATAAGCTCGCTTAAAGCTAATGTTCAGACAGACTCTATTTTGGAACCTAAAGGTGTTTGTGCTTTGGAACTTTGGCAAATGTGCAGTCATGGGTTTGTGATAGTGGTTTCAGGTGGTTGTGACAGGTAAGTTGTCCTTATTTTACTAGTTCCAACATTGCACACGATATTGCCATGTGACATGCAGTATGCAAATATCATCTTCCATACAAACAATAACAAGAACTATTTGTTTCAGTAGTAAAATTGTACTTCAGGTTTCAAACGGTCACTTTTTGAATCTGAGGGTGCAAAAGCAATAAAATCAGGGTAAACATCATAATTTTATTGTATTCCTTCTCTAAGGATACAAAATTTCAATATCACCTGAAAAAAGAAAAACCTATATTTTCCTATTTTGGTTACAATAGATATAATTAAGTAAAGCATACGAATAATTCTAAGATTAAATCAGAATCTAAGATAAAATCAGAAACCAATCATGGCTCAAGGAGCTTAGGAAGTAGGAAGAATTAAGAGCAACTGCTCAATGATCTAAATAATTATTAAGAAGACTTGATTGACAAGCTGCCAAAATGTACAGTTTCACAATCAGACTAGATGTCAGCATGGTTCAGAGTCGCAGTAGTGGCCTATGTTTCGGAAGGTCATTTTTCGACTCGGTATCGGTTTCGGTATAGGTATTGGGTGATACGCACCGTTAACTAGTTAGGAGATTAAGAATAAGTAAGAAAATTGTGAAAAATTCTAAATAATATAAACAAGAAGATAATCAACATAAAAAAAACACAATAAAAAAACGAGAAAAAAAAACTCTCTAGTGCACACAACATGGTACAAGTTTACGAAACGAACGATATGTTTAATCAATTTTACGTTTGAATAATGTAGATAGTGATGTTGTCTTAGCTCAAATCAAATGGTTGAGCATCAAATTTAACTTAACCAAGTACATTTTTAAGTGTAATTTTTTTCAAATTGTACTTAATTAGGTACTATAAGTACAATTTAATACTCCATCTATCCTGGATAAAAGTCCTAATTGACTTTTTGCGCATATTAAGAAAGAGGATCAAATGACAAAATTGTTCATGTTTAAATTCTCATTTAATTGCATAGTTTTCTACATATGACTAGTGATGCTCCACAAATATGCATAGAGAATATAAATATGACAATTAATATTAAGGGTATTATAAGCAAATTATTGTAAAAATAAATTATTTAAGGTAAGTAGTCATTTAACTTGGGACTACCTAAAATAGTAACAAAGATATTTATCCTGAGATGGAGGGAGTAATAATTTAAGTATAATTTTGCTAAACTAATTTTATATGTTAAGTACATTTTAAAATTATTTTTAAACTTGCACGTAACTAGGAACTATACAGGTACATTTTAAGTACAATTTAACTTTACTAAGTATATATGAAGTACAATATTTTTTCACATTTTAAGATATACTTAAATAGGTACAACATAGGTATAATTTATAGAGAAAAGTTTGTTCTCTTTTGTCATCTCCCTTTATAGCCTTTAGCATATTCGATTTTTTTTTGTGGCAGTGATTTCTCCTTTTGGTCCGAAACCTCTATGTTGCAGCGAGATTTCTCCTTTATTTGGTCCAAAACCGCTACAATACGCCGAGTTGCCGAAAATTACTCTTTACATGAAATGAATAATTCATAATTTTGTGTAACATGTCAAGGTTGCAGTTCAACACTGACTGATACCTAACTGATACGCCGATATTTCGGCATAACAGCCGATACTTTGAACCATGGATGCCAGCATGTCCAATCGCATTATGAGACATAATATGCAAATGGCTAGCTGTCAAGCAATTAACATGATTTAGGTAACTACAAACGTATATAAAATGCACAAACCTATAAACCTTTAGCAACGTTCTAAAATGCGCTAGGCGGGAGGCGGGGGCGGCCGAGGGGGGCCTGGCGCCTAGGGGGGCCTAAGCGGTATTTTTTATTTTAAGCCAATTTTAATATTTTATCTTACATTTATCCAAACAAAACAATAATATAAAGCAAAACAATCTATAATAAAGATAATAAAGACATTTACTTAAAGTTCAAACACATATCCATATTGCTAATGTCAAAGTTCAAATACAAACATGCAATTGTTCAAAGTTCAAACATATTTTTAACATATTAGTTTTATTCATAAACAAGATTACTATTAAATAAGAAAATTTCAAATTTTAAAAATTTAATTCAATATTAAAACTTAAGAAGCTAAACATAAATTTAAGAATTATATTGAATTAAACTAAATATTACAAATGTATCATCATTTATATAATTTGAAGTTGGTACAAGTTCAAAAAATTACAACTATAATAAAATTATCCATTTTGACTTTATATTGTTCACTTCTTGTTGTGATTTGATATACTAACCTGTATTATGAATATGGTAAATTATTAAAAAAATAAATATATCAAGATCTTGTTTGGGTAGTTATTAAAATTAAAAAAAAACTCTCCGCCTAGGCCCCACCTAATTTCCTGGAGGGATTTTTTTGCCGCCTTAAGCCTAGGTGAGGCGCTAGGCACGGGGGACCTATCGCCTAGGCGGGGCACCAAGGGGGGCCTAGCGCCTAGGCGGGGCACCAAGGGAGGGCCTAATGCCTAAGCGGGGCGCCAAGAGGGACCTAGCGCCTAGGCGGACCTAGGCGGGAATTTTTAGAATACCGACCTTTAGAGAATCTAGTATGAGCCTAGTGAGCCA
Organism: Panax notoginseng; assembly: GCA_016801055.1. Classification (NCBI taxonomy): domain Eukaryota; kingdom Viridiplantae; phylum Streptophyta; class Magnoliopsida; order Apiales; family Araliaceae; genus Panax; species Panax notoginseng. Next base: position 23,458,924 of record CM029018.1, on the reverse strand, counting down.
ACTAACAATTCATTCTATGGATCAGCAAAAAAAAATAACATAGAAAGCTATATTCCAAATAAAATCATTATGGGTGTCAAATCCGATACTTCCATTCAGTACATTAAAGTAAATTTCAGACATCCCATAAGCCATGTATTACATTAATGTATTACAGTACATTAAAAGTAAATTTCAGACATCCCATCCCATAACCCATGTTTAACATAACCAATAGCTGACACAGCTTATGTCAAAAAAAGATCAGGCAGTGTGAGTATCAATACTTGATTTGTTAGTAAAAATTTAAATCAGAAATGCCTTACCTGGGCACCAGAACTAGATGCTTCCTGCGCAAACCTCTCTTCATCCAGAAAACGGGGTGGAATGTCTTTTTCTAAAAATAGGTTCGCACAGAAAAAAATTAATCACAATTGAAATTGACTATTGAATAAAGGCACGTATAGGAAGGCAAGATCAACCTTGCAAAAATGGTACTGAAACCTCTCCTCCACCAACTCTCATAACATTTTCCTTCAAATCAATTATACACTGCACACAACAGCCAGTTCAGATTTTTATCATGTTTTGATTAAGATACTGCATTAAAAATCCTATCAAAAAAATGCATAAAAGAGCTTGAAAGCCAAAGAAGCTACCTGATGCTTACGGAGCATATCCAGGCCAAAAAGGAATTCCATATTTGGAGCATCCAGCACCAAGAAGGAACAAGGGTAAAATATGCTCCCAATCTACCATAGTTTTAATGTACATGTTAAACAAGAAAACATTATATAAGCTTCTGAATACAAATATGTATGTTCTTCAAGACCTATCTAAATTTATACTCCCTCCTTTCCAAAAATAAGATCATATTTTTTACTTTTTAAACAATTTGAATTATTTAAGCTTCTGAATACAAATATGTATGTTCTTCAAGACCTTTCAAAATTTATACTCCCACCATTCCAAAAAATAAGAACATTTTTGAATTTTTAAAGCCAATTTGAGATATTTTCGGATTAAAAATTGATGCGAGTCATTCAACTTTTGAAAACAATAGGTTTTGTAATAGTTGTACATTTTAGATAGTTTTCAAATTTCATAATTGTATTGACCTGTACTAAATGAACTCGTATCAATTTTGAATTTGAAAATATCTCAATTTGACTTCAAATAGTCAAAATTGATTCTATATTTTGGAAGTTGGAACCGAGAAAGTATATAATATGAAGTTTATTGTACGAGAAAAGGAGGGGGGGAGGGGGGGGGGGGGGAGGGGGAGGGGGAGGGAGAAAAATAGAGAGGTCTACTCAAATTCCAGCCTCTCTCCTACAGATTTTCTAGAGCAACACATTCTTGAATTGATAAAACATGAGGACAAAGAACCAGCTACCAAACTTAAAAGCATATATAGAAGGGAAATGAAACGTATCTAAAAGGGGGGGAGGGGAGGGTTTGCCTCTCAATGAAGTAATACATTTATAAAGCTGTAAAATGTGAGACAAATAAACAAGCGTAAAAATACATTTATAAAGCTGTAAAATGCGAGACAAATAAACAAGACCTCGTTTACGCGTAACAAATGAAATGTCATTCCAAAAGTAAGTATGTATCATATGAGATGTCTCATATCTAAACCAAAATCAGTATGAAACAGAAATATCTGTATACATGAACAAAGGCTTGCTTGCATGACACAAAATGATTAGTATACATTAAAACCAATGAGAATTTTTACTCTGAGGACATGACAAGTATTACCTTGATTGGAGCAACATGTATCCGACCAAGTATCTCAGACTGACCAACTCCGTGAGCAATGCCCTTATAACGCTGATCTAAAAGCCTCAACAATCTGAAATAGGAAATATCAACCACCACAAAGTTTTCTATCACTTTTGATATCTATGTAAGATGGACCAAAAGACTAAGACCTATAGCATAGATAAATGATTGCAGAATATACAAATGATTGTTTGGAATAATTAATTCAATGCAATTGCCTCAATGAAAACAAAAGATCTTCTATTTCATTTCATTTAATAATTAGAACGTAGAAAACCTTAAAATTGAACTACTGCAACAACAAAAATGCACTTCACAATATTAAATATTTCTACCCAGCGCGTGTAAAACCTTAAACTGAAATTTTAGCAAAAAGTTCATTAAAAGAAGAATATAGATTTCAACTCCTCAGCATTCATTAGATGAAAAAAGAATCCCCTATTTTTAGTTGGGAATCTCACACACAGCCAAAAAAAAAAGTATAGCCTAAGAATATGAAGTGAAAGGTGCAGTAATCCAGGTAGTCCAAATACCTAGATGATAGAAAATGATTTCTTGAGTTAATTAAGCAGATCAGTGTATCATTTATTTTGAAGCTTGACCTACTACTCAATCATAGCCGACTACAACCTTTAGATTGGACATTCAACCCAACTAACCAGCATAAAAATGTGATAAACGGACAAAACCTACGGCTCTTCTATATGACAAAAAAGTATACGAGTTTCAAACTTCAAATTTACAGTTTTCTCAAGTCAATTCAAATAACTATTAGACATTTAGACTGCATTGCTAAGACAATGTCATAAAAATTGCACAACAGAAGCTATTTCACATTGAATTACTTGCAAAATTGATATTTCTTTTTAGCTTCAATGGCTATTATTATGGCAGTATTACAGTGGCACTTTTTGACAGTTTTGTTATATATATGAAGAGTTGTGAAATAACAATGAGAACTGGATTGATGGTCATAAAAAACAACTTATTGGTTTGCTACTCATGGTTCACAATCGATTCTCCATAATAGCATTAGTTTAAAGAGGCATTTTTTGTATTGCCTTAGACTGGGCTGGCCTTACAGGTTGCCGTTCAATCACCCAGCTGCACCAATTTGCTATAACTAATCCGCTTTTGAGATGGTATCCAGAGTGGAAAAATGGGCTGTTCACAAAAATCTGGTCCGACTGGCTTACTAATCCAGTCCATTTTTCAAAACATTGATGCCGGTACACCTTAAATGTGACGAACGAGACTTTTGTAATTAATTTTAAATATTTATTGAACTAAATAAATATTTTGTGATTTATTTATGGAGTTAAATAAATATTTGATAAAATTGTTGTAGATTAATTTAATTAAATTTGGCACATTAATTAAATTAATGAGGAATAATTTTATAGTTCGAAGTTATAATTTATTTGGGATTATTTAATTAATTGAGTTGTTAATAATTATAAGGTTGTTCTAATTAATTTAATAATTAATTAGAGATTTATTGATTTGATATAATTAATAAAGAAAATTTTAATTATGTGATAATTTGATTTAATGAGTAATATTGCCTTTAATTTAATTGAATTTAAATAATATTATTTGATTAATTATGGTGTGACAAATAAACTACATAATAAACAAGTTAATTAAAATAAATGGAAATAAGCTTTTTAAAGCCAAGCCAAACATGACCTTAAGAACATGGGATCAGTTAAGGCCATGATGCGCTTAACTGATACCCATGTTGTGCCAGTTATTATTTATACGTATTATATTATCAGCCTTATATTCACGTACTCCATTCCTAAAGTTAAGTCAGAGAAATCACAGAGAGAACTTGAGAGAAATTGAGATTGAGGAAGAAAAATTGGGGAATCAAGAGGAGCATTCTACCATCTTTGGTATGTTTTGATTCATGAAACCATGTTTTACAAAAGAAGTTTGAGTTTTGTTATAATATGTACAAAAAGGCTTATTTTGGAATCAAAATTAGTGTTCAATTCATGTTGTAATATGCTAATTGATAGTTGTTTACGTTAATACATTCAAATACGAAAAGAATGCAAGTTGTATGAACTGATTTGGTTGAGAATTGAATCTGTGGTGAGACGATTCGCTAATTATGTTGAAATATGAGTTTTCAGTACAAATCAAGGTTTTTGATACTCTAAATTAGAGGTTCAAACTGTTTTTGTTGTTAGAGTCAAGCTATATATGTTGTATGTTGTTTTGGTTAAGTTTATAACATCTAGATATGCTTAATTTGCTGATTGAATGATGAAAAATCGAGTATTTGGACTGATGAACAGTGCAGTCGCGAACTGCAGTTCTTCATTCTAGAGACACTCGCCCCGGCGGGCTTTTCAACATAAAATATGCTGCCCCGACGGGCATTTTGCAACACAAATCCCCGCCCCGACAGGGAATACAGAGATGAAATTATTTTGTTTTTTTTTTGTTTTCAGTCTTGGTATGTTAGCTTAACCTAGTCTAATGAGCATGATAGTGACTTAGGTGTATAACAAGAGGTTATAACAGATTGTTAACATGCATGTGGTGATTTCAAGTTAAGAATTATCGAATTGTATAGAACTTAAACTTGTAGTTCGTGAGATTGATACTTTTATGTAAAGAATTGTACTGATTGCTAAACAATAATCTCATATTCGTGTTATGTGGTTGGCTCTAATGATCAGAATTTGATCTAAGCTAATACGTTTAATGAAAGTGGGAACTAAACCTATAAGGTTAATAGTAGTGTAACTAACGGACATTGTGATTGTAATGGAATATGTAGGACTTTTGAGGAACGTGAATAATAATTGTTTAATCTACGCACGAAGCAAGTTTCCTTACCCTAACTTGATCATTATTACACAAGTTCCATAACTCTAAACTTTCATTAAGCAAGTTCTTAATTCTAATTCTTTATTGAGCAAAAATATAATCTTAGCTTATTGTTGTTCCAGCAAGGTTTATAATTGTATTCCAATGTTTGTCAATTAAAACTTTCTATTCTTACGAAAGTAGTACCACAATGTATGAGATTTACATCTGTTTTCCAATATTATTGAAATCTCAACTGGCAAAAACTATATCATTGTTGTTATAAGACTAGAGATCTTTTGTTGATTCAACTAATCCTTAATTGATGAATGTTGAACTCTAAATTACCCTTGAAGTCAATCCAAACCAAACTTCCTTTGGTACGGACTCTAATGTCAATGCTGAGATGAACAACCCTAATATAGGGATTATATTACGCGAAAGCGCTAAAATGTTTGTGCACAATACATTGTAATAAGGGGTTGATCCCCCTGAGTTCGAGAAGAAAGGTTCATACAGTCTTATGATTGATAAAGGTTTAAGTAGAGATACTTAATAACCTAGGACATAGTTCATGGTCTTGTGACCCTCAGATGTACTTCTGATTCCTGCTCTAATCTTGATTCAAAAGTTGAGCTTTCTTTTTTTCAGTATCCATTGTTTACTCATGTTATTATTACTATTGTAAAACTTGTGAACAATTGTTGCTCACTCTTGCATAATAACATTGCAGCTAAGGTTGAAAGAGTTGATGAGCCATCTACTAGTAAGGGCAAAGGCAAGGCAAACAAGTGATGAAGACTTGTTTATTTATTAAATAATGTTTATGTATAAGACTTATGTTGATTATGTTAAGTTTCCACATTTGATGTATTAAAGTTAGATAATCTGGGATTGTTTATTGTTTAAGATGTTGTAATCCTTATGGGAAGATTTCTACCTTTATTTATGAGTTTTATTTATTTATGGGTATTTAGATGTGTTATTCTGGAGAGTGAACACCAAATCTGTGGAAAACTTGAGTACCAGGATTTGGGGGTATCACAAGTTGGTATCAAAACTGTAGGTTATGAACCTTAGGTGGGGAAACCTTAGGGGTAGTAGTCTTATAGGAGATCGAAAACATAGTGGTGATAAACTCTTATCGAGTTCTAAGAAATGAATTAAGGAATTCATTGAAGATAATAAAAGACTTTATGTGCTTATGTGTTAACAACCTATGTACCGCGAGTAGTACCGAGTAGTAACTAAAACTTAGAACTTTGTTGTCAGGATGTCTGACGTTGGAGGATCCAATCAGCCTAGGGAGGAGGAGCCTTGAGACATCCATATCGTCTGGGAGCAGTTGGTACAGAGAGAGTCATCTCCTTTTATCACTGTTGTTGGGCATGAGCACGGGCACGGGCACGGGCACGGGCATGATAAGGAAGAGGAAAAGGATACTGAAGAGTTCCCACTAAACTCTATTGTAGCAGAGATGTATGACGAGGTGTGCGACCGTAATACAGAGCTGTAGGATAGAGTTAAAGAGTTGGAGCTGGCAGATGAACGCCAAACCACTATAAATCAAAAAGATGAGGAAATTCAGGATTTTGATGGACGTCTTGCGAATGCAGAGTGGAAATTAGTTCAGGCAGAGAGTCAGAAGAAGCAACTTTTGGCTGAGATTGAGAAGATGAAGGGTGACCTGAGAGAGGAGTCTGCCAAGCGAGCAGGAGCTGAAGATGCTTATGAGGAAGTTTCCCAACGTACAGATGTAGCTAAAGAAGTGCAAGCAAAGAAGGCTAAGACGGGTGAGATGGAATATGTTTTTCATACAGCGATGGATAGAGCCCAGGACCGAGTCATTTACTATCCGATTCAGTTCGACGGATTGCAATGGTACATTTAGATCGTAGGACGATGTTCCGTATCATGGATGAGGAGCGCAGTAAGGCTATGGAACGTCTTAATAGGCCTTGATAGGAAGAATACTATGTTATGTGAATCATTATTATAGTAGATGTAAATCCCGAATGTTGATATAAATAATGGGATATGATGAAAATGTAATCCTGAAACCTTGTTAGTTCAAGAAAGTTGATGTAAATAGCAATGATGCTATCTTTCTATGTTTTGAAAGTTATTAATGAATAAAATAACAATGTTTATTTAAGATGTTGTGTGTTAAGTGTTAATCTTAAAATGTTTAAGTCTTAAGTACTTAAAAAATTGGGTAATTATCTAATAAGCGTATATCTTAAACAGAAAATGCCGCCAAGAAGACGCCCAACACGTCAGCAAGCTCAGGAAGGATCCACGAACAACGACAATGTCAACGCTAATCCTGTTCAGCAGTTGGTAAACCTGTTAGCTGGAGCACTTGCGAATCAGCCACAAGCTCAAGCTACCTCGTTTAAGGATTTCAAGGCGGTAGGACCGCCATAGTTTAGGGGATTCATGAATCCGGTCGAAGCTCAAACCTGAATTATGGAAATGGAGAAGGTATTTGACGTTGCAAGGGTCAACGATGATCAAAAGACTGCCTTTGCAACGTTTATACTGAAGTCAGAGGCCAACTACTGGTGGCAGGCGAACAAGGTTCGAGGAGGACAGGGTGTGATCACATGGGATAGGTTAAAGGAGATGTTCTTTGAGATGTACTTCCCAACGAGCTCTCAGAACCAGATGGAGGTCCAATTTCTGGAGTTGAAGCAGGGTAACATGTCCGTGCCAGAATATGTCGCGAAGTTCAACGAGTGGGCTAGGTTCGTAACTTATCAGGTGAATACAGATGAGAAGAAAGCTACAAGGTTTAAACAGGGGTTGAAGCCATGGTTGAACAACAAGGTGTCAATGTTTCAATTAGTCAGAAGACGAAGTGGAATGATAATATGTCTACTGGGAATCAGTAAGGAAGCCAGAAGAAGAAGGTGGAGGCTTGTCCTATCTGCTGGAAGAATCACCTGAGGGTATGCACGAAGGGGAAGAGGGTTTGCTACAAATATGGTCAGGAAGGCCACATAGCGCCAAATTGCCCTAATCCTAAGAAGGGCACTTGCTTCACTTGCGAGTCGAGGGATCATCTGGCTAGGGATTGTTCTAAGAAGGCAACAAAAGGAGCAAGAGCGGGTGGAAGTAAGGGAAATAGTGGTGGTAGCACTCTGACTATCACTGGGTTAACACCATCAAACCGACCTACGGCCAGAACTTTCAACATGACCGTGCAAGATGTTGCGCAGTCACGAAATGTGGTGTCAGGTATCATTCCGATCAATAATATAAATACTTACGTATTATTTGATTCGGGTGCTACTTGTTCATTTATATCCGACGATTTTGCTAAAAATGTGAATTTGCCTAATGAGGAATTATTTTACCATTTGAACATAGAGATTGCAAATAGAGAAGTAATTCTTGTTAGGTTTGTACACAAGAACTGTAGGGTGGACATTAAGGGCCACGAGATGATGGTAAATTTAGTCCCGATTAAACTTGGAGAATTTGACGTAATTTTGGGAATGGATTGCCTATTCAATTATAGGGTGATAATTGATTGTCAAAAAAGTGTGTTAACCTTATAACTCTGTCAAAAGTAGTATTTTATGGCAGCAAGTCGCCTAGACAAGCAAGTTGTCTGACGATGATGCAGGCCAGGAAGTTGTTGAGACAAGGTTGTGAAGGATATTTAGCCTACATAGTTGATACTCGAAAGGAGTGCGAGATTGGACGAAAAACCCATCTTTAGGGATTTTGCAGATGTGATCCCAGATGATCTGTCAGGACTGCCTCCTAACAGAGAGATTGAGTTCGTGATTAACCTAGTACCAGGGACTGCTCCTATATCGAAGGCCCCGTACCGTATGGCCCCGGTGGAGATGAAAGAATTGATGATGCAGCTGCAAGAACTTTTGGACAAGAAGTATATCCAACCGAGCGTTTCGTCGGGGGGAGCGCCGATACTGTTTGTTAATTGTTTGTTAAGAAGAAAGATGGATTGATGCGGCTTTGCATTGATTATAGAGAGTTGAACAAGGTCACGATTAAGAATAAGTATCCACTGCCAAGGATTGACGACTCGTTTGATCAATTGAAAGGAGCTACGTATTTCTCGAAGATAGACTTAAGAAATGGGTATCATCAGTTGAAGGTGAGAAAGGAAGATGTACCGAAGACAATGTTCAGGACTCGTTACGGTCATTATAAGTTTTTGGTGATGTCATTTGGTCTAACGAATACTCCTGCAGCGTTTATGGACCTAATGAACAGGGTGTTTAAACTGTTTTTGGATAAATTCGTGGTGTTGTTCATCGACAATATTCTGGTATATTCTAAGACCAAGGAGGAGCATGTGGAACATTTGAAGGTGACATTGGAGGCATTAAGAAGAGAGATGTTGTACGCCAAGTTTTCGAAGTGTCTGGAAATCGCAACTCCGTTAACGAATTTAACTAGGAAATCGGTGAAGTTCGTTTGGACGGAAGAGTGCGAGGAAAGTTTCCAAGAGTTGAAGAAAAAGTTAAGTACGGCACTTGTGTTGTCTCTCCCTGACAGCACAGGAAATTTTGTGGTGTATAGTGATGCATCGCATAAAGGATTAGGTTGTGTGCTTATGCAAAACGGCAAGGTCATTGTGTATGCGTCGCGTCAATTGAAGGACTATGAGAAGGGGTATTCGACCCATGATTTGGAACTGGCTGCGGTAGTGTTTGCTTTGAAGATATAGAGGCACTATCTCTACGGAGGAGACGTGTGAAATATATACAGACCATAAGAGTCTGAAATATATTTTCACACAGAAGGATTTGAATATGCGTCAGAGGAGATGGTTGGAATTGATAAAAGATTATAACTATGAAATTTTATACCATCTGGGTAAAGCGAATGTTGTTGCCGACGCCTTAAGCAGAAAGGGTCGGGAGAATCTGTCCATGTTAACCGCTCAGGAGGAATTAATCTCAGCAATGGCTAAGCTGGAGTTAGAAGTGAAATATCCGAAGGACTCGAATGAAAAACTATTCCAAATGAAAACCGGTCAAACTTTGGCGGATAAGGTTAAGAAAACACAACTTCAGGATGAGGAATGTGAAAAGATAAGGAAAAGACTGTCTGAAGGTGAAGAGTCAAAATTCAAAGTTGATACAGAAGGGTTATTGAGATTCGAGAAAAGAATTTGGGTTCCGCAAGTATCAGAGGTTAAAGAGCAAATTTTGAATGAGGCTCATAGCTCAACGTATTCGATTAACCCGAGAAGTACGAAGATGTACCAGGATCTCCGACAGCATTTTTGGTGGCCGAATATGAAAAGGGACGTTGCCGATTGTGTGGCCAAGTGTTTGACATGTCAAAAAGTGCATTAGAGACCAAGTGAGTTATTACAACCGTTAGAGATACCAGAATAGAAATGGGAACTTATCACGATGGATTTTGTGCTAGGTCTTCCAACGACTCAGAAAGGTTTCGACGCAGTTTGGGTTATTGTGGACTGCCTGACGAAATCAGCACATTTCTTACCAATCAAGATCAGATATAACTTAGATCAGTTGGTGAAATTGTATGTGAAAGAAATCGTTTCAAGGCACGGTGTTTCAGTGTCTATAGTCTCTGATCGAGATCCGCGTTTCACATCGAACTTCTGAAAGCGACTACAGGAATGCATGAGAACACAATTGAGAATAAGTACGGCATACCATCCTCAAATAGATGGTCAGAGCGAGAGGACAATACAGACATTAAAGGATATGTTAAGAGCTTGTATCATGGACTTCAAGGAAAATTGGGACGATCATCTACCGTTGGTGGAATTCGCTTACAATAACAGTTACCACGCAGGTATTGGCATGCCGCCTTACGAAGCGTTGTGCGACAAAAAGTGAAGAACACCATTATGTTGGGATGAAGTTGGTGAACGTCAACTACTAGGACCAGAATTGATACAACAGACCACCGAAATTGTCAAGGTGATCAGGACAAGATTGATGGCTGCTCAGGACAGACAGAAGAAATACACCGATCAACATCGACAGAATCGAGAATTTCAATCTGGTATCTTCGTTTTCTTGAAAGTATCTCCCTGAAAAGGAAAAATCAGATTTGGCAAGAAGGAAAAATTGAGTCCGAGATTCATTGGACCCTTTGTGAAGAATTGAGGAGAATTGGTGAAGTCGCGTATGAGGTAGCCTTACCTCCGGTATTAGAGCATATCCATAATGTTTTCCATGTTTCCGTGTTACGTCCGTATAACCCCGATTACAAGCACGTTATAGAATATGAACCCCTGCGATTTGAGAAATATTTATCTTATGAAGAAGTTCCTGTTCAGATAGTCGACAGGAAAGAACAAGTGCTCAGAAATAAAATGATACCTTCTGTTAAGGTAATCTGCAGACTACGTGAGAACTCGAAGAACAGATAATGAAAAATTACCCTCATTTGCTAAATTTGTGTGTAGCGATTCTAGGGACAAAATATTTGTAAGAGGGGAGAATGCAACAGGACGAACTTATTGAGTCGTGATTCTAGGGACAATCATTTTAAAGAGGGAAGGATGTGACGAACGAGACTTTTGTAATTAATTTTAAATATTTATTGAATTATAGTTCGAAGTTATATTGGATTATTTAATTAATTGAGTTGTTAATAATTATTATATTGTTCTAATTAATTTAATAATTAATTAGAGATTTATTGATTTGTTATAATTAATAAATGAAAATTTTAATTATATGATAATTTGATTTAATGAGTAATATTGCCTTTAATTTAATTGAATTTAAATAATATTATTTGATTAATTATGGTGTGACAAATAAACTATATAATAAACAAGTTAATTAAAATATATGAAAATAAGCTTTCTAAAGCCAAGCCAAACATGGCCTTAAGAACATGGGATCAGTTAAGGTCATGATGCGCTTAACTGATACCCATGTTGTGCTAGTTATTATTTATACGTATTATATTATCAGCCTTATATTCACGTACTCCATTCCTAAAGCTAAGTCACAGAAATCACAGAGAGAAAAAGAGAGAACTTGAGAGAAATTGAGATTGAGGAAGAAAAATTGGGGAATCAAAAGGAGCATTCTACCATCTTTGTGTAATCTAAACAAGAAAGCAAAGGTAAACACTTGAATTCAAGTTTTAATTGACTAAGACAAAATGCACCCCAAACTTTACACCTCTGTTGATATTTACACCCTAAACTGAAAAAGGTGTCTAAGTACACCCCAAACTTCGCTCATGCTACTTAACCAGTCAAAAGTGACCAGCTAAGGCTGTAAATCTTATTACAAAGGGGTAAGCTCGATAGTTTGCATTTATTGAAAATTGCAGTTACATTTACACCATTACTCGTTGGTTATCAGACAAATATCCCAAATCAAATCTAGACTAGGGTTTGCGATTTGAAGGAGAAGAATCACAATGAGTGATTCGTGATTCTTGAGAGATTCAAAAGACAATGACGTTTATGGAGTTAAAGGTGTCCCAGAATACAGTAAGTGCTTCACAGAAGATCTTCCACCAGCACCTATTTTGAATAATGGGCTGGTGTAGTTAAGTTTGTTCTTTTTGTAGTATATTTTTATGTTTTGTAGTTTATTGACTTCTTTTTGTTGTAAACTGGAATGGTGGACCCTTTTTGATGATCAAATATAAGATTCTTGTCTCTTTTCTTACATTTTTTGGATTTTAATCAATTAAATATGATGTGGTCCACACATTTAACCAACAGGGAATACTTTGTGTTTGTGGCTATGCAGGCAACAAGGAGTATTTTACAGTCAAATTTTTTCATGGTGGACACTTTGAAGAGAGCCCACATAAATAGTATGTGGGAGGTACTTTTAATTTCTTTGATTTCTGTCATCCTGATTACATCTCTTTACTTGACATATGTAACATGGGGAAAGAGTTGGGATATAAAGTTGGACACCTCAAGTTCCATTATAAGTCACCTGCAACTGATATGGAGAAGGGATTATTTGGGTTAGAAAATGATGATGTTTTAATAATGTGTATGCTTATCCATTCTAGTAGACTAGTTGAAATATATTTGAAGGTTATTAGACCTGTGGGAGTAGAAGCTGACTTTGAAATTGACATTGAAGTTGATAATATTAATGAATGCAGAGAGTTGAGGAGAATTGGGGATGATGAAGTAGAGTCAACTGATGAAAGTTATGTGGATAGTTCTGTGGGAGAATCAACTGAGGATGAAGAGGATAATGAAATTGGGGAGGGAGATGGGGGGACTGAGAGTGATGAATTGGGAGGGGGTAGAGGGTGATCAGGTTGGGGGGACTGAGAGTGCTAAATTTGGGGAGGGGGTAGAGGGTGATCAAACTGGGGGGACTGAAGATGGGGCAGAGGGTGATCAAACTAGGGGAACTGAGGATGGGGCAACTGATAAAGGGAAGGGAAAACAAAGGGAAGGGAAGGGAAGAGTGCAACTGTAACACAGAAAGGCAAAAGAAAAGAAACAAGATTTGCACCTAACAAAGGTAAGGGAAAACAAACTGTAGAAATCCAAACTTCAGTTGAAGAACCACATGAACCAGGATTTTCATCCTCTGAATATGATGACAGTGATGTGGAAAAGATGTCTGGGGTTGATGAGTTTGACCCCGAAACACCTGAACAAGAACATAAAGGGGCACCAGAATTTAGGGAAGGTGACAGTGAAGATCTTGAGTTTGAGTTGGGAATGACATTTACCAATGTCACTGAAGTGAGGGCAGCAATCAGAAATCATGGCATCAAACAAGGAAGGAATGTGTATTTCAAGAAAAACCTGTCAAATAAGATCCAAGCAAGGTGTGTGGAGCCATGTACATGGTACTTTTATGCTGCAAAGGTGCAAAGAGAGCTCACATTTAAAATCACTAGGTTACAAAAAGTGCATACTTGTAGCAGAGTGGGATAATTATTGTATAAATGCAGAGTGGATTGCCAAAAAATATGAAGATGATCTTCGGATGAATCCAACATGGGGATTAGATCAGTTTCATACTAAAGTAGTTAAAGATTTGGATATTGGAGTATCAAGGAGCCTAGCATACAGAGCTAAGAAAAGAGCAATGAAAAACATTGAAGGGAATGTTGAGTATGGATTGGTTTTGGACTATGATGCAGAGCTTAGAAGAGTCATGCCTGGGAGTACTTGTGTCTTGAAGAGAGCAGAACCAAAGCAGAGACAAGACTTAGGCAGATTTTTGAGATTTTATGTCTGTCTTGCACCACTAAAAGAAGGATTTAAATTGGGGTGTAGACCACTGGTGGGGCTTGATAGCTGTTTTCTCAAAGGACCATATGGGGGTCAGTTATTGACTGCATTTGATGTTGACCCTAACAATGGGATGTGGCCAGTTGCTTGGGCCATTGTTGAATCTGAGAACACTCAGTCTTGGGTGTGGTCTATGAACTTGCTGGTGGAAGATATTGGGATTTCAAATGATGGAGGCTGGACATTCATTTCAGATAAACAAAAGGTATAAACATCTCTCCATTTATATATCTTATATTGATTATTACATTGATTGCATGTTTCTGATAAAGTTCCTTTATGTTTTTGTCCCTAGGGTTTGATTAATGCTTTAGAAGATGTGGTCCCAAGTGCTGAACACAAACATTGTGTTATGCATTTGTATAGGAACTTCTGGCAAAAACAAAGGCTCTGGATTAAGAAAATTGGTGTGGAATGCTGCCAAAGCTACAAATCTTTCAAAAGGCAATGGATGTGTTACAAAAGGAAGATAAGAGTGCATATGAATGGTTAGCTCCTAAGCCACTTACTCAGTGGAGTAGGTCTCATTTTCAGACCATATGCAAAAGTGACATGTAAGTCAATAACCATTGTGAGGTATTTAATAGCAAAATTCTTAAGGTTAGAGTGAAACCAGTAAAGGGTGTCTAGAAGGACTTAGATTATACTGCATGAATAGGATTGTTAAAAGGAGAGAAATGATGTTGAAACATAATGGTGTAGTATTCCCTAGAATAGCTCAAAAAGTAGAAAAATGGAAAGGTAAGGCAGGGGGTGGATTGCCATTGTGGTCAGGTGGTGGTGGGAGGTTTACAGTGCCTATGACTTCTGGGGGTCATTCATTTGTTGTGGATTTGGGGAAAAAACATGTTCTTGTACGAGGTGGGACTTGTCTGGAATACCTTGTGCTCATGCTGTGTCATGCATTAACAAAATAGGAAATGATCCATACACATGTACATGAGTGTTTAACCAAGGACATGTATCTAAAGGTTTACAGTCACAACATTGAGCCTATAAAGCACAGATCTGAGTGAGATCCTACTGGGATTGAGCCACATTTGCCACCAGTTAAATATACTCCTGTAGGCAGGCCTAAAGTTGTTAGGAGGAAAGGTAATGATATTCCAAAATCAAATCCAGAAGGTACAAGGTTGAAGAGGAAAGGAACATCATTGAAATGTGGATTTTGCAAGGAATGGGGTCATAATGCAAGAAGGTGTCCTCAAGTAAAGTGTGTGTTTCTATTTGTATTTTTTCAAGATCCTATATTAGGTTTAATATATTTCTGTTTGTCTGTTTTCAGAAACTCAATAAGCAACCAGATGTTATTTTACAATCTTCCCAGACTCCACAAAGTCAATCATCTCAACCTCCTCCAAAGGCTAAGAGGGCAAAAAAGGTTCAAAAGACTTCTCATACTCAAGCTTCTCAACCTCCACCAATGACAGCAACACATGAGTCTACAATGGAGCCAAGTGGAATGAATGTTGAGCAAGAGCAAGCAGGAGGTTCTACAAAGTGGCAAGGTGAAATCCATTACGAGGGCAGCCAAAGAAATGACTCGGATGATATATTACAACCCAAGGAATACACATGGAAGGAAAAACAATGAACAACACTAAGAGACCTAGAAGCTGTAGCAAGATCCAAAAGAGAGAAACCAGTTCAGGAAACCAAACAGTGGAGGGCCTACTGCAGATTAATAGCAACCAGATGGGGTTTTTTGGGCTTTTTTGGGGTACTAAGCTTATATGGATGTATATATCCAGTTTAGGGTATTTTTGGGGACTAAACTTATGAATTATTGGTGTATGTATGTTTTGTGCATAGGGTCAAGAAGGTGTGGCTGGGATTGTAAATTGATTAGAACATGATGCATTTTGTTAATAGGCCTGTTAAGATAACTGTTTTGAATTGCCTCTGATTTGTGGATTGTATTGGGAATTAATTATGTAATTGAATGACAATACCAGTTCCTTTATGATGCAGTGTGTGTTGATACAGTTGGGCAATTACAGTGTGGTTATTATAACAGTTGTTTATGTATAATGCAAGTGTGCAACTGTTTTGTGCAGCTGATGCAGTGTGTTTGATGTATGACGCAGTGTGTTTGATGTGCAGTGTGTTTGATGTGTTTGATGTGCAGCTGATGCAGTGTGTTTGATGTATGACGCAGTGTGTTTGATGTGCAGTGTGTTGTTTTATAATAGTTATTTGTGTATAACAGTTATTATAACAGTTGTTTGTGGTTATTATAATGCAAGTGGGCAATTGCAGTGTGTTGTTTGAATTTGTCTGTTTTGTGCATTAATGCAGGTGATGTGCATTTCTGAGCCGGTGTGCAAAGGTGCAAGTGATGTGCAGCTGTGCAGGTGATGGGCTATACTATGTTAGTGTGCAAGTGATGTGCATTAGCGTGTGCAAGTGTGCATTAATACAGGGTGCCTATGAAATGCACCAAGTATCATAAATTGCACACCAACCATAACCAAGCTGTAAAATTGCAATGTGCCTATTACAACCAATAAATTGCCCATAGATTACAACCAATAAATTTCATTCAACCATCTTGGTTTACAGCATGTTCATTTAAAGAAATTGCCCATACATTACAACCAATAAATTACCCACAAAAGATGCCCAACAATTACATTCCATAAGTGTCCTAATTTCTACCACTATATTGCTAGAAATTACAATCCCATAAATCTTATTCTCAGTAATTGCACACAAAAGGTGTCATATTTAGTCAGACTACTACCAATACATACTTAGCCAAGTTGCAGTTTACAATCCAAGTTGCTTGTTTTCAAGTCTGGAGGGGTGTTTCATCCTTTGTTGAGATAAACATTAAATAAAAAATTACAACCCAAGTTGCAGTCAATAGACCCTTTGCAAACCTTGACCTAATTCTGTAAAGTTTGGGGTGCATTTTGTCTTTTAGTCGTTTTACTTTACATTCTTAAAGTTCTTCACGAAAATTGGTTTTTAACTCTCTGTAATTGAAATTTAATGGATGATTGCTGGAAATATGATGTTGTATGTGTTTAAAACATGTTTTATATCATTTATTCATGATTTAGAGTAATCAAAATTCATGAAAACATGTTTTAAAGGAAGAACTTGAGTTTTGGTGATATATGTATAATATGTATGATTTTGAAGTCAAAATTGGATTTTGGGTGAATGATTTGTCGGGATGTGTTGATACTTGTGTTATTAGATGTTATAATCTATTAGTTATCATCTAGAAACAATTTTGGTATGTTTTGATTCATGAAACCATGTTTTACAAAAGTTTGAGTTTTGTTATAATATGTACAAAAAGGCTAATTTTGGAATCAAAATTAGTGTTCAATTCATGTTGTAATCTGCTAATTGATAATTGTTTACGTTAATACATTCAAATACGAAAAGAATGCAAGTTGTATGAACTGATTTGGTTGAGAATCGAATCTGTGGTGAGACGATTCGCTAATTATGTTGAAATATGAGTTTTGAGTATAAATCAAGGTTTTTGATACTCTAAATTGGAGGTTCAAACTGTTTTTATTGTTAGAGTCAAGCTATATATGTTGTATGTTGTTTTGGTTGAGTTTATAACATCTGGGTATGCTTAATTTGTTAATTGAATGATGAAAAATCGAGTATTTGGACTAATGAACAGTGCAGTCGCGAACTGCAGTTCTTCATTCTGGAGACACCAACCCCGGCGGTGAATACAGAGATGAAATTATTTTGTTTTTTTTTTTGGTTTTCAATCATGGTATGTTAGCTTAACCTAGTCTAATGAGCATGATAGTGAGTTAGGTGTATAACAAGAGGTTATAACAGATTGTTAACATGCATGTGGTGATTTCAAGTTAAGAATTATCGAATTGTATAGAGCTTAAACTTGTAGTTCGTGAGATTGATACTTTTATGTAAAGAATTGTATTGATTGCTAAACAATAATCTCATATTCGTGTTATGTGGTTGGTTCTAATGATCAGAATTTGATCTAAGCTAATACGTTTAATGAAAGTGGGAACTAAACCTATAAGGTTAACGGTAGTTTAACTAACGGACATTGTGATTGTAATGGAATATGTAAGACTTTTGAGGAACGTGAATAATAATTGTTTAATCTACGCACGAGACAAGTTTCCTTACCCTAACTTGATCATTATTACGCAAGTTCCATAACTCTAAACTTTCATTGAGCAAGTTCTTAATTCTAATTATGTATTGAGCAAGAATATAACCTTAGCTTATTGTTGTTCCAACAAGGTTTATAATTGTATTCCAATGCTTATGTCAATTAAAACTTTCTATTCTTACGAAAGTAGTACCACAATGTATGAGATTTATATCTGTTTTATATTATTAAAATCTCAACTGGCAAAAACTATATCATTGTTGTTATAAGACTAGAGATCTTTTGTTGATTCAACTAATCCTTAGTTGATGAATGTTGAACTCTAAATTACCCTTGAAGTCAATTCAAACCAAACTTCCTTTGGTACAAACTCTAATGTCAAAGCTGAGATTAACAACCCTAATATAGGGGATTATATTACGCGAAATCGCTAAAATATTTGTGCACAATACATTGTATAAAGGACTGATCCCCCTGAGTATGAGAAGAAAGGTTCATACAGTCTTATGACTAATAAAGGTTTAAGTAGAGATACTTAATAACTTAGGACATAGTTCATGGTCTTGTGACCCTCAGATGTACTTTTGATTCATGTTCTAATCTTGATTCAAAAGCCGAGCTTTCTTTTGTTCAGTATCCATTGTTTATTATTATTATTATTATTATTATTATTATTATTATTGTTAAACTTGTGGACAATTGTTGCTCACTCTTGCATAATAACATTGCAGTTAAGGTTGAAAGAGTTGACGAGTCATCTACTAGTAAGGGCAAAGGCAAGGCAAACAAGTGATGAAGACTTGTTTATTTATTAAATGATGTTTATGTATAAGATTTATGTTGATTATGTTAAGTTTCCGCATTTGATGTATTAAGGTTAGATAACCTGGGATTGTTTATTGTTTAAGATGTTGTAATTCTTATGGGAAGATTTCTATCTTTATTTATGAGTTTTATTTATTATGGGTATTTAGATGTGTTATCCTGGAGAGTGAACACCAAATCTGTGAAAAATTTGAGTACCTGCTTAGGTTTCTCGCGGACTCTTATTCTACAGAGCTAAAAGTAGCAGAGATATGCTATATGCATGTAAAATAGTAAATTCATGGTACATGCACTGATTTACACGAGCTATGGTCTAATGTTCAAATTTTGGAGTTAATACAATTATGCTTAAAGAAAGCGAAGAATGGACATCAAGAAAACTACAGCTCATACCCACAACGCTCAGCGCAGCTTTTGGATATTATAGTTGACTGAGCTCCACTATCAACAAATGCCTGAAACAATTTCAAGAAAAACATCCATACTCTTTCAAAACACAATAGTAAGAATGAAAAGATACAACATAAAGCACAAGACCACACAATTAGAAAGTTGATACTCAACAACAAATTATTATTGAATTCTTCAAGCATGTCCAGAAGATTAAAAATTATACACGGCAACACAATAAACAAAATAGCCCCTAGCCACTTCATTTAACTATGAACACAAGTGAAACAACTATAAAATGAATGGAAAGGAACAATATTTTTTCAATCGTCACTACCTTCAAAGGGACACCGTTGACTTCCATATCAACGTACAACATGACCTGAAAAGTTGCATCAGGATTTAGAAATGAACTTGCTGAGAAAATATATGTGACTACAATGTTTACAGGTGCTACCTAATTTTACATACCACTCTTGCAAAAGCTTCTGGGTTGTGTTCTAGTGCAGCTTCCCAATTCTCATCAATACCTTTCTGTAAATAATGGAGCAATAACTAATAAGTGAATGACTTTACAGAAACAGAAAATGCAGGAAAGGATCGAAATAGTGGAAATGGTAATGGAGGTCTGTCACTGAAAATTTTCATAGAAATTTCATAATGATTTTTTTATAATTACAAGTCATGTTGAAGGTTTATGCTAATTTCTTGGTCCCAATACCTATTCACGCAATGAAATCTTAATCAACTATAAACAACTTTCAGCATATTTTCGAAGTGATTTATAAGTGGGTTTGCTTCATTGACGGTTAGAACCAAATTATCGTGCACCATCCATTTGAATGCTCTACTAAGCTCTTGAATTAGGAAATGCCAAAAGAAACATGTTCTACAAATTCGAAATTTGGGACTTCACTTCAACAAGAGGGAAAAGTAAATCCACCACAACATAAGAAATCATTTGTCATGATTATCAACCAGCACAGCAAAGTGTAAATAATGCTAATCAATCCTTGTGCTCACGTAAATTGGGAGATATTTCATTAACCTTGCTCCCAATATATATATATATATATATATATATATATATATATATATATATATATGATAAGTGACAGCTGATAATTCAAGTGAAAAATACACCAAAATATGACATGGCAATAGTAATATAATTAAAGCATAAAAAATAACTAACCTGGCGGATTGCAGCTTCAATTTTCTTCTGAGCTTCCACATCAAAAGGATCTGCATAAAGTAGTGCCTAAAAATGAAAAGGACATATATCAGTCAGTATGCACAATGATAATGTAGGGTTACATCAAATCAGCAAATGGTGCAGTTTCACTTCAATTTGACAAACGTTTTTGCATACGACTTTTCATATATCACATCAAACAAGACATTTATATGTCATCGACAACTTATTCAGCATGTGTCATTAAGCACAGAAGCCCAATGATGCCAAAAAAACAAAAATACACAATTCACAAAAGAGAGCCCCCACCCCCACCCCCACCCCCACCCCCACCCCCACCCCCAAAAACAAAAAGAAAGAGAATATATATATATATATATATATATATATATATATAGGTAGTGATCCCTAGCAAATGATTGTTATGGACACTATTCCAGTAAATCCATCTCCCACCTTCCAATGCGAAATCCAACACTTAGAAAACACACATGTCACTCCTCTTAGTAGAGGCGGGAGGAATGTCCTAAATACCCCCAGTGTAGTTAAATTTAGATAGCTTCAATGTATTTATTTGTAATGTAATTTATATTAATTAAATCAAATTGTATTACAATATGGAGTTTAAATTTTAAATAATCAAATTGTCACAATAATTGACAACGTTAAATTTTATTACTTAAAAAAAAATTTATATAAATAAATACATGGAATATAATTGACAATTTTAAATTTTATTACTTAAGAAATTATTTATAAAAATAAATATATTAAATATAGTTGACAATGTTAAATTTTATTACTAAAGAAAATAAGTACATTGAAACTATTTAAATTCAACTAAAGTGGAGGTATTTTAAAACATTCATCCTTCCTTCCTCTACTAAGAGTAGAGGCAGGTACTTAATTTTTTCCTCCTGCGTCTACTAAGAGTAGCGGCAAGTGTGTTTTCTGAGATTTGAATCTCGCATTGGACAGCGGGAGATGGATTTACTGGAATAGTGTCTATAACAACCATTTTGATAGGGACTCCGAGTCAAGAACAAATAAGAAATTTGTTATATTTATTATTTGGAGTTTTTATTATGTTTAATATAAAAGTAGTTGATGTGATTTAGGTATTTTATTTATTTGTTGGGATTTAGGACATTAATTAGTGATTATGAATTATTAATAAAGGTATTTTAGTCATTTAATACTTTTATTATTTCTCAATTAATATTTGGGTTTGGAGTCTCTTTAAATAGTGATGTAATCTCCACAAGTTATTTTAGATTACAGAATATTGATATTGAAATTGATTATTTCATTCATACCATAGAGGTATTTTATCTATCATGGTGTTCATACGTGGAGTGAATACACTTGAGAGATCCTAGTGGTCTAAACGTGGAGTTTAAATCCTAGTTTATTTTTCGTTAATTCTTCAGCTTAGATATGTCCTGCATCATTTTTTGATATCAGAGCTTAAGATTTCTCCATTAATTTTTAATTTTTGAGAGATCTTGGGTTGTCAAAAAAAAAAATTGTTCATCACTGTCGGAGTTACTGTTCATCGTGTGATTACTGTTCACCGAAGAAAAAAGAAAGAAAACCTTGCCTTGCTGCTTTGTTTCTTGCCCATTGTCTAAAGAGGGCTGCTTGTGGCTGCTGCTGATGGTTGTGGTAATAAGAAAACATGGTAACCCTAATCTTATAAATATCTTTCCAAAATTGCAGTTTACACCCCATAAATTTCTTACCTTTTCAATTTTAGTCTCGTAGTTTATACACTTTTCACTTGTACCATTTTCATCCTTTCTAAATCAGCCCCTACACTTTCTGAATTCATACTTTAGCCCCTATTTTTTATCTTCTTTTCAGTTAGGCCCTTAAAGCTATCAAACAAACAAGTTTTATTTTATTTATTTATTATTTTATAACTCATTGTCCCAAACACCCAATGTCTCAAGCCACTAAAGAATTGATTGCCGAAACAAAAGAGTATATTTGGTTTCTTGCCAATGAAAATGACCGAATATACTACTTTATTAATATATGTGGTCATAGATATTTGAAACACAAGCTGGAAGAACTTAGATGGGATATGCTTGATGCACAAGATTACCTTAGAAAATTGGAACACCGATATCAAGATGAACAATCAAGATCAACAAAGGAAAGCTGAAGCAAGGAAACGTCAACAAGATAAAGCAAGAGAACTTCAAAAGGCTACACAGAGTGATTTCTATATGTTCTTCTTTAAAAGATGACATATCTTCTATAAAAGAATGCCTTACTTGCGGGCACATGTTCAAGCAGAGCAAGAGAGAAAAAGAGAATGTTCCAAATTTTGGGGCTACAGACAGTTTGACATGTCCATAAAAATTCTTTAAGTTTCAAAAGTTGAACCAGAGATTATGTATAGAGAACAAATTGAAAAAATCTCTAACGTTGTTTTTGAGTTGTTCGTTACCGAGGAAAAGACGATTCGAGAAGTTGATCCAATCCAAGTTGACGTTGTTGACTTCGTTGTTCCAGAAAGTTTCTTTTTAGCACCTTTGAATACAAAACCAAGGCTCTCATCAATTTTCTTTCAAAAAAAATTTGAGTCATACCGCGTGATGATGTTGTCAAATGTGTTTCAAGATGTTCTTCTGTTGCAAAGGAGTTTATTGTTTATTCTCCCATATTATAGAACTCGAGGTTAAGTTTTCTCCAACAAGAGGAGAATGATGGGGACTCCAAGTCAAGAACAAAGAAGAGATTTGTTATATTTATTATTTGGAGTTTTTATTATGTTTAACATAAAAGTAGTTGATGTGATTTATGTATTTTATTTATTAGTGGGGATTTAGGACATTAATTAGTTATTAGGAATTATAAATAAGGATATTTTAGTCGTTTAGTACTTTTATTATTTTCCAAGTAATATTAAGGTTTTGAGTCTCTTTAAATAGTGATGTAATTTCCACAAGTTATTTTAGAATACAAAATATTGATATTGAATTTGATTATTTCATTCATACCATAGAGGTATTTTATCTATCTTGGTGTTGATACGTGGAGTGGATACACTTGAGAGATCCTAGTGGTCTAAACGTGGAATTTAGATCCTATTTTCATTAATTCTTCATCTTAGATCTTAGTTTCAACAAGAGGAGAATGATGGGAACTCCAAGTCTAAGAACAAAGAAGAGATTTGTTATACTCCCTCCGTCCCAGGATAAAAGTCATGGTTCTTTTTGTGCATATTAAGAAAGAGGATAAAATGACAAAATTGTCCATATTTAAATTCTCATTTAATTGCATAGTTTTCCACATATTAATAGCGATACTCCATAAATATACATAGAAAATAAAAATATAACAATTAATAATAAGGGTATTATAGGCAAATTATTGTAAAAAATAAATCATTTAAAGTAAGTAGACATTTAACTTAGGACTACCTGAAATGGTAATAAAGACTTTTATCCTTGGACGGAGGGAGTATTTATTATTTGGAGTTTTTATTATGTTTAATATAAAAGTAGTTGATGTGATTTATATATTTTATTTATTAGTGGAGATTTAGGACATTATTTAGTTATTAGAAATTATTAATAAGGGTATTTTAGTCGTTTAGTACTTTTACTATTTTCAAAGTAATATTAGGGTTTTGAGTCTCTTTAAATAGTGATGTAATCCCCGCAAATTATTTTAGATTACAGAATATTGATATTCAAATTGATTACTTTGTTCATACTGTAAAGGTATTTTCCCATCTTGGTGTTGATACACAGAGTTATACACTTGAGAGATCCTAGTGGTTTAAACGTGAAGTTTATATCCTAGTTTATTTTTCGTTAATTCTTCATCTTAAATATGTCCTACATCACATTTGTTATGGATGTATATATACATATATATATATATATATATATGTATGTATAAAATAAAATATTTAAAATAAGAAAAACATGAACATCTCTATTTAAACCTTACCCCACAAGCCTAATCTCGATTTACAAGGAGTAATGTCGCTCTTAATGCACATGGCACACACCTCTTACAAGTCTAGGGTTATAAGCATTATACTTCATGAGACCACCCCTAAACTCTAAAAAGTTCCATTGCATTTTGTAAGCACCATATTTGAAGCAAGATTCTGAAGCACATTTAGAAATTGCAGTGTTATATATGATAGAGGGAGTTGCAACTGTCTTAATACATTATAGCCATTTTAATATACTAGGAAATATGACGATCTAAAAATGCCAAACAATAAACGAAGAGACTCTCTCCGAGTACTAGCTACTTACTAATTCCTCATCTTGTTGACGTCGTACTTCAGACTTATGGCGATTACGCTCCCTTAAAAGTTGCTGCAGCTTATTGAGATCATTTCCAAGAAGAACTTGAGCCAATTCAGGATCAGTCTGTGAGGGCAAACAAGGTTCATAATGAAGGAACATCATAGTTAGGGATAAAAAATGATTTAGACCAACAACATTGTACAATGAAGGAACAATCATATTAGGGTAGTAGTAAACTAATCGGAAAAGTATTTATACATATGCACTCCATAAACTAGATATTTATATTTAATCTTTTACACTATATGGGCACAAAATAAATCAACACTTAAACAGGCAGATTTCAAAACAGGAATCTAACTACTTTCATACGCTGAATATATTTCAAAAGTCATCATAGGCATGGGATGGTCAAGAGCGAAATGAGTAAATTTCTTTTAAAGAACAAGAGCTAATAGCTGCAATATTAGTGTAGCATCTTGCGCAAAGCAAAAAGGACCCCCTATATATAAAATCAGCAAGCAACAAGTGGTATGAGGGAACGCTTCCACATTCATCTCCTAGAGAGATGATACTTTTGTACATACATTATATATACACATCAATTGATGTAGTACAACAATTAAAAAGTCATAAAACTAGAAAAAAAATAAAAAGATTTATTTATGCCCATCTCCAAAGAAAAATCCGCTACCCCACAGAGTATCTCGAAGTCACTCCGCATACATCACTCGCTTCCAAAGACAGAGAGAGAACACAACTCACTCAAATATCAATAATCAACAGTCCAATGTATCGAGCTTGTGTAGATTACAACATATACTTAAAGGAGTCACCAGAGAATTGTTATTGCTTCGCGTATTGGGTACTGTCTTTCTGAACCATGGTTCAAGAACTAGATACCTTGTGTATTCTACCATATGTAACGTACTAGCGTTCCTCGTACCTAATTTTGTTCCTCATACCCAGTTGATCAATATTCCTGATAACCATCTTTAAGAGAGCAAACCCCTAATTTTATAGTAATCGGCTAAAATACCTAACTATATATTAAAAGTTCCTAATCAATACAAAAATTATAAATCCCCCCTATCAAAGAAAATAATTAATTACAACAATTTCCCTGAAAATAAACATAATTAAAACTCCATAAATACTGAAATTTCTTCTTGATTCTTGATTTGTAGTCCCCATCAACCATGTCAGGGAATCATATGGCTAATACCATTTTTCATTGATTTTAAAAATAATTAATTATAAAAAACAAATAAAAAAACGCAAGTTAGACTATCAAACATACATATTACTATGAGAAAAAGGTAGGATAGATCTGCAGAACTAACTTAGATATACATGTCACAAAGGATAAAAAGCCTCCATTTCAATATTTCAATTTCTCTTATAGCTCATAAAATATTTTAAAAGAATATAAAACAATAAACCCTTCCTTGAGCCAGGGAAATACCAAAAACCTGGATATAGATTTCATAAATTTATTCAACATTTTCAGCATTATCTGATAAAATGTAGAGAAATATCTCAGAAAAATCTAGCTATATATTCTACCTGAAACAATTGTGCCATCATATTAGAATCACGGCGGATATGCTGCTGGAATGCTGCTGGGTTAACTGCAGATCCATCTGGGTTGAACCTCAAGTCATTGTTGGATGCACTGAAATATTTAATAGTCACACCTTTCAGAATATAAATGCATGCCTCTCATTGGATATTAACAAACACAAGGAAGAAAAGGAATCCATTAAAATGAGAAACTAATACAGCGAGCATATAGGGAAGAGGAAAATTTAATAACATTATAAACCACTTAAAGCTTCCAGTGCACATTATAAAAAAGCTCAAATAACGAGAGGGCATCTATCATACATAATTTATATTTGGAAGAAGATATCACTAAAAAGAAAAGTAGTCATTCGACAAGCAGCAAGAACCAATTGATGCAAGTTCTCCCAATTGCTAATCAAAGATTTCTATATGACGGAACATATTTATGGCAGTTTGGAATGATAAGATAGACTGCATTGTCAGTAATTAGAATTACTTAATCGCCATTACCTTTAACTTTCTTAACGAAGCATTTTTGTACAACTTTTACTTAAATTAAAAAATAATAAATAAATAAGAGCTCCATTAACTTCACTTACAAGTCAGAGAAGGGATATGACTTAAAGGATGGAAGAGCCTAACTACATAAACAATTAAACATCTCCACCTACAACTTCCTCTTGCCAAAATTATTTCAATAGATTATGTTATAAATTACCTTTCTTTTCCCATTTTCTCTCGCTTGATATTTATTTTACATATATTCATGCAGGACCAAACCACTTCTTCAAATAAATCATCGTACTTCTAAACAGGTTCCTCCAAGCATTGCATTCATCAATTCTCCTGATTCAATCACTCCACCTCCAGGAAACTAATTAAAAATACATAGTCATTTTCATTCCTTTAGCTTTATATGGATGTTTATGGTTAAGAATCATCATAGAATATAATGCAATAAAACTAAATTTCAAAGAAATGTTTAGTTGTATGAACAAGTTGATTGTTTTAGAAATAATTAAATATAGACTTGATGTTTGAGCATTCCAATATTAAGTTAGAATTCGTATATTTGTGTAATTAGAGGTAGAACACAAATAAATGTCTGAGTTGATAAATTTAAATTTTTGGGACCTAAGACTATCACGAGTATGATGTTTTTGGAAGCAAATACCAAATACCAAAACACCGATACCAAACACAGTTAGCTAGGTAAATAGTAAATACGATAATAGTATACCATTTATTTCATCATAGACATGTTGCAACAGCATTATGACACAATTCAGATTTAAATTTACTAAACACCTATAAATCTTTGTCAATTAAATCTATCAAAAGGGTGAGCAATATCACATGACTTGGGCTACAAAATTCTAGCAGCCTTATTATAATTCTCCGGTTATATTGTGCAACATTTAGCTGATAATACTGAAAATAAGAAAAAATGAAATAGCAAATTATAATACCTAGAAGAAGAAGAATTTGAAACCATCATAACTAAATCTCCTTCAGATAAACCAAGAGCACTCAGTCTCTCAGTATTCCTCATCTCCTTCCCGTTGTACATCAGTTGTTGTCGCTGCAGTGGCACTTGAGTCTGCGTATTACATAAAACAAACACCGTAAATCTGCGTACTTACAAAAAAAAATACAGTCATAACTCATACGTGTATATATAGCTAGATATAGAGGGAGAAACAAGGAGAATTTGAATCTGACCTCAACCTCTAGCAGAGCTTTCAGATTTTCAACCTGTTTAATCGATCATAGATTTAGAGAACAAAATCAGATAATCAAAATCAAAAAATAACAACATCAATTTAGGATATTGAGTGATGATTGAAGTAATTACAGATTCGTCGCGATCGATTTCTAGGCTGATGATTTGTTCGTCGGCGGTCATTATAGTTAACTTCATCTTCTCGGTTATCCGATTCGAATTCGAACACTGTGTACAGTCTTATTTAGGTGAACCTCCTATTTTCTTGCTCCCAAAGCTTTTCTTATTTTCTTCAATATTTTGTTGACCTTTGTGCAATTAAAGGAGATATATAGACATAGAGTAAGAGAGAGAGAGATTTTGTATTTTTTTAAATTTCTGCGCTTTTTAACTCGAGTTTGGTTAGGTTAACGGTAAGTAACTGTGAGAAGAGGAAACGAGACGGCAATAATACCTTCTAAATATTTATGCCACTTTTTGCATTTTTACTTTTCAACCTTTTGGAATAAGAAAATGATAATTGCAACATCAAAATATATGCGATAAAATATAATAAATTAAGATAAAATTATTCTTAATTTTTACACATATACACATTTTTTATGTATTTTATTATGCACATATTTATTATTTTATATTGTCTATTTTATTTAATTAACATGATTTTTTTTGTTTTGTATGAGATAATGTTTTATTTATTTTGGTGGGCAAATAAAAATAATTATCCAGTTGTTAAATATAAAAATGGACCTTAGAAGATTACTATGTACAGATTGAAGTCAAAAAAGAAAAAATAAAAGAAAAGAAAATAAAAGGATTGAATTTTATTTATTTATCATTTGTTTTCCTTTTTATGTTAGTACTCGTAGCAGCATCTTGAAGTTTATTTTTTAGGACTATGTTTGTTTATCAGTATTATATTTGGGATAGAACTATTAATTTCAAGTGTCTTGTTTATTTTTAAATTTGAGTTTGGGACTATTAGTCCCAGAATTATAAAATAGCTTAGGATGAGAGATTATTTAATACCATATTCTACCTTGTATTATAATCCCTAGCATTTAGGATTAAAAATTGTTAAACAAAATTAACCTCAATTTTTTTTCTAAAATGACCATTATATACTGTAATTTCTGTTATTATTACTGGCAGCTTAAAACTTACTGGTTCTATAACAGACTGTAAACATGAATTTGATAATCTTAGGTTGAAAAGATAATAATTAAACTTTATTTATTGCATATGCAATATTTGGTCGGGTGATACTGAGATACTGTAAGGAGCCGACTATTTTTTAAAATTTTGTAGTATCTGAAAAGGGAGTATTAGAATCAATAATGGCATTTTTGGAAGCAACTGGTGTTGAGACAAGTTTGGAATTGAGAATGCCAGTAGTGGTTAGAAGATTTTGTATGTACCGGTGTTGGGACAGTAAAGTGCCAGAAGGATGGAAGGTAACCTCAATACCAAGAAAGTAATGCAACGAACCTAGATCCTTAAGGAAAATTCGGCACCCAATTTGCTTATCAATGACTGAATTAGAGATGTGGAGGACCTACATAGATGAGTAAATAAATTGTACCTAATGTGGTAGAGTAAATGAACATAGAATAATTATTTTTAGACTGACGGAAACCACTACAAGTAAGAAGGATGATACACACGAGAACTAGGCATGAGGTGTTTGTTTGAGCCCGTACAAGGACCGTTGAAATTTACATACGTTCTGGTTTAATGGGATCAACAAAGTTAAGAGGCTGCTACACAAAGACTGTCTCATTTAGGAACCCATGAAGAAAAGCATTGTTGACGTCAAGTTGTTTAAGTGACCAACCACGCTGAATGACATGACAAAAAATGAGACGAATGGTGGTTGGTTTAACAGCGGGGCTAAAGGTTTCTCCATAATGAATACCATAGCGTTGATGAAAACCTTTAGCCATGAGACAAGCTTTATAACGATCAATTGTACCATCAGATTTTCGTTTAATGCAAAAATCCACTTACAACCCACAACATTCATATTGGAAGTAGACGAAACAAGTGTCCATGTACTATTAATTTGAAGGGCCTCAAATTGTTTAGCCATGTCAAAGTGCCATTTGGGATTTTTAAGAGCCATTTTGACCGATGTAGGGTCACAGTTCGTTTGGAGTGTCATCGTAAGACCATGGGATGAGTCCGAACTGATCTGGGTTCCACCACTAAATTGGGTGAGGATTGATGTGAGTTATCATACGAGGCAAGAAAAAATGAGAATTATAATTTGGGTAGTATCAATGGCTGAGGAATGAAATTTATTTATGATATTTAATTTCTATATTCCTTCACCTTTTATTTCTAATATTTTATACACTCTCTCTCTCTCTCTCTCTCTAAAATTTAATGCTCTCTGTTTCAATATTAAAACTAATACTGTTTTAATATGTAAACTTGTTAATTATAAATATTATATACAATTCATACCAGTTAGCTTTTTAGAGAGAGGGAGTGACTTTGTGAATTGGGAGGGAAAATATTTTCTAGAAAGAGAAATAGAAAATTAAGTATTTTAGAAAGAGAATCAATATTTTAAGAAAAAAAAGTACAATTTTTTTTTAAAAAAATAGAGTGAAGTTGCAAGATTAAATCATTGTTTAATTTTATATTTTAAGACAAAGAATATAAAATATAAATTAATTATGAATTTTTTGAAGTTAATTTAAAATTTTAAGATAAAAATTTATTTAATGTTACGTAATATACTAATATTCATATTAATTTTAATAAATACTGTATGAACCAAGTTAACAGTTGGATCTAAGACCTTATTAATATTCATATTCTTATTATCTCTCGAAATGAATCAACGTTGTGAAAAAAAATCACCTTTTTTTTATTTTCAGGAAGCATAATACCCATCTATGTAAGTAATACCATATCGGCCAATTCAGGGGAAAAATGGATCCAACCCAGTTAATTGGTTTGGGCCTGTTTTTATTTTAAAAAATATGAATCAAAATTTTAACCAATCTAAATAATTTAAAGCAGTTAACCGATTCAAATAGTTTTAATTAATTTGATTTGTAAATCAAATTATGAGGTTTAATTAGAACCTGGGATGACATTTACTGATTTTTCACTTTTTTTTAGTTGAATATTTCTTTTGTAGTCATTAAAAAAAGGGCAAAGGGTCAAAAATGCCCTTGATGTTTATCCCGATGTCCCACTTGCACCTAAACTAATTTTTTTTCTTCCAAAAGTACCTTAACGTTACATTTTTTGGATTGTCCGTGCTTCATGCCGTTAACATAAGACAAACGGAGTTAAAATGTGGTGACGTGGCAGGCTTAAATATAAAATATATTCTAAATAAAACAATATATATCATTTAATCAAAACAAAAAATACTAAAATTCAAAATAAAAAAAGCATAACATATTTACATCATTTAATCAAAATACTAAAATTTAAATTATTTTGTTAACTAATCAAAACAACTAATTAAATAAAATAAGTTGTATAACATATTTACATCATTTAATCAAAATACTAAAATTTAAAACATAACATATTTATATCAAATACTAATTAAAAAAATACTAAAATACTAATTAAAAAAATACTGAAATACTAAAAAAAATCAAATTAAAAAAATACTAAAATTCAATTTATTTTGTTAATTAATCAAAACAACAAAAATTCAAATTACATCATTAAAATACTAAAATCATAATACTAAATACTAATTAATATAAAAAATTTTAATTACTAAAATCATAATACTAAATAATATTTTTAAACTATATAAAAATTTGATGATTAACAAAAATAATTTTGAATTTTAGTATTTTGATTAAATGATGTAAATATGTTATACAACTTATTTTATTTAATTAGTTGTTTTGATTAGTTAACAAAATAATTTAAATTTTATTATTTTGATTAAATGATGTAAATATGTTATGCTTTTTTTATTTTTTATTTTAGTAATTTTTGTTTTGATTAAATGATATATATTGTTTTATTTAGAATATGTTTTATATTTAGGCCTGCCACGTCATCACATTTTAATCTCGTTTGTCTTTTGTTAACGGCAGGGGCATGGGCGACCCAAAAAATGTAACGTTAAGGGTACGTTTAGAAAAAAAATTAGTTCAGGGTGCAAGTGGGATATTGGGGTAAAAGTCAGGGACATTTTTGACCCTTTGCCCATTAAACAAATCCAACATTACTTTATTCACACCAACCCTATGAACTTGTTAATTGCTTGATATGAATTTGGAGCATTCTTGTCTTATGAAGAATAAATAGATTAATTAACCGTTTCAAGTATGGGTTATATAAAAGTGGCGCAGTGGAAGCGTGGTGGGCCTATAATCCATAGGTTTCAGGATCGAAACCAGGCTTTGATATTATGTTTTTAACTTCTATTTTTTTCGACTCATTTATGAGAATGACTTATTTATTTAATTTATGTAGTTAGTTATAGTTTTATAAACTAGATACAAACCCGCGCGGTGGGTTTATTCATTTTGTTAATAATAAATTTATATATGCAATTAAAAAATTAAAATATAATAAGAAGATGGTAGATTGTTGTGCGATTATCAAATTTTAATAGCATATGTTATATAGTGTTGCATAAAAATTTTGTGCGCAAATACATATCCAAGTATATAATTAATCTGATCATAAACCCTAGAACATTACATAACAATTGTGTGTGTGTGTGTGTGTATATATATATATATATATTAATGTTTTGATAAAAATATTTATAATGTAACAAATATGGTTAAAAATAGGTAACTCTTTCATTCTAAAGCACTAACAAATATTTAGAAAGTGTCATGCACAATGTCATTGAATTGTTATATTGATATGATTGCTAGTGGTATATTTGAAGTCTGTTACATATTACACAAACCTCATCAAGCCTCAAATATCTAACACATGTACTTGATGCATTTTGAAGAGTCCATGTCTCGTATACGCTGACTTCCACCAGAATTCTAACATCCAAATGAAAGGGAAAACAGCGAAAGAATGTCTCAGTTTCGGTCCTCAGACATGAAGGGAAAACACATGTTACATGCGAAAACTGAAAAACACGAGAATTAATAATTATGTTGGACCTTTATATCAAACAAACACCATGTCCAAAAACATAACAGTATAGCACCGTGTCATACATAATACAATGTTATAGTTAAAGAACGAATACATTGTCTCATTAGTTTTTTTTTTATCAATTTTTGACAATTGTATAGGCACTCACAGTATTACCATAATGCCAACAAAATATATTAATGATGATGAAAATGATTTACCGGATGCTAGTATTTAACAAATCATGCAAAGTCACAATCCATATAATAGAATGCAAAAAATGAAGCCATAAATACAAACAACGTGGGATATAGTCCACAAAATGAAGCCATAGCCCCTCCCATTGAATGCACTGTCCCATAATCTGAAGGTCTTCATATAACTCCTTTGCACTTTCAACAGTATTTAGAATTGTAGGGCGCAAAATTTTGTTGTGCTAAGCAGAATAAAATTCATGATGCACCTGAAATAATGCAAGAAGCATGACAACAAAAATTTAACTCTGCCAAGAACTGCATACACCAAATTCATTGTCACATTACTATTGAACCATAGGTACCAGGATTATCACATTTAAACTTCTTCTAGTTTAGGTCTTCAATCTAGTTATATTTATTGAATGTGTGCAATATATTCACACAAACAAAAATTAGCACTTAAATGATCTTTTTAACAGTCGTTGCAATCTTATAAATATTTGCGACAGGAATCTGGACAATAGTGAGATATAAGAATTTAGACATACTTAATAGTTGATTTCAACATTGCATAAACTATCAACCAAATAAATAATTATCTTTCCACAACTCTTTTATAGCAAATAGTATTGCCCGAGATAAAAAAAAGTCTCACACTTAGCTAAAAATTCATGTGTTTGTTGGATTGAAAACTAACAGAACATAAAGGAATTTAGCTCCTATATTAAATAAAAACGAAAAGAATTAGAGTAAAACACATATGAAATGGACTTACATAGAATTTCAAATACTGTCATCCGAAAAATAAAAGACAAACCTATTATACTCTTATTTAAAAGTTTTTCAATGGTTATACATTAATATATATACACAAATAAAAAAATGAATATACATAAACTCTACCTAGTATATGTATTAACAAAATTTCGAGTTGAAGGTATAATAAAAACTAAACAATTTTGTAGCGGGTAGTGTTGAGAGTTTGTCGGTTTATTTTTGTCTTTACAACTGGAATTTGGCTCGATCGAGATAGCTTTGTAAATGTATATCATAGATTTACCTAAAAAGATTCAAATAGATTATAGTAAAAATTTTATGAGATATAATAATAAAATAATCAGGATTTACACTAATAATGAGCAGCAAAAAGATAATAGCCAGAAATAATCAAACCTTTCTACATTAAATTGTGAAAAACTTTATGGAAAACTACATTCTTTGTAGTATTGTATTTTTGTTCATCTTTGTCACAAATTAGTATTTTTACTCCACTCTTGCTTGTAACTCTTGATACTGCTACATACAATTAGTGATTAAAAATAGTGATTTTAGGAGATAATAATTAAATTATAAAGGATAATATCAGAACAGTTGACATTACCAAAACAGTTTAGATTTGTAGTGATTTAGTAGATTATAAATTTAAAATATTATTATGGAATTAAAAAAGTAGTGATTTTAAAATATAATAATTAATTTAGTAATGATAATATTAGAACAGTTAACATTATCAGAACAGTTTAGATTTTGTAGTGATTTAGGAGATTATAAAATCAAAATAATAATAATAATATAAAAACCGTTTAGATTGAGAAAATAGTGATTTATGAGATTATAAAATAAACATAGTAAGTTATGATTGATATTATTTGTTATTTTAATATTGTTTTAAATGTTTTAAACTGTATAACATATTATGTTGTAATATAATTATAAATGGTATAATATTATGCAGTAATATAATTAAATTAGTAATGATAATATCCGCACAATTTAGATAGATAGTTATTTTGTTATATACGTGTATTATAATATTATACCATACATGTATGATATAATGTATGGTATAATTATGAATAATATAATAATAGAAAAGTAATAATTTTAGGATATAATTGTTTTAAACTGTATAATATTATGTTGTAATATAATTATAATGGGATGCACATTAATTATACAAAATATTTGTTACAATGTGGAAAATGCACATGTCATTCAATGGTGCTATGTACTGCAATTTAGTATAAATAATAAATAACAGATAATAGATAATAAATAATAAATAAATTCCATTCAAAATCTTACCACATCAGCACAGCCTCATATGAGCTCACGTAAATTGTTCATTCCATTTTAATAAAATAATTAAACAAATTTCAAGTTTCATGACAAAATTAATTATACTTCCAGTATCCCATAAAAAAACCCAGTTTAGATTCTTTTACTAATCAATTAGTGAAAATTACAATTTCAATTCATGTAAATTAATTTGATAATGTAATAGTTTATTTATTGAACTACTTTAAAAAATATCAGTTACTACAAAAATATTATTTTAAAGATAAAAATAAATATTCACATGAATTTTAAAATTTTAAAAATTAACTATAATGAAAGTTAAATAGACTCATTTTGTTAAACAGAAGAGTATATACGAAAGAAAAATGTTAATAAATTCTATATATGAAAAAATTATATACAACTTACGTGTAAGTTCCATTAGCTAGCTCAATTAATGCTTGAACTGCCAACCTATTATACTCTTATTTAAAAGTTTTCAATGGTTATACATGAATATATATACACAAACAAAAAAATGAATATACATAAACTCTACTCAGTATATGTATTAACAAAATTTCGAGTTGAATGTATAATAAAAACTAAACAATTTTGTAGGGGGTAGTGTTGAGAGTTTGCCGGTTTATTTTTGTCTTTGCAACTGAAATTTGGCTCGATCGAGATAGCTCTGTAATGCATATCATAGATTTACCTAAAAAGATTCAAATAGATTATAGTAAAAATTTCATGAGATATAATAATAAAATAATTACGATTTACACTAATAATGAGCAGCAAAAAGATAATAGCCAGAAACAGTAAAACTTTTCTACATTAATTTGTGAAAAACTTTCTGAAAAATTACATTCTTTGTAGTATTGTATTTTTATCCATCTTTGTCGCAAATTAGAATTTTTACTCCACTCTTGCTTGTAACTCTTGATACTGCTACATACAATTGGTGATTAAAAAATAGTGATTTTAGTAGATAATAATTAAATTAGAAAGGATAATACCAGAACAGTTGATATTACCAAAATAATTTAGATTTGTAGTGATTTAGTGGATTATAAATTTAAAATATTATTTTAGAATTAAAAAAGTAGTGATTTTAAAATATAATAATTAATTTAGTAATGATAATATTAGAACAGTTAACATTATCAGAACAGTTTAGATTTTGTAGTGATTTAGGGGATTATAAAATCAAAATAATAATAATAATAATAATATAAAAACCGTTTAGATTGAAAAAATAGTGATTTATGAGATTATAAAATAAACATAGTAAATTATGATTGATATTATTTGTTATTTTAATATTGTTTTAAACTGTATAATATATTATGTTGTAATATAATTATAAATAGTATAATATTATGCTGTAATATAATTAAATTAGTAATGATAATATCCGCACAGTTTAGATAGGTAGTTATTTTGTTATATACGTGTATTATAATATTATACCATACATGTATGATATAATGTATGGTATAATTATGAATAGTATAATATTAGAAAAATAGTGATTTTAGGATATAATTGTTTTAAACTGTATAATATTATGTTGTAATATAATTATAAATTGTATAATATTATGTTGTAATATAATTATAATGGGATGCACATTAATTATATAGAACATGTGTTATAATGTGGGAAAGGAACATGTCATTCAATGGTGCTATGTACTACAATTTAGTATAGATAATAGATAACAGATAATAGATAATAAATAATAAATAGATTCCATTCAAAATCTTACCACATCAGCACAGCCTCATATGAGCTCACGTAAATTGTTCATTCTATTTTAATAAAATAATTAAACCAATTTCAAGTTTCATGACAAAATTAATTATAGTTCCAGTATCCCATAAAAAACATAGTTTAGATTCTTTTACTAATCAATTAGTGAAAATTACAATTTCAATTCATGTAAATTAGCGTGGTTCAAATAATTGGAAGAATTTTTGGAAGCTAATAGATTGAAGTTTTAAAATGAATATGGAAATAATTTTTAATTGCATGGAACTATGAAAGTAATTAATTAATCATAGAATAAATTTATTAGGCACATGAAAAGTAGGTAAAATAAATAAAAGTCTAATATTAAAGGAAACTTACTTTTCAAATAATTAAAACTAATTTTTTATAAAAAGCAAGTTGGCTCTATCGTGTTTAAATTAATCCAATCTGGTTGTTGCCTAATAGAGTTATCTAATTAATGGATCCTAAAATATAACGTGGTTGTTGATAATATCTATAAAATAAGGTGATCAGTATATATATCAAACTAATTGTCAAGGGTATTTTTGTCAAGGTCAATAAGAAGCATTAATTAGGATGGACATGTATTGAATTTGTAAAAGGACATGTGTCAATATATTGTGCCATGTACTGTGATTTAGTATATATTAAATACAAATCTGCGCTTTGCGACGGGATTATTCATTTTGTTAATAATAAATTTATACATGCAATTAATAAATTAAAATATAATAAGAAGATGGTAGATTGTTGTGCGATTATCAAATTTTAATAGCATATGTTATATAGTGTTGCATAAAAATTTTATGCGCAAATACATATCCAAGTATATAATTAATCTGATCACTAAACCCTAGAACATTACATAACAGTTATGTGTGTGTGTGTGTGTGTGTGTATATATATATATATATATATATATATATATATATATATATATATATATACGGTCAGGATCAAGAGTATTCTCCTTAAATAGCATTTCTCCTTAAATAGCATTCTTTTATTAAAACTACGTCGTTTTGGAGGGACGCGGTGACATTTTTGTAAATACGCGGTGACATTATATTTACAAAAATGTCACCGCGTCCCTCCAAAATGACGTAGTTTTAATAAAGAATACTATTTAAGTAGGAATGCTATTTAAGGAGAATGCTCTTGATCCTTACCGTATATATATATATATATATATATATATATATATATATATATATATCAATGTCTTGATAAAAATGTTTATAATGTAACCAATATGGTTAAAAATAGGTAACTCTTTCATTCTAAAGCACTAACAAATATTTAGAAAGTGTCATGCACAATGTCATCGAATTGTTATATTGATATGATTGCTAGTGGTATATTTGAAGTTTGTTACACATTACACAAACATCACCAAACCTCAAATATCTGACACATGTACTTGATACATTTTGAAGATCTATATCTCGTATATGCTTACTTGCACCAGAATTCTAACATCCAAACGAAAGGAAAAACAGCGAAAGAATGTCTCAGTTTCAGTCCTCAGACATGAAGGGAAAGCACATGTTACATGCAAAAACTGAAAAATACGAGAATTAATAATTATGTTGGATCTTCATATCAAACAAACACCATGTCCAAAAAACATAGCAGTATAGCATCGTGTCATACATAACACAAAGTTATAGTTAAAGAACGAATACATTGCCTCATTAGTTTTTTTGTCAATTTTTGACAATTGTATAGGCACTCACAGTATTACCATAATACAAAAAAAAAATATTAATGATGATGAAAATGATTTACCGGATGCTAGTACTTAACAAAACATGCAAAGCCACAATCCATATAATAGAATGCAATAAATGAAGAAGTCATAAATATAAACACCGTGGGATATAGTCCCCAAAATGAAGCCATAGCCCCTCCCATTGAATGCATTATCTCATAATCTGAAGGTTTTCATATAACTCCTTTGCACTTTCAACAGTATTTAGAATTGTAGGGCGCAAAATTTTGTTGTGCTAAGCAGAATAAAATCCATGATGCACCTGAAATAATGCAAGAAGCATGAGAACAAAAATTTAACTCTACCAATAACTGCATACACCAAATTCATTGTCACATTACCATTGAATCATAGGTACCATAATTATCACATTTAAGCTTCTTCCAGTTTTGATCTTTTTAACAATCGTTGCAATTTTATAAATATTTACGACAGGAATCTGGACAATAGTGAGATATAAGAATTTAGACATACTTAATAGTTGATTTCAACATTGCCTAAACTATCAATCAAATAAATAATTATCTTTCCACAACTCTTTTATAGGAAATAGTATTGTCCGAGATAAAAAAGTCTCACACTTAGCTAAAAATTCATGTGTTTGTCGGATTAAAAACTAACAGAACATAAAGAAATTTAGCTCCTATATTAAATAAAAACGAAAAGAATTAGTGTAAAACACATACGAAATAGACTTAGATAGAATTTCAAATACTGTCATCCAAAAAGTAAAAGACAAACCTATTATACTCTTATTTAAAAGTTTTTTCAATGGTTATACATGAATATATATACACAGACAAAAAAATGAATATACATAAACTCTACTCAGTACATGTATTAACAAAATTTCGAGTTGAATATATAATAAAAACTAAACAATTTTGTAAGGGGTAGTGTTGAGAGTTTGCCTGTTTATTTTTGTCTTTAAACTGGAATTTGGCTCGATCGAGATAGCTTTGTAAATGCATATCATAGATTTACCTAAAAAGATTCAAATAGATTATAGTAAAAATTTTATGAGATATAATACTAAAATAATCAGGGTTTGCACTAATAATGAGCAGCAAAAAGATAATAGCCAGAAACAGTCAAACCTTTCTATATTAAATTGTGAAAAACTTTATGAAAAACTACTTTCTTTGTAGTATTGTATGTTTGTCCATCTTTGTCACAAATTAGTATTTTTACTCCACAAATTAGCACCCGACAAAGTATGTCAGCACTACCCGACATTGTAGATGTGACGCCCCCAAAATAGGTATACAACACCCATTCTGAGTCACCAAATACATGGTACAAAAAACAAACTACAACTTCAATAATACAATTATCGTGCAAAATACGACAACATATACTATGAGTTTAAATACAAATATTGTCTTCAAGATAATATCCACACTCAAATAAGTCCTCATTATAATTATTCAAATACTATTTTACAGAAATAGTGAGGACTGCTAAAACATCTTTCTAGAACCATCACTCCATATCCCGACTAGATCCTGCTATGTTCTCACCTCCTGAGAAGAAAAATAGAACAAAAAGGAAAAGGGTGAGCTCAACTAGCCCAGTAAAGAATATTATGACTAAGATAATATACAACAAATTATCATTAGTATTCAACAGAGAAAAATCTGATAGAATATAATCGACAACAAGTTTTAGATCAACAACTGCAGCGGAAACAGCAAGCCATTAGAAGAGTCAAGTAGAGAATGAATTCTACTATCTTCTAAAATTTAAAAGTCCATCATCAATATTTTATCCCTATAATATCAATTAATAATCATCTTTAACTAAATATTTATCTTTGCACTACATGCCAAAGATATTCATTTGTATCACCAGTCGGTCATGTTCATCTCAACACCTGTTCATCTTTGCACTACGGGCCAAAGATATTCATCAGTTAATCATTCATCTTTGCACCACAGGCCAAAGATATTCCGTAATATCATCATTTAGGACTGAGGATGATGAAAAATATCTTAAAGAAAATGAATCCAGTGAGACAGAAGGACAAATAGTAGGGATTCATATAACAGTTTATCTAAGATCAATAATACTTCATAATAATCAATTATGAAGCATAATTCAAAAATAAAGATCAAAACATGGATACAATCAAAGATAGTAACCATAATAGATATCTTGGACAAAAAGGAAAAATTTTATTTTTCGGTGAATAGTGCCGTATTCGTGAATAGTGCCATATACGTGAATAGTAACGTACACGTGAATAGTAACCCCGACACAAAAAGTTCTGAATTTGATAAAAAGTTTATATCAATATTTCGGCATAATGATATCGAAGAAAATATCATTTAAGAAGAAGATAATATCCCTTACCTCAAAATATCTGTACTTCTGGTCGGAATACCGGTATAAGGCTGAAAGAAACTTGCTCTGATGAATAGAAACTCTCAAAGTATCTAAATACTCACAAAATACACTCAATAATCTAGAGAGAGAAAGAGAAAAAACTTGTTTCTGGTGTGATGTTTAATTCTAACTTAGCCCTCTATTTATAGAAAAATATTAGCACACCGAAGCAGACTTAGCCTGCAACCTGATGGCTTTACCTGCTACTATTCAAGCCTACCACATTTGAATAAAAATCTCAGCACATTTCTTCACCAACCAAGAGTGGGGCCCACCAATTCTAGAATTTTCTACCAAAATGATAAACTCCGAAAATTTAACAATTTCTGAACCAGTCATCTCGAAAAATTCATAATAAATCATACGTTCATTTTTCACGGTTCAAAACTTATGGACATATACTCAACTTATATATGTATAACATATCCAAAAATTACCACGATCCAACGGTCGGATTAAAAATTATAACCCCCGCAAAATATCTCAAAAACCCTAATTTTTAATACCTCCATTCCGACAAAAATACTGATAAAAACCTCAACATTAACTCCTTCATTTTTAACCACAAAAATATATCCCTCATTTACATCCACATAAAATAAATATTTCCTTATCATATGAATCAATAATTAATTATTCACAAATAATATTACAGAATCACATTTATGACAACCAGGCCGTTCCCAGGAAAGAGGGGGCTTTCCAATAAGAATTTCTCCTTACTGGCGCGCAATTAGATGACCAAACCTCTCCTTAGACAGAACTTTCTAGACATTGTCAATAATGTTATCTAATAATATTATTCAAATAATATGAATTATTGATCTGATAATGGGAAATACTGTGCAGTGACAATTATTGAAACGACAATAATATAAAATATCAATGCAATAATTATTGAATCAAAAAAATAAAATATTGAACAGTAACTACTATAACAATTATTGAGTAGTGCCTTCCTTCGTAAGAATAAATAATTGGTACAATACCGTGTGCTACTGTATTTTAACCAGTAGGTATTCTAACAGTATTAACGGTAACAACTACGCCATTAATTATAAACAACTTATACTTGTCGTTTTCTTCATCCAATAGCTTTCCGTTATGGGGCCCACACAAGGCTGCGTCGTCGTACGAATATTCTCCGACAGCAAGAATATTCCACGACCAAACGAATATTCACCGACCAAAAATGAATATTTTATAACCACTTGCTTATTTAAAATATTTGCGCATTTTACCCATAACTAATCACATTAATCAAATCAACCCTTTCTATTCCAAAATAATAAATAGAGGAAATTTAATTTCATTTATTAATAAGTTGGGGTCTTACAACCTCCCCTTCTTATGAAATTTCGTCCTCGAAATTGACGTGCATACCTGGTGTTTCGAAAAGGTGAGGATACCTCGCTTTCATTTCTGGTTCCAACTCCCAGGTCATTTCTTTAATAGCATGGTTTTTCCACAAAACCTTAACTTGTGGTATAACCTTCGTGCGTAGAACATGCTCTTTCCTATCCAAGATCTTAACAGGTACCTCATCGTACGTTAAATCTTCGGTTATCTCGTCTGGTTCTAACTCAATTATGTGGTTCGGATGTTTCACATATTTACGAAGCACAGATATGTGAAAAATATTATGAACACGAGACATGCTTGGAGGTAATGCGAGTCTATAGGCCACATTTCCTATTCGGTTAAGAATCTCAAATGGACCGACAAATCGTGGATTGAGCTTTTCTCTCTTCCCAAATCTTGTAACTCTTTTTCATGGTGCAACACGTAACAATACATGATCCCCAATATTGAATTCTACATCCTTTCGATGAAGATCCGCATAACTCTTTTGTCGATCCTGTGCCGTTTGTATACGTTGTTGAATTGTTTGGATCTTCTCTGTAGTTATGCGTACCAATTCTGGTCCCAACAATGTTGCTTCACCCACCTCGTCCCAGCATACTGGAGAACGACACTTTCGTCCATATAAGGCTTCAAATGGAGCCATACCTATACTTGCCTGATAACTGTTGTTGTAGGAGAATTTCACCAGTGGCAAGTACTTATCCCAACTTCTTTTGAAATCTAGAACACAGAGTCTTACTAGATCTTCAAGAGTTTAAATAGTCATCTCTGATTGTACGTCCGTTTGAGGATGGTATGCTGAACTAAATCGTAAATCCG
Source organism: Panax notoginseng (assembly GCA_016801055.1). Classification (NCBI taxonomy): domain Eukaryota; kingdom Viridiplantae; phylum Streptophyta; class Magnoliopsida; order Apiales; family Araliaceae; genus Panax; species Panax notoginseng. The sequence continues at coordinate 23,415,511 of CM029018.1, read as the reverse complement.
TGCCCATAGCTTTCTGCAAGCTAACCTAAAATTGTGAAGTGAATCTTGGGTCAAGATCCGAAACTATGGATACTGGCATGCCATGCAATCTCACAATCTCATTCACGTACATACTAGCAAGACGTTCAAGGGAATAAGTCTCACGTATAGGCAAGAAATAAGCAGACTTGGTTAATCTATCAACAATGACCCAAATCGCATCTATGCCTTGAGAAACCTTGGGAAGACCTGTAACGAAATCCATGGTAATGTGTTCCCACTTCCATTTCGGGATCTCAAGTGGTTGCAATGGACCCTTTGACACTTAATGCTCCGTCTTTACACGTTGACAAGTTAAACACCTCGAGATAAACTCCGCGATCTCTCTTTTCATATTGCTCCACCAAAATGTATGTCGAAGATCGTGATACATTTTGGTACTCCCAGGATGGATTGCAAACAGTGTGTTGTGTGCCTCCATCATTATTCTATGCTTCTAGTCAAAATCGTTAGGAACACAAAGTCTGGAGTTGACTCGAAGTATTCCTTCTTCATCGATTCTTGCTTCTGGAATAGCACCTTCTTGCACTTTCTTCTTCATACGCATCAGCTCTATGTCCGTAGCTTGAGCGGCTTTAACTTTATCAATTAAAGTCGGTTCTACTCGTATATTTGATATCATCATGTGGGTACTTGGAGCCTTCATCTCTATCTCCATCCTTTACAAATCTACAAAATGGGCCTTTGTGTTAACACCATTGCACTCGTACCCGCGTATGATTTTCTACTCAATGCTTCAGCTAATACGTTCGCTTTTCCAAGATGATATTAGATGGTATGATCGTAATCTTTCAACAGCTCAAGCCAACGTCGTTGCCGCATGTTGAGTTCCTTTTGGGTGAAGAAATATTTGAGGCTTTTATGATCCGTATAGATATCCACTTTCTCCCCATACAGGTAGTGTCTCCAAATCTTCAACGCAAAAACGACTGCTGCCAACTCCAAATTATGAGTAGGATAATTCCTCTCATATTCTTTGAGTTGTCGCGAGGCATAGGCTATGACTTTCCCATGTTGCATGAGAACACATCCTAATCCTTTGCTTGAAGCATCGCTGTAGATAACAAATCCATCCGAACCAGATGGTATTGTCAGAACAGGTGTCGAAATGAGTCTCCTCTTGAGTTCTTGAAAACTCTTTTCACAATCCTCGCTCCAACTGAATTTTGTATCCTTCCGAGTCAGCTGAGTTAACGGAGTAGCGATTCTAGAAAATCCTTCCACGAATCTCCGATAATACCCAGCTAAGCCCAGAAAGCTACGTACTTCGGTCACCGACTTCGGTTGCTCCCAACTTTGTATGGCTTCAATCTTCGCCGAGTCGACAGATACTCCATGTTTTGACACCACGTGCCCAAGGAATGCTACTTTCTCAAGCCAGAACTCGCATTTCTTCAATTTGGCATATAGCTTATTTTCACGAAGTCTTTGCAATACCAGCTTCAAATGGCGCTCATGATCTTCACGACTTTTAGAATAGATGAGATGTCATCAATAAAGACAACAACGAACTGATCTAAATATTCTTTGAATACACAGTTCATCATATCCATGAAAGCAGCAGGAGCATTAGTCAATCCAAAAGACATGACTAAGAATTTATAATACCCGTACCTAGTTCTGAAGGTAGTCTTTGGAATATCCTCAGTTTTAATCTTCAGCTGATGATATCCAGAACGAAGATCGATCTTTGAAAAGAATTGTGCTCCTTGCAACTGGTCAAACAGGTCATCAATGCGAGGTAGCGGATACCTATTCTTGATGGTGACATGGTTCAATTCCCTATAGTCGATACAAAGTCGCATATTCCCGTCTTTCTTCTTTACGAATAAAACAAGAGCACCCCAAGGAGATGTACTAGGACGAATAAAACCGATGTCTAATAACTCCTATAATTGGACTTTTAACTCCTGAAGTTCAATAGGAGCCATTCGATATAGGGTTTTAGAAATAGGCTTTGTACCGGGTTCAAGGTCAATAAAGAATTCAACTTCACGTTCTGGGAGTAGACCAGGAAGTTCTTCAGGAAATACATCGGGAAATTCTCTAACAATAGAAATATTATTCAAATCTGACTTGTCTTTGCTCAAATCCATAACATGGGCTAAGAAAGCTTGACATTCGTTTTTCAATAAACGAATAGCTTTGTGGCTTGATATGACAGTGACTGATTTTAGTGGTTTAGTAGTTTGAATTCGTATGACAGGTTGGTTAGGAATATGAAAACTAACAACCTTACGAAAACAATCAATTTTAGCATGATGAGTGGTTAACCAATCAATTCTTAAAATCACATCAAAAGCAAGTATCTTTAAAGAGATAAGATCAACAGGTAATGTGATAGTGCCAACTTGGATCATAGAAGATTTATAAACTGTAGATGTAACGAAGGTTTCACCCAACGAAGTTTCAACAGATAAGTCAAAGTCTAATTTCTCTGGAGTGAAGTTTAAACGTTGAGCACAAGTAGGAGAGATAAAAGAATAGGTAGAACAGGTATCTAATAAGGTATAAACTTCGCAAGAGTTTATGATTAGCTTACCCGTGATCACCTCGTTCGGGTTCCTCACGTTTTGGCCAGTCACGACAAACGCTCTTTCAGGAACCGCTGATTTCGACTTATCCGGGACAGCCCTTGGAGTCACCATCCCCGTTGAACTTGGTTTTTCTACAGAACAATCCCGAGCTATGTGACCTTCCTTTCCACAGTTGTAACATACCTTGGATTGTTGTGGACAGTTTGGACTGATATGTCCCTCTTTCCCGCATTTGTAACATCTAACTGGAGGTCGTTCTCCTCCCCTAGAATTTGTTGTTGGTGCTGGTGCAGCTGCTGATGTCTTTCCGTCATTGTTGAATCTCCTCTTTCTGAAATTTTCACTTGACTCACCTCTCCTATTATCATGGCCATGATGACCACCCAAGTGGTTACCGCCTTTGTTCGTATTTTTCCCTCCTCGTTGGTTATCATCGTTCTGATGACTGCTGTCACCGGTATGACCCTGGTTGTGGTCCCTCAGTTGCACATACTCATTATCTCGCTCTAATAATTGAGCCCTGTTTACAACATCTGAATATAAAGAAAATTTATGAGAGATAAGATATTGCCGAATCTCGGGTTTTAGACCTCTTAGAAACATCCTTGTCATTCGTTCCTTATTTTCGACCAAATGAGGTGCAAACCTGGATAACTCTGCAAACTTCGCCTCGTACTGGGACACCGTCATGTTGTTTTGTTCCAGTCTGATAAACTCCACCTCCTTCATATAACGAATACTTTCAGGAAAGTACTTGTCATTGAATAATTTCTGAAATATTTCCCAGGACATGTTGAGTGCGTCAGGCTGGGTACGCTTCACAGACTCCCACCAGTAGTCTGCCTCATCGCGGAACATAAAGGTGGCGAATGGAACCTTCTATTCCTCCGTGCATCCCAAGAAATCTAATATCTTGGTAATTTGATTGACCCACGTTTTCGTCATGATCGGATCCGGCTTTCCCTTAAATTCTGGTGGTCCCAATTCTTTGAACTGCTTGGCTGTGACAAACCGCGCATTGTTATCATTTCCACCCGTATTCTGCACACGAGTCTCCCTCGTCTGATTTTGCATGAACTGCAAAAAGCTCCGAAACATTCCATCATTCGTAGTTTGCTCGGTAACGTTGTTTACAGGAGGAATATTTCCTTCCTGTTACACGTTCCCCTGGGTGGTGATCAAAGGTGTCTCCACGGTCTGATTTACTCCATTATTAACGTTCTCAGCTGCCATTCTTAAATACTGCCATAAAACAAGGGTTAATAGTTATGTCATATACTATCCCTATACTCTGACCGACAAAATAAACACCAAATAAACTTAGTCAGGTCATACTAGCGAAGGAATTCCCCGTCTCTCCCCTCCTAGTTCTTGTCTCACATCTCAGCCAGGGATCATATCCCTAAGCTCTGATACCAACTGTGACGCCCCCAAAATAGGTATACAACACCCATTTTGAGTCGCCAAATACATGGTACAAAAAGCAAACTACAACTTCAATAATACAATTGTCGTGCAAAATACGATAACACATACTGTGAGTTTAAATACAAATATTGTCTTCTAGACAATATCTACACTCAAATAAGTCCTCATTACAATTATTCAAACACTATTTTACAGAAATAGTGAGGACTGCTAAAACATCTTTCTAGAACCATCACTCCATACCCCGACTAGATCCTGCTATGTTCTCACCTCCTGAGAAGAAAAATAGAACAAAAAGGAAAAGGGTGAGCTCAACTAGCCCAGTAAAAAATATTATGACTAAGATAATATACAACAAATTATCATTAGTATTCAACAGAGAAAAATCTGATAGAATATAATCGACAACAAGTTTTAGATCAACAACTGCAGTGGAAACAACAAACCATTAGAAGAGTCAAGTAGAGAATGAATTCTACTATCTTCTAAGATTTAAAAGTCCATCAACAATATTTTATCCCTGTAATATCAATTAATAATCATCTTTAACTAAATATTTATCTTTGCACTACATGCCAAAGATATTCATTTGTATCACCAATCGGTCATGTTCATCTCAACACATGTTCATCTCAACACATGTTCATCTTTGTACTACGGGCCAAAGATATTCATCAGTTAATCATTCATCTTTGCACTACAGGCCAAAGATATTCCGTAATATCATCATTTAGGACTGAGGATGATGAAAAATATCTTAAAGAAAATGAATCCAGTGAGACAGAAGGACAAATAGTAGGGATTCATATAACAATTTATCTAAGGTCAATAATACTTCATAATAATCAATTGTGAAGCAGAATTCAAAAATAAAGATCAAAACATGGATACAATGAAAGATAGTAACCATAATAGATATCTTGGACAAAAAGAAAAAATTTTATTTTTCGGTTAATAGTGCCGTATTCGTGAATAGTGTCGTATACGTGAATAGTAACCCCGACACAAAATCTTTCAAATTTGATAAAAAAGTTTATATCAATATTTTGGCATAATGATATTGAAGAAAATATCATTTAAGAAGAAGATAATATCCCTTACCTCAAAATATCTGTACCTCTGGTCGGAATACCGGTATAAGGCTGAAAGAAACTTGGTCTGATGAATAGAAACTCTCAAAGTATCTAAATACTCACAAAATACGCTCAATAATCTAGAGAGAGAAAGAGAGAAAACTTGTTTCTGGTATGATTTTTAATTCTAACTTAGCCCTCTATTTATAGGAAAATGTTAGCACGCCGAAGCAGACTTAACCAGCAACCTGATGGCTTTACCTGCTACTATTCAAGCCTACCACATTTGAATAAAAATCTCAGCATATTTCTTCACCAACCAAGAGTGGGGCCCACCAATTCTAGAATTTTCCACCAAAATGATAAACTCCGAAAATTTAATAATTTCTGAACCAGTCATCTCGTAAAATTCATAATAAATCATACGTTCATTTTTAACGGTTCAAAATTTGTAGACATATACTCAACTTATATATGTATAACATATCTAAAAATTACCACGATCCAACGGTCGGATTAAAAATTATAACCCCCGCAAAATATCTCAAAAATCTTGATTTTTAATACCTCCATTCCGACAAAAATACTGATAAAAACCTCAACATTAACTCCTTCATTTTTAACCACAAAAATATATCCCTCATTTATATCCACGTAAAATAAATATTTCCTTATCATATGAATCAATAATTAATTATTCACAAATAATATTACAGAATCACATTTATGACAACCAGGCCGTTCCCAGGAAAGAGGGGGCTTTCCAATAAGAATTTCTCCTTACTGGCGCGCAATTAGATGACCAAACCTCTCCTTAGACAGAACTTTCTAGACATTGTCAATAATGTTATCTAATAATATTATTCAAATAATATGAATTATTGATCTGATAATGGAAAATACTGTGCAGTGACAATTATTGAAACAACAATAATATAAAATATCAATGCAGCAATTATTGAATCAATAAAATAAAATATTGAACAGTAACTACTGTAACAATTATTGAGTAGTGCCTTCCTTCGTAAGAATAAATAATTGGTGCAATACCGTGTGCTACTGTATTTTAACCACCAGGTATTCCAATAGTATTAACGGTAACAACTACGCCGTTAATTATAAACAACTTATACTTGTCGTTTTCTTCATCCAATCGATTTCCGTTATGGGGTCCACACAAGGCTGCGCCGTCGTACGAATATTCTCCGACAGCAAGAATATTCCACGACCAAACGAATATTCACTGACCAAAAATGAATATTTTATAACCACTTGCTTATTTGAAATCACATTAATCAAATCAACCCTTTCTATTCTAAAATAATAAATAGAGGAAATTTAATTTCATTTATTAATAAGTTGGGGTCTTACAGTAGATTGGAGTTAATCCGACAAAAACTTGTTCTTCTCAGACCGGAGTCCAATCCCCAAAACAATTTGGGTGGACAACTCTACTTTAATCACATTAACGTTTCAGAGAATTATATTCAAATCAATAAAATATTTTAACACGCGTCTAGCTGATACAATTGACATTGACAAAACTCTTAAACATTTTATGAATATCAGAACTCAACAACATTATCAGCATTCTAGAACACGTGTACAAATACAAAAGGTTTGCATAAGCTTGAAAAATAAATTCAATAGGAGTTTAAAAAAATATTTTGGTCAAGATAAATGAGATAATTAAAATTATTTTAATATTTTAATCATATGGAGAGAATTCTACCCATTTGACTTATTTATCTAATTTGTTATCATCAAAATAAAACTATAAGATTTGGAGACCTATCAATATATATATATATATATATATATATATATATATATATATATATATATATACTCCCTCCGTTTCAAAATTAAAAATACATTTTGTATATCATATAATAAAAACTATTAATTGCAAAATTTATTTCATTCCAAATTTTTATGAATCATACTAATTTAAAATTTTAATATGTCATCGTTTGACCTTAAAAATTAAATTATATCTCTAATTTTAAAATAGAAAAAATAAATATTAAAGAAGAATTCTTATTCCATGTTTACCTAATTTTATTTGTAGAACATCAAAGAATAACAATTCCTTCCCACACGAGAAACTTATACACTTTAACGTCTTGCTCGTATGTACATAAACGAGATTGTAAGACTGCATGGTATGCCAGTATCTATAGTTTCTGATCGAAACCCAAGATTCACTTCACGATTTTGGGTTAGTTTACAAAAAGCTATGGGCACGGATTTACGATTTAGTTCGGCATATCATCCTCAGACGGACGGACGAGTTATCGAGCAATTTTTCAAGTGTTCAAGTGTATAAATGTGGCGCAGTGGAAGCGTGGTGGGCCTATAATCCATAGGTTCCAGGATCGAAACCAGGCTTTGATATTATGTTTTTAACTTCTATTTTTTTGGACTCATTTATGAGAATGACTTATTTATTTAATTTATGTAGTTAGTTATAGTTTTATAAATTTTAAAACAAGTAAAACTCTTCAAGAAAACAAGTATATTGTTATAAAATGTCTAGATTCATAATATTATATGGATGTCTAGATACATGTAACTCCCATTGAGTATTAAAATGTATGACTCTTGAGTTTTATAACTTCCTAGTAGTATTGATGTTCTTATTTATATAAATAAGACAATTGTAAAGTAATTGATCATTTATGAGAATGACTTATTTATTTAATTTATGTAGTTAGTTATAGTTTTATAAATTTTAAAACAAGTAAAACTCTCCAAGAAAACAAGTATATTGTTATAAAATGTCTAGATTCATAATATTATATGGATGTCTAGATACATGTAACTCCCATTGAGTATTAAAATGTATGACTCTTGAGTTTTGTAACTTCCTAGTAATATTTGTAAGACCCCAACTTTTATAAATAAAGATGAATTTTCTATAAATATCATTTTTGAATATTATGGAGTTAAATTGATATAATGTTATAGTTGTGGGTAATATTTATAAATTTTGTAAAGTACGCAAGTTGTTATATAATATTCGATTGGTCGGGGAATATTCGTTTAACAGGGAATATTCGTACAACGACACAATCATTGGTGGACCCCACAACGAAATTATTGTCGGATTGAGAAAATGACAAAAATATTTTATTAAAAATAACGGCGGAAATTTTACCATTGTTACTGTTGAACTACTCGGTAGTAAAAGTACAGTAATACGTGTGGTTGCATAGTAGCACACGGTATTGATTATTAATGCTTATGTGAGAAGTCACTCAGTTTGATTCAATTATGGTCAGTTAATAATATGAATTATTTAGCGATAATGACGTTTTGTTTTATTCGTATTATTAACGTAATAAAACAGAAACATCTTTTTATATAAAACAGAATACTTTATTAAAGTTATTCTATAAATAGAATATATTATATTTTATTTAAAAGATTTTTCTTTAAATATGGACCGTCAGATTAAAGTAATCAATCTGGACCGTTCATGGATTAGTTACTATGCATTCTATTTTTTCTATAAATAGCAGCTCATTCCTTCATTATTTCTTACGAATTCACTGAACTCTAGAGAGAGAAACTATAGAGAGAAGCTATAGAGAGAGAGAAGAAGAGTATTCTGCTACTTAACTACTTCCTTATTTCAGCTCGTCTTTAAAACGGTAAGGGGTGTTATTCTTTCTTATTCATGAAGAGAACTGTTGTTATTCCATTTCTTATTATTCTGTTGGAATAACCTGTATACGCGGATCTACCCTATACTTGGTGACATTCTTCTATTATTCTGTTGGAACATCCTGTCTGTGTGTTTTACACCGGACCTGGTTCCGTTTTTATTATTATTCTGTTGGAACATCCTGTCTGTGTGTTTTACACCGGACCTGGTTCCGTTTTTATTATTATTCTGTTGGAACATCCTGTCTGTGTGTTTTACACCGGACCTGGTTCCGTCTTGTTATTATTCTGTTGGAACATCCTGTCTGTGTGTTTTACACCGGACCTGGTTCCATTATTTATTATTCTGTCGGAATATCCTGTCTGTGCGTTTACGCCGGACCTGGTTCCATTATTATTATTCTGTTAAGAATAACCTGACTGTGCGGTCTATCGCATGCATGGTGATTTCTTTTGTTATTCTATTTTTTATTATACTCAGTTGATTAAAACTTTGACTTCTATACTCCATGAAATTGGTGGAATATCCTTGATATTTGCGCTTCATCTAGTATCTATTCATGAAAATATTCTCCTGATCATTCTTGAAGTTTACTCCACAAAACAGTATCATGTTGACAATTTGGACGTTATTAATTCCTAGATAAACTATTTCTTGAACTTGTTTTATTGAATTCTTATATCATTGTCATCATCCTCATGTTTATAAAATGTTGAAAGTCATCTGTGGCCTGTAGTGCATAGATGGACTTGGTATGATTATGACCAGGAATTATTCGGTGTAATCATGACCGTAATGTTACAAATGATGTGGTTAAAGTCTCATTGGCCGTAGTGCAGTGATGGACAGTTGTTGGCATGATCATGACCATTAATGAATATACGAATATCCTTGGCCGTAGTGCAGGGGTGATTCGATGATGTGGATTATTTTATTAAGCTGAGTCTCAGCGATCACAGTGTTGGAAAACTTTTTAAATCATAAAAGATAGTAGAGTTTATTTTCTACTTGACTCTTTTAATGGATTGTTTGTTCCGCTGCAGTTAAACTTGATGTCTATTATATTTTATCAGTTTAACATTGTTGAAGGCTAATGATAATTTATTATTCATTATCTTAGTCATAATATTTCTTACTGGGCTAGTTGAGCTCACCCTTTCTTTCACTGTTCTCTTCAGGAAATGAGAACGTAGCTGGGGCAAGTCGGGGAACGGAGTGATGGTCCGAATGATAGTATTAGTTAGTAGTCCTCACTATTCTATGTAATGGTGTGTTAATAAATGTAATGAGGACTCCTTTTGAGTATGAAAACTCTCTAGAAGATAATATTTGTATTCAAACTCACAGTTTATGTTTTGTCGTATTGCACGACAGTTGTATTAGTAAGTTATATTTGTATTCTGTACTATGTATCTGACGACCCAAGATGGGTGATGTATACCTAATTTTGGGGGCGTCACAGTTGGTATCAGAGCTTAGGGATATGATCCCTGGCTAAGATGCGAGAATAGAACTAGGAGGGGAGAGACGGGGAATTCCTTCGCTAGTATGACCTACCTAAGTTTATTTGCATGGTATTTAATTGGTCGGTCTTAATATAAGGATAAAATATGACATATCAATTAATTTTTATTTTGTGGCAGTATCTGAAAATGGCATCTGAGAATGTTGAGAATAGCAATGGAGCACAGGCGACTGTTGATTCACCACATATCAATAATCAGGATAATGTGCATCAGGAAGGTGACAATCCTCATGCAAACAACAACACTGACCAAATGATGAATGATCAAATGTTCAGAGGCTTTATGCAATTCATGCAACAACAGGTGAAAGCGGCTCCTGTCCACAACGTAGGTGGAAATACTGGAAACTCTCTGGCGGTCACCGCTAAACAGTTTAAAGAGCTGGGACCACCGGAGTTTAAGGGAGAACCCAAACCACTTGTAGCTGAAACATGGATAAAGCAGATCACCAAAATATTTGATGTCTTGGGTTGGTCCGAGGAGCAAAAGGTTTCCTTTGCCGCCTTTATGTTGCGAGGAGAGGCAGATTACTGGTGGGAATCGATAAAGCGTACTCAACCTGCCGCACTGAAGATGTCTTGGGAGAAGTTCCAAGAGCTGTTTAACGATAAATACTTTTCCGAGAGTATTCGTCACATGAAAGAGGTGGAGTTCATCAAATTGGAGCAGAATAATATGACCGTGTCGCAGTACGAGGCAAAATTTGCGGAGTTATCCCGGTTTGCGTCCCACCTGGTGGATAACGAAGAAAGAATGACGCGGATGTTTTTAAGAGGTTTGAAGCCGGAGATACGTCAACACCTTGTTTCTCATAAATTGTGTTTGTATTCAGATGTTGTAAATAGGGCTCAGTTGGTGGAGCGCGATAACGAGACAACGCAACCAAAAGAGAGCAGCCGGCAAAATGATAATACCAGTGAGAGCAGTCATCGAAGCGGTGACAACAAGCGTGTAGGGAATCAACAGGCCAGAAATGGTAACCACTTCGGTGGTAATCAGGGCCAAAACAATAAGAATGGGCATTTCAAGAAGAGGAGATTCAACAATGATGGAAAGACGTCAGCACCAGCACCTGTCGTTAAGGAAGGAGAACGACCACCTATCATATGTTTCAAATACGGAGGGGAGGGGCACATCAGTCCAAACTGCGCGATGCCGTCCAAAGCATGTTATAATTGTGGAAGAGAAGGTCATTTAGCCCGATTTTGTTGTTTACCGAAGATAAATTCAGCTAAGATGGAGGCACCAAAGGCCGTCCCAAAAAAGTCAAAACCGGTTGTGCAAGGGAGAGCGTTTGTTGTGAACTCCCAGAAAGCAAGAAACCCGAATGAGGTCATCACGGGTAAGCTTATCATAAACTCTAACGAAGTCTATACTTTATTTGATACCGGTTCTACCCATTCTTTTATTTCTCCTCCTTGCGCTCATCGATTAAATTTGATTTCGGAGAAATTAGACTTTGACTTAGCAGTTGAAACTCCATTGGGAGAAACTTTCATTACATCCACAGTTTATAAGTCCTGTTTGGTTCAAGTTGGTACCCACACATTACCTGTCGATCTTATTTCATTAAAAATACTTGCATTTGACGTGATTCTAGGGATTGATTGGTTAACTACTTATCATGCAAAAATTAATTGTTTTCGTAAGGTTGTTAGCTTTCATATTCCTAATCGACCTATTATGCGAATTCAAGCAACCAAACCATTAAAATCAATCGCTGTCATCTCAAGCCATAAAGCTATTCGTTTATTGAAAAACGGATGTCAAGCTTTCTTAGCTCATGTCACAGATCTAAACAAAAATACGTCAGCTTTGAATGATATTTCTGTTGTTAATAAATTTCCTGACGTATTTCCCGAAGAACTTCCTGGCCTACCCCCAGAGAGTGAAATTGAATTTTGTATCGACCTTGAACCCGGTACAAAACCCATTTCCAAAGCCCCATATCGAATGGCTTCTATTAAACTTCAGGAGTTAAAGACCCAACTGCAGGAATTGTTAGACATTGGTTTTATTCGTCCTAGTACTTCTCCTTGGGGTGCTCCTGTTCTGTTCGTGAAGAAGAAAGATGGGAGTATGCGACTTTGTATTGATTATCGGGAGTTGAATCATGTCACCATCAAAAATAGGTACCCATTGCCACGTATTGATGACCTGTTTGACCAGTTGCAAGGAGCACAATTCTTTTCAAAGATCGATCTTCATTCTGGATATCATCAGCTGAAGGTTAGAACTGAGGATATTCCAAAGACTGCCTTCAGAACTCGGTATGGGCATTATGAATTCTTAGTTATGTCTTTTGGATTGACTAATGCTCCTGCTGCCTTCATGGATATGATGAACAGAGTATTTAAGGAATATTTGGATCACTTTGTGGTCGTCTTTATCGATGACATCCTTGTTTATTCCAAAAGCCGTGAAGATCATGAGCAACACTTGAGGCTGGTACTCCAAAAGCTTCGTGAATACAAGCTTTATGCCAAGTTGAAGAAATGCGAGTTCTGGCTGGAGGAGGTAACATTCCTTGGGCACGTAGTATCAAGTCGTGGAATATCGGTTGACCCGGCAAAGATTGAAGCTATTCAAAGCTGGGAGCAACCTAAATCAGTGACCGAAGTACGTAGCTTTCTTGGTTTAGCTGGTTATTATCGGAGATTCGTGGCAGGATTTTCTCGAATCGCTACTCCATTAACTCAGCTGACTCGGAAAGATACAAAGTTCGGTTGGAGCGAAGAATGTGAACAGAGTTTTCAAGAACTCAAGAGGAGACTCATTTCAGCACCTGTTCTAACAATACCATCGGGCTCGGAGGGATTTGTCATCTATAGTGATGCTTCGAGCAAAGGGTTGGGATGTGTTCTCATGCAACATGGAAAAGTCATAGCCTATGCATCAAGACAACTCAAGAAATATGAGATGAATTATCCTACTCATGATCTGGAGTTGACAGCTGTTGTCTTTGCACTTAAAATTTGGAGGCATTACTTGTATGGGGAGAAGGTGGAGATATTTACGGATCATAAAAGCCTCAAATATTTCTTCACTCAAAAGGAACTTAACATGCGACAACGACGTTGGCTTGAACTGTTGAAAGATTATGATCATACCATTCAATACCATCCTGGAAAAGCGAACGTGGTAGCTGACGCATTGAGTAGAAGATCATATGCAAGTACGAGTGCGATATTGTCAACACAAAGACCCATTTTGTGTGATTTGCAAAGGATGGAGATAGAGTTAAAGACTCCAGGGACCCATGTGATGATGACAAATATACGAGTAGAACCGACTTTAATCGATAAAGTTAAAGCTGCTCAAGCTACAGACCTGGAGCTGATGCGTATGAGGAAGAAAGTGCAAGAAGGTGCTATGCCGGAAGCAAGAATCGATGAAGAAGGAATACTTCGAGTCAACTCCAGACTTTGTGTTCCTAACAACCCTGATTTAAAGTATGAAATCATGATGGAGGCGCACAACACACCATTTGCAATCCATCCTGGAAGTACCAAAATGTATCATGATCTTCGTCATACATTTTGGTGGAGCAATATGAAGAGAGAGATAGCGTTGTTTATCTCAAGGTGTCTAACTTGTCAACGAGTCAAAGCGGAGCATCAAGTACCAAAAGGTCCATTGCAACCACTTGAAATTCCAGAATGGAAGTGGGAGCACATTACCATGGATTTCGTTACCGGTCTTCCTAGGGTTTCTCAAGGTATTGATGCGATTTGGGTCATTGTTGATAGATTGACCAAGTCTGCTCATTTCTTACCAATACGAGAAACTTATACACTTGAACGTCTTGCTCGTATGTACATAAACGAGATTGTAAGACTGCATGGTATGCCAGTATCCATAGTTTCTGACCGAGACCCAAGATTCACTTCACGATTTTGGGTTAGTTTACAAAAAGCTATTGGGACGGAGTTACGATTTAGTTCAGCATATCATCCTCAGACGGACGGACAATCAGAGAGGACTATTCAAACTCTTGAAGATCTATTAAGACTCTGTGTCTTTGACTTTAGGGGAAGTTGGGACAAGTTCTTGCCATTGGTGGAGTTTTCCTACAACAACAGTTATCAAGCAAGTATTGGCATGGCTCCATTCGAAGCATTGTATGGAAGAAAATATCGTTCTCCAGTATGCTGGGATGAGGTGGGTGAAGCAACGTTGTTGGGACCGGAGTTGGTACGTATGACTACAGAAAAGATTCAAACGATCCGACAACGTATAAAAACCTCACAAGATCGACAAAAGAGTTATGCTGATCTTCATCGAAAGGAAGTGGAATTTGATGTAGGAGATCATGTGTTCTTACGTGTTGCTCCATGGAAAGGAGTTACGAGATTTGGAAAGAGAGGAAAGCTCAATCCTCGATTCATCGGTCCATTTTTAATCCTCGATCGAGTAGGAACTGTGGCTTATAGACTCGCTTTACCGCCAAGTATGTCTCGTGTTCATAACGTTTTTCACATATCCATGTTACGCAAATATGTGGAAGACCCGAACCACATTATTGAGTTAGAACCGGACGAAATAGCGGAGGATTTGACGTATGAAGAAGTTCCTGTTCAAATCTTGGATAAGAAGGAACATATTCTACGCTCCAAGGTTATACCTCAAGTCAAAGTTTTGTGAAGAAACCACGATGTTGAGGAAATGACTTGGGAGTTAGAATCTGAAATGAAATCAAGGTATCCTTACCTCTTCGACATACCAGGTACGTACCCTAATTTCGAGGGCAAAATTTCATAAGAAGGGGAGGTTGTAAGACCCCAACTTTTATAAATAAAGATGAATTTTCTATAAATATCATTTTTGAATATTATGGAGTTAAATTGATATAATGTTATAGTTGTGGGTAATATTTATAAATTTTGCAAAGTACGTAAGTTGTTATATAATATTCGATTGGTCGGGGAATATTCGTTTAACAGGGAATATTCGTACAACGACACAATCATTGGTGGACCCCACAACGAAATTATTGTCGGATTGAGAAAATGACAAAAATATTTTATTAAAAATAACGGCGGAAATTTTACCATTGTTACTGTTGAACTACTCGGTAGTAAAAGTACAGTAATACGTGTGGTTGCATAGTAGCACACGGTATTGATTATTAATGCTTATGTGAGAAGTCACTCAGTTTGATTCAATTATGGTCAGTTAATAATATGAATTATTTAGCGATAATGACGTTTTGTTTTATTCGTATTATTAACGTAATAAAACAGAAACATCTTTTTATATAAAACAGAATACTTTATTAAAGTTATTCTATAAATAGAATATATTATATTTTATTTAAAAGATTTTTCTTTAAATATGGACCGTCAGATTAAAGTAATCAATCTGGACCGTTCATGGATTAGTTACTATGCATTCTTTTTTTCTATAAATAGCAGCTCATTCCTTCATTATTTCTTACGAATTCACTGAACTCTAGAGAGAGAAACTATAGAGAGAAGCTATAGAGAGAGAGAAGAAGAGTATTCTGCTACTTAACTACTTCTTTATTTCAGCTCGTCTTTAAAACGGTAAGGGGTGTTATTCTTTCTTATTCATGAAGAGAACTGTTGTTATTCCATTTCTTATTATTCTGTTGGAATAACCTGTATACGCGGATCTACCCTATACTTGGTGACATTCTTCTATTATTCTGTTGGAACATCCTGTCTGTGTGTTTTACACCGGACCTGGTTCCGTTTTTATTATTATTCTGTTGGAACATCCTGTCTGTGTGTTTTACACCGGACCTGGTTCCGTTTTTATTATTATTCTGTTGGAACATCCTGTCTGTGTGTTTTACACCGGACCTGGTTCCGTCTTGTTATTATTCTGTTGGAACATCCTGTCTGTGTGTTTTACACCGGACCTGGTTCCATTATTTATTATTCTGTCGGAATATCCTGTCTGTGCGTTTACGCCGGACCTGGTTCCATTATTATTATTCTGTTAAGAATAACCTGACTGTGCGGTCTATCGCATGCATGGTGATTTCTTTTGTTATTCCATTTTTTATTATACTCAGTTGATTAAAACTTTGACTTCTATACTCCATGAAATTGGTGGAATATCCTTGATATTTGCGCTTCATCTAGTATCTATTCATGAAAATATTCTCCTGATCATTCTTGAAGTTTACTCCACAAAACAGTATCATGTTGACAATTTGGACGTTATTAATTCCTGGATAAACTAATTTTTGAACTTGTTTTATTGAATTCTTATATCATTGTCATCATCCTCATGTTTATAAAATGTTGAAAGTCATCTGTGGCCTGTAGTGCATAGATGGACTTGGTATGATTATGACCAGGAATTATTCGGTGTAATCATGACCGTAATGTTACAAATGATGTGGTTAAAGTCTCATTGGCCGTAGTGCAGTGATGGACAGTTGTTGGCATGATCATGACCATTAATGAATATACGAATATCCTTGGCCGTAGTGCAGGGGTGATTCGATGATGTGAATTATTTTATTAAGCTGAGTCTCAGCGATCACAGTGTTGGAAAACTTTTTAAATCATAAAAGATAGTAGAGTTTATTTTCTACTTGACTCTTTTAATGGATTGCTTGTTCCACTGCAGTTAAACTTGATGTCTATTATATTTTATCAGTTTAACATTGTTGAAGGCTAATGATAATTTATTCTGCATTATCTTAGTCATAATATTTCTTACTAGGCTAATTGAGCTCACCCTTTCTTTCACTGTTCTCTTCAGGAAATGAGAACGTAGCTGGGGCAAGTCGGGGAACGGAGTGATGGTCTGAATGATAGTATTAGTTAGTAGTCCTCGCTATTCTATGTAATGGTGTGTTAATAAATATAATGAGGACTCCTTTTGAGTATGAATACTCTCTAGAAGATAATATTTGTATTCAAACTCACAGTTTATGTTTTGTCGTATTGTACACGACAGTTATATTAGTAAGTTATATTTGTATTCTGTACTATGTATCTGACGACCCAAGATGGGTGATGTATACCTAATTTTGGGGACGTCACAATATTGATGTTCTTATTTCTATAAATAAGACAATTGTAAAGTAATTGAGTGATAAAAAAGATTATGCAAATACACTATTTTCTCTATTCATCTTTGATCTTGTTTTTAGTTATCTTTCATAACACGTTATCAACACGAGTTGTTCCTCACCTTCATCTTGAAGATAATTATTTTTTTTGTTTGAAGTAAAAGAAGGTATAAATTTTTCTCTATATATGTGTGTTTGAGTATTGCATGGTCATCATGCATGCACGTACTATTTTTTTTCTTTTTAATAATTATTCTTTGCATGTGATCACAAGTAATTCAATTATTCTGAAAAAATCAACAAACATGCAAACAAACATGGTTAATTTCATATACAGTTGTTGTTTGTTTTTACTGCACTTTTCACAAATCCTTGTATTTATAACATAACTATTTAACAATTGTTATGTAAACTATTTAATTTCGATTTTCTCATCAAGAGTGTTTTAGATTTTTGTTATCATTTTTTTAATACATTACATTGTATGGTGTATTCTGACTTAGAGAAATTGGGGTAGATTTCCCTCAATTTTACAATTTTGATTGACACATCTCTTTTATTAATTCTCTCTTCCCAATATATACCTCTCCTTCATTTTTTTAAACTTGTATAGTAGTAATACTGTAATAATAATAATTGATATGCAACATACTGCATGCCAAACAAATTTTTGAAAATTCACTATCTTATAAATTTTGCCAACCACATTTAACAGTATACATATTTACTGTAGATTTTAGTTTTTGCTATTTTGTGGCTGACTGTACCATGTACTATTTTCATTTTGGCTATTAGTTACTAAACTATCATTGTTAACAATTACAGTCATTTACCGAGGAGTATATTTTTAAGTCTTATTATATCACACATACATATACTTAGAAAAACACATATTACTTATTTAACTTACAATTCAATATGCACTCATCACATCACTACACTATTAAAAATTCAATGTGTGAGTTTTTTGTTTTTTTTCCTTACCCTTAATATGAATTTTTTTTTACACTTAATGTTACTTATTTCTTCTCTTGCGAGACCAGGCTACATATGCGAATAGTTATATGTGGATAGTTATAATAAATTAAATTTCTAATAATTTTTGATATTTTTTTGTATGAAGTTACAATGACAAACCTTGTCAAACTTGAGTTCGTGGAACTTGATATTACGGGTAAGAATTATTTGTCATGGATCCTTGATGCCGAAATTCATCTTGATGCCATGGGTCTTGGAGACACCAATAAAGATGGTAATGAAATATCTAATCAAAATAAGGCAAAGGCCATGATTTTCTTACGCCATCATCTCCATGAGGAGTTGAAATTAGAGTATCTTACAATAAAAGATCCTCTTATTCTTTGAAAAAATTTGAAAGAAAGATATGACCATCAAAAGACAGTTATACTTCCAAAAGCTCGTTATGATTGGATGCATTTACGATTGTAGGATTTTAAATCAGTAAGTGATATAATTCTGCAATGTTTAAAATCAGTTCTAATTTGAAATTGTGTGGAGATAATATCACTGATGGAGATATGTTAGAAAAAATATTCTCTACTTTTCATGCCTCGAATGTGCTCTTACAGCAGCAATATAGAGAACGAGGTTTTAAGAAATATTCTGAACTGATTTCATGTCTCCTTGTGGCTGAACAAAATAATGAGCTTTTAATGAAAAATCATGAATCGCGACCAACTGGTTCAGCTCCATTCCCTGAAGCGAATGTTACAAGATATAATAATAATTATGGTTGTGGTCGTGGTCGTGGTCGTGGTCGTAATAGAGGTCGTGGTCATGGTCGTGGCCACGGACGAGGAAGTTTTAATTACCGCAACCATGATACCAAATCTTCAAAGAATGAGGAGAAACAAGAAAAGGGGAAGAATATAAATAACAGAGATACCAAGAAGGAAGAAAATATTTGTTATCAGTGTGGAATAAAAGGACATTGGTCTCGTACCTGTCGTACAGCAAAACATCTTGTTGGTTTATATCAGTCCTCATTGAAAGGAAAGGAGAAGAACATAAAAATAAATTTTTTTCATCCACATCAAGATAACGATGATATCTATTTTGATCCTATGGATATTACACACCTTGACATTGCAGATTTCTTTACTAATGAGCAAGTTAATATTACTTGTAATGAAAATAATTAATTCAAAATTATGTTAGTCCTTTTGAATGTGTTTATTTTATGATGATGTATTTCCTTTCATGTTGGTTTATTTAATGTATTTTGTTTTCTTTGAATTGTGTTATTAAATATATATAATATTATGTCTTATTATGAACTTATTATATATTTATTCCTTTTATGAAGAAAATATGAATATGCATCATGCTATACATGAGCCTAATATCAATGGTGGAGATATATGCTTAACAGATAGTGCAACGACACATACCATTCTCAGACATAAGCAATATTTTTCAAATCTAAGAATGATGAAAGCAAAAGTGAATACAATATCAGGTTCAGCAGACTTGACTGAAGGCTCTGAAAGAGCCAATATAATGCTTCCTAGTGGAACAAAATAAATTTATTATTGATAATGCTTTTTTTCCACTAAATCAAGGAGGAATATGCTAAGTTTTAAAGATATACGACTTAACGGGTTCCATATTGAGACAACTAATGAAAATGGTATTGAATATCTTTACATTATATCAAATGTCTCTACTGGAAAATAAATATTAGAAAATTTACCCGTTTTATCTTCAGGTTTGTATTATACAAGTATTAGTACAATTGAAGTTAATGCAATAATGAACCAGAAGTTCAATGAACCAAATAATTTTATTATTTGGCATGACCGGTTGGGTCATCCTGGATCAATAATGATGCGAAGAATTATTGAGAATTCACATGGCCATCTATTAAAGAACCAGAAGATTCTTCAATGTAAGGAATTCTCATGTGCTGCTTGTTCTCAAGGCAAATTGGTCATTAGACCATCGCCAGCTAAAATTGGGATTGAATCCCCAAGGTTTCTAGAACGTATTCAAGGAGATATTTGTGGACCTATTCATCCACCAAGTGGACCATTTAGTTATTTTATGGTTTTAATAGATGCATCTACAAGATGGTCACATGTGTGCTTATTATCAGCTCGCAAACAAGACTATTCGTCTTGATAATGCTGGTGAATTCACATCCTAAACATTTAATGAATATTGTATGTCTCTTGGGATAAAAAATGAACATCCTGTTGCCCATGTTCATACTCAGAATGGTCTTGCTGAATTATTTATTGAACGCCTCCAGTTAATTGCAAGACCATTGCTCATGAGAACAAAACTTCCTGTCTTTGTTTGGGGGCACGCTATTTTACATGCAACAGCATTTATTCGCATTAGGCCAACATCATATCATAAATTCTCCCCATTATAATTGGTTTTTGGTCATGAGCCAGATATTTCCCATCTAAAGATTTGGTTGTGCGGTATATGTTCCAATTTATCCTCCACAACGCACAAAGATGGGTCCTCAAAGGAGGCTTGAAATATATATTGGGTTTGAGTCTCCATCAATAATTAAATATCTTTAACCCTTAACAGGTGATTTATTTACGGCACGATTTGCCGACTGTCATTTTGATGAGACTATGTTCCCAGCATTAGGGGGAGAAATTAAACAGCTGAATAAAGATATAACTTGGAATGCATTGTCATTATTGAATTTTGATCCTCGTACAAAATAATATGAACAAGAAGTTCAAAAGATAATTCGTTTGCAAAATATAACAAATCAGCTACCAAATGCATTTACCGACTCAAAAGGAGTAACCAAATCTCATATACCAGTTGTAAATGCTCCAGCTCGGATTGAAGTTCCAATAGGACAATCTGTAAAAATTATAACAAATGAGTCTAAGGCACGCCAGAAGCGTGGTAGACCAATCGGTTCGAAAGACAAAAATCCTCGAAAAAGAAAAGAATTAAATAGACAAGTTGACATTATTGAGAAGAAAAATATTCATGAGGATATAGACATAGCTAATCATAAAACCCCAAAAGAGGTTCAGGTACCTGAAAATAATAAAAATGATGAGATCTCGATAAGTTATGTCTCTACAAAGAAAAGATGGAACCGAAGTGAGATAGTTGTTAACAACAGTTTTTCATATAATATATCAATTGATATAATTAATGAAAACGAGGATTTTGCACCTAATTCTGTCGAAGAATGTAGACACAGAAATGATTGGCCAAAATAGAAAGAAGCAATATAGGCAGAATTAAATTTACTTGCAAAACATGAAGTTTTTGGACCTGTAGTCCAAACACTCGAAGAAGTAAAGCCAGTTGGATACAAATGGGTCTTTGTGCGAAAAAGAAATGAGAAAAATGAAATCGTAAGATATAAAGCACGACTTGTGGCACAAGGATTTTCACAAAGACCTGGCATTGATTACAATGAAACATATTCTCCTGTGATAGATGCAATTACATTGCGGTATCTTATTAGCCTAGCAACTCATAAAAAATTAGATATGTGCCTAATGGATGTTCTTACAGCCCATTTATATGGGTCAATTGATAATGATGTTTATATAAAAATCCCTGAAGGATTTAAAATGCCTGAAGCATATAATTCAAATCCCCGGAAAGTTTATTCAATCAAGTTACAAAGGTCCCTATATGGGTTAAAGCAATCAGGACGCATGTGATACAATCGTCTTAGTGAATATTTATTGAAAGAATGGTATAATAATAACCCTATATGCCCATGTGTTTTTATAAAGAAGTCAGAATCCGATTTTGCTATCATTGCTGTGTATGTTGATGATTTAAATTTTATTGGAACTCATGGAGAGATTCCAAAGACAATGAATTATTTAAAGAAAGAATTTGAGATGAAAGATTTAAGAAAAACAAAATTTTGTGTCGGCCTGCAGATCGAGCATTTAGAAGATGGAATTCTCATTCAGTCAACTTACACAGAGAAGGTCCTTAAAAGATTTTATATGGATAAAGCTCATCCATTGAGTACACCAATGGTTGTTAGATCACTTGATATGAAAAAGGGACCTTTTAGACCTCGTGAGGATAATGAAGAATTACTTAGTCCTGAAGTACCATACCTCAATGCAATTGGTGCATTAATGTATCTTGCTAATAATACACGACCTGATATAGCATTCTTTGTGAATTTGTTAACAAGATATAGCCCTTCTCCTACCCGGAGACATTGGAATGGGGTTAAACATATTTTTCGTTACCTACGAGGAACTATAGATATGGGATTATTTTATTCAAATAATGATAATCATAAATTTGTTGGATATGCTGATGCAGGATATCTATCTGATCCACATAAAGGTCGATTTCAAACAGGTTATCTTTTTATGTGTGGTGATACTGCTATATCATGGAGATCTACAAAGCAAACATTAGTTGCCACTTCATCTAATCATGCTGAAATACTTGTAATCCATGAAGCAAGTCGAGAATGTGTGGTTGAGATCAATGACTCAACATATTCGTGAAACATGTGGTTTATCCTCCAGCAGAGGAACTCCAACCATTCTTTATGAAGACAATGTTACATGTATAGCTTAATTAAAAGGAGGATACATCAAAGGAGATAGAAAAAAGCATATCTCACCGAAATTCTTTTTCACACATGACCTTGATAAGTGTGGTGACATTAATGTTCAACAAATTCGATCAAGAGATAATCTAGCAGATTTATTCACCAAGGCATTACCAACTGCAACGTTTGAAGGATTGCGTCGCAATATTGGAATGCGACAGCTGAAGGACTTAAGGATACATTCATGAGGGGAAGCTAATACGCGCTGCACTCTTTTTTCCTTAACCAAGGTTTTTTCCCTTCCTGGTAAGGTTTTTAATGAGGCAGCTTTCAATGCGTATAGCCATACAATAGACATCCAAGGGGGAGTGTTATAAAATGTCTATATTCATAATATTATATGGATGTCTAGATACATGTAACTCCCATTGAGTATTAAAATGTATGACTCTTGAGTTTTGTAACTTCCTAGTAGTATTGATGTTCTTATTTCTATAAATAAGACAATTGTAAAGTAATTGAGTGATAAAAAAGATTATGCAAATATACTCTTTTCTCTAATCATCTTTGATCTTGTTTTTAGTTATTTTTCATAACATATATTTTATTTTCTAAAACGTATATATATATATATATATATATATATATATATATATAAATGACGGATCTAAAGCATACCCTATTAAATATCATACCTTTATTAAAACTACATCGTTTGAAGATTCTTTTAAAAAATAAAATAATAATACAAGAGTGATCTCACCTGCTTTCCTTTTTATTTATAAAAATACCACCCGCAGGAATAATTATTTCAAGTCAACATTCTGTCAAATTCTATCAAACCATTCTTTAAGCAAAGATAACACGAAAGTCAAGCTACAATTTTGTTTTTTAATGCTTTTTTTTTCTTAAACAAACAATCTATAACACGAAAGTCAAGCTAAAATTTTATTTTTTAATGTTTTTTTTTCTTAAACAAACAATCTAATCCAATGAAATATATTAAAACTGTAAATTGTTACAAACAATAAAAAAATTGCAATACAAAGAATTAAAATGATACCTTTTAAACATAATAACAAATAAACAAAAAAAGAGTCAATCGTAACAACTAGTAGACACCAGAGATATATTCTGAAAAAACAGTCATAATCCCAAATTAAGTAATAACACAACATGCAGATCTGAACAGTTCTTCAATACGAGCAAAAAAAGAACCGATCGTCATGATAATTCCATACCCAATTCTGCACATTCTATCTTTAACCATTCACGCACCAAAAAAAATCTCTCGAACCAAAAAAATCTCTCAACTGGAGTAATTAAACCCCCAAGAGGTATAATGAAATCCTTTCACAAAGAGAAAAAAACCCGTCATATCATGAAGAAAAAAAAAACAAGTCCCACAAAAGAAAAAAATAAACTCCACAAGAAGGGAGAAACTATTAAAGTACAAGAAGAGGAATCTATGGGAGGGATCTCTCCAAAACAAGGAGAGGCTCCCTGGATCTAAGATGGAGGATAGGGTTAGAGAAAATAAGAAGAAAAACAGAGGATAGAGATATCAATGTTTGAGAGAAGTAGCTTGCCACTTGATCCAACATTTATTGACATTTACAATATAATACATACAGATAAAAAAATGGATTTACTTGACCAACAAATCACAGGTATAGTTTCTACTTCTAGGTGAAGAGGATCCTATGCGTCGTGTAAAAGCAAGAATTTCATTACAAAAGTCATGTTTTTGGCTGCTGTAGCCTGTTCAAGATTTTATTCACAAGGAAATGAATTGTTCTCTGAAAAAATTGGGGTGTTTCCTTTCATTGTTAGCCAGCCAGCGAAAAGGTCAAGTGCGAATCGAGTTGTTGCTGGAACACTAGAGACAAAAGTGATCAACTTAATTGGAAAAGAAATTATAAAAGCATGCTTGATTGAAAAGGTGTTACCAGCCATTCGAGCCAAATGTCCAAGTGTTGATTCCAGAAGTACGATTTTTATTCAGCTAGACAATGCAAGAATGCATGTTAATCCCAACAATCCATAATTTTGTACAGCTGTATCACAAGACAATGCATAATAGACAATGAAAGCAAAAGGATCCAACAAATATAAGATGAATAATGATAGAGATACAAACTATTCTATAAATATTTTACAAACTGCTGAAGTGGTATACTCCATCTCAACTTTTTATGTGGGGTCGAAGACTACATTGAAATAATTTATTGATCAATATACTGAGGTGGGGTATTGAAACAACCCGGGTCAAATCCCGAGTCCGAAACAAATCTCGGGTCAAATCTCAAGTCCGAATCGAATCAAATCTATCAAAATAAGGCCTCAAACTACTAGCCCAATAGTATCTTCTTGGGTCATCTTAGCCCACCACAGGCTCCCAAAAGGTCATGACTTGAAGGTACTATTGGTAGTAACTTATTTCCTTATATGCAGACAAATTTTTCTCCTATCTTTCGATATGGGACTGGGCTGTTACAAACTCCCCCACTTAAATTTCTGACGTCCCCGTCAGAACCGATCACACACACGGCCCAAAGATCTTTGTCTCTCTAGCCATTGTACCGATCACACACACGGCCCAAAGATCTTTGTCTCTCTAGCCATTGTGGGATAATACCGGCTGGCTTCGTGTCCCCACCTCCGGACCTCCATCTCTCCATTGTGGGATAATACCACCAGCCTTCGTGTCCCCACCTCCGGCAACTCGATCGGATGACCCGACCCGAGCTTTCGAAAGTCGGCTTTGATACCATATGAAACAACCCGGGTCAAATCCCGAGTCCTAAACAAATCTCGGGTCAAATCCCAAGTCCGAATCGAATCAAATCTATCAAAATAAGGCCTCAAACTACTGGTCCAATAGTATCTTCTTGGGTCATCTTAGCCCACCACAGGCTCCCAAAAGGTCATGACTTGAAGGTACTATTGGTAGTAACTTATTTCCTTATATGCAGACAAATTTTTTCCCTATCTTTCGATATGGGACTGGGGTGTTACAGGTATGCCACATCAACAGTTTGTAAAATATTTGTAGAATAGTTTATGTCTCTAGCATTACTCATCTGATGAAAGAAGGTATAAAATGAATGAATTCATTGATGAAGGGATAATATATTAACAACCTATAAAAGAAAAGGACTAAATATGGATTAATACCTTGAACTTTCAAATTTTTTTCCACTTAGGAGATTGTCTTCTCAATTTTTTTAATTAGAGGATTAAACTCTTAATTTTTTTCTACTTTGGGAATTGTTTTCTCAATTTTTTTAATTAGGGGATTAAATTTTTATTTTTTTTTTCTAATTACGTCTAATTGATAGTACCACGTCAGAAATTGATGACATGACAGCGATATATGACTAAAAAATACTTGCGTGTAATATTGAGTTTCATTTTAACATTTATTCCATTTATTTTTATATCAAAAAGTGTAAATGTAAAACCATTATTAATTTTTTAAAATAAAATTAATAAATTACAAACTCAGCTTAAAAAAAATCATTAATAATCAATATAATGATAAATATTTTAAAATGTACAAATGTACTAATTAAAATCTTATTATTTCATAATCATCAATAATCAATATAATGACAATTTTATCCTTTTTGGTATAAAAATTAAGGCCTAAATATAAATTAATAACATGAGCTTTAAGTTTATTTTATAATCATCAATAATCAATATAATTAATTTGTTATACCTGTTAAAATGAAAACTTGTTAATTATGCATATTATAAACAATTCAAACTAGTTAGCTTTTTAGAGAGAGGGAGTAACTTTGTGAATTGGGAGGGAGAAAATTTTCTAGAAAGAGAAAATTAAGTATATTAGAAAGAGAATTAATATTTTTAGAAAAAAAGTATGATTTTTTTTATAAAAATAGAGTGAAGTTGCAAGATTAAATCATTGTTTATTTTTATATTTTAAGACAAAAAGAATTTAAAATATAAAATTAATTACGAATTTTTTGAAGTTAATTTAAAATTTTAAGATAAAAATTTATTTAATGTTACGTAATATACTAATATTCATATTAATTTTAAAAAATACTGTATGAACCAAGTTAACAGTTCGATCTAAAGACCCTATTAATATTAATATTCGTATTATCTCTCGAAATGAATCAACGTTGTGAACAAAAATCACCTTTTTATTTTCAGGAAGGATAATATCCATCTATGTAAGTAATGCCATATTGGCCAATTGAGGGGGAAAATGGATCAACCCAGTTAATTGGTTTGGTCACGTTAGACCGGCAAAATCGGTTCAGGCCCACAGGTTGGGTTAGTCTTCTCGTCAAAAAATGGATTTTGAACTTCACTTGTTTAGCTCATCAAAACATGGGCCGTTTTGGCCCGGTCTGGCGATGGCCCGACCTGTTTGAGTCAGGCCAAGAAATATGTAAAAAATGTGGTTAAAATCGGTCCAGGCCCGCGGACCGGGCTAACCTGCTCGTCAAAAAATAGCTTTTGGGCTTCACTTTTTTAGCTCATCAAAATCAGGACCGTTTTGGCCCGGCGTGGCCCGACTCGTTTGTCAAGTCTAGGTCTTATTTTTATTTTTTAAAATATGGATCAAAATTTTAAACCCCCCAAATAGTTCTAGTTAATTTGATTTGACCCATCAGTTTGTAATCTAAATTATCAAGTTTAATTAGAACCTTGGGATGACATGTTACTTAAACTTGATTTTTTACTGTTTTTTTTAGTTGAATATTTCTTTTGTAGTCATTAAACAAATCCTCCATTACTTTATCAACACCATCGGTAATCTCCATCCCTATAAACTTGTTAGTTACTTGATATTCTAAATCTCTATCTTCGTTATCAATATCACTAACCATTTTGCGCCAAGAAGTCCCCTGTGGAAGAGTTGGTTTAACAACGACATGGTCCCCGATCAGTGGAGATGTTAGTAATTAGGGCTGCAAACGAACTGATCTGTTCGCAAATCGGTTCGGTTCGATTCGAGTTCGGTTTGGTTCGGGTTCGACTAGCTCGCCTAGTCTAGTTTGCAAATAGTGTACCGTTTGATTGTTCGATCGAACATGTTCGCGAACCATGTGGTTTGATTTGTCTATGTTAGTGAATAGTTCGAGTTCGGTTCGATAAGTTCGAGATCGGTTCGAGTTGTTCGATTTCTTAATTACATGTTTAAATTGTTTCTAAAATTCTAAATACAAATAATTGGTTATTTCATATTAAATTCTAAAGTTTGTCTTATTAATAATTGTTAAATTTGTAGTTATTTTTTATTACCTAAACATCTTTTTTTTTTTTAATAATTTATTATAAGTAAACTTTTTTATTAAATAATTAATAAATAATAATGTGTACTTCTTCACCTCTAAATTCTAATTTAATTAAAATAATTTTAATATTTTCATAAAATTTTAAACAATGATTGTTGAATTATTATAATTTACATCCCTAATAATTTAATAAATTAACCTATGTCATAAAGCACATGAATAAAGTCATTAATCATCATGCAATGACAATTTGACATTAATTATAGAATGATACAATACAGTTATTTACATGTACATGAGTTATTGAAATTGTCAAATCGAGATAGAGAATAGAGAAATCAAGTTGTCAATATACGTATCGAGACTTCAGTAATATAGTACTAATCATTAAATTATTTACAGAATAATTTTGAAACTTTAAAAAATTATACATAAATTTGAAGATTGAAAATAAAAACTAGATATTAAATTTAAAAATTATAAAAAAAATTGAATATTAATTAAAAATGACAACAAAAGAAATACATTACTAATATTAAATTGTGAGATTTTGATAATCATTTGTTTGTAGACTTTGCTTGAAGTGGTTGAATCTTGAAGAGTTGAAAGGCTTTTCGATATTAAAATTTGATTGTTGATATTTGTAATTAAGAATTTCTAAGTACTTGTTAACTTTTAAGTTATAACTTCTAAGTAATCATTTTTGGTTTTGGTTTTTTTGGATGAATGATGATTACAATATTTAGTCTAATTTTTGATTGAATACTTAAACTCTTAAAGAAGACATTTTTGGTATTTATTTAACTATTTTTTGTTTCAGAGTTCTAAGTTTGTGTTCGTGAATAAGTTTGTGTTCGTGAACAAGTTTGGTGTTTGTGAGCATAGTTTATGTTTGCGAACAAGCTTATGTTCGACTTGTTCGCGAAACACCAAACGATCTGAACTCGTATATAGCTGTTGGTTTGATCAAGTTACTTGAATATGTTTGAGTTCGACTAAAAGTGTTCGAGTTAGATAGAGTTCGGTTCGTTTCGTTTCGTTTGCATCTCTATTAGTAATAATTATGTACTGAAAATATGTTGGAAGGGTTTAGAGGAATTTGGAACATTCTCGTCTTTGAAAGAATAAATAGATTAATTAACCATCTTACACATAAGTATTATCAAAGTGGTGCAGCGGAAGCGTGGTGGGCCCATAACCCACAGGTCCCAGGATCGAAACCTGGCTTTGATATGATGTTTTTCACTTCTATTTATTTTTTGTTTTGAAATTCACCTCACAAGTAAATTGTTTTGAAATTCACCTCACAAGTAAATTGTCAAGGAAAGCAGTTGATAGATCTTTAAGCTACCTACTCATTTATGAGAATGACTTATTTATATTTTCATAAATATTTATTTTCCACAAACAAATATCATGCAGACAGATGTTTTTAAACTAGTGATTCCCCTGTAGAATATGCTTAGCAAAAAAAAATCACCTGCAACCAAGTCCATCAGCATTGCCTAAGAAGAAAAACATTTTCAAAGCTGAAAGAAACATGAACCATTTGATTGATATCACTGGTATATCAGGCAAAATTAAAAGAGTTTGATATCAGAATTTATGCTTGTTTGATTTAGCAGGTTGACTTTTTATCATAGTGCCAGTGGTTTTTAGATGGTAACTCATTCTACAAAGACCAACAACGAAGAAGAACTATGTACATAAGTGTTGGCTGCGTAAATGATATCCCCATTCTTTGCCCCAGTGAAAGCTGCACAATGTGATAAACATGAATATATATTGAAAGCTGGTATATCGGTGATGTTGTTTAATGCATTAGGGTATATAGGTTCAACCCATTTGGTAGGTAATTGATCAGTGAAATTTTTACAGCTATAGTGTGGATAAGGTCACAACTAAGGGTTTATGGGACATTGGTTTTTTGTTGCAGAAAATCGAGGGTATGGGACCTTGGTTAGATGTTGAAGCAAAAGACGTTGGTAAGTCAAATTTGTGGTAGATTTATATAAAGAGGTTGCCAAGGCTTGTTGGGACACTTATTTCATGTTGTGGGTAGGTAGGGGGCTTAGGCCAGTTTCGGACACTTATTTCATGTAGTGCTAGGCAGGTAGACGACGTTGGCATGCATGCATCGACGGACATAACGTATGGCACGAGCGTGCACAACGTGCCAGGTACGGACAGTGAGGATGCCAACCGGCGTCGGTGTGCTAAGACAGTTTAAAAACCTTGAAATTTGATAAATAGAAAATATTTTTTACAGAAAATATTTATAAATAAAAATTAGAGGGGTTAAATACACTTTTTCCTGCTCTACTAGGGGTCGGTTTACAAATACATCACCGAATTGATTTTTTTTACAGTCAATATTGAGAACTTGTGACTTGTAATATAGAAGGCACTGGAAAAGGCTAGTGCGACACTAGCCCATCAGGGTTGCACCGAAGGTCGCGGGGGGCGAAGCCCCCGCAGTATGGTACAGAGTTTCTGCTATGGTGGCGCGGGGCGCGCTGGGTAAGGCTTGTATTGGCGTGGGGCGCGCCAGCACTGGAGGAGCTACTGCCTAGGTAGTGTGGGCCGCGCCATAGTGTGCCTGTGAGCGGCGCCCGTCGACAATCAGAGATTTTCTGGGTTGTTAATTGGAAAGGTCATTATGGGTAATTGACCATAATGTGAAGTAGAGTTAAAATAGGATTAATAAGTATATATATACTATCTATTTTAAAACTCTATGTAATCAAAGAATTATCAATAACAACAAGTCACCTGTAGAGTATCCAAATTGGGGGAACTACGTAAATCTCTTGTGTTCATCTTAATTCTCTATCGTTTATGTGTGTGTGATCTTATATTCTAACAGTCAACTCATTGAACTATAGGTTATTTATAAAAAGTAATTTTACCGTCTATATCTGTTAACCATTTAATAGAAAAAAAATATGACAATACGTGTCAATCGATTAAATCTATGTGTCGCTGACAAGGAGAGAAGGTAAGTTTAATGATTAAATAAGTTAATAATATATAACATCCCTCTTCCTCCTTTTACCTCCGTATCCTGCATCGTGATACCACGTTCCTCTACCACCGTTCCACCTACCGCCGTCACTGCTATTTTTGTACCTCCAGCACCATCTTCTCCTCCGTCGTTCAATCCCCACCACTGATCAGTCTCTAGAGGCGTTTTCTCAGTTCGACGCCATCACCGAATCAAAGGTCTTTTAGTCTGCAGAATTCGGATTTCGTCCGATTCGATTAACTTCAGATCTGACCTGACAATGAACATAGTGGTGAGGATGGTGGCAGGAAAGCGATATTTTGGAACTGGTGTGTATGGAGATGATGAGTCCAGGAAGTGATCGCGGGTAGTTCCCGGTTGCCGCGGTGGTCTCCACTGCTTCCAAGTTGAATAATTTTTCACTGCCAGTAATTCAACCTATTTTGAAGAGTGATCCTTTGGTCAAGAAATTGTCAAAATTAGAGTTGCAAGAAGTTGTGTCTCCGATTTCAGTTACCCATTCGGGTGAATTTGATGGTGCTCGTGTAGTTAGTTGCTCAGATAGTCATGGCACATCATTTACGCTATATTTATGAGTTTTAAAATGAACAGAAAAAAAAGAAATAGACAAAAAATTTAAGTTTTTTTTTTCAATTTTTATGTTTTTAAATTTTTTAATAAATTGAAAAGAAAAAAGATTTGATAGAAAATTTGTTAATTTTTTCTGTCAAAATTGACAATTTTTTTTGTTAAAGTTTTTCGTTTAAAATTGGTGACGAAAAAGAAATTAAAATAAGTAATATTTTTATAATTCTCACATTATCCTCAATTTTTAATATAATAAATTTTAAATTATAACTCACGTTCTCAATTTGTTTTTATCTACTAAACATAATCTGATAAAGAGAAAAGTATAGACCGAATAAATTGCCGCGAACAAGTTCTCTTTTTCGGTTTAAGCCCAAGCTCCCTGCAACAGTATAACTGAACAAATTCATCTCTAGATTTTTTTTTTATCGGCCCTCTGGCATCCCAATCTCCCCCTCTTAGTTAACTTTCCGGGCAGAGCTGTCTCCTGTTAGGCAGCAAGAACGAACACAAAATCCTAGCAACAAAGCATGCCAATGAATATTAGAACTTACTAATTTGCATCCCAAAACTTAACACTAAACCCATATGCGGTTGTTATATATCGACCATCTTGGCTCACTTCAGAACTAGTCACTGCCCACTGGTGATTTAGTGTCAAGCGTACGAACTATGTTACCAGTTCTTGTGGCCCATAATCTATAAGGAGACAATAAAATTAGAAAAGGTCAAGAGAAGCTTAAATCCCTTATGCACTACATTAAATAAATTCCAAACAGTTCTTATTAAAGATGACGAAAAATATGGCTTTGTATAAAAGCAAAAGGATTGCTTCCAAATAACTGTTTTTGTTATTAACAGTGTGTGTACGAGTAATTGGCTCATAATAGAGTACTGAAACTGCTACTGAGTCGTTACAATACATAATATTGTTACAGTTTTCAACAGATACCCCAATTGTTCAATAATAAAATATTGCCGAACAATGAACTCCAAGAATTAAGGCCTTCACATGTTTACAATAAACATGAAGCAAGATTGTTAAGATAGATGGAGAAACCCATATATAAATTTTATGGACACAAGCATAGCTTAATGACATATTAAACCTCAATTTTACCGCAAAGGATGGCCAAATAGGCAAATAATGTTATTCGCATGGGACCACAAACCTTCAAAAAATTGTGTAAGATATTGCATGACGAGGGCGGTCTTCGACCCACTCAACGAGTATCTCTAGAGGAACAAGTCGCAAAATTTCTTCACATATTATCGCATAATTTGAGAAACCGTACAATTACATTCTTCTTTCGTAGCTCAACGGGAACAACAAGTCGTCATTTTTATAGTCTTAAAAGCAATAATATCATTGGAAGAAATTTTTTTAATACAACCAAATGGAGCACACGTACCTTCAGAAGTACTCAACAATAGTAGATTTTATCCATATTGTATGACAATGACTTTGTAGAAGTAATTTTTATTTAACATTTATTTGGATATTTGTATTTGATTATGGAATTTTTTCTTTGATTAAATTTATCTTTGCATATTGTTATTCATGGTTCAATGGTTATAATTAATATAAGAGTAAATTTGTAAAAGTGATATTTTTCTTTTCTTTTCATTAGAACTCAAAAATGCAAGAAAAGAAAATTTTTAAATTTTCTATTATTTTCTATTAAAAACTCAGAAACAACCAAAAGGAAAACTTCAAGTTTTCTTTTCTTTTCTGTTCTAATTTAAATTTTCTATTCTTTTTTTTTCTGTTCAAAACTCAAAAATTAGAGTAGTTAATGCTATTGATAATTTTTGTGTGATGTTATTTGTTTTGACCGAATTCTGAGTTTTGATTCTACCATCCCGCCTTTGCTGGTGTATTGGTTGGTTTCTTACTATAATCTGGCCGGATTCTAGGATTGTCAGCTCCACTTCAGTTCGGTTTGGGGATCTAATGATTTCTTACTTTGATTTTCGACTAATTGGTGCTGTTGTCCTAGTTTGATCTGATGTAGTTTTTCTATTTTTGGTTGTTGCATATGGGTCTGTTTTCTCCATTTTACCGATTTAATGATTTCATAATATAAATAATAATTATATTAATTTTCAATAAATAAAAATAATCATTAATTTTCAAAATTTTAGTTATATTTTTGAAGTTTGAATTTATTTTTATGAATTTTAATTTTAAATTTGTGCTTATTATGAAAATACTTATGAATAATGTTAAAGACATTACTCAAATTCAAAATTTATCCAAATTCCTCTTATTTTCATAATATATGTAATACATCTAAATATAATAAAAGACAAATTTGTCAAAAAAAAATATCAATAATTTTTCATTATTAATATTGAGGGTATTATGACAAAATTAGTAATATAACATGTCAGAAATTTATATGTTATATTATTAATTTTAATTTTATCTGAAGATCGGTTAATTGAATTAATAAATTTAATGAGTTATTTAAATTAAAAAAAATTATATATTTATATGTAATTTATATAAAATTGTACCATACTGAAAAAAGAAGATTTTTGTATGCTATATATAATACCAAAGTTTTATCATACCAAACAAATATTAATGATTAAAATAAATTTTAAAAAAATATTTTATTGTACTTTTATTTTGAATGGATTATTTTATTTTATTTATTTGATTTTGATTAATTTAACATTAAATTTATACAAGTTTCTATCTAGGCATGCTACAAAGAAAAATGTCTGACATGTAAGATTTTCTCTCTCTCTCACGTGGCAGCTCATGTAATTTTTCCATCCAAAGTCAAACAATTTAACAGAATTTGTAACGGTTTGTAAAAAAATTATAGTTTAATGAGTTGAATGTTAAAAAAATCAAATCGATGTTGCATTTGTAAACCAACCTCTAATAGAGTGGGGAAAATGTATTTAACTCAAAATTAGAGTAATGCGAATAAGTCAATTTAGTGCCATTATGAAATCCAACGGAGATATTCTAACTTTTCTGATATGTTTATTTTGTTATAAAATATTATAATGGATGTCTAGATTCATATAATGGATGTCTAGATTCATTCTTCCTATATTTGATTGTAATGATTTTGAAACTCCTATTGAGTTATGAAACTCATGACCTTTGAGTTTTGTAACATCTTAGTATTAATATCCTTTTACCATAAATAGTAGCATTGTAAGGAGAATGAGTTACAGACATACAATTACAATATATATGAAATGAGAATGCTCTTCTCCCTTAATCATCATCTTTGTTCTTAATATTATTAATCTTTTATAACACGTTATCAGCACGAATTGCTTCTCACCTTCGCCTTGAAGATAATCATATTTGATTTGAAGGATAAGGTAAATTTATCTATTATATATATATATATATATATATATATATATATATATAAAATAGCATAACATATTGCATGTTATTCCATTCATAACTTATTATTAGAATATGTTGTTCTTGGTTCAAGCATGTTAATGACTGTCGTACTCATATGTAAGCCATCGTATCACTCTCTGCACTTGAAAAACTTATATTAATATTCCTACAGCTTCACAAAGATTTAAAATAAATATTATCACACCACCCTAAAATTGTCTTCCTATTATACGGTGAAATGTCTAACCTCAACTATTGTGCAGTGTTTGTCAATAAAAGTGTATTGTAATTTTGCATGCAACATTCAGCTTATGAGCTGCATGGTTATTCAACTGTTGGGATATATTTCTTTTGACATGATAGCATATTTGATATATTTCTAATGATTTTTTTTTGTATGAAGTTACAATGACAAATATATTTAGTAGTGTTGGTTTGTTATTTAGTTTTAGTGGACAAATTTAGTTTTGTGTTTTACTGTATTTTTATAAATTGTTTCATTACAATTAAATCTGAACATATATAATTATTTAATTTGGTGGGGAATATGTTTAGTTGTTTAATATTTAAATCTTATAAATTTGAATTTGTTGCTCTTGATTTATATCGAGTAAGAATTGTTTGTAATGGAATCTTGATGCTGAGATTCATATAAAGGCAAATAACCTTGGAGATACAATTAAAGTTGGCAATCATGCATCCCTGCAGGATTATGCAAAATTAATGATTTTTATTCACTATAATCTCCATGAAAAATTAAAATATGAGTAAATTACAGTAAAATACTCACTTGCCTTATGAAATGATTTTAAAGAAAAAATATGAGAATAAAAAATTTGTAATTCTCCCAAAAGCTCATTATAATTGGTTGCACCTGAAGTTGCAAGATTTTAAAAGTGTTGAGTGAGAACAATTCTACATGTTTTTAAAAAAAAAAAATCTCACTATTAAAATTATGTGGAAAAAAAAACACTGATGAAGACATGTTAGAGAAAATATTTATTATATTTCATGCCTCGAATATGCTCCTGCAGCAGCAATATCGAGAGCGTAAGTTTACAAAATATTTTCTGAAGCGATAAATGAAACTATATTCCCAGAAGTGATATTATGTCTTCTAATGGCTGTACAAAATAATGAGTTTTTTTTTGAAAAATTAACAATCTCGTTCGACCGATTCTATTACATTCCCTGAAGTGAATGGAACCTCATTTGATAATCATAGAAAAAATTGTGGTTGTGGTTGTGGACATGAAAGGAACAATCAATATAGAAAGAGAATGTACCCGTCGTACTCCTAAACATTTGTTAGGTTTGTACCAAGACTCCATAAAAGAAAAGGAAATGGAATTGAAATAAACTTTATTGATCATAATGATCCTGAAGATCCCATTAATTATTTTAACTTTTCAAATGGAGTGGATATAATTAATCTATGATTTCCTTGATGATATGTTGATAGAAATGTTCATACCAATTAATTATTTTTATTTCATTATATTATGACATTATAATAAGTAATTTTATTATATGTTTTATTTATGTTTCAAGTAATAAAGTTAAATTTATGTTTTGCATATATGAAGTTGTATGGGCCAGAAGCTCATCAAACTTAATTAAAGGCTCTAGCAGAGCGATTATTCATCAAACATAATTGAACACTCTTGAAGAGTGATTATTCATCAAACTTAATTAAAGTCTCTGGAAGAGAGATTATAATATTGTCAAATGGCACAAAAATTTGTATTGATGATTCTTTATATTCTTTTGAGACAAGCAGAAATTTGTTCAGCTTTAAGGATATACGTTATAATAGTTATTATATTGAAATCAATAACGAAGGCAGTGAATAATTTCTTTATATTACTTAAATAGTATCGGGCCAGAAGCTCATATTAGAAAAACTGTATATTTTATCTTCTGGGTTATATTATACTAAAATGAGAATAGTTGAAACAAATATTGTAATACACCAGAAGAGTACAATACACCAGAAGTGTTCGGATCTAAATATTTTTTATGATTTGGCATGATCATCTAGGATCAATAATGATGCATTGAATTATTGAAAACTCCCATGAACATCCCTTAAAGAACCAAAAGATTCATTTACCTGTTGATTATATCAAAGTAAATTAATTACCAAAATATCACATTTAATTATTGTTATTTAGTGTTCATCTTTTTAAGAAAGAATTCAGTGTGATATTTCTAAGGTATATTTTGAGGATTGTCATTTTAATAGTCTTCCCACCATTAGGGGGAGAAAAATCATTGCCTGAAGCACGAGATTGTTGCCTAAAGCACGATGGCAGATTAATTGAAATGTTTCAACGTTATTTAATCTTGATCCTCATACAAATCAGTATGAACTAGAAGTTCAAAAGATTATTCATTTGCAATGAATTGCAAATCAATTACCAGAAGTATTCACCGATAATAAGAAAATAGTGATATTTCACATTCTAGTTGTTAATACTCTAGCAGAGATTGAAGTCCCTGTAGGACAATCAGTTAATACAGTAGCAAATTGAATCAAAGTCACGCCTGAAACGTGGAAGAATTAATGATCGGTGTTAAAGATAAAATTTTCCAGAAGAAGAAAGTACAAGAAAAATAAGTTGCAGCTTATAAAGAGGCTATACTCATGAAACAGGCTACAAAATTTATTGATCTATCCAAAACTTATGAACAAAAATCTCCTGTAAATAAAACTCTTAAAGAGTTATCCCCTGAAGAGGATGAGTTATCCCCTGAATAGGATCAGGTACCTGAAAATAACGAGATCTCGATACATTATGTATATACAGGAGACATATATATTGGATAGAAATAAAATTATTATCGACAACATATTTTCATATAAAATTATTCTTGATATTATTAGAAGTAATGATCACGAATATGAACCATAAATCGTTGATGAATGTAAAAATATTTGGCCAATGTGAAAAGAGGCGATTTAAGTAGAATTAAATTTACTAAGTAAATGTGAAGTTTTTAGACCTGTAATTCGAATACCTAAAGGTTTAATATCTGTTGGATACAAATGGGTATTTGTACATAAAAAAATGAGAAAAACAAAATTACAATGTACAAAGCGCGACTTGTAGCACAAAGGTTTCTCGCAGAGACCTGATATTAATTATGAAGAAACATATGCTCCTGTAATGGACGCAATTACATTCAGATTTTTAATTAGTTTGGTAGCAAGAGAAATTAATGGATGTTGTTACATCATATCTGTATGGATCATTAGATAATGATATCTACATGAAAATTCCTAAAGGATATAAAATGTCTTAAGCATATAATTATACATCTCGAAGTATGTATTCTATCAAGCTACAAAGATTCTTATAAAAGTTAAAGCAATTCATATGTATATTGTGGTATAATCACCTGAGTGGATATCTTTTGAAAGAAGGATTTGAGAATAATCCAATTTTTGCATGTATTTTTATCAAAAGATCATAATCTGGATTTGCTATTATTACTGTATTTATTGATGAAAGACTTGCTCCAGAAGAGTCGACAAAAATAACAAATTTGAGATGAAAAATATTGGTAAGAAATTTTTTTGCCTTGGCCTACAAATTGAACTATGAATTCTTGTTCATTAATCAACATACACATAAAAAGTTTTGAAGTAACTTTACATGGATAACGTTAATCCTTTAAGTACTCTAATGATAGATTGGTCACTTGATATCAAGAAAGATCCGTTTTGACCACAAGAAAATGATTAAAAAAATTTGGTCCTGAAGTACCATATCTTCATGAAATTGGTGTTTTGGTCCTGAAGTACTATATTTTAATGTAATTGGTACTTTGATGTATCTTGCAAATTTGACAAGACCTGATATAGCATTTGCAGTTAACTTACTAGCAATGTATAGTTATGCACCAGTTCGAAGACATTGTAATGAAATTAAACATATTTTACGTTATCTTCGTGAGACTATTGATTTAGGATTATTTTATCCAAAGGGTGATAGAACCAAGCATATTGCACCAAAAAATATTTTATACACATGAGCCCCAGAAGAATGACGATATTGATATCAAGCATATATGATAATGTGATAATTTGGCTGATATATTCATTAAGTCATTACCAACTACGATTTTGAAGAAGATGGTGCACAATATTGGCATGCTTCAACTTAATGATATTTTTACCATGAACAATAGAAATTCTATATACTTATGAAGGGGAGTAAAAAGGATATGTGTTGATTGTACTCTTTTTCTTTCGCTAAGGTTTTTTCTCGTTGGATTTTCCTTTGCAAGGTTTTAATGAGGCAATTCCAAGACACTAGAAGTTATACAAGAATATTGTACTATTTTCCTTCGCCAAAATTTTTTCCACTGGATTTTTATTTGGTAAGGTTTTTAACGAGGCATATTCTTAGAAAATTGCTACAAAAGAACTTCATTCCTTCTGTATGA
The DNA here is from genome assembly GCA_016801055.1 of Panax notoginseng. Classification (NCBI taxonomy): domain Eukaryota; kingdom Viridiplantae; phylum Streptophyta; class Magnoliopsida; order Apiales; family Araliaceae; genus Panax; species Panax notoginseng. Next base: position 23,375,943 of record CM029018.1, on the reverse strand, counting down.
ATACAATAGTGCATGTCTAACTCAATTAAAAGGATGATACATCAAAGGAGATAGAACAAAGCACATCTCACCGAAATTCTTTTCTGTAAAACCCCAAATTTTACGAATAAGATTTAATTTTTTCAAAATAAAATTTTTTATATTACGGTGTGGATTTGATATAATGTTATAGTTGTGGGTAGTATTTATAAATTTTGCAAAGTATGCAAGTTGTTATATAATATTCGATTGGTCGGAGAATATTCTTTTTGTCGGGGAATATCCGTACGACGGTACAATCATTGTTGGACCCCACAACGAAATTATTGCCGGATTGAGAAAACGACAAAAATATTTTATGAGAATAACGACGAAAGTTTTACCGTTAACTGTTGAAACACCCGATGTTAAAAGTACAGTAATACGCGTAGTTGCACAGTAGCACACGGTATTGATTATTGAGGCTTACGTGATAAGTCATTCTGTTTTATTCAATTATTATTTCAGTATTTATAGTAAGTTTGGCGTATTATTTAGACCCCTACTTACCCATTTTTAAAATTTTCGGTGGAAAGTTAACTTAATTTTGTTAGATATATATATATATATATATATATATATATATATAAGTATTATATAGTCATATGTTTAGATATGTATACGTACTAGTCAAAATGGGTGGGGGAAAAGGGGGGGAATCAAATTGTCACATGGAGTATTATTTCATTATTATTTGTTAGTGGGTTTTGGTGGGGGAGTTAAGAAAATGGTGGGGTGGGTGATTGATATGTATTTATAATTGTATATATTATTTATGGGTGAGTGGGTTGTGGTGGAGATTGAAAAGTTGGCAAGATATGTGTTATAATTTTCAAGCTTTCACCTTATTGGTGGAATAATCCAATAATGCATTCAATGAGCCCATTTTTTTTTCAGCTTGACAGGTGATGGTTTTGTGTTCTTCTCTTTTAATTGGTTAGCACCTTGAAAATTATGTACGAGTGATAGGATTTTTTTTCCTAGCATAACATGTGTTTATATATATATATTATATTTTAATTATTAGTTGATAGAAATCAATTCTGCAAAATAAGTTCGTCCATGAACAGTACCCTTCCATTCTCCTATAAATAGAAGCTCATTCATTCATTATTTCTTACGAATTCACTGAAACTCTAGAGAGAAACTATAGAGAGAAAGAAGAAAGGTATTCTGCTACTTCACTACTCCGATATCAAGTTTCTTTTACGGTAAGGGATATTATTTGTTGTACTCGTAAGGGGTGTTATTTTTTCTTATTCATGAAGAAAACTGTTGTTATTCCATTTCTTATTATTCTGTTGGAATAACCTGTATACGCGGTCTACCTTATACTTGGTGACATTCTTCTATTATTTTGTTGGAACATCCTGTCTGTGTGTTTTACACCGGACCTGGTTCCGTCTTTATTATTATTCTGTTGGAACATCCTGTCTGTGTGTTTTATCCCGGACCTGGTTCCGTCTTTATTATTCTGTTGGAACATCCTGTCGGTACAAATTTTGCCTGATCTGGTTCCGTTATTATTATTCTGTTGGAATAACCTGTCTATGCGAAGTACCGCATGCATAGTAATTTCTTTTGTTATTCCATTCTTTATTATACTCAGTTGGTTAAAGTTTTGACTTTTATACTCCATGAAATTAGTGGAATATCCTTGATATTTGCGCTTCATCCAGTGTCTTTTCATGGAAATATTCTTCTGCGCATTCTTTAATTTTACTCTACACAGAAGTATCATGTTAACAATTTGGACGTTATTGGTTCTTGGACAAATTAATTCTTGAACTTATTTTATTGAATGCTTATATCATTGTCATCATCCTCATGTTTATATTTTTTTTAAAGTCATCTGTGGCCTGTAGTGCATAGATGGACTTGGTATGATTATGACCAGGGGTTATTCGGTATAATCATGACCGTAATGTTACAAATAATGTGATAAAAGTCCTCATTGGTTGTAGTGCATTGATGGACAGTTGTTGGCATGATCATGACCACTGATGAATACACGAATGTCCTTGGCCCGTAGTGCATGAATAATTTCTGGACGTGATACTAAAGAATATCATTGGCCGTAGCGCATGGGTGATTCGATGATGTTGATTATTTATTAAGCTGAGTCTGTAAGACCTCAACTTTTATAAATAAAGATGAATTTTCTATAAATATCATTTTTGAATACTATGGAGTTAATTTGATATAATGTTATAGTTGTGGGTAATATTTATAAATTTTACAAAGTACGCAAGTTGTTATATAATATTCGATTGGTCGGGGAATATTCGTTTTAACAGGAAATATTCGTACAACGGCACAATCATTGGTGGATCCCACAACGGAATTATTGTCGGATTGAGAAAACGACAAAAATATTTTATTAAAAATAACGGCAGAAGTTTTACCATTGTTACTGTTGAACTACTCGGTAGTAAAAGTATAGTAATATGTGTGGTTGCATAGTAACACACGGTATTGATTATTAATGCTTACGTAAGAAGTCACTCAGTTTAATTCAATTATTGTCAGTTAATAATATGAATTATTTAGCGATAATGAAGTTTTGTTTTATTCGTATTATTAACGTAATAAAACAGAAACATCTTTTTATATAAAACAGAATACTTTATTAAAGTTATTCTATAAATAGAATATATTATATTTTATTTAAAAGATTTTTCTTTAAATATGGACCGTCAGATTAAATAATCAATCTGGACCGTTCATGGATTAATTACTATGCATTTTATTTTTCTATAAATAGAAGCTCATTCCTTCATTATTTCTTACGAATTCACTGAACTCTAGAGAGAGAAACTATAGAGAGAGAAAAGAAAAGTATTCTGCTACTTAACTACTTCCTTATTTCAGTTCTTCTTTAAAATGGTAAGGGGTGTTATTCTTTCTTATTCATGAAGAGAACTGTTGTTATTCCATTTCTTATTATTCTAATGGAATAACCTGTATACGCGGTCTACCCTATACTTGGTGACATTCTTCTATTATTCTGTTGGAACATCCTGTCTGTGTGTTTTACACCGGACCTGGTTCCGTTTTTATTATTATTCTGTTGGAACATCCTGTCTGTGTGTTTTACATCGGACCTGGTTCCGTCTTGTTATTATTCTGTTGGAACATCCTGTCTGTGTGTTTTACACCGGACCTGGTTCCATTATTTATTATTCTGTCAGAATATCCTGTTTGTGCGTTTACGCCGGACCTGGTTCCATTATTTATTATTCTTTTGGAATAACCTGTCTGTGCGGTCTATTGCATGCCGGGTGATTTCTTTTGTTATTCCATTCTTTATTATACCCAGTTGGTTAAGTTTTGACTTCTATACTCCATGAAATTAGTGGAATATCCTTGATAATTGCGGTTCATCTAATATTTTTTCATGAAAATATTCTTCTAAGTATTCTTGAATTTTACTCCACAAAGCAGTATCATGTTGACAATTTGGACGTTATTAATTCTTGGATAAATTAATTCTTGAACTTGTTTTATTGAATTCTTATATCATTGTCATCATCCTCATGTTTATAAAATATTGAAAGTCATCTGTGGCCTGTAGTGCATAGATGGACTTGGTATGATTATGACCAGGGATTATTCGGTATAATCATGACCGTAATGTTACAAATGATGTGGTAAAAGTCCTCATTGGCCCGTAGTGCATTGATGGACAGTTGTTGGCATGATCATGACCATTAATGAATACACGAATATCCTTGGCCGTAGTGCAGGGGTGATTCGATGATGTGGATTATTTTATTAAGCTGAGTCCCAGCAATAACAGTGTTGAAAAACCTTTTAAATCATAAAAGATAGTAGAGTTTATTTTTTACTTGACTCTTTTAATGGATTGCTTGTTCCGCTGCAGTTAAACTTGATGTCTATTATATTTTATCAGTTTAACATTGTTGAAGGCTAATGATAATTTATTCTGCATTATCTTAGTCATAATATTTCTTACTGGGCTAGTTGAGCTCACCCTTTCTTTCACTGTTCTCTTCAGGAAATGAGAACGTAGCTGGGGCAAGTCGGGGAACGGAGTGATGGTCCGAATGATAGTATTAGTTAGTAGTCCTCACTATTCTATGTAATAGTGTGTTAATAAATGTAATGAGGACTCCTTTTGAGTATGGATACTCTCTAGTAGACGATATTTGTATTCAAACTCACAGTTTATGTTTTGTCGTATTGTACACGACAGTTGTATTATTAAGTTGTATTTGTATTCTGTACCATGTATCTGACGACCCAAGATGGGTGATGTATACCTAATTTTGGGGGCGTCACAGTTGGTATCAAAGCTTAGGGATATGATCCCTGGCGAAGATGTGAGAATAGAACTAGGAGGGGAGAGAGGGGGAATTCCTTCGCTAGTATGACCTACTTAAGTTTATTTGCATGGTATTTAATTGGTCGGTCAGAATATAAGGATAATATATGACATATCAATTAACTTTTATTTTGTGGCAGTATCTGAAAATGGCATCCGAGAATGTTGAGAATAGCAATGGAGCACAGGCGACTGTTGATTCACCACATATCAATAATCGGGATAATGTGCATCAGGAAGGCGACAATCCTCATGCAAACAACAATACTGACCAAATGATGAATGATGGAATGTTCAGAAGCTTTATGCAGTTCATGCAACAGTAGGCGAGAGCGGCTCCTGTTCAAAATGTAGGTGGAAACACTGAAAACTCTCGGACGGTCACCGCTAAACAGTTCAAGGAGCTGGGACCACCGGAGTTTAAGGGAGAGCCAAAACCACTTATAGCGGAAACATGGATAAAGCAGATCACCAAGATATTTGATGTCTTGGGATGCTCCGAGGAGCAAAAGGTTCCCTTTGCCGCCTTTATGTTGCGAGGAGAGGCAGATTACTGGTGGGAATCGATTAAGCGTACTAAACCTGCTGCACTGAAGATGTCTTGGGAGAAGTTTCAAGAGCTGTTCAATGACAAATACTTTTCCGAAAGTGTTCGTCACATGAAGGAGGTGGAGTTTAACAAATTGGAGCAGAATAATATGACCGTGTCGCAGTATGAGGCTAAATTTGCTGAGTTGTCCCGATTTGCGTCCCACTTGGTGGATAATGAAGAGCGAATGACGCGAATGTTTTTACGAGGTTTGAAACCTGAGATACGTCAACATCTTATTTCTCATAAACTGTGTTTGTATTCAGATGTTGTGAATAGGGCTCAGTTAGTGGAGCACGATAACGAGTCAACGCAACCAAAAGAGAGTAGTCGACAAAATGATAATACCAGTGAGAGCAGTCATCGAAGCGGTGACAACAAGCGTGGAGGGAATCAACAGGCCAGAAATGGTAACCACTTCGGTGGTAATCCAGGCCAAAACAATAAGAATGGTCATTTCAAGAAGAGGACATTCAACAATGATGGAAAGACGTCAGCACCAGCACCCGTTGTTAAGGAAGGAGAGCGACCACCTATCATATGTTTCAAATGCGGAGGGGAGGGGCACATCAGTCAAAACTGTGCGATGCCGTCTAAAGCATGTTATAATTGTGGAAGAGAAGATCATTTAGCTCAATTTTGTCGTTTACCAAAAACAAGTTCAGCCAAGATGGAGACACCAAAGGTCGTCCCAGAAAAGTCAAAACCGGTAGTGCAAGGGAGAGCGTTTGTTGTGACCTCCCAAAAAGCAAGGAACCCGAATGAGGTCATCACGGGTAAGCTTATCATAAACTCTAACGAAGTCTATACTTTATTTGATACCGGTTCTACCCATTCTTTTATTTCTCCTACTTGCGCTCATCGATTAAATTTGATTCCGGAGAAATTAGACTTTGACTTATCTGTTGAAACTCCATTGGGAGAAACCTTCATTACATCAACGGTTTATAAGTCTTGTTTGGTTCAAGTTGGTACCCACACATTACCTGTCGATCTTATTTCATTAAAAATACTTGCATTTGACGTGATTCTAGGGATTGATTGGTTAACTACTCATCATGCAAAAATTGATTGTTTTCGTAAGGTTGTTAGCTTTCATATTCCTAATCGACCTATTATGCGAATTCAAGCAACCAAACCATTAAAATCAATCGCTGTCATCTCAAGCCATAAAGCTATTCGTTTATTGAAAAACGGATGTCAAGCTTTCTTAGCTCATGTCACGGATCTAAACAAAAATACGTCAGTTTTGAATGATATTTCTATTGTTAATAAATTCCCTGACGTATTCCCTGAAGAACTTCCTGGCCTAACCCCAGAGCGTGAAATTGAATTTTGTATCGACCTTGAACCCGGTACAAAACCCATTTCCAAAGCCCCATATCGAATGGCTCCTATTGAACTTCAGGAGTTAAAGATCCAACTGCAGGAATTGTTAGACATTGGCTTTATTCGTCCTAGTACTTCTCCTTGGGGTGCTCCTGTTCTATTCGTGAAGAAGAAAGATGGAAGTATGCGACTTTGTATTGATTATCGGGATCTGAATCGTGTCACCATCAAAAACAGGTACCCATTGCCACGTATTGATGACCTGTTTGACCAGTTGCAAGGAGCACAATTCTTTTCAAAGATCGATCTTCGTTCTGGATATCATCAGCTGAAGGTTAGAACTGAGGATATTCCAAAGACGGCTTTCAGAATTCGGTACGGGCATTATGAATTCCTAGTCATGTCCTTTGGATTGACTAATGCTCCTGCTGCCTTCATGAATATGATGAACCGGGTATTCAAGGAATATCACTTTGTGGTCGTCTTTATTGATGACATCCTTATTTATTCCAAAAGTCATGAAGATCATGAGCAACACTTGAGGCTGGTACTCCAAAAGCTTCGTGAATACAAGCTTTATGCCAAGTTGAAGAAATGCGAGTTCTGGCTTGAGGAAGTAGCATTCCTTGGGCACGTAGTATCAAGTCGTGGAATATCTGTTGACCCGGCAAAGATTGAAGCTATTCAAAGCTGGGAGCAACCTAAATCAGTGACCGAAGTACGTAGCTTTCTTGGTTTAGCTGGTTATTATCGGAGATTCGTGGAAGGATTTTCTCGAATCACTACTTCATTAACTCAGCTGACTCGAAAAGATACAAAGTTCGGTTGGAGCGAAGAATGTGAGAAGAGTTTTCAAGAACTCAAGAGGAGACTCATTTCAGCACTTGTTCTAACAATACCATCTGGCTCGGAGGGATTTGTCATCTACAGTGATGCTTTGAGCAAAGGGTTGGGATGCGTTCTCATGCAACATGGAAAAGTCATAGCCTATGCATCAAGACAACTCAAGGAATATGAGAGGAATTATCCTACTCATGATCTAGAGTTGGCAGCTGTTGTCTTTGCACTTAAAATTTGGAGGCATTACTTGTATGGGGAGAAGGTGGAGATCTTTACGGATCATAAAAGCCTCAAATATTTCTTCACTCAAAAGGAACTCAACATGCGACAACGACGTTGGCTTGAACTGTTGAAAGATTATGATCATACCATTCAATACCATCTTGAAAAAGCGAACGTGGTAGCTGACGCATTGAGTAGAAGATCATATGCAAGTACGAGTGCGATATTGTCAACACAAAGGCCCATTTTGTGTGATTTACAAAGGAAGGAGATAGAGTTAAAGACTCTAGGGACCCATGTGATGATGGCGAATATACGAGTAGAACCGACTTTAATCGATAAAGTTAAAGCTGCTCAAGCTACAGACCTGGAGCTGATGCGTATGAGGAAGAAAGTGCAAGAAGGTGCTATGCCGGAAGCAAGAATCGATGAAGAAGGAATACTTCGAGTCAACTCCAGACTTTGTGTTCCTAACAACCCTGATTTAAAGTATGAAATCATGATGGAGGCGCACAACACACCGTTTGCAATCCATCCTGGAAGTACCAAAATGTATCATGATCTTCGTCATACATTTTGGTGGAGCAATATGAAGAGAGAGATATCGTTGTTTATCTCAAGGTGTCTAACTTGTCAACGAGTCAAAGCGGAGCATCAAGTACCAAAAGGTCCATTGCAACCACTTGAAATTCTAGAATGAAAGTGGGAGCACATTACCATGGATTTCGTTACCGGTCTTCCTAGGGTTTCTCAAGGTATTGATGCGATTTGGGTCATTGTTGATAGATTGACCAAGTCTGCTCATTTTTTACCGATACGAGAAACTTATACACTTGAACGTCTTGCTCGTATGTACATAAACGAGATTGTAAGACTGCATGGTATGCCAGTATCCATAGTTTCTGACCGAGACCCAAGATTCACTTCACGATTTTGGGTTAGTTTACAAAAAGCTATGGGCACGGATTTACAATTTAGTTCAACATATCATCCTCAGACGGACGGACAATCAGAGAGGACTATTCAAACTCTTGAAGATCTATTAAGACTCTGTGTCCTTGATTTCAAGGGAAGTTGGGACAAGTTCTTACCATTGGTGGAGTTTTCCTACAACAACAGTTATCAAACAAGAATTGGCATGGCTCCATTCGAAGCATTGTATGGAAGAAAATGTCATTCTCCAGTATGCTGGGATGAGGTGGGTGAAGCAACATTGTTGGGACCGTAGTTGGTACGTATGACTACAGAAAAGATTCAAACGATCCGACAACATATAAAAATCTCACAAGATCGACAAAAGAGTTATGCTGATCTTCATCGAAATAACGTGGAATTTGATATAGGAGATCATGTGTTCTTACGTGTTGCTCCATGGAAAGGAGTTACGAGATTTGGAAAGAGAGGAAAGCTCAATCCTCGATTCATCGGTCCATTTTTAATCCTCGATCGAGTAGGAACTGTGGCTTATAGACTCGCTTTACCACCAAGTATGTCTCGTGTTCATAATATTTTTTACATATCTATGTTACGTAAATATGTGGAAGACCCGAACCACATTATTGAGTTAGAACCGGACGAAATAGCAGAAGATTTGACGTATGAAGAAGTTCCTGTTCAAATCTTGGATAAGAAGGAACATATTCTACGCTCCAAGGTTATACCTCAAGTCAAAGTTTTGTGGAGAAACCACGATGTTGAGGAAATGACTTGGGAGTTAGAATCTGAAATGAAATCAAGGTATCCTTACCTCTTCGACATACCAGGTACGTACCCTAATTTCGAGGGCGAAATTTCATAAGAAGGGGAGGTTGTAAGACCCCAACTTTTATAAATAAAGATGAATTTTCTATAAATATCATTTTTGAATATTATGGAGTTAATTTGATATAATGTTATAGTTGTGGGTAATATTTATAAATTTTACAAAGTATGCAAGTTGTTATATAATATTCGATTGGTCGGAAAATATTCGTTTTAACATGGAATATTTGTATAACGACATAATCATTGGTGGACCCCACAACGAAATTATTGTCGGATTGAGAAAACGACAAAAATATTTTATTAAAAATAATGGTGGAAGTTTTACCATTGTTACTGTTGAACTACTCGGTAGTAAAAGTACAGTAATACGTGTGGTTGCATAGTAACACACGGTATTGATTATTAATGCTTACGTAAGAAGTCACTCAGTTTAATTCAATTATTGTCAGTTAATAATATGAATTATTTAGCGATAATGAAGTTTTGTTTTATTCGTATTATTAACGTAATAAAACAGAAACATCTTTTTATATAAAACAGAATACTTTATTAAAGTTATTCTATAAATATAATATATTATATTTTATTTAAAAGATTTTTCTTTAAATATGGACCGTCAGATTAAATAATCAATCTGGACCGTTCATGGATTAATTACTATGCATTTTATTTTTCTATAAATAGCAGCTCATTCCTTCATTATTTCTTACGAATTCACTGAACTCTAGAGAGAGAAAATATAGAAAGAAACTATAGAGAGAAACTATAGAGAGAGAAAAGAAAAGTATTCTGCTACTTAACTACTTCCTTATTTCAGTTCTTCTTTAAAACGGTAAGGGGTGTTATTCTTTCTTATTCATGAAGAGAACTGTTGTTATTCCATTTCTTATTATTCTGTTGGAATAACCTGTATACGCGGTCTACCCTATACTTGGTGACATTCTTCTATTATTCTGTTGGAACATCCTGTCTGTGTGTTTTACACCGGACCTGGTTCCGTTTTTATTATTATTCTGTTGGAATATCATGTCTGTGTGTTTTACACCGGACCTGATTCCGTCTTGTTATTATTCTGTTGGAACATCCTGTCTGTGTATTTTACACCGAACCTGGTTCCATTATTTATTATTCTGTCGGAATATCTTGTCTGTGCGTTTACACCGGACCTGGTTCCATTATTTATTATTCTTTTGGAATAACCTGTCTGTGCGGTCTATCGCATGCCGGGTGATTTCTTTTGTTATTCCATTCTTTATTATACTCAGTTGGTTAAGTTTTGACTTCTATACTCCATGAAATTAGTGGAATATCCTTGATAATTGCGGTTCATCCAGTATTTTTTCATGAAAATATTCTTCTAAGTATTCTTGAATTTTACTCCACAAAGCAGTATCATGTTGACAATTTGGACGTTGTTAATTCTTGGATAAATTAATTCTTGAACTTGTTTTTATTGAATTCTTATATCATTGTCATCATCCTCATGTTTATAAAATGTTGAAAGTCATTTGTGGCTTGTAGTGCATAGATGGACTTGGTTTGATTATGACCAGGGATTATTCGGTATAATCATGACCGTAATGTTACAAATGATGTGGTAAAAGTCCTCATTGGCCCGTAGTGCATTGATGGACAGTTGTTGGCATGATCATAACCATTAATGAATACACGAATATCCTTGGCCATAGTGCAGGGGTGATTCGATGATGTGGATTATTTTATTAAGCTGAGTCCCAGCGATAACAGTGTTAAAAAACCTTTTAAATCATAAAAGATAGTAGAGTTTATTTTCTACTTGACTCTTTTAATGGATTGCTTATTCCGCTGCAGTTAAACTTGATGTCTATTATATTTTATCAGTTTAACATTGTTGAAGGCTAATGATAATTTATTCTGCATTATCTTAGTCATAATATTTCTTACTGGGCTAGTTGAGCTAACCCTTTCTTTCACTGTTCTCTTCAGGAAATGAGAACGTAGCTGGGGCAAGTCGGGGAACGGAGTGATGGTCCGAATGATAGTATTAGTTAGTAGTCCTCACTATTCTATGTAATAGTGTGTTAATAAATGTAATGAGGACTCCTTTTGAGTATGGATACTCTCTAGTAGACGATATTTATATTCAAACTCACAGTTTATGTTTTGTCATATTGTACACGACAGTTGTATTATTAAGTTGTATTTGAATTCTGTACCATGTATCTGACGACCCAAGATGGGTGATGTATACCTAATTTTGGGGGCGTCACAGTTGGTATCAAAGCTTAGGGATATGATCCCTGGCTAAGATGTGAGAATAGAACTAGGAGGGGAGAGACGGGGAATTCCTTCGCTAGTATGACCTACCTAAGTTTATTTGCATGGTATTTAATTGGTCGGTCAGAATATAAGGATAATATATGACATATCAATTAACTTTTATTTTGTGATAGTATCTGAAAATGGAATCCGAGAATGTTGAGAATAGCAATGGAGCACAGGCGACTGTGGATTCACCACATATCAATAATCTGGATAATGTGCATCAGGAAGGCGACAATCCTCATGCAAATAACAATACTGACCAAATGATGAATGATGGAATGTTCAGAAGCTTTATGCAGTTCATGCAACAGTAGGCGAGAGCGGCTCTTGTTCAAAATATAGGTGGAAACACTGAAAACTCTCGGACGGTCACCGCTAGACAGTTCAAGGAGCTGGGACCACCGGAGTTTAAGGGAGAGCCAAAACCACTTATAGCGGAAACATGGATAAAGCAGATCACCAAGATATTTGATGTCTTGGGATGCTCCGAGGAGCAAAAGGTTCCCTTTGCCGCCTTTATGTTGCGAGGAGAGGCAGATTACTGGTGGGAATCGATTAAGCGTACTCAACCTGCTGCATTGAAGATGTCTTGGGAGAAGTTCCAAGAGCTGTTCAATGACAAATACTTTTTCGAAAGTGTTCGTCACATGAAGGAGGTGGAGTTCATCAAATTGGAGCAGAATAATATGACCGTGTCGCAGTATGAGGCTAAATTTGTTGAGTTGTTCCGGTTTGCGTCCCACTTGGTGGATAATGAGGAGCGAATGACGCGAATATTTTTGCGAGGTTTGAAACTTGAGATACGTCAACATCTTATTTCTTATAAACTGTGTTTGTATTCAGATGTTGTGAATAGGGCTCAGTTAGTGGAGCGCGATAACGAGTCTACGCAACCAAAAGAGAGCAGTCGACAAAATGATAATACCAGTAAGAGCAGTCATCGAAGCGGTGACAACAAGCGTGGAGGGAATCAACAGGCCAGAAATGATAACCACTTCGGTGGTAATCAGGGCCAAAACAATAAGAATGGTCATTTCAAGAAGAGGCGATTCAACAATGATGGAAAGATGTCAGCACCAGCACCCGTTGTTAAGGAAGGAGAGCTACCACCTATCATATGTTTCAAATGCGGAGGGGAGGGGCACATCAGTCAAAACTGCGCGATGCCGTCTAAAGGATGTTATAATTGTGGAAGAGAAGGTCATTTAGCTCGATTTTGTCGTTTACCAAAAATAAGTTCAGCCAAGATGGAGACACCAAAGGCCGTCCCAGAAAAGTCAAAACCGGTAGTGCAAGGGAGAGAGTTTGTTGTGACCTCCCAGAAAGCAAGGAACCCGAATGAGGTCATCACGGATAATCTTATCATAAACTCTAACGAAGTCTATACTTTATTTGATACCGGTTCTACCCATTTTTTTATTTCTCCTACTTGCACTCATCGATTAAATTTGATTCCGGAGAAATTATACTTTGACTTATCTGTTGAAACTCCATTGGGAGAAACCTTCATTACATCCACGATTTATAAGTCTTGTTTGGTTCAAGTTGGTACCCACACATTACCTGTCGATCTTATTTCATTAAAAATACTTGTATTTGACGTGATTCTAGGGATTGATTGGTTAACTACTCATTATGCAAAAATTGATTGTTTTCGTAAGGTTGTTAGCTTTCATATTCCTAATCGACCTATTATGCGAATTCAAGCAACCAAACCATTAAAATCAATCGCTGTCATCTCAAGCCATAAAGCTATTCGTTTATTGAAAAATGGATGTCAAGCTTTCTTAGCTCATGTCACGGATCTAAACAAAAATACGTCAGTTTTGAATGATATTTCTATTGTTAATAAATTCCCTGACGTATTCCCTGAAGAACTTCCTGGCCTACCCCCAGAGCGTGAAATTGAATTTTGTATCGACCTTGAACCCGGTACAAAACCCATTTCCAAAGCCCCATATCGAATGGCTCCTATTGAACTTCAGGAGTTAAAGATCCAACTGCAGGAATTGTTAGACATTGGCTTTATTCGTCGTAGTACTTCTCCTTGGGGTGCTCCTGTTCTATTCGTGAAGAAGAAAGATGGAAGTATGCGATTTTGTATTGATTATCGGGATCTGAATCGTGTCACCATCAAAAACAGGTACCCATTGCCACGTATTGATGACCTGTTTGACCAGTTGCAAGGAGCACAATTCTTTTCAAAGATCAATCTTCGTTCTGGATATCATCAGCTGAAGGTTAGAACTGAGGATATTCCAAAGACGGCTTTCAGAATTCGGTACGGACATTATGAATTCCTAGTCATGTCCTTTGGATTGACTAATGCTCCTGTTGCCTTTATGAATATGATGAACTGGTTATTCAAGGAATATTTAGATCACTTTGTGGTCGTCTTTATTGATGACATCCTTATTTATTCCAAAAGTCGTGAAGATCATGAGCAACACTTGAGGCTGGTACTCCAAAAGCTTCGTGAATACAAGCTTTATGCCAAGTTGAAGAAATGCGAGTTTTGGCTTGAGGAAGTAGCATTTCTTGGGCACGTGGTATCAAGACATGGAATATCTGTTGACCCGGCAAAGATTGAAGCTATTCAAAGCTGGGAGCAACCTAAATCAGTGACTGAAGTACGTAGCTTTCTTGGTTTAGCTGGTTATTATCGAAGATTCGTAGAAGAATTTTCTCGAATCGCTACTCCATTAACTCAGCTGACTCGGAAAGATACAAAGTTCGGTTGGAGCGAAGAATGTGAGAAGAGTTTTCAAGAACTCAAGAGGAAACCTTTTAAATCATAAAAGATAGTAGATTTTATTCTCTACTTGACTCTTTTAATGGATTGCTTGATCCGCTGCAGTTAAACTTGATGTCTATTGTATTTTATCAGTTTAATATTGTTGAAGACTAATGATAATTTATTTTGCATTATCTTAGTCATAATATTTCTTACTGGGCTAGTTGAGCTCACACTTTCTTTCACTGTTCTCTTCAGGAAATGAGAATATAGCTGGGACGAGTCGGGGAACGGAGTGATGGTCCAGAGGATAGAATTAGTAGTCCTCACTATTCTGTGAAATAGTGTGATAATAATTGTAATGAGGACTCCTTTTGAGTTTGTATACTCTCTAGTAGATAATATTTGTATTCAAACTCACAGTTTATGTTTTGTCGTATTGTACACGACAGTTGTATTAGTAAGTTGTATTTGAATTCTGTACCATGTATCTGGCGACCCAAGATGGGTGATGTATACCTATTTTTGGGGGCGTCACAGTTGGTATCAAAGCTTAGGGATATGATCCCTGGCTAAGATGTGAGAATAGAACTAGGAGGGGAGAGACGAGGAATTCTTTTGCTAGTATGACCTACCTAAGTTTATTTGTTATTTAATTGATTGGTTAGAGTATATTGATAATATGTGACATGTTAATTAACCCTTGTTTTGTGGCAGTATTTGAAGATAGCAGTTGAAAATGTCAACAATGGAGTGAATGAGACCGTGGCACCTCTAATCAGCAACCAGGATAATGTAATATCAGGTGAAGAAGAAATTAGAGATATCTACGTGGTAAGTGAAGAACTAATAGTTGCACCCGAGCTAATGGCAGAGGTAGCAGTTGAGAGTGAGGAGGAAGAGGAAGAAGAGGAACCTGAGGAGAATTGGTTAGAAGAAGTTTATGATCAAAACTTAGAATTATAAAATCGTGTTCATGAGTTAGAAGAGCAGGCTGAAGAATGGCAGGCGGTCGTGGAGCAAAGAGATGTAATGATTCAAAATTTTGATACCCGATATGTGATGCTGGAACAAAATCACGCTTTGGCAGAGTGTAAGATATTAAAGTTGGAATCTGAGAATTCAAATATCAAGGATCAGTTGAAAGAAGAAACAACTAAACGAGTGAGAATGAAGGATGCGTGGGTAAAAGCCGCACGACGTGTTGATATTGTAGAAAGAGACGTCCGATCCAAAAAGGCTAAAATAGATGATATACATTTCTCTTTTTGGACAGCAATTGGGAGGACCCAACATCGAGTTTTGAATTACCCTGTACAGAGCGGTCAATCTGAACTCGATATGGATCGAAGATTGATGATTCAGATCATGAATCAGGAGTACGATGAAGCAGTTGAGGGTGGAATATGCCCTATATTAGAGTCAATTCCAACGATAGTGATGACACCAAATGCTACCCCAGACAAGTCAAAGCCGGGTAGTTCAAGGGAGAGCGGTTGTCATGACTTCCCAACAAGTGTGGAACCCAAATGAAGTTATCGCGGGTAAGCTAATCATAAACCCTTGCGAAGTTTGTACCTTATTCGATACTGGTTCTACCCACTCATGTATTTCACCTAGTTGTGCTCAACGTTTAAACTTGGCTCTTAAAAAAAATTAGACTTTGACTTATCTGTTGAAACTATGTTAGGAGGAACCTTCGCTAACTCCACTATTTATAAATCTTGTTTGATTCAAATCGACACTTTCACGTTACCTGTTGATCTTATCTCTTTGAAAATACTTGCATTGATGTGATTTTTGGAAACGATTGGTTAACTGCTCATCATGCTTTTCGTAAGGTTGTTAGCTTTCATATTCCTAACTAACCTGTCATGCGAATTCAAGTAACCAAACTACTAAAGTCAATCATTGTCATATCAAGCCATAAATAAAGAGCCCCGATCCTTTCGTTGTTGACTTTCTTGTGGGGAATGCACCGAAGCCAGACTTTCTGTAGGCAACGTCGTGAATGACGATGACAAGTTGATAGGTATCAATGTGACGTGTTATCCAAGTCTTGGATGAGAGTCACAATTTTGAATGGTATTTCTATTGTTAATAAATTTCCAGACGTATTCTTGAAGACTTCTTAGCCTGCCCCATAGCGTGAAATCGAATTTTGTATTGACCCCAGTACAAAACCCATTTCTTAAACCCTCAAATATTTCTTCAACTAAAATGAACGTATCATGAAAAACTTTTTAAATCATAAAAGATAGTAGATTTTATTCTCTACTTGACTCTTTTAATGGATTGCTTGATCCGCTGCAGTTAAACTTGATGTCTATTGTATTTTATCAGTTTAATATTGTTGAAGACTAATGATAGTTTATTTTGCATTATCTTAGTCATAATATTTCTTACTGGGCTAGTTGAGCTCACCCTTTCTTTCACTGTTCTCTTCAGGAAATGAGAATATAGCTAGGACGAGTCGAGGAACGGAGTGATGGTCCAGAGGATAGAATTAGTAGTCCTCACTATTATGTGAAATAGTGTGATAATAATTATAATGAGGATTCTTTTTGAGTTTGTATACTCTCTAGTAGACAATATTTGTATTCAAACTCACAGTTTATGTTTTGTCGTATTGTATACGACAGTTATATTAGTAAGTTGTATTTGAATTCTGTACCATGTATTTGGCGACCCAAGATGGGTGATGTATACCTATTTTTGGGTGCGTCACATTTTCCACACATGACCTTGATAAGTGTGGTGACATTGATGTTCAATAAATTCGCTCAAAAGATAATCTAGCAGATTTGTTCACCAAAGCATTACCAACTGCAACGTTTGAAGGATTGCGACGCAATATTGGAATGCGACAGCTGAAGGACTTAAGGATACATTCATGAGGGGGAGCTAATACGCACTGCACTCTTTTTCCCTTAACCAAGGTTTTTTTTCCATTAGATTTTTCCTGGTAAGGTTTTTAATGAGGCAACTTTCAATGCATATGACTATACAATAGACATCCTAGGGAGAGTGTTATAAAATATTATAATGGATGTCTAGATTCATATAATGGATGTCTAGATTCATTCTTCCTATCTTTGATTGTAATGATTTTGAAACTCTCATTGAATTATGAAACTCATGACCTTTAAGTTTTGTAACATCTTATTATTGATGTCCTTGTACCATAAATAGTAGCATTGTAAAGAGAATGAGTTAGAGACATATAATTACAATATATATGAAATGAGAATGCTCTTCTTGTTAGATATGTGATTCCCTCATATAGTGGGAATCTGCTTTTCTTCTTTTCCCCTTTATTCCCTCTCCGTGTTCCCTCCCTTCTTGTCCTCTTCCTCCTCTCATTTCCTATATAAAGGGAATGCAGAATGAAGAAAAATGCACAATTATCTTTGAAGAGTTTAGCAGAAGGTTTCTCCCTCTTTCCTCTTAATTATTCTTTCTAAATATTAGAGCAATTATAAGAGTATCTTTATACACTTTTGCTAAAGTTTTATAACACGTTATCAGCATGAAGCTCTAACCAACTGAGACGGTAAAATTAAATTTTTACAATTTATTATTATATTACCGTTTTGACTATACCACAAATAATATAATTTTATTCTTATAATTGCCATTAAATTCTGTTATTTACAATAGTATCATCTATCCTTGTTAATCTTACAAGACTTTGTGGGAACCTTTTTATTTATTATTCCGCATTTAATATTCTGTCGGAATATTCTGTCGGTGTGAATTTCACCTGACCTGGTTCCATTATTTATTATTTCGCATTTAATATTCTGTCGAAATATCCTGTCGATGTGAATTTCACCTGACCTGGTTCCATTATTTATTATTCCGCATTTAATATTCTGGTTGGAATAACCTGTCTGTGCGGTCGGTCTATCGCATGCATGGTGAAATTCTTCTGTTATTCCATTATTTATTATTTTGTTGGAATAATTTGTCTATGCGAACTACCGCATGTCGGGTGAAGATCCATTTGCATTATGCTAATAACATAAATATAAGAATATTTATATTTGTATTTTATCACCACTTGAGATCGTGACGTAGTTTATTTTTTATATTTTATACATGCAATTATTTATTATTTTAATAAATAATAAAATTGTGTTTTAACTCAGAATAGATGGCAAACTTGGCAAAAATAGATTTTTCTATTTTGAAAATCTCTGGAGACAATTATTTGGCTTGGGCACTTGATGCAGAATTGCACCTTAATGCAAATGAGTTAGAAAAGACCATTGAATCAGGAAATACAGCTACTTCGGCACAAAATGCAAAAGCCATAATTTTTCTTCGTCACCATATTGATGAAGGATTAAAGACTGAGTATTTAACAGTTAAAGATCCTTTATCTTTATGGACACAACTTAAGGAAAGATTTGACCACCAAAAATTGGTTGTTCTCCCTAATGCCAAATTTGAGTGGCTTAATTTAAGGCTACAAGATTACAAATCAATTACGGAATATAGTTCCAATGTTTACAGAATAACCTCTACTTTGACTTTGTGCGGAGATCCAGTTTCTGAATCCCAAATGTTAGAGAAAACGCTCTCAACTTTTCATCCCACCAACATGATTTTGTCACAACAATATAGACAGAGTAAGTTCACAAAATTTAGTGACTTATTGTCTATCCTCCTGGTTGCAGAAAAGAATAATGAATTGTTGTTGAAAAACCATCAAGTACGGCCAACGGGTGCTACCCCATTGCCGGATATTAACAGCACGTCATTCCAGCAGAATAAACGTGACAATAGATGGTCATATAATAAGAAGCCTTGGGGACGAAAGAATAAACGAGGCCATCGTAACAACAAATTCCAGAACCGCGACAATTCAGGCCACCAGAAGTGGCAAGTGTCTGGGTCGGGTAAAAATAAAGAAAATGCAGCACCGATAAAGAACAAACCAGATATTTATTTTAGGTGTGGGATGAAAGGGCATTGGTCGCGTACCTGTCGTACGCCGAGGCATCTGGCTAATTTATTCCAAGAGTCTCAAAAGAACAAAGTAATGGAGGCAGAAACAAACTTTGTTAATCATCAATTGAATATTGTTGATGATTCACCAATGACCAACAATGAGGAAAAGGTTGATGATATTACTGAACCTTCTGAAAGTATCTTTTGGGATATTGTTTAATTTCTTGTTCTAATTAAATATCCTGCATGTATAATATTATTAGTTTTCATTCTATATGTGATATGTGTTTCTCATGAATAAAATTATATTTGAAATGTAACTTTTCTTATTTATGTTTTTATATGTGTCAGACCATCTTTAATGGATATGGAGGTTATATGTTTAGCAGACAGTGCAACAACTCATGCAATCCTTCAAAGTGAGAAATATTTTTCACAACTAATCAAAGCTAAGGGAAATGTAGGAACTATCTCTGGCACATCAAAATTAATCGAGGGATTTAGAAAAGCTAGTTTCTTGCTACCAAATGAGACACAAGTTTTTATCAAAAATGCTTTATATTCTAGTAAATCAAGAAGAAATTTGCTTAGTTTTAAAGATATTCGACTAAATAGTTTTCACATTGAAACAACCAATGAGAATGATAGTGAATATCTTCTCATTACTTCTACTATTTTTGGAAAAAAAAATATCTTAGAAAAACTTCATTCAATTTCTTTTGGATTATATATTATGAAAATTAGAGCAATTGAGTCTCATACTGTTATGATTCCAAAAATCATAGATCCCAAATCCTTTATGCTTTGGCATGAAAGACTCGGTCATCCAGGTACTTCTATGATGCGTCGTATTATTGAAAATTCTACTGGTCATCCTCTCAAAGATAAAAGGGTTTTTCCTAGTAGTGAATTTCCTTGTGCTGCGTGTTCTCAAGGAAAATTAATTATTCGACCATCACCAGTAAAAGTTTATAAAGAAGCCCCAAAATTTCTAGAGAGAATTCAAGGAGACATTTGTGGACCTATTCACCCATTGTCTGGCCCATTTCGATATTTCATGGTTTTAATAGATGCTTCAACTAGATGGTCTCATGTTTGTCTTCTCTCTTCTCAAAATTTTGCCTTCTCAAAACTTCTTGCTCAAATAATCAAGTTACGGGCTCAGTTTTATGATCATCCAATCAAGTCAATTCGACTTGATAACGCAACTGAATTTTCATCAATGACTTTTAATGATTTTTGTATGACTATTGGAATTTCCATTGAGCATTCTGTTCCTCATATTCATACACAAAATGGTTTAGCTGAATCTTTAATAAAAAGACTTCAACTTATTGCACGACCATTAATGTTAAGGGCTAACTTACTTACCTCAGTTTGGGGTCATGCAATTCTTCATGCCGCAGCCATCATTCGAGTAAGACCAACGGCTCTTCATAAATTTTCTCCTCTACAGTTAGTTCTTGGACAGATACCCAATATATCACACTTTCGAGTTTTTGGAAGTGCGGTATATGTTCCAATTGCACATCCACAAAGAACTAAGATGGGAGCCCAACGTATTTATGTTAGTTTTGATTCTCCTTCTATTATCAAATATCTTGTACCTTTAACTGGATATATTTTTACTGCACGTTATGTAGATTGTCATTTTGATGAATCTGCATTTCCACCATTAGGAGGAGGGAAAGTTTTAAATAAAAAACCCTCTGAAATATCATGGAATGCATCAGATTTAAATTCACTTGATACTCGTACAGGACAATGTGAAATTGAAGTTCAAAGAATTATTCATTTACAAAATATTACAAATCAAATGCCAGATGCATTTAATGATGCTAGAAAAGTGATAAAGTCACATACACCTGCAGTGAATACTCCAGCAAGGATAGAAATGCCTATTAAAAAATCAATTCATGGATAATTGACGAATAAGGTAATAGAAGAATCTAAACCACGCCAGAAGCGTGGAAGACCGGTTGGTGCAAAAGACACTGTACCACGAAAATCAAAAGCAAATAAGGGAATCCCAGAAGGAATACCCGCTCCAGAAGTAGCACTTATTCCAAGAGTGGAAATAGCCCCAGAAGAGGTACAAATTGCTTCAGAAACAGCACATATTCCAAGAGTGGGAATAGCCCCAGAAGAGGTTCAAAATTTCAGTGAAGGGATAAGAGATGAACACCAAGAGATCTCAATAAATTATGTACATGATGAGAAAATATGGGATCGAAGCAAAGTCATGATTGATGGCATATTTGCTTTCTCTATAGCATCAGATATTACTTTGATTCCTGACACGGATCCTGAACCACAAAACGTGGAAGAATGTCAGAAAAGAAAAGATTGGCCAAAATGGAAAGGTGCTATTCAAACTGAGCTACAATTTCTATTGAAAAGAGAAGTATTTGGACCAGTAGTCCAAACACCGCTGGGTGTAATCCTGGTTGGAAATAAATGAGTATTTGTACGAAAACGAAATGAGAAAAATGAAATTGTGAGATACAAAGCCCGACTTGTAGCTCAAGGATTTTCACAAAAACCTGGTATTGATTATCAGGATACATACTCTCCAGTAATGGATGGAGTTACTTTTCGCTTTCTGATTGGTATGACAACCATGGAAGGTTTGGAAACACGTCTGATGGATGTTGTAACTGCATACCTATATGGCTCACTTGACAGTGAGATTTATATGAGAATCCCTGAAGGATTGAAAATGGTTGAATCATAAAGGCCACGTCACATATATTCAATCAAGTTACAACGCTCGTTGTATGGGTTGAAACAGTCTGGTCGTATGTGGTATAATCGACTTAGTGATTATTTAATAAAATATGGATATATAAATGATCAAGTATGTCCATGTGTTTTCATTAAGAAATCGCAAAGTGGATTTTCCATCATTGCTGTATATGTGGATGATTTGAATCTTGTAGGTACTCCTGAAGAACTCACAAGAACTGCTACTTATTTAAAGGATGAATTTGAAATGAAAGATCTTGGAAAGACAAAATTTTGTTTGGGAATACAAGTGGAGCATTTAGCATATGGAATTTTTGTTCATCAATCCACATATGCTGAAAAGATTCTCAGTCGTTTTCATATGGATAAAGCTCATCATTTGACTACCCCGATGGTTGTTCGATCTTTAGAAGTCGATAAAGATCCATTTCGGCCTCTAGAAAGTGGGGAAGAAGTTCTTGGACCAGAAGTTCCATACCTAAGTGCAATAGGTGCTCTTATGTATCTTGCAAACTGTACACGGCCTGATATTACTTTTGCTGTCAACTTGTTAGCAAGATACAATTCTTCTCCTACTAAGAGACATTGGGATGGGATCAAACACATTTTGAGATACCTCCGTGGAAGTATAGATCTTGGTTTATTTTATCCAAGAAATTCAACGTCGCAATTGGTTGGATATGCCGATGCAGGATATTTATCAGATCCACACAATGGAAGATCACAAACAGGTTATGTATTTACATATTGTGATACGGCTATCTCCTGAAAATCTACAAAGCAAACCATGACAGCTACATCTTCAAATCACTAAGAGATTCTCGCTATACATGAAGCAAGCAGTGAGTGTGTTTGGTTGAGATCAATTATTCAGCATATTCAAAAATCATGTGGATTACCATCAATCAAAGATATTCCTACAATTCTGTATGAGGATAACGCTGCATGCATTGCTCAACTTAGAGGAGGGTACATCAAGGGAGATAGAACAAAGCACATTTCACCTAAATTCTTCTTCACACATGAGCTACAAAAGAAAGATGATATAGATGTGCATCAAATTCGATCATGTGATAATCTAGCTGACTTATTCACAAAGTCGCTACCAAATGCAACGTTTGCAAAACTTCGGAAAAGGATCGGAATGTGTCGACTGAAAGACTTATAATAACATTTCATCAAGGAGTAATGAAATCCTTTTGAGGGAAAGACTGTACTCTTTTTCCTTAGTCACGGTTTTTATCCCAATGGGTTTTTCCTGACAAGGTTTTAACGAGGCAGTCAATTGAAGGATATTTATAAGATATGTACTCTTTTTCCCTTCGTTAAGTTTTTTCCACTGGGTTTTCTTAAGAAGGTTTTTAATGAGACATAATCTTCTATCATAGGAAATCAGGAGAAGTGTTAGACATGTGATTCCCTCAGATAGTGGGAATCTGTTTTTCTTCTTTTCCCCTTTATTCCCTCTCCGCGTTCCCTCTCTTCTTGTCCTCTTCCTCCTCTCATTTCCTATATAAAGGGAATGCAGAATGAAAAAAAATGCACAATTATCTCTGAAGAGTTTAGCAGAAGGTTTCTCCCACTTTCCCCTTAATTATTCTCTCTAAATATTAGAGCAATTATAAAAGTATCTTTATACACTTTTGCTAAAGTTTTATAACACTTCTTCCTTAATCATCATATTTGTTCTTAATATTATTAATCTTTTATAACATATTTTAATTTCTCTTTTTTTTTGTCAAAATTAATTTAATTTAAGATTTAAATATTTGTTCCTTCACTCTATTATTGTAAAAGAGGACATGCGCTTTTCTTCTTACATCTTGATCCAAATAAGTATTTGTAAAAAACAATATCACTATCGTTTAAAAAAGATTCCCATAATAGTCACTTACACATAAATACATACTATGAACTTTTGTCTGACATGTGAAAAGCCTTTTTTATGTATTATTTATTTGTAAAAGAGGGCATTTGCTTATTAGCTTAATTTTTCGGCAGTTAATAAGAAAAAAGTAGTAATAGAAATAATTTATACTCTGTATAATAAATTTTAAATCGTCAGGTTTGTTTCTCTCGCTATATAACCAGCAGTAGCTATGTTTATGGAAAATAGGAAGTCTCTTCTCTTCCCGTTGGCGCCCTGAAGGCCATATATACCCATTTCGAGTCTAGCCTCCAATTTTCCATCATCCAATTGCCGTATTTGTAATTTTATACCCTTTTCCGAAACCCAAAACCCTTAAATCCCAGTTTCCCAACTTTGTTCTAGCGACTGATTTTACCCCATTTTAAACCCAGATTCAACTGTTCACATCCAGTTATAAATTTATAATAACTTCAATCCTCAGTTATTTACAGAATCTGATTAAGAGTATGGCGGATGGGCAAGTTATTAAACGCGCCAAGTATAAGTCTTCTGTCAAGGATCCTGGTACCCCTGGCGTTTTGACAATGGTATATAATTCAAAACCCTATATGTAATTAGATTTACTCCAGTGTTTTTAGCTATAATTACGTAAATAAAATTTTCTTTTCTATTTAATTTCGATCACTAGTATGACAATTATGTAAGTTATTGACACAATGGGACAGGACACTGACATTGCAATGCAGAATGAACGACAATGATTCATCATATCTTTTTCATATTTCTTGGGGACTCTTTTTGAACTATTTGATTGTTGTTATTTTGTGCAGACAAAGGAGAAATTTGTGTTTATGCCTAGCGATCCAAGGTCTTCAACAAAGCTTAATGTAGAGTTTAGATTGATTAAAGGTACTTGTTTGTTACTTCCCTTTTGTTTTTAGCTGTCTTGAATGTTTAATTAAAGTATGACAATTTAATAAAACAATATCTGTATTGAATTTACTGGAACGTGTAGCTGGAGAGTGAGTACTATTGGTTAGAAAGCTCACTAATTTTAATGTCTATTAGTTTAGTTTATTGGTAGTTCTAGTTTAAACGATTTATATTTGAAATTACTCACAATTGTTTTATATCATTTGGGGACTGGATAAATGTCTTATATAGTGTAAGATTGGCTCTCGGCACTTAGAAATTTTGTTAAGTTTCCTTATATTACTCTCGTGCCATGAAGTTCTCAATGTGTTTCTATCCTTTATGTTGTGAATGCTCAGGGCACAAATTCACGAAAGAAGGTTCCAATAAGCAGGCTCTTCTTAATCTTATCCAAGAGCTGGTATTGTTTCGCCATAAATTTCAGGAAGTTTTTTTTCATGTTTTTGGCTACTAAACTTTCACGGCAGATATTTATACAGTTACCAATTCTTGACCATTCTTTTATATCAATCTGTGTTTTAATATGACATAATCTGGTATCTGTATATAAAGTCTGAAGTAATTATATCTTTGTTGTGCTAGGGTGGAAATTACATTTTTGAGTTTGACAGTTTCTTAGATCGTGATGTTTGCCGAGAATTTGTAGGTACGTTCACACCCCTAAATATGCTTGCCATTTATTTGTTTCAAATGATGATTTTTTTATAAAAAAAATTACACAGTCAAAGTTTCTGTAAATGTAGTAGATATTTGACTTTGTTGTCATCCTTGATTTTCATATTTTATTGTACTTTTGACTGATCTTCATTTTAGTTTCATGACATTCTTCCATCCATGTCCCAATTCCATTTATTTAATATCCCGTTGGTGTCATTGACATAACATATGTCATTTCTTCTAGTCTCTCTCTTTCTATTTATTTTCTATATATGGAAAGTTCAAAAATCATCATATAATAATCCAGAATTGTCGGTTATTTTCCATAAATTTTCATTACTCAGAATTCTCTAAGAAGTAACAAGGAAGTTGAGAAAGCAGTATGTAGATTCTGACTAGCCACTACTTTTGAGATTATATCAGGATCATCTTAATCATTATTCTTTTGCGCTGGTTGTGGATAAACTGACTAGCCAAATTCTGGATGAGATTCCACAGTACATATTATTCGTTAAGGAATAAGGATACTATTTTAGTCAATGGAACTATAGTAGGGATGTAGTCTTATTAAACTAAGGAGGAAATCTCTAGTATAGGAGACTAATATAGATAGGACCAAAGTTGATAAGATATTGTGTAACTTAATTAAATAAGAAATACAGATGGAGCCTATCAGGAAAAAAATCAGAAGAAAAAAATCAGATAAAGCAAAGGAATACTATTGGAGAAGTAGCGATGTTCGAAAATTAAGAGATGCAGAAGTGAAATACATTTCAATATTGAGGATCACTGCCAGTATGGATGGAGAGCAAGGCTAAGTATTATGTTGCTCATAAGATTGGAGAAATTTATAAACAGTTATGAGCAGCCATACTCTATAAAACAGTTGGCTTGACAAATGGCAACAAAATGTTCACAACATAAATACTTTTAACTTGAAAAAATTGGAAAATAAAAGATTAGAGAACACATCCATGATATAGTAGAACTTGTCAAGAAGCATAAAACAAGAGAGAGTTGTAGTGTGGGTTGGACAAATACAACAATGACTATAACCACATCATTGAAAAGGGGCACATGATCAATATTACGAGGAACGCTAGTGAAGGGGAAGATCAAAATTAACATGGACATATTTTACGGAAAGGTTTTTTAACTGAAGAACGACGCTAAGCATAGCAAAATAGATGTTATATTTGAGTTGAAATTCTTCAATAGTTTTTTTTTGGACAAGGAGTCGTCTTCAAGAGATTACTGGGGACTGAAAAATAATTTCAAGATTTTTTCATTAAGAATTTAAAAGAATTGCCTTCTAAATCTACATTTTCATTTTCAAGTTCTGGAAATGGACACCCTTTCATGTGTCTTTTTTCAGCAAAATTGAGTAGGCTGTCTAATGGCCCTCAAGCAAGAAGTAGCATTCTACTGGTGCCAGTCGTCTTAATATCATTCTCTTGTACTAGTATCAATTTAATTAATAATATGCTCAAATTTATCTTTACTTGTTTCTTGCGGAGTTATCAGAATATGACGCTGTATTTTCCTTTGTTCCTTTATTTTGATTAGAACCTTGTTATGAATGCATACCATACTGGATAGACTTACTTATGCAACAATGTTGTCTCTGGTACAATGAGCAGCTGTAGCTATTGCAACTTCTGGGGATGCTGGGAAAGCTGCTTCTGACAGATCCACTGTTCCACTCAACAATGAACAGCTTAGCACCACAGAGATGGAGCGTAGGATCAAGCTTTTGCAGGTGGATAGGTACATTTACTCATACCTACTGTTTTAATACCCAAAATCTGGGGGGGGGGGTGAGTTTGTCTGAAAACCTACACATAAATGCATGTGGTTCGAGACTAAGTGAAACTATTAGCTTTTTCCATCCAAACTAACCATGCGTGCAACTCATGCTCTGAAGATGCCCCAGAGGTCAAATGCTTAAAACAAATTTCCAGAATGCCCTTTTCATTACTCCTTCACATTTTAAAGGAGAAACTTCATTTGGGAATTCCGCCAAACAAGGTATAGGCGTATGCCTATTCCATCAAATAAAATGATTTTTTTTCTTTATTCTGCTTTCCATTTCTTTGCATTTTTTATTTATGTTTTTACTAGAATACATCCATGAAAATATTGGTATATAAATGAATTTATTGTTTTCATACAAATAACAAGTTATCAATTAGACCAACTATTGGTGACAGATTGCAATAAGAACATCAACGTCTCTAAAAAGATGCTCATAAATGTTTTTGGATTGCTTCTGATGAAAATTCAAATACAACTATATGAAGCGTATATTAGATTTAAAGTTATGCTATTTGGATTTTGGACCTCTACTGTTGCTATGGTTGCTCATGAAATGATACTTTTATTTTAAAAAGTAGAGGAAAACCTTCAAAGAAGTATAGGGGAAAAGATAAAAAAGCCAAATCGAGGAGTTTGAGGGTTGAATCCACCTAGGTTGGCGCCTAAACTGATTTTTTTAGACCATTGCTTTATGATATATGAAGTTATTTTAACTGATGCTCATAAAAAGGATAAATTGTTACTATGAATTGTGTTAATGGTTGAAATTCTATTGGAAGGTTGACATACATCTTGTGAGAATTTTAATGCCAATTTTAATATAAGAAAATCCTTTATATGGGGCTTTTATGGTGCTAAATTTTGTATATAATCTTCTTATTTTAAAATTTTTCTATAGTTGATGTCACTAAAGGATATTGTCTGCAGTGAGTTGCAGAAACTTCACAAGCAATTTGTAATTGGTGGTATCCTGACAGAGACCGAATTTTGGGCAACGAGAAAGGTTAGTTATTTACGTAACTGCATATAACTATGTCAATTTTCTGTGCTCGACTTTCCATTGAAGTCGCTGTTTTTACTCCAGTTAAATGTCATTTAGCTAGCTAGCTGTATTTCTGTTGGGATTTGTAAACTTGTAACATAACCTTCTCATTTACCAATTAAGTGCAGAAGTTACTGGATGAGAAAACCAGTAGAAAGTCAAAACAACGGGTGGGGATAAAAAGTGACATGATTTTCAACGTCAAACCATCATCTGATGGTCAGGTATAATATAGATCCCTCACTCTTATCAATTTGTGTCTGTTTGCATGTATGTTTGATTCATGGGAGTGCGTGCGTGAATGTGTGAGTACATGTCGTGTGCATGTGTCTGCCTTTAAGCTTTTGCTTGCTTCGTATGTCCTTCCAAATTTCTTTATTTGAAGCTAAACATCATTGCAGTATTGTAGTTTTGAGTTCCTACTGAGTACTTTTCCAACATATGCACTATGAACTCTTATCAGTTCATTATTATTTTTTCATTTTCGTCTTTGAACTTCTTCATGCAGATCTTTGTAACTGTTATTTTGTTGATTGTTGTGTTTCCAGTCTAACAGAGTTACATTTAACTTGACACCAGAAATTATTCATCAGGTATGGTTATTTTCTATTTTTGACATGTCAAAAATATTTTATTGTATATTGATTTGGAATTGTCTCATTAGACATAAATTTCTCCAACATATAATGTTGAATTGTTTTCCAGATTTTTGCTGAAAAACCAGCTGTGCGGCGAGCATATCTGAACTATGTCCCCGGCAAGGTAAAGAGAATTTTAATATAATTTTTTTTTCTGGCAATGCTTAAAAATCAAAGATTTCCCTCGTGCTTATCCATCTTCTCTTTTAGCAATAAAATTTTCTTTTGCTTTCTGTATCTAAGATGACAGAAAAGGATTTTTGGACCAAATATTGGAGAGCTGAATACCTCCACAGTACGAAGAACATTGTTGCTGCTGCAGCTGAGGCTGCAGAAGATGAGGAGCTTGCAGTGTTTTTAAAGCAAGACGACATATTGGCAAGTGAAGCTCGCCGGAAGGTGCTCTATCTTAGAAGAGTGAAATTTAAATATTAGGTTAAAACATTTTTACATCGGAAGGATTCTGAAAATGTGATATATTGTTTGTCTTCGTCTTTAAACCCCCCTTTCACTGTTTTATGTGGTTCCTTTTGTTTGCAGATCAGACGGGTTGATCCAACTTTGGACATGGAAGCTGACGAAGGGGATGATTACACACATCTTCCGGTACCTTAATGAAATCAACATTCTGAATCTTATTTCTATGAATCTTTAATAGTGTAGGGTGCCTAACTTACTTTTACCTTTTCTTGAGCCACGTACCAAACTTTGAGGAGGTTGCTTTACATGGCATGCTTCATATGTCTTTCTATGTATGAACCTGTTGTACTGGAGACAATACTGTCATCACTCAACAATTTTAGAGTACATCTGTCTATTCTCTCCTGTCCCCTCTTCGATATTGGTTCTTGTAGTGTCTGAGCCTGAATGCAAGCTAGATTAATAGTTTATTTTAAGATAGAGATGAACCATGGTTGTTACCGTGGGGCTTTATGTTACATTGCCATGGGGTTTTGTTATTTGACTTTACATTATAACTTTCTATTTGGAAATTAAGTTTTCAATCTACTTCGTGTTGTACGTATAGGATCATGGGCTACCTCGTGATGTTATGAAGGACTTTACAGACTCACAGTATGAGCTATACAGAAGGTCTTTTCTTCAAGACCTTAACCGGCATGCTGCAGTTGTCCTTGAAGGAAGGGCTATAGGTAAGTGTTTCCTTGATACATACTCTGTTGGTATATCACAAGTTGTTGAATATATTCTAGTTCAAAAGAACAAGGGAATTTTCTTGAAACCACAAAATGACTCTTGAATGCCAACCAATTCTGGTGGTGCAAAAGTAAGCATTTGACTTAGAATAATTGTTTTCAGAAAATTTCCATTGTGCATGTTTTTTTTAGTAAATTGGTGGATATGAAAAACAAGAAAATAACCACCCGTTTTTTGAAAAGACAGAACACTTTTCCAGCAATTTGATTGCATGTTTAATACAGAGATGAAGGGGAAAGATGGAGATGGGGGGAATTTTTTGCTAGACGGACAAAAAAAGGAAGAGCGAATTTCTTTACTGTATTTTTGGTCTGACCACCAAACTCGAACCATTTTAAATTAGGTTGGAAAGAAGGAATTGGAAGGGCGCTACTTTTGTATTATGTTGCAATTAAGTAATAATTATGTAAGGGTATAGTTGTGAGTTAAATCATTTTTTTAAGAAAAACACATCTCCAAAAAGTACTGCGGATCACATGTTGGTAGAACTCGCCTAATCAGTAGTTTTATTGAAAACAAATAAGTAGGAAAAATGGATTGTGGGGGGGGATTATACAGAGAAACTCTCATTTTCTATAAAGCATTCTACCATATCTATTATCTAATAAGGCGATTTACAATCCAAAGGGAGATAAGAGTAGTCTATTAAAATAAATGGTATCCACAGTATGCCCATGTGCAGCCAACTTGTCTGCTACTTGGCTGCCTTACCTAAAACATGTGAGTTGTACACTATGGTGGACAGATGGAGTAAAGCAAGACATTGTCTGATCAAATACTGGGTATGCCAATAAGGCTAACAAGCCCCTTTCAACATGTCCAGCAAAATCACAGAATCAACCTCAACGAGTTCAGTAGTGTTTTTATTTCCATTTTAGTTGACGAAACATAACTATAGAAATACACCTTTCTCTTAAGGAGACATTTCTGTCTCTCCTTTCTTTCATTTGTCTTTATTCAGTCATACTGAATGAGCAACAAATCTGGTCAACGTTGTAGGACAATAGGTGATGCTATCCATTGCTGGGTGCACCATTACTAGCACCAAAAGGCAAACTGTTGAATGGAATGACTAGGTTTTCTCAATTATATTGTGATACCTTATAAAACGGAAACTAGACAAATATTTTGCATAATTAATTTTTTCCTCCGAGTCACATATTTGAGCAAGGTAAGAAATGAGGATTGAATAAAGTGTTATGAGTGGGGCTTGTGGTTCTGTCAAAATTAGGGATGACAATTTAAACTGAAACTGGTCGAACCGCATCGAGCTGGCTGGTTTAATCGTTGACTTCGCTGGTGTGGTTTTGGTGCAAAAATTTTAAATCGGGACTAGTGCGATTTTGGTATTTACTTTTGAACCGGCAGTGCACCGGTCCTTTAACCACTATGTATAATTGTATTTTAATTATATTTACAAATTTCATAATATTATATATAATCATAGAGTTTCTCAAGCGTATATTTTTACTATTTTTTACTTCTTTACATCAAAGTTAATTTATGAATATTTTTATATATAGTTGATATATATTAAAACTATAATCATGATAAAATTATAACCATGTTATCTTAATTTTAATTGAACATATAATCTTATATTACTTGTTAATATTTCTTGAGCTATTTTTTTGAATGTATATTATAACGAGTGTTGTAAAAATATTAAACTAATTTAATAAAAATTAAGTCAAAAATATTATTAATTTTTGACTCATGCATGTCATTGCGGTGTGGCTCAAAATATAAACCAGCCGGTGCAGTTTTGGTATAGGAAAATCTTGAACAAGTGCAGTTCCTGTTCAAGATTTTTTAAGACTAGTGCGGTTTCAAATCACTGAAAAATCGGAACTGCACCATTGTCATCCCTAGTCAAAATGGGTCTCCAGGGTTCTAATTTTGAGGCAGCTAGAAAAAAATGATCTTAGGGGGGAGAGATGTGATTAATGGTGGTAGATGGAATAGTGGGTAGTGGATGGTGATGTAATTTTCTTTGCCCGCTTTCATTTTGATCTTTTTCAAGGTCTTCCCTTTTGTTTGTTTGATTAAATTTTTGGAATGGCAGGTTTCGTGTGTGTGTGTTCCATAAGATTTTAAATATTATATTTCAATGAAGCATTAAATTTTTCTTGAAATTATTTTCTTAAATATGTGGGATTAAATGGTTGCTATCATCCGATTATGGAAACCTAAGATGGTTGTGAAATAAATGAATGTTTCAATTGTATGATTTCTTCGGTTCCTTTTGTCACATCTATTCATTTTTGCCATTAGAATATCAATTATATGAAAGGCAATAAGTTGGGTTGTTTTTTCTTTAACTTATTTTCTGTAAGAAAGTAATCTGCTTACATATTATTAATTGCTGTGTCTAAATGTG
This sequence comes from Panax notoginseng, assembly GCA_016801055.1. Lineage (NCBI taxonomy): Eukaryota > Viridiplantae > Streptophyta > Magnoliopsida > Apiales > Araliaceae > Panax > Panax notoginseng. The sequence goes on along the minus strand of CM029018.1, from coordinate 23,343,547 downwards.
CCAATGCATACGAAGTTCAGAATTTTTTTTCATTTTTATATTGTTGTTGTAACTTTAGCCTTTATTTTGTGTATAGATGCGGAGTTGGGAGACACAAGGTCTGTTGCCGAAGCACTTACCAGGTCAAAGCAGGGTTAGCATAGTTCACTTTTGCTTCTTTTATCCATTTCTGTTCCTTCCTTCCATCTAAACTCTTATACCCCAGTTTATTAAGTCAGTGACACTAATAGTTTCAAGTTTCCTGGCAGTTGAGTTTGCTAATGAAGCATCTGATGACCATGTGGATCAAGGGCGCTTAGATAGGATCTCCCGGATGGCTGAGATAGAGGATCTTCAGGGACCTCGTGAACATCCAGTTGCACCACTTTGTATCAAGGTTAGACCATTTTTAAGTTAAACTGCATTGGTTTTTAAGCTACATGGGCATCTCACTCATGTATTAATTATTTGAACCAGGATCCTCGTGACTATTTTGATTCTCAACAAGCCAATGCACTACAAACTTTGGGGGAGACACAATCTGGAACAAAGCAAATGAATTGTAATCTGAGTGCTCAGGAAGCATATGGTTCTTTAAGGGAGTTCATCTCTGAGATAAAACGTGTAGGGTTAACTGATCCAATAGTTAAACCTGAAGTTGCTATTAAGGTAATTTTTAAATTTTTGAATCAGTTGTTTAATCGTACAATATACAATAAAGATAGGTTGCAGCTGTATTGTTGTTAATTCAGAGAACATAACTACAAGATTTTTGTGAAATAGGTTCTTAATGGATTGACTCAGAGTATTTCAAGCACCAAGTTTCATCTTGGGAAGAATCCTCATGAAAGTGTTTTGGATGGGTTGCCAAACATCACTAAAGAAGAACTCTTACATGTGAGTTTATATAGCTTTTACTTAATTCATATTAACCCACATGTGATAGTTATGTTAGAGTATATAATTATATATCTTGTCCCACGTCGAATACCTTGAGAAAATATGTCTAGTATATAATGATTTGGGCTAAGGTTATGTTTGATTACCTCTTTACGGCTCTAAATGGATTTGCCTCTGATTCGGTCAGAGGCAAATTTTGTTTGACAAAATATTTTTTGCCTCTTAATGGCTCTTAATGGATTAGATACAAAAATAATTCTATAGCATCCATAGGGATGTCTGAGCGAAAAAATATTTTTTTGGGACAAAAATAACCTCTTCAATACTACCTTCGCTGCTGGTCTTCTTCTTCTTCGTTGCTGAACAATCCTTGATTTGGGCGTGAATCTTAAGCAGACCAATTCACATTCTTCTTTAAGTATTACTTTTTTCCTTTCAATTAGGGTTTGATTTCGCCAATTATGGTTTGTTTTCCTTGTCACCCAATGGGTTCGGAGCAGACAGAGATTGAATGGTTTGAAGATAAGAGAAGCCATGCGAACCGGAATTCCAGTCCTCTTGTTCCTTATAATGATCCTACCATCCTCTTCGCCAATAAAGGTTTGTGCCTTAACTCACCCTCTTGCTATTTTCTATTGCTGCTCCTCCTTGACAAATTACGATACAGAAAGTTCAGGAAGAAGGATTTCTATTTTTTCTCATTTTCATTCTTTGCTGCAAAAAGGGTCAGTTCAATTTCCTTTTCCATCTCATATATCAACTTCTCAGTCCCTGTTTACAAGTTATTATCTTTTTATTGTTTATGGAATGACATAAATTGTTCAATTCGGTTGTGGTATTTAAATTTCTCATTTAGTTCATAGAACTGAATTCTGAATATGAAAGCTAAATTCAATACTCTGATCCAAATCCGCTTCATTTTCTGCGGTTCTGGAAATACCTACAATCCCCTTTCTCCCAAAACCCCAATCTTGAACCCCTGTTTATTTAGTACCTTGCTTAATTCTGCAGAAACCCTAACAAATGTTAAAGTAGAAGAATTTGCTGCTGAATACCAGCCAAAAGACCCCACAGAGGTTTTTATGAAATGGGGTTGCACCGAAAATGATATAGCTAAAATTTTTATGCGGAGTCCTTCCTTACGCAAGAGCAATCCCACTTGCCTTGAATATAAGCTCAACATTCTTAGTGAACTAGGTCTCAGTTCTTCCGACCTGATTAAGATCATTAATTGTCGCCCCCGTTTCCTCTCTAGGTGTATTAATCAATTATTTAGGGAACGCCTTGATTATTTCGAAGCATTGTTCGGGTCTAAGGAAGTTCTTCGTAAGGCCATTGTTCGGAACCCTTCCCTTCTCACCTATGATTTCCATAATAAAATCAAACCTGTTGTTGAGATTTATAATCAAATAGGTGTTAGTAAAAAGGAATTGGTTCTGATGCTTATGTCTCGCCCCACATTGATTCCGCGAACCTTATTCGATGATGAGAAGTTGGAGTATAGTCGCAAGACTGGGGTCAGTAAGGAGTCCAAGATGTATAAGTATGTCGTCTGCCTCTTTGGAATTTCTCGCCTCGAGACCATTCAAGAGAAGATTGCAAACTTGGAGAAATTTGGATTTACAGATGATGAGGTTTTTGGTCTTATCGGACGCACTCCTCTTCTGTTAACGCTGTCCATCAACAAGATACAGAGAAACATGACATTTATATTGGGCACAATGAGGTTACCTGCTAGTGTGATAATATTGGGCACAATGAAGTTACCTGCTAGTGTGATACTTACTTAACCAGAATTGCTTTACTTCAATTTAGAGTCTGTGTTAAAGCCACGAGTTCTTCTAGCGAGGAAGATACAGGATATGGGTCTTAAACTGCAAATTGAGGGACCTGATTTGTTGAGAGCATTAAGGATGAAAGAGGACCGGTTTGTGAGAGCATTTATTTTATGTAATCCAGAAGATGTTGCCAAGAAATTGATGGGGTATTACACTAAAGAAAAAGCTGTTAAGTGACTAGCAGAATCCTCCAAGAAGACCTTGCGTAAAGGATTCCCATTCTGAATAATTTGTCAACCTGGTGGCATTTCTTTGTTAAAGGTCTCTATAAGATTCATCTCCTGTCAATTGGCACTTTAACTACTCTTTTGCTTCTATGTTGTGAACCTTAGTGACAGTGTTGATACTACCGAATTTATTCCTCTATATTTGACTCCTTACCATTGTAAAATGGCAAATTAAGCGAGAGATTTCTGTCATAGGACTGGTTAGACATCCCAATTTGGTGCAGCTTCATGAGGTTATGGCCAGTAAACCCAAGACTGGTAAGGCAGAGTTCAAGTATCCCAATTTTGAAACGAATGGCTCCTTACCCTTTTACAGTACAATGGGCTATACTTATCGCTTGTTTCACAATCCATAATTTCATAAGAAAGCATAACATTGAGGATGAATTATTTGCTCAATATGATCGAGATAACATGTTTGATGATAAAGTGGAGCAAAATGAAGGAAATGAAGAAGAGTGACAAGATGAACTGTAATGGAGTGATCAAGGCATAAAATTTATGGTTAATCTATGTGAACAAATTGCACTTCAACTCTTAACAACTGCTTGAAGTTAATTTAATTTGTATGGTTGAATTATTATGCTATCTTAATGTTTACATTGGACATGATACATTTTATTTTATCATATTGTGGTCAAAATATTATAAATATGTATTTAAAATACTATTTAGACCTTTCTGATTATCAAACAAGTTTTGCTTAAACTGTTCAGAAGGTTAAAATGGTAAAATACTGTTATTTAGACATTTTGAAAAAAATTAGTTATCAAAAAATATTTTTTCATTCAGACACAATTCTGAAGAGATGCTCTAAATTATTCAGATGTCTAAACTGTTCAGATCTTAACACTCAGTTTTATCAAACACCACCTAACTCTTCTCATAGCAAATTGGTTTTAAGTTAGAGGGCTTGATGTCATTATATGCTAGATTTGGGCTCATTTATAAATCTAACATGGCCTCAGAACGGGGTATCTAGGCCTAATTAAACACTCTTCTTGGCTTTCATTCTTACCCACTTGCAGTCTGGTCCATTTCTTGCTACCCATTTCTTAACTAGTAACACTTATCAATTAGGCCAATAATTGCCCGTGGTTTGCTAGATTTCTTGTGGGCTTGTCTTGTGGGTTGTGACTAGTTTCTTCTGGGTTTGCTTATCTTGTTTAGGTCTCATATTCATTAGGTCCACGTGCAACCCTCAATACACCAGGTACACGTGAGAGGGAGTGTTAGAGTATATATCTTGTCCATCGAATACTTTGGGAAAAGTATGTCTAGTATAAACTGAGTTGGATCAACTCTTCTCATTGTCAATTGATTTTGAGTTAGAGAGTTAATGTCTTTATATACTAGACTTGAGCCCATTTATAATTGATTATTTTGCACAAGACTGACAGAGGACTTCATCTTATTTTTAATATCTTGTTTTGGTTTTCAGTATCCTTGTTCATAATTATTGTTATTTATAATTTGAATACAAGTTTTTTTTTCTTTCAGCAATGGACATCCATTCAGGAATTACTGAAGCATTTCTGGTCATCGTATCCCGTTACAACTACATATCTCCATACTAAGGTATTTTTGCTCCTCTATGCATTCTCCCATCAGCCTGAATATTTATGAATTTTAACATGTGTGATAAGGGGTTAGGGCTAAAAGTTTCAATGTTGCTATTCCAGAATTTCCCTTGTTAGACCACATCATTTATCAATTCCAAGGATTCTTAACATTCTTTAGTTCAATTGATTTGGTGTTTGATTGCAGGTTAGCAAGTTGAAGGATGCAATGTCACAAATCTATCCAAAGCTGCAGGTATTGTTCTCTTTTCAAATGTCAGGTTTTTTTTTTAACATTTGACTCCTTAGGTGTGATTACTACATCATTGTTGTCCGATTATGGTATTGACAATTACGTGCAAGTTTACTTGATCAACAAGTAATATACGTTCATCATTGTCGTCCCACGAGGAAATATTGCTAATAATTGACCAATTACTAAAATTATATCAATTCAATATTATTTAAACAAATGGGTTAAGGTTATGAAATTAAATTATTAAAACTAAAAACTAAATTATTAAGATAGGATTAAAATCAGATTTAAAAAGCTAAGATTACAATTTCCCTCAATGCATCGTCTAAATCTCTTTACTCTATTTTCAATTAATTAATCATATCAAATCGTTAATCGAGAATTCTACAGTATTTATAAAACCTCTTCCGATGGTTAGATAAAGATATCCCTTCTAATTAAATCACTATATTCTTATGTGAAATAATTAAGAACAAACTCATTAAGTGTAGATTCTCACACTAGTTGTACACGACATATATGTATATTACTATCCTATATACAAATCAAGTTATTCAATCCCAAGAACTAATCAAGATGCATGATATCATTTTCAGATCGAATCCTACAATCCATTGTATCGTGCATTGTATCGTATCTGAATCGTATGATACGGTATCATTTTTGATTCATCCTGTGATTCATATCGAATTGTATACGTATCACATATCGTAAGATATGTATCACGTATCGTAAGATTCTGATACCTATGGTTATATACTATTCTTTCTGTTCCATATTATTTGATTATTGTTGATTTTTTAAAGTCAACTTAAGAGATTTTTAAACTCAAAATTGATTTAAATTCTTTTAATTTTAATCAATAAACTATCGAAAAAGTATTATTCATTATAAATTTTATTGTTTCATAATTTTTAATGAGTTATCTTAATTTTGATCTCAAATCGACTTTTAAAAGTCAATAATGATCATATAATTTGGAACGGATGGAGTATTTTGTTTTCAAGTTTGTGAAGGGAAGAAGAGCGCATTATTTGTCATTGATATCCCATAAATTCAAAGATTTGCATTCTAAAAATTTTGCAATTAATTGCGTATGTGTAAATACGTGTTTTCTAAATATTTTCAGTCTCAATGGTTGAACACTTCTGCTCATAGCATTTACTGAAATAAGATTTATAAGTTGTTGGAAGGGAAATCTCTCTACTCTATTGGTCGATGTTTCAAAATTTTGATTTTCACTTGACTATCCATACAGATGTAAAGAGCATGCAAAAATATAAAAAATGCGTAAATTGTCATATAAGTTAGGACTATGCGTCAACGACTTGTCTATTATATTTTCATATAATAGAAAATAAAATTTTACATGTTTCATATTTTTGCATGCTCTTTACATCCCGAATTGTTAAGTAAAGATCAAAATCACTTTGTATTTCAAGTAACCTTAAATAAGTTATCTAAAGCCAACCTTAGGAATCTTTTACGAATATATACATATATATAGCAATGCTTATATCCTTATCCTATCCCAGGAGATTAAGAAATCGGTGCAGTCTGATTTCCGCCATCAGGTTTCCCTCCTTGTTCAACCAATGCTTCAGGTATACATGTCTTTCACTTCAGTATAATTTCAAGGTTTAAGAATTACGACTCCTCAAGCCTATACTTCACTATAATTTCAAGGTTTTTCTGGCATCATCTTAAGATGAGTTGGTGCAATAAATCATGCATCATAAGGGTCAATCCTGGTTGACCTCCTAAATCATAGATGTTGGAGAAACCAAGTTGGTGTTTGCACTTTTTGCTTATAGCTGCTGATGATGGAAATGGCCATCTTGGTGCAGGCTTTAGATGCTGCCTTTGCACATTATGATGCAGACTTACAAAAGAGATCGGCGAAAAGTGGAGAAAGACCCAATGGGTTTATCTAGAGGAATTTCTCGCTTGACAAAATCAAGGTATTCATATTTTCGTAATTATGCACATTTGTATACCTAACAAAATTTTGCTACGAGCTTGTCCTATGGAAATTTTTTTGAAGTCACTAAGACATTCAAGCATGTCTTATGTAATTCCTTTTTATTGATGTTGCCAAAAGCTAATTTAAGCAATACCTTTTTTTGGTTCTAATGATGGGAACTTCATACCATATTATATTTTGTACTCGTGGTAAGAGGATGCATTATTAATCTTGTTTGTATTTTTGAGTTGTGTTTTCTATTGTCAGAACTCCTAATTCAATTTTGGAACACCATTGCTCACTGAGGTCAATATGATGTTGTAACTAAACATAGCAGGACAGAATTTTCTCATGATCTTAATAGTTTTTTTGGGTGTATAAAGAACAGGAATTTGATTAACCATGCGTTTCTCATTTCAAGTTCTTGTTTGACTAGTGACTTTAAGTGCTTGTTCGTCTACTGACTTTTGGTGAATTTAGAAGTTTCAAATACACCAAAAGTAATTGAGAATTTTGTTCTTTTAAACAGTTTGTTCCTGATGTAGCTTATTTAACTCAAAAATCATGTTTGGGACTCTAATACACCACGTCAAAATTAGTGAGGTGCTTTTGAACATCAAAATTCTCTAAGGTTATGTTTGATAAAATTCAATGTTAAAGATCTGAACAATTTAGATATCTGAATAATGTAGAATTGTATTTAAATAAAAAAATGTTGTTTGATAATTAATTTTTTTAAAATGTCTGAATAAATTCAACAACACAGCTTCTTATCTTCCTCCATAACCACTGTAAACTCTAACCTATCACTTTCAAAACCTACCTTACCAGTTGGATTGAAGCTTCAGGACGAACTCAAAATAAAATATATGAACTCAAATTTTTCCAACACAATATAGACCAGTGGTGCCTCCTTACCAAAACTCAGCACAAATTCCCAAAAACCAAAACATAGCTCAAGCTACAAAAATCATTCAAACCCACACCGCAATCAGTTTCTTCACTCACATTCAAGTACATCAAGATCTACTAAGCCGATAAATATGTTTAAACATCATCATAGCAGGCCTGTGCTTCCAAAAGATTGAACCTTTACTAGTACTTTTAGAGAGTAACAAAGGCTACGAAGAACAGACAATGAAGGAATAGCCTATATGCACTAATCATCTCATCATCTCGATCAATCCATTCCCCTTCAAAAAATTTCTCCATCATGCATCCAAAATCAAGCCTTAACTCACAGATCTGGTGTTGAGCGGGGCACAGACTTGTTGGGTTTGATTAGGGACACAAAAAGAATTTGACAAAAAGCACTTTTTGCCCACTGTGGTTATAGTGATTTAACGAATTAGACATTGTATTTTTAAAATATTCAATTAGCCCACTGAACTTTTTAAAAATGTGCAATCAACCCATTCCGTCCAAAAAAGTGGACGGACGTTAACAGATCAGCTTACGTGGCTTTTTTATAAAAAAAAATGACGTGGCAATAGATACATATTATCTCCTTTCTTTTATTTTTAATGAATTTTCTTTATAATTTTTTCTTTTCAAACAAAAAAATAAAATTACAAAATCATTATGTGGAAAAAAAATAATTAAATATAAATATTTTAATTCATTTTTATTTTTTTTTCTTTTCCTTTCTTTTAATAATTATTTTTATTTTAAAAATTAATTCCAAATAATATAAATAATATATCAAATTTTTTGTATCAATGAGATCTATTACAACATTACATTAATTTCAACAAAAAAAATCATTAATTATGTGGCAAAAAATAATTAAAATAATAAAATTAAAATAAAAATATTTTTATGTAATATTTTCTCTTTTTCTTTACGTAAATATTTATAATATGTATAATATTAATAAAAATTAATATTATAATATTCATAATATGTTTGTTTTATTTTAAGATATTTCTTGAAGCCTAAAATAAAAAAAAAATCAGTATTTTTTAAGAAAATAAAGAAGCCTAAAATAAAATAATAAATAAGCCTAAAACAAGCCTACTGTTCATCTTTTTCACTACTGTTCATCACCACCGCCGCCGACTCCTCCTGGCTTCCTCCCATGGTGGAAGATGCTCCGGTTGATTTTATTTTTGACAAAACAGATCTGACGGCAACTATGGTGGAGAAAATTTTCACAATCCAGATCTGATTTTTGTTTTTGACCAAACAGAGATGGCGCAACTATGGTGAAGAAATCAAGTACACAATATTGTGGAACTAAGCCAAAAGGTCCCTACATTGTCCCAAAGCAGCGGAAGAATGATGAGGTATCAATCATTTTAGCAGTCAACAAGGAGAACCAGCTGGAATGGGCGAGGGGAAGAAGATGAACAGTAGGCGGCGGTGGTGATGAACAGTAGGCGGCGGTGGTGATGAACAGTGGTGAAGAAGATGAACAGTAGGCTTATTTTAGGCTTATTTATTGTTTTATTTTAGGTTTCTTTATTTTCTTAAAAAATACTGATTTTCTTTATTTTAGGCTTCAAGAAATATCTTAAAATAAAACAAACATATTATGAATATTATAATATTAATTTTTATTAATATTATACATATTATAAATATTTAGGTAAAGAAAAAGAGAAAATATTACATAAAAATATTTTTATTTTAATTATTTTTTGCCACATAATTAATGATTTTTTTGTTAAAATTAATGTAATGTTGTAATAGATCTCATTGATACAAAAAATTTGATATATTATTTATATTATTTGGAATTAATTTTTAAAATAACAATAATTATTAAAAGAAAGGAAAAGAAAAAAATAAAAAATGAATTAAAATATTTATTTTAATTATTTTTTTTCCACATAATGATTTTTTAATTTTATTTTTTTGTTTGAAAAGAAAAAATTGTAAAGAAAATTCATTAAAAATAAAAGAAAGGAGCTAATATGTATCTATTGCCACGTAATTGCCACGTCATTTTTTTTATAAAAAAAAAGCCACGTAAGCTGATCTGTTAACGTCCGTCCAATTTTTTGGATGGAATGGGTTGATTGCACATTTTTAAAAAGTTCAGTGGGCTAATTGAATATTTTAAAAATACAATGGCTAATTCGTTAAATCACTATAACCACAGTGGCCAAAAAGTGCTTTTTGCCAAAATAATTTTGTAATTGTGAGGAGGTTATTTTGGTCCAAAAAGGCAATTTTTGTTCAGACTTATCTCTAAATGGTTTAGAATTATATTTGTTTCTTACCGATTAAGAGGCATTAAGAGGTAAAAAAAAATTACCAAATAAGTTTAGCCTCTAACCGAATAAGAGACACATCTATTAAGAGGTATTCAGATGTAATCAAACACTATCTAAATGTTACCGCTCCAAACACACGAATACAGTAAGTTTTTAGCAGCTGTGTTTGCAATCCAAAATATTATAATTTAAGTCTTTTGAGTTATAGCTTTAATTTCAGTAATAATTCTTTTTTTCTTTTGGCCGTTTCAAAAGAAAAAAAACTCCACAAATTGATGCCCTTCGCTGCAATTTTCCTTTCAATTTAGTCCGAGTAATTTTTCTCTTGGTTTTGTGTTTCAAGATACTCTTCACCCACCAAACACAAAATCATTATATTTTCAGTCACTAGATTTAGATCGAAAGAATAGAATGGAGGAAGAAATAGAATGAAAAATAATATATTTGGTGATAATTTCGTATGATAAACCACTATTCCGATAGAATAAAAATTCAATTTTCCTTGATTTTCATTTCATTTGGAGATATTGCGATTACACTTCTCAATTTTTTTTATTTTGTTAGATAATATAATGATGATATGCCTACTAGAGATATATTTGAGACATTAATTAAAATTGGCTTAAATATGATTTAATATCCTAAATTATAGATCATATTTCACTTAAATGATCTACATTTTAATTTTGTCAATTAAATAATTGAACTATTAAATTTTTTTCAATTCCACACGTCAGAAATTACTGACGTGACTGTCTAGGTGGAACATAGTTGAGCTGACTTGTAACTAAAAAAGAGTATTTTTAATATCTATTTACATATTTATTATACATTATAGGGCAAATTCGTCAAACCTAATTGTTTTATAATAGAAAGAATAAAAGAAATGCTTAACCAAACAACTTGTTCGAATCAAATCAGATCGGTGTTATATTTCAGTAGAGTGTTTTGATGATCATGAGCAAGTTACTTCGCCTCAATATCAATTGCTTGTGAGTACTATACCCTCCACTCCCCTCATATCTAGCTGTACTCAATTGATCACTTTGAAACCATCGCCGTCATTGAAACCGATTGCGCCATTATCGGAGTCAACGACGCCATCGTCGGGTCTCTTTTTCTTCCCTTTAATCAGGTCTATTCTTCTTATTTTTTCATTCTTCCAATTTCAATTTTTCCCCAATGCATGTATGGATGTATAGATCTTGGGTCTATATATTTTTTATTGGTAAATTATGAATAATGGTGATAGTAGCGGGTCTCTATGATCAAAATGGTGTTTTGATTTTGCTAGCTAATATATACTTGTATAGATTTTGGGTTCGAAGGCGGTGATTTGTTTTTAAATTATAAATGTGTGTAATAAAATTCATAAAAATATTTTGTCTCTCTTTCTTGGCTGGAGCTTACTTATACACTTGATTTCTTGGATGGAGTTTGATCGATTTCTGATGGTTTTAGCAAGATCAGTCCATAAAAGCTTGCAAGGAATAACATGACGCAGAAAGAGCAAATATAGTCAATTTCGAGTGGCCTAGAAATCCTAGCAATTGCATATCTAGAAACGATGCCATCACAGAATATCCTCTAAATCTCAACATTCCAGAAGCTTTGTGAAACGAAAAAGCTCCGGATGATTTTGGATAATCCTTAAACATTACATATCCAAATCTAGGGCTTTGAATTTGATCCAAAAGAGTAAAATCTGGATCGCAGAAATTTTCGATTCCAAAAACAACTTAGGGATCCATCGTTGTTTATCTGGGATCCGCTGATTGTGATGTTCAGTGAGAATTGATAATCGGAAGTGTTTGAGGTGACTGTGAGGGAATGGTCGGATGACATGGTAGGGATTTTGGTACCACAGGGGAATGATCGAAGGCTTTCGATGGAGCGACAGGAACGAAGTGGAGTTGGAGGAGAGAGATAAAGTGGATTGACGAATTTGCCCTTTAATATATAATAAATATGTAAATAGGAGTTCGGATTTTAAGCTCACCCTTTTAGCAGAGGACCCGACGACGGTTCGGTCATACAACCGTCGTCTATATTTTTAGCGACGTTATATGTTGTCCGTCGCTAAAAGTAGAGACGACGGTTGTATGACCTAACCGTCGCCGGGTCCGTCGCTAAAGGGGAGCGAGTTGAATAAGGGGTGACTTTAAGATCCGGACCGATGTAAATAGATATTAAAATACTCTTTTTTAGTTACACACCAACTCAACTATGCCCTACCTAAACAGCCAGGTCAGAAATTGACAATCTCAATTGAATGGAATTGAAAAAAATTAATAGTATCGAAAGGTGGATCCCGAAATGGAATATGACCTATAGTTTAGAATAACAAATCATATTTAAGCCTTTAAAATTTAATTTTAAATATGCGTTAATACGATTTCTACAGTAGTCTACAGTATGTTGTAGTGGTGTGTATGTTTTGTAAACTAGAGGCTGACTTGTGATAAAATTATGCTTTCAGAACTTTGAACATCTTCATCTGTTTTATTTGGAGTTGGGGGAGTAAATAATGGCGTAACATTCCAAGTAACAATTATGCTTTAATGCAATAGAAAAAGTTTAACCATGATTTTTGCAAAAGCGTCTTCCTCTGCTTCAAAATATAAAAGTACTGAAACTATTCACAAATAGAAAAACTCTTATATGTTGACACAAACGTAACCCTAATAACTGAATAAACCGGTGCATATATTCACAAACAGAAAAGCTCGCCCTTAACTTCCTAAGGTGTTGTGTCCAGTTTTGTTGGCAAAAAAAGTCACAGCTTAACCGCAAGAACGAGTTATGATAAAATACGTTTTGTTAGTGAAGGTCTCCCGGAAACCTTTTCACCTTTTCTTTGCGCGAAACCCGAATCTGTCTTGTCCACTTTTAAAGAGGTAGGTTTCTAGAGTACAGAGAGGATGCCGCTTTCAAAAGTTGGTACTCCAACTGAAAAAAGTAATTTGTACTAGAAAAAAATTATAAATCGGAGATTGTACATGTTTATGTAAAATTTTTAAATTTGACCAACGGACATAACGAAAAAATTAGTAGGCTAACAAACTATGCGTGAATAATGACATTTATATTTGGAAGTCGAAAGTGAATGTGTGACCCATAAGAAGTCGAAAGTGGAGAGAAACCTCCCTATTAGTTACTGCCCATGACTCACGTGAGGATGACCATTAAGCCCTAATTCTCCTTATTTTGCCTCTTTCCTCAGTTCCAAATACAAATGTAATATCCACTTTTTCGTATGTTCGTCGGTCAAATTTAAAAATTTAACGATTTTATATAAATATTCAAGTACAATTATTGGCTTATAAATTATTTTTAATACAAACACTAGTTTGTTACTTTTTCAATTAGAGTACTAACTTGTAAATCAGGTTCTAGTGCAGATATTTATCCCCACAAACCTTAAAAACGGCATGGCTCACTAATAACTGAAGAAAACCTAAAGTAACAATTTAATATTAAGAATAAAAATAATATTCACAAATTTCGCCGATGAGACTTTTTTAATGAAACAGGGTAACATATCCAATTCACAACCCATGGGAAAGACACGAGAAATACAAATTCCCACAACAACTTAGCAATAACCCACATCAACTTGTTCTAAAAAAATAATCAAATAAAGAAAAACCAAGCAACCTAACCTACCAAATCCCCTAAAAAGGAGGAGGAGGAGCAGGAGCAGGGAAACCCAAGAAGGGCCTTTTTCCTCCATACCCATTAATGGCGGCAGCTGATGGAACAGAGTAATGCAAATCATTCTTGATGCTGTGAAACCCTTTCTTGAAAACCCCAAATCCAAACAGCATCCCAATTGCAATTACCACCAAGATCAGGCACGAGCAAAACATGCACATTCTGCACCCACAACACATCCTTTGTTTTTTTATTAATTTCTGCTTCTTCTTGATGAACAGACTTATTTTTGTTGGTTTGATTTGTAGATCTGATTTGTTGAGGAATTTGGGTGGGATCTGAAGTCCTTATAATAAGGGGGAAGGGGTAGGGGAAGTTGGTGTTTCAGGTGGGATGGGAGAGAGAGAGTTGTTGAGTGTAAGTAGATGATAATAGGAGCGTATGGGGTTCAATTTTCACTTGTCATTTAATTTGGTGATTGGAGCGGTTACTCTACGCTACGTTTCAATTTGGGAAAACGAAAACCACTCAACCGCCACTTATTATATGCTACCGCACTACCAAAATTTATCCATCTATAATAGAGTATTATCTATCCATGTTCTAATTATTGTTTTGTATTTCTGGGTCGCGGTGTATTTTTTTATTTTTATTTTTATTTTTAGAACTTAAATTATGTAAATTCGATTATTATGGAGTTAATTTTATAGTAAGCTAGTTAATTGACCAATACAAAGCTGACACGTCGAGGGAGATATCACCTCCCAGCCTATGTGTCGACACTGTATTGGTCAATTGATCAAAGTTAATTTTATGCTAAACATTTCTAAATTATGTCGAGTAAAATCTAATTTTTATAAAATTTGGAAGACTAAATAGAAAAATAAAAAAATAAAATATAAAAAAGACAAAATAGAAATATAGTTAAATTTCTAAGGGCAAGAGAGGGAAACAAAGTTATGACATAGTTATACCAAGTGGCCCATTGTTATTTTATAAAATAATACTATTATCACATAAAGATGGTAACATAAAGATCACATATTACTGACGTGGCAGTATGTCACTTGTTGTTAAGTTAAGTGGATCATATTAACAACAAATCACATACTGTCACATTAGCATATATGATTTTTATGTTACCATTTTATGTGATAGTATAATATTTATTGTACTTTATAATATAGATAGATATAGTAAATTTAGGCCGATACATTTCAATGCCTTTTGGTTGGTAAAAATAGAGGGTGAAAGGGAATGGTCATTTGGGCTAATAATTCCTTTCCAACGTTTGGCATGTTAAGCTTGGTCGGAATGACATTCTTTTATATATTGGAATTACGATTTCAATGAGAAAAGGAATGAGAAAAAAATGTTAAGATAAAAATATCCTCACCCATAAAAATAGATAAATATATATAATATATTATATTTTATATATATATATATATATATATATATATATATATATATATTAATTAATAGGTATTATATTTATAGAATATATGATAGATATTATATTGTATATTAAATATATATTACTATATGTTTATAATATATATTATTATATACTAAATATATTTTTTAATATTATAACATATAATATATATATTTAATATATAATTTAACATTTTTAATATTATAGTTTTTAATATGTATTATATTTATATTATATTATATTATATAATAGACTAATATATAATATAATATATAATATTATATGTATTAGTATACATTATATTTATTTTTTATTGTATTACGTTATAGTAATATATAATATAATAATATTATATATGAACATATAACTTTATTATATTATATATTAGTATAGTATTATAATATTAATATGATTATACTTATTTTGCATAATTATATATATTACTTAGTTATTTAGGGATATTTTGGTCGTTACGTTATATTTCATATGATATAGTTTCTAAGTAATAATGAACCAAATGTATGAATCAAGAGTTTGATTCCGATTCTATTATGATCTGATTCCGATTCCAATTATCATTCCATTCTGTCCTAAAACGATTCCGTCCAACTAAATGGCCCGTAAGGATTTAAGGAGAGCTTGGACAAAGGACCAGGAAGGAAATTAAGGGAACTTAACATTATGTTTATTAAGTTTTAAAATGGATAAAAAAGAAAAGAAATTGACAAAAAAAAACTTAGTTTTTTGTTCATTTCCTTTGTTGCTCAGTTTTTGAATGAACGAAAAAAGTAAAGAAATATACGAAAAACTGATACAAACTTTAGTCTCTTTGACCAACTTTGAAAAGCTAACTACCCAATGGGAGATGTTAAGGTCTATATCAACTCACACTAAGTTGCACTTGCAACCGATATGAGACTATTACTTATGGTCTAATATGGAGTTTGTATCAAAAACTTAATCACTTTTCTTGTCAAACTTTTTCGTCTAACAAGAAACAGAAAACAAAACAACATAAGATCATCTTTTATAATCTCTATTTTTTTTTGATAGGTTTAGAAGAAATTAAACATTCTTGTCTTTGGCATGGATGAATTTCAAGACCTCCTGGTGCTCAAAAAGTGGACTTAACCACTGTACCAAATAAGGCTTAGTTTATAATTTCTATTACATCTTCTAGATTATAAAATAAAACACATATAAAGGCAACTTAATAATTTAAATGTGAAACTTAAGGGTTTTTTTTTTCCTTTTATAAACTCAATAACAACGTGAAAGAAAACATACAAATTTTCCATTTTTCTTTTTTCCATTATAAATTAAGTTTTCATTTTTATCTTTTTCATCCCAAACTTCAGAAAACTCAGTGTTCGGGCATAATCTATCGACCCCTATGTGGGCTGAAGGCCTGGTTTGGGAAGGGTTTGTTAAGCCCAATGGGCCGAAGCCAGTAAAGGGAATGATGGTGTTTGGGGTCGGGCAACCGAGTCCTTTGGGTCGGAGTCATAATCTGATTGTTGGTGTTCAGGGTCGAGCGACCGAGTCCTTTGGGCTAGGGTCCAGACCAGTTTATAGGGGTTCGGATGACTTGAGTCCATACAGATGATTATTCCTCGTATGAAGTATAGTGTGATAAGGAGTTTGAATGATTAAGGATTCCAATCGTAACCATATTTAAATACCAACTCTAAAGGTAGGTGTTTAGATTATATCCAACTTCCATCTTTTAAGGAGATTGAGTTGGACCCAAACATAGGTAACTGTCATGTTTAGGAGTCCTAATCCGATTCGAAAATTGGCTGTAGGGTGATGAGAACATCTATAAATACAAGGCTTGACTTCAATTAACAGGTAATACATTTTTGAGCACTAAACAATAAAGCCTCCATTGTTAAACCTTATTCAGCCTGTACTCATTCTCACACCGGAACTATCACCTGACGGCAAAAGCCGTCAAGCTTCCTGTGTGATTTCGTTACTGTGCAGGTTCAAGCGCGTGAATTTGGTGATTGGATGCGCATACGAAACTAGGCGTTAACACTCAAAAATAGAGTATAAAGAAAACAGAACGATGATGTAAGACCCCAACTTTCATAAATAAAGATTAATTTTTCTCGAAATATATTTTTAAATATTATGGTGTGAATTTGATTTAATGTTATAGTTGTGGGTAATATTTATAAATTTTGTAAAGTATGCAAGTTGTTATAAAATATTCGATTGGTCGGGGAATATTCATTTTAACAGGGAATATTCGTACGACGACACAATCATTGGTGAATCCCACAACGGTATTATTGTCGGAGTTAGAAAACGACAGAAATATCTTTTTATGAAAATAACGGCAAAAATTTTATTGTTAACTGTTGAAATACCCGGTGATAAAAGTACAGTAATACGCGTGGTTGCATAGTAGTACACGGTATTGATTATTGATGCTTACGTGAGAAGTCACTCGGTTATACTCAATTATTGCTACAGTAATTGCTGCATAGTATCTCACGTTATTTGATTTAATTATTGTCAATATTTTTATATTATTAAATCAATAATTGAGATGACAAGTTATTCATATTATTATTTTCATAATTAACAATGTCTAGAAAGTTCTGTCGAGAAAAGGGGTTTGGTCACCTAATTGCGCGCCAATAAGAAGAAATCCTTATTAGAAAGCCCCCTCTTTCCTAAGAACAATCTGATTGTTAATATTGCGGGTTATAATAATGATGAATAAATGTTGTTAAAAATATTGAGGGGATTTTTATGAAGTATTTGATGTAAATTTTTCTTATTTTATGGACCCCCATTTATCCATTTTTTAAAATAATCGGTATAAGATTATTCAGTATATATATATATATATTATAATAAAATTTGTTTCTTATAAAAAATAGAATATATTATATTTTATTATGCATAGTGTTTGCATAGTATCTGCATAGTATTTGCATAATAAATCATGTGAATTTCGATTTCAGCCGGCTGAACGCCCGTGAATCCTTTACTGTGCACCCGTGATTTTCTAAATTCAAATAGTATCCTTCCATTCTCCTATAAATAGGATGTTTAGTTAGAAAAGAAAATTACACCAGAATATCAGAGAATTCTTCTACTATAATATTGAGCGTATTAATTTCTTTCGAGTTTTAGGAAATTTGAGTGTAAAAAATAGTGAAAGTTTTTTTCAAGAATATTTCCACTATACCAGTTGGAATACTCTCCTTTTTAAGGTAAGGGATATTATTTTTGTTCAATACTCGTAAGAAATAATATTTTCTTCTATACTCTGTAGTATGTAAGTAATATTATTTCGTTTCAGATTTTAAATTCTACACTCATTTTGTTAAGTTTTGACTTCTATACTCCATGAAATTAGTAGAATATCCTTGAAATTTGCGCTTCATCCAGTATTTTTTTTATGAAAATATTATTCTGAACATTCTTGATAAGTTTTAATTTTTTCATGCCAGAGTACTATTCACGGGGTACTATTCCCGAAGTACTATTTACGGGATACTATTCACTCGAGTACTATTCACTCGGGGTACTATTCATGATAAAAATTGATTTCTTTTCGGTCCAAATCATTTTTGATACAATATTATTCTTGAATTTTACTCTACAAATCAGTATTATGTTGACACTTTGGACATTATTGAATTTTGGATAAATTAAAATATAAAATTATAAAATTTATCCTTTACTTTTATTTAATTGAATTTTTAAGTCATTGTCATCATCCTCATGCTTATATTGTGATAAAAGTCACATTTGGCCCGTAGTGCATAGATGGACTGTTGATCGGTATGATTATGACCAGGGATTATTCGTTATAATCATGACATGTAATGATACAAATGATATGGTAAAAGTTCTCATTGACCCGTAGTGCCTTGATGGACCGTTGTTAGCATGATCATGACCATTGATGATTACATGAATATCCTTGGCCCGTAGTGCATGGATAATTCGTGGACGTGATACTAATGAATATCCTTGGCCCGTAGTGCAGTGATGATTCGATGATGTGAATTATTTATTAAGCTGAGTCTCAGCGATAAAACTGATGATAAAATTTTTAAATCATAGAAGATAGTAAATATCATGCTCTACTTGACTTTTCTAATAGATTGCTTGTTCTGCTGCAGTTAAACTTGATGTTTATTATATTTTATCAGTTTAACACTGTTGAAAGCTAACGATAATTTATTATGCATTATCTTAGTCATAATATTTCTTACTGGGCTAGTTGAGCTCACCATTTTACTTTTATTGTTCTCTTCAGGAAATGAGAACGTAGCCGAGACTAGTCGGGGAATGGAGTGACGGTCCGAGATGGTTGTTTTAGTAGTCCTCACTATTTAGTGTGATAATAAATGTAATGAGAATTGCATTTGAGTTTGGATATTGTCTATGAGACAATATTCGTGTAAAAACTCAGTTATGTTTTGTCGTATTTTACACGACAGTTGAATTAATTAAGTTTGTATTTGAATTATGTACCATGTATTTGGCGACTCAGAATGAGTGGTGTATACCTATTTTGGGGGTGTCACAGTTGGTATCAAAGCTTAGGGATATGATCCCTGGCTGAGATATGAGACTAGAACTAGGAGGGGAGAGACGGGTAATTCCTTCGTTAGTATGACCTACCTAAGTTTATTTGTTATTTAATTGGTCAATCAGAATATAGGGATAATTTGTGGCTTGTTAATTAACCCTTGTTTTGTAGCAGTGTTTGTGTAAGACCCCGAATTTTATGAAATAAAAGTATTCAATTTTTCTTATAATTACTATTCAGTAAATGGTTAAATTGATAAATGTTAAAGTTAAGGGTGATATATGATTTTTTCAAAATACACAAGTGGTTATAAAATAATCATTGTTGTCGGGGAATATTCGTTTGGTCGTGGAATATTTTTTCTGTCGGGGAATATTCGTACGACGGCGCAGCTATTTGTGGGTCCCATAACGAATAACTGTCGGGTGAAGGAAAACGACAAATTTGAGTTTTTACAAATAACGGCGTAGTTGTTACCGTTAACACTGTTGGAATACCCGGTGGTTAAAATACAGTAATACGCGTTATTGCACAGTAGCACACGGTATTGCATAGTATTTTTGAAATTATTGATTCTTACGTAAGAAGGCACTACTCAATAATTGTTACAGTAATTACTGTTCAATATTTTATTTTATTGATTCAATAATTGCTGCGTTGATATTTTATATTGTTGTTGTTCAATAATTGTTGCTGCACAGTATTTTCCATTATCAGATCAATAATTCATATTATTTGAATAATATTATTAGATAACATTATTGGCAATGACTAGAAAGTTCTGTCTAAGGAGAGGTTTGGTCATCTAATTGCGCGCCAGTAAGGAAAAATCCTTATTGGAAAGCCCCCTCTTTCCTGGGAACGGCCTGGTTGTCATAAATGTGATTCTGTAATATTATTTATGAATAATTAATTATTGATTCATATGATAAGGAAATATTTATTTTATGTGGATATAAATGAGGGATATATTTTTGTGGTTAAAAATGTAGGAGTTAATGTTGAGATTTTTATCAGTATTTTTGTCGGAATGGAGGTATTAAAAATCAGGGTTTTTGAGATATTTTGCGGGGGTTATAATTTTTAATCCGACCGTTGGATCGTGGTAATTTTTGGATATGTTATACATATATAAGTTGAGTATATGCCCACAAATTTTGAACCGTTAAAAATGAACGTATAATTTATTATGAATTTTACGAGATGACTGGTTCAGAAATTGTTGAATTTTCGGAGTTTATCATTTTGGTGGAAAATTCTAGAATTGGTGGGCCCCACTTGTGGTTGGTGAAGAAATGTGCTGAATTATATTTCAAATGTGGTGGGTGGGAATAGTAGCAGGTAAAGCCATCAGGTTGCAGGTCAAACCTACCAAAATTTTCCTATAAATAGAGGGCTAAGTTAGAATTGAAAATCACACCAGAAACATAAGCTTTCTCTCTTTCTCTCTCTATATTATGAAGCATATTTTGTGAGTTTTTAGATACTTGGTGAGTTACTATTCATCAGTGCAAGTTTTCTTCAGCATCATATCCGATATCCAGTCAGAAGTACTGCTCTTTTGAGGTAAGGGATAGTAAGGGATAGTAAGGGATTGTAAGGGATTGTAAGGGATATTAAGGGATTTTAAGGGTTGTTATGATTTTCAGTTTCGTAATTTTTCTGATCTTCAAAAATTCTGGAAAAATTTAAAATGATATTTTGATGAGTTTTATTGATTGTGTCCAAAAATGGTGATTTTTGGATGTATAGATTGAGAGTTATGAATTTTATGAGAAAAGACTATTTTAAAAGTAACTGCTTATAATTTCTTGTGGTTAACTCCAAAATTGATGAAATTTTTATTGAGAGTACATGTATATGATGGAAGTATACTCTGTTAATTTCAGAATTTTTGGACAAAAGTACAATTTTTGATAAATGTCTAAATATTCGGCTATTTTGGCCATATGAAAAATAGTAAATGACTTTTAAAAATTCTGAGAAAAATATATGTTCACTATGGGACTATATTATGCTAAATCCCAGAAAAGAAATATTTTTGGAACTGATTTGGTATTTTTCATAAAAATAGTTTAGTTATGAGTAAATGAATTAAATATGTTTTGTGAAGAAAGAAAATTGGAAAATAGGATTTTATGGCTTGAGAATCCTATATGAGGTATATGCAGATTTTTGATGAGGGTTTTGGTTATTGATGATGAAATTGTAAGAGTTGGCATTTTATGATGATTAAATGCATTAATTAGTAAAGTGTAAACAATTAAAATAAATTGTTTATAAATTTAAGTAATGTTATTCTTTCAATATCATTATACCGAAATATTGGTATGAATTTTATTGTAGAATTTCTATATTTTGTGTCGGAGTTACTATTCATGAGTTACGAATATTACTCTTGAGATTAAAACTATATGTTGATCATATTATTTTTATCATCATATATAATATTTTTATAACCCTGATGTTGAAATTCTCTTTCACTGGAGTGTAAAGATGGGTAGATTATTGGTATGATTATGACTAGGGTTCTCTTTGGCCTGTAGTGCAAAGTTGAATTGTGACTGGTATGATCATGACCATTGAATTTATAATTGAATATCTTAAACTTAAGTGCAAAGGTGAATTAATCAACATGGTTATAATTATTGTTTATATAAATTCTGAAATGATTATATATTTCTTTGAGATATGAATATATTTGGCCTGTAGTGCAAATATGAATTGTTGATGAATATCTTTGGCATGTAGTGCAAAGATGGCCTGTTGATGAATATCTTTGGCCTGTAGTGCAAAGATGAACTGTTGTTGAATATCTTTGGCCGTAGTGCAAAGATGGTTTGATGATGAATATCTTTGGCCCGTAGTGCAAAGATGGATTTGTTAGTATGATTATAAACAGGAACTGTGATTTGGTATAACCATGATCTTTGATGTTTCAGGTAAAGACAGGTGATGAAAATATTCTTCGTCCTGGGTGCGAAGAAAAATTTATAGTCACAATTATGATTATGAGTTATTCATATGATTGTGGAAAGGAACTATTGAGTGATGTTACATGGATAAAACATTGTTGGTGGATTTTTAACATGAAAGAGATAATGGACTTTATGGTCTATTTGACTCTTCTAATGGATTGCTCGTTCCGCTGCAACTATGGTTGAAATTTTTATCATTTACCATATGTTCTAAATCTCTGATTTATTGTTGATGAAGGCTATTGATAATTGAATTATCTTTAGTCATGACATTCTTTACTGAGCTAGTTGTGCTCACCCTTTTGCTTCACAATTCCTTTCAGGTAATAAGAGTGTAGCTGGGTCGAGCGAGGGTAACGGGAAAATAGAACGGTGGTCTCTAGCTGTGGATGTTCTCCCGAAGCAGTATAGAAAAGTTC
Organism: Panax notoginseng; assembly: GCA_016801055.1. Classification (NCBI taxonomy): domain Eukaryota; kingdom Viridiplantae; phylum Streptophyta; class Magnoliopsida; order Apiales; family Araliaceae; genus Panax; species Panax notoginseng. Next base: position 23,320,557 of record CM029018.1, on the reverse strand, counting down.
ATTTAGTAGTTATATTTGGTGAATCCAATAGGGTAAGGTGTACCCAACGTTGGAAGGGTGGTTTGCCACTATCATACAAGATGTCTAACGACATACAACCTCGTGTCATCATAAGACAGGGATGTGCTCATCCACTTGCTGAGTATATATACGAGCACTACCTATATAATCTTGGTGTTTGTTTAAAGTATAATTCTCAATTAGAGACAGTGGAGATAATGATAAGTCAAGAGAAGACTCACCATTGGGAAGAATATGATAGTAACCTTCTCATTTTTCTTTGGGGTCTATTGGGTCAACCAAGGATAATTCTATGGCCATATGATATCTATCATAACCTAGACGCGTGGCCTCCCATGTACGAAGGTTTCCTTGAGCACTTCCCAAAGATTCTAATTTCTAGAACAGTTTTTGACTATACCTTTATGTAAGGTACCTTTGTGAAGTGCTGATACATGATGGTGTCCAATGTCACATTTGGTATATATTTGTATCCAAACTCACAGCATATGTGTTGTTGTGTTTTGCACGACAATTGTTGTAATAAAGTTGTAGTTATTTTCTGTACCATGTATTTGACGACTCAGAATGGGTTGGGTGGAATGGACCTGTTTTGGGGTCGTTACAGGTGGTATCAGAGCTATAAGTAAAGAGCCCCGAGCCTCTCGCTGGTGACTTCCTGTTGATGGGGGATGCACCGAAGCCAGACTCTCCGTAGGGGACGCCGTTCTGCGGTGGCAAACTGATAGGTATCAATGTAAGGTGCTGACATAGGTTGGTGTCCAGAGTTACATTTGGTATCAGAGCTTGGGGATATGATCTCTGGCGGAGATCGGGGAATACAACTAGGAGGGGAGAGATGAGTAAATCCTTCGCTAGTGTGTCCTACCTAAGCTTATTTGTTGGTCAGTCATAATATCGGGATATTATGTGATATGTTAATTTGTTAAATTAACATTTATTTTGAAGCTGTATTCTAGAATGTTATTTGAAATACAGGAGATGAGCAATGGAGAAATTATGATGACAGAGAAGATGGAAATTGAAATGAAAGGAAGGTATTCTCAACTCTTTGAAATACCAGGTACGTAAATTTCGGGGACGAAATTTCATAAGGAGGGGAGATTGTAAGACCCCGAATTTTATGAAATAAAAGTATTCAATTTTTCTTATAATTACTATTCAGTAAATGGTTAAATTGATAAATGTTAAAGTTAAGGGTTATATATGATTTTTTCAAAATACACAAGTGGTTATAAAATAATCATTGTTGTCGGGGAATATTCGTTTGGTCGTGGAATATTTTTCTGTCGGGGAATATTCGTACGACGGCGCAGCTATTTGTGGGTCCCATAACGAATAACTGTCGGGTGAAGGAAAACGACAAATTTGAGTTTTTACAAATAACGGCGTAGTTGTTACCGTTAACACTGTTGGAATATCCGGTGGTTAAAATACAGTAATACGCGTTATTGCACAGTAGCACACGGTATTGCATAGTATTTTTGAAATTATTGATTCTTACGTAAGAAGACACTACTCAATAATTGTTACAGTAATTACTGTTCAATATTTTATTTTATTGATTCAATAATTGCTGCGTTGATATTTTATATTGTTGTTGTTCAATAATTGTTGCTGCACAGTATTTTCCATTATCAGATCAATAATTCATATTATTTGAATAATATTATTAGATAACATTATTGGCAATGACTAGAAAGTTCTGTCTAAGGAGAGGTTTGGTCATCTAATTGCGCGCCAGTAAGGAAAAATCCTTATTGGAAAGCCCCCTCTTTCCTGGGAACGGCCTGGTTGTCATAAATGTGATTCTGTAATATTATTTGTGAATAATTAATTATTGATTCATATGATAAGGAAATATTTATTTTATGTGGATATAAATGAGGGATATATTTTTGTGGTTAAAAATGAAGGAGTTAATGTTGAGATTTTTATCAGTATTTTTGTCGGAATGGAGGTATTAAAAATCAGGGTTTTTGAGATATTTTGCGGGGGTTATAATTTTTAATCCGACCGTTGGATCGTGGTAATTTTTGGATATGTTATACATATATAAGTTGAGTATATGCCCACAAATTTTGAACCGTTAAAAATGAACGTATGATTTATTATGAATTTTACGAGATGACTGGTTCAGAAATTGTTGAATTTTCGGAGTTTATCATTTTGGTGGAAAATTCTAGAATTGGTGGGCCCCACTTGTGGTTGGTGAAGAAATGTGCTGAATTATATTTCAAATGTGGTGGGTGGGAATAGTAGCAGGTAAAGCCATCAGGTTGCAGGTCAAACCTACCAAAATTTTCCTATAAATAGAGGGCTAAGTTAGAATTGAAAATCACACCAGAAACATAAGCTTTCTCTCTTTCTCTCTCTATATTATGAAGCATATTTTGTGAGTTTTTAGATACTTGGTGAGTTGCTATTCATCAGTGCAAGTTTTCTTCAGCATCATATCCGATATCCAGTCAGAAGTACTGCTCTTTTGAGGTAAGGGATAGTAAGGGATAGTAAGGGATTGTAAGGGATTGTAAGGGATATTAAGGGATTTTAAGGGTTGTTATGATTTTCAGTTTCGTAATTTTTCTGATCTTCAAAAATTCTGGAAAAATTTGAAATGATATTTTGATGAGTTTTATTGATTGTGTCCAAAAATGGTGATTTTTGGATGTATAGATTGAGAGTTATGAATTTTATGAGAAAAGACTATTTTAAAAGTAACTGCTTATAATTTCTTGTGGTTAACTCCAAAATTGATGAAATTTTTATTGAGAGTACATGTATATGATGGAAGTATACTCTGTTAATTTCAGAATTTTTGGACAAAAGTATAATTTTTGATAAATGTCTAAATATTCGGCTATTTTGGCCATATGAAAAATAGTAAATGACTTTTAAAAATTCTGAGAAAAATATATGTTCACTATGGGACTATATTATGCTAAATCCCAGAAAAGAAATATTTTTGGAACTGATTTGGTATTTTTCACAAAAATAGTTTAGTTATGAGTAAATGAATTAAATATGTTTTGTGAAGAAAGAAAATTGGAAAATAGGATTTTATGGCTTGAGAATCCTATATGAGGTATATGCAGATTTTTGATGAGGGTTTTGGTTATTGATGATGAAATTGTAAGAGTTGGCATTTTATGATGATTAAATGCATTAATTAGTAAAGTGTAAACAATTAAAATAAATTGTTTATAAATTTAAGTAATGTTATTCTTTCAATATCATTATACCGAAATATTGGTATGAATTTTATTGTAGAATTTCTATATTTTGTGTCGGAGTTACTATTCATGAGTTACGAATATTACTCTTGAGATTAAAACTATATGTTGATCATATTATTTTTATCATCATATATAATATTTTTATAACCCTGATGTTGAAATTCTCTTTCACTGGAGTGTAAAGATGGGTAGATTATTGGTATGATCATGACTAGGGTTCTCTTTGGCCTGTAGTGCAAAGTTGAATTGTGACTGGTATGATCATGACCATTGAATTTATAATTGAATATCTTAAACTTAAGTGCAAAGGTGAATTGATCAACATGGTTATAATTATTGTTTATATAAATTCTGAAATGATTATATATTTCTTTGAGATATGAATATATTTGGCCTGTAGTGCAAATATGAATTGTTGATGAATATCTTTGGCATGTAGTGCAAAGATGGCCTGTTGATGAATATCTTTGGCCTGTAGTGCAAAGATGAACTGTTGTTGAATATCTTTGGCCGTAGTGCAAAGATGGTTTGATGATGAATATCTTTGGCCCGTAGTGCAAAGATGGATTTGTTAGTATGATTATAAACAGGAACTGTGATTTGGTATAACCATGATCTTTGATGTTTCAGGTAAAGACAGGTGATGAAAATATTCTTCGTCCTGGGTGCGAAGAAAAATTTATAGTCACAATTATGATTATGAGTTATTCATATGATTGTGGAAAGGAACTATTGAGTGATGTTACATGGATAAAACATTGTTGGTGGATTTTTAACATGGAAGAGATAATGGACTTTATGGTCTATTTGACTCTTCTAATGGATTGCTCGTTCCGCTGCAACTATGGTTGAAATTTTTATCATTTACCATATGTTCTAAATCTCTGATTTATTGTTGATGAAGGCTATTGATAATTGAATTATCTTTAGTCATGACATTCTTTACTGAGCTAGTTGTGCTCACCCTTTTGCTTCACAATTCCTTTCAGGTAATAAGAGTGTAGCTGGGTCGAGCGAGGGTAACGGGAAAATAGAATGGTGGTCTCTAGCTGTGGATGTTCTCCCGAAGCAGTATAGAAAAGTTCATTTAGTAGTTATATTTGGTGAATCCAATAGGGTAAGGTGTACCCAACGTTGGAAGGGTGGTTTGCCACTATCATACAAGATGTCTAACGACATACAACCTCGTGTCATCATAAGACAGGGATGTGCTCATCCACTTGCTGAGTATATATACGAGCACTACCTATATAATCTTGGTGTTTGTTTAAAGTATAATTCTCAATTAGAGACAGTGGAGATAATGATAAGTCAAGAGAAGACTCACCATTGGGAAGAATATGATAGTAACCTTCTCATTTTTCTTTGGGGTCTATTGGGTCAACCAAGGATAATTCTGTGGCCATATGATATCTATCATAACCTAGACGCGTGGCCTCCCATGTACGAAGGTTTCCTTGAGCACTTCCCAAAGATTCTAATTTCTAGAACAGTTTTTGACTATACCTTTATGTAAGGTACCTTTGTGAAGTGCTGATACATGATGGTGTCCAATGTCACATTTGGTATATATTTGTATCCAAACTCATAGCATATGTGTTGTTGTGTTTTGCACGACAATTGTTGTAATAAAGTTGTAGTTATTTTCTGTACCATGTATTTGACGACTCAGAATGGGTTGGGTGGAATGGACCTGTTTTGGGGTCGTTACAGTTTGAAAATGACATCCAAGAATGTTGAGATAAACAATGAAGCACAGGAGACCGTTGAGTATCCACAAATCAATAACCAGGATAATGTTCATCAGGAAGGCAATAATCCTCATATAAATAACAACACCGACTAAATAATGAACGATGGGATGTTCAGAGACTTTCTGTAATTCATGCAACATCAGGCGTGAAAGACTCCTGTGCAAAATACAGGTGGAAACACTAACAACTCTCGGATGGTCACTGCTAAGCAGTTCAAGGAGCTGGGACTACCAGAGTTTTTGGGAAAGCTAGAACCACTTAAGACAGAGACGTGGATAAAGCAGATCACCAAGATATTTGATGTCTTGGGATGCTCCGAGGAACAAAAGGTTCCCTTTGCCACCTTCATGTTGCGAGGAGAGACAGATTACTGGTAGGAATCTGTAAAGCATACTCAACCAGCCGCACTGAAGATGTCTTGGGAGAAGTTCTAAGAACTGGTCAACAACAAGTACTTTTTCGAAAGTATTCGTCACATGAAAGAGGTAGAGTTCATCAAGCTGGAGCAAAACAATATGACCGTGTCATAGTATGAAGCTAAGTTTGTCGAGTTATCCCCGTTTACGTCCCACTTGGTTGATAATGAGCAGAGAATGACAAATGTTTCTGCGAAGTTTGAAACCCAAAATACGTCAATACCTCATTTCTCACAAATTATGTTTATAGTTAGATGTTGTAAATATGGCTCAGTTATTGGAGCGCGATAATGAGTCAACCCAACAAAAAGAGAGCAGCCGGCAAAATGATAATACCAATGGTAGCAGTCATCGAAGCGGTGACAACAAACGTGGAAAGAATAAACATGCCAGAAATAGTAACCACTTCGGTGGTAATCATGGCCAAGACAATAGAAGTGGAAATTTCAAGAAGAGGAGATTCAACAATGATGGAAAGACGTCAACACCAGCAACCGTTGTTAAGGAAGGAGAACGATCACCGATCGTATGCTACAAATGCGGAGGGGAGGGACACATCAGTCCAAACTGTACGCAGCAGTCCAAAACATGTTATAATTACATAAGAGAAGGTCACCTAGCCCAATTTTGTCGTGCAGTGAAGTCATATCCAGCTGGGATAGAGACACCAAAGGCCGTCCCATACAAGTCAAAGCTGGTAGTCCAAGGGAGAGCGTTTGTCGTGACTTCTCAAAAAGTTAGGAACCCGAACGAAGTCATCACGGGTAAGCTAATTATAAACTCTAGCGAAGTCTATATCTTATTTGATACCGGTTCTACCCATTCTTTTATTTCTCCTTCTTGCGCTCAACGTTTAAATTTAACTCCGGAGAAATTAGACTTTGACTTATCTGTTAAAACTCCGTTGGGAGAAACCTTTATTACATCCACTGTTTATAAGTCTTGTTTGATTCAAATCGGCAACCACACGTTACCTGTCGATCTTATCTCTTTGAAAATACTTGCATTTGATGTGATTTTAGGGATTAATCGGTTAACTACTTATCATGTTAAAATTGATTGTTTTCGTAAGGTTGTTAGCTTTCATATTCCTAACCAACCTATTATGTGAAATCAAGCAACCAAACTACTAAAGTCAATCACTGTCAAATCAAGCCATAAAGCTATTCGTTTATTGAAAAACGGATGTCAAGCTTTCTTAGCCCATGTCACGGATTTAAACAAAAATACGTCAGATTTGAATGATATTTCTATTGTTAATAAATTTCTTGACGTATTCCCTGAAGAACTTCTTGGCCTACCCCCGGAGCGTGAAATCGAGTTTGGTATTGACCTTGAACCCGGTACAAAACCCATTTCTAAATCCCCATATCGAATGACTCCTATTGAACTTCAGGAGTTAAAGACCCAACTGCAGGAATTGTTGGACATCGGTTTTATTCATCCTAGTACGTCTCCTTGGGGTGCTCCTATTCTATTCGTGAAGAAGAAAGATGGGAGTATGCGATTTTGTATTGATTATCGGGGGTTGAACCATGTCACCATAAAAAATAGGTACCCTTTGCCTCGCATTGATAACCTATTTGACCAGTTGTAAGGCACTAAATTCTTTTCAAATATCGATCTTCGTTCCGGATATCATCAATTAAAAATTAAAACTGAAGACATTCCAAAGACTGCTTTTAGAACTCGGTACGAGTATTATGAATTCCTAGTCATGTCTTTTGGACTGACTAATGCTCTTGCTGCCTTCATAGATATGATAAACCGAGTATTCAAGGAATATTTAGATCATTTTATGGTCGTCTTTATTGATGACATCCTCATATACTCCAAAAGCCGTGAAGATCATGAGCAACACTTGAGGCTGATACTCCAAAAGCTTCGTGAAAACAAGCTATATGCCAAGTTGAAGAAATACGAGTTCTAGCTTGAGGAAGTAGCATTCCTTGGGCATGTGATATTAAATCACAGAATATCTATTGACCCGGGAAAGATTGAAGCAATTCAAAGTTGGGAGCAACCTAAGTCACTGATCGAAGTACGTAGCTTTCTGGGCTTAGCTGGTTATTATCGGAGATTTGTGGAAGGGTTTTCTCTAATCGCCACTCCGTTAACTTAGCTGACTCAAAAAGATATAAAATTCGGTTGGAGCGAGGAATGTGAGAAGAGTTTTCAAGAACTCAAGAGGAGACTCATTTCATCACCTGTTCTGACAATACCATCTGGTTCGGAGGGATTTGTCATCTACAGCGATGCTCCAGGCAGAGGGTTATGATGTGTTCTCACGTAACATGGGAAAGTCATAGCCTATGCCTCATGACAACTCAAAGAATATGAGAGGAATTATCCTACTCATGATCTAAAGTTGGCAGCTGTCGTTTTTGCACTTAAAATCTGGAGGCATTACCTGTATGGGGAGAAAGTGGAGATCTATACGGATCATAAAAGCCGCTAATATTTCTTCACCCAAAAGGAACTCAACATGTTACAAAGACGTTGGCTTGAGCTGTTGAAAGATTACGATCATACCATTCAATACCATCCTGAAAAAGTGAACGTAGTAGCTGACGCGTTGAGTAGAAGATCATATGCGGGTACAAGTGCGATATTGTCAACGCAAAGGCCCATTTTGTATGACTTATAAAGGATGGTGATAGAGTTAAAGACTCTAGAGATCCACGTGATGATGACAAATATACGAGTAGAACCGACTTTAATCGATAAAGTTAAAGCTGCTCAAGCAACAGACCTAGAGCTGATGCGTATGAGGAAGAAAGTGCAAGAAAGTGCTATTCCAGAAGCAAGAATCGATGAAAAAGGAATACTTCTAGTCAACTCCAGATTTTGTGTTCCTAACGACCCTGATTTAAAGTATAAAATCATGGTGGAGGCACACAACACACCGTTTGTAATCCATCCTGGGATACCAAAATGTATTGTGATCTTCGACATACATTTTGGTGGAGCAATATGAAAAGAGAGATAACAAAGTTTATCTCAAGGTGTTTAACTTGTCAACGTGTCAAGGCGGAGCATCAAGTGCCAAAAGGTCCATTGTAACCACTTGAAATTCCAGAATGGAAGTGGGAGCACATTACCATGGATTTCATTACTGGTCTTCCTAAGGTTTCTCAAGGCATATATGCAATTTGGGTTATTGTTGATAGATTAACCAAGTCTGCTTATTTCTTACATATACGAGAAACTTATTCACCTGAACGTCTTTCTCGTATATATATAAATGAGATTGTAAGACTGCATGATATGTCAGTATCCATAGTTTCTGATCGAGACCCAAGATTCACTTCATGGTTTTGGTTTAGTTTGCAAAAAGCTATGGGCACGGATTTACGATTCAGTTCGGCATATCATCCTCAGACGGACGGACAGTCGGAAAGGACTATTCAAACTCTTAAAGATCTATTAAGTCTCTGTGTCCTAGACTTCAAAGGAAGTTGGGACAAGTTCTTGCCATTAGTAGAATTCTCCTATAACAACAGTTATCAAGCAAGTATTGGCATTACTCTATTCGAGGCGTTGTATGGACGCAAGCAAGTGTCATTCCCCAGTATGCTGGGATGAGGTGGGGGAAGCAATGTTGTTGGGACCAGAATTGGTACGTATGACTATGGAGAAGATTCAAATGATCCGGCAACGTGTAAAAATCTCACAAGATCGACAAAAGAGTTATGTTGATCTTCATCGAAGGGACGTAGAATTCAATACTGGTGATCATGTGTTGTTACGTGTTGCTCCATAGAAAGGAGTTACGAGATTTGGAAAGAGAGAAAAGCTTAATCCTCGATTCATTGGCCCATTCGAAATCCTCGATCAAGTAGGAACTGTGACTTATAGACTCACCTTACCGCCAAGTATGTCTCGTGTTCATAATATTTTTCATATATCTATATTATATAAATATGTGGAAGACCCGAACCACATTATTGAGTTAGAATCGGACGAAATAGCGGAAAATTTAACGTCTGAAGAGGTACCTGTTAAAATCTTGAATAAGAAGGAACATATTCTACGCTACAAGGTTATACCTCAAGTCAAAGTTTTATGGAGAAACCACGATGTTGAGGAAATGACCTGGGAGTTAGAATCTGAAATGAAATCAATGTATCTTCACCTCTTCGACGTATCAGGTACGTACCCCAATTTTGAGGATAAAATTTCATAAGAAGGGGAGGTTGTAAGACCCCAACTTTCATAAATAAAGATTAATTTTTCTCGAAATATATTTTTGAATATTATGGTGTGAATTTGATATAATGTTATAATTGTGGGTAGTATTTATAAATTTTGTAAAGTATGCAAGTTGTTATAAAATATTCGATTGGTCAGGGAATATTCATTTTAACTGAAAATATTCGTACGACGACACAATTATTAGTGGACCCCATAAAGGTATTATTGTCGGAGTTAGAAAATGATAGAAATATCTTTTTATAAAAATAACGGCGTAAGTTTTACCGTTAACTGTTCAAATACCCAGTGATAAAAGTACAGTAATACGCGTGGTTGCATAGTAGCACACGGTATTGATTATTGATGCTTACGTGAGAAGTCATTCAGTTATACTTAATTATTACTACAGTAATTATTGCATAGTATCTCACGTTATTTGATTTAATTATTGTCAATATTTTTATATTATTAATTCATTAATTGAGATGACAAGTTATTTGTATTATTATTTGCATAATTAACAATGTCTAGAAAGTTCAGTCGAGGAAAGGGGTTTGGTCACCTAATTGCGCGCCAATAAAGAGAAATTCTTATCAGAAAGCCCCCTCTTTCTTGGAAACGATCTGGTTGTTAATATTGTGGGTTATAATAATGATAAATAAATGTTGTTAAAAATATTGAGCGAATTTTTATGATGTATTTGATGTAAATTTTTCTTATTTTATGAACCCCCATTTATCTATTTTTCAAAATAATCGGTAGAAGATTATTCAGTATATATATATATATATATATATATATATATATATATATATATATATATATATATATATATATATGTGTGTGAAAGTGACATGTGGGGTGGGACCCACATGTGGGAAGAAAAATTTATCAGGGGAAATGGGGGGAGGGGAATGAGAGACGTATTAAAAAGATAATATATATATATATATATATATATATATATTATAATAAGTTTTATTTTTTATGAAAAATAGAATATATTATATTTTATTATGCATAGTATTTGCATAGTGTCTGCATAGTCTTTGCAAAGTAAATCATGTGAATTTCGATTTCAGCCAGTTGAACGCTCGTGAATCCTTTACTGTGCACCCGTGATTTTCTAAATTTAAATAGTTTCCTTCCGTTCTCCTATAAATTAGATATTTAGTTAGAAAAGAAAATCACACCAGAATATCAGAGAATTCTTGTTCTATAATATTGAGCGTATTTCTTTCGAGTTTTAGAAAACTTTGAGTGTAAAAAATAGTGAAAATTTTCTTCAAGAATATCCCCGCTATACCAGTTGGAATACTCTACTTTTTAAGGTAAGGGATATTATTTTTGTTCAATACTCGTAAGAAATAATATTTTCTTCCATACTCTGTAGTATGTAAGTAATATTATTTCGTTTCAGATTTAGAATTCTACACTTATTTTGTTAAGTTTTGGCTTCTATACTCCATGAAATTAGTAGAATATCCTTGAAATTTGCGCTTCATCCAATATTTTTTTCATGGAAATATTATTCTGAACATTCTTGATAAGTTTTAATTTTTTCATGCCGGAGGGGTACTATTCCTGAAGTACTATTTATGAGATACTATTCACTCGAGTACTATTCATCCGAGGTACTATTCATGACAAAAATTGATTTTTTTTCTGTCTAAATCATTTTTGATACAATATTATTCTTGAATTTTGCTCCACAAAGCAGTATCATGTTGACAATTTGGACATTATTGAATTCTGGATAAATTAAAATATAAAATTTTGAAATTTATTCTTTGCTTTCATTTAATTGAATTCTTATATCATTGTCATCATCCTCATGCTTATATAGTGATAAAAGTCATCTTTGGCCCGTAGTGCATAGATGGACTGTTGATCGGTATGATTATGACCATGGATCATTCGGTATAATCATGACCTGTAATGATACAAATGATGTGGTAAAAGTTCTCATTGGTCCATAGTACATTGATGGACAGTTGTTGGCATGATCATGCCCATTGATGATTACACGAATATCCTTGGCCCGTAGTGCATGGATAATTCGTGGACGTGATACTAATGAATATCTTTGGCCCGTAGTACAGGGATGATTCGATGATGTAGATTATTTATTAAGCTGAGTCTCAGCGATAAAATTGATGATAAACTTTTTAAATCATAGAAGATAGTAGATATCATACTCTACTTGACTCTTCTAATGGATTGCTTGTTCCGCTGCAATTAAACTTGATGTTTATTATATTTTATCAATTTAACACTGTTGAAGGCTAACGCTAATTTATTCTGCATTATCTTAGTCATAATATTTCTTACTGGGCTAGTTGAGCTCACCCTTTTGCTTTCATTGTTCTCTTCAAGAAATGAGAACGTAGCCGGGACTAGTAGAGAAAAGGAGTGACGGTCTGAGATGGTTGTTTTAGTAGTCCTCACTATTTAGTGTGATAATAAATGTAATGAGGATTGAATTTGAGTTTGGATATTGTCTATGAGACAATATTCGTGTAAAAACTTAGCTATGTTTTGTCGTATTTTACACGACAGTTGTATTAATTAAGTTTGTATTTGAATTATGTACCATGTATTTGGCGACTTAGAATGGGTGGTGTATACCTATTTTAGGGGCGTCACAGATGATGTAAGACCCTAACTTATTATTAAATGAAATTAAATTTTCTCTATTTATTATTTTGAAATAGTAAGGGTTGATTTGATTAATGTGGTTAGTTATGGGTAAAATGCGCAAATATTTCAAATAAGCAAGTGGTTATAAAATATTCATTTTTGTCGGTGAATATTCGTTTGGTCGTGGAATATTCTTGCTATCGGGGAATATTCGTACGACGGCGCAGCCTTGTGTGGGCCCCATAAAGGAAAGCGATTAGATGAAGAAAACGACAAGTATAAATAGTTTATAAATAACGGCGTAGTTGTTACCGTTAATACTGTTGGAATACCCGGTGGTTAAAATACAGTAGCACACGATATTGCACCAATTATTGATTCTTACGTAAGAAGGCACTACTCAATAATTGTTACAGTAATTACTGTTTAATATTTTATTTTATTGATTCAATAATTGCTACGCTGATATTTTATATTATTGTTGCTTCAATAATTGTCACTGCACAGTATTTTCTATTATCAGATCAATAATTCATATTATTTGAATAATATTATTAGATAGTATTATTGGCAATATCTAGAAAGTTCTGTCTATGGAGAGGTTTTGTCATCTAATTGCGCGCCAGTAAGAAAAAATTCTTATTGGAAAGCCCCCTCTTTCCTAGGAACGGCTTGATTGTCATAATTGTGATTCTGTAATATTATTTATGAATAATTAATTATTGAGAAAATATTTATTTGATGTGGATATAAATGATGGATTTATTTATGCGGTTATAAATGAAGGAATTAGTGTTAAGGTATTTTATCAGTATTTTGTCGGATTGGAGGTATTAAAAGATTAAATCGGTGTTCTTAAAGCTCTACTGCGTGAGTTATAATTTTAATCCGACCGTTAGATCGTTGTGATTTTTAGATATGTTATACATATATAAGTTGAGTATATGTCTACAAATTTTAAACCGTTAAAAATTAACATATGATTTGTTATGAATTTTAAAAGGTGTTAAAAATCATCCGTTTGTGGATTTCAGTTATTTTATGTCTGGAATTTAGAAAAACTTAAAGCTACAAAGTTGTAGAGAATTTGATTTCGTGTGGAATGGACATAAAATTCGTATTTTTCTGATAAACGGGTTATTTTCTATGAATTATTGAAGTTTCGAAAAATAAAATAATTTTTTTATTAAATTTATGGGTGGGACCCACTTTTGTTTTAACATGTGGGCTACCCAATATTCAGACATGGCTGGCTTGGTTGGTGGAAGAGGCGTAGGAAGAAAGAAAAGATTATATTATATTTTATTAATTTAGTCTTCTTTGGCATTCTATCATTTTCCTATAAATAGGCGCTTAGGTTAGAATTGAAAATCACACCAGAAATAAGTTTTCTTTCTCTCTATATTGTCGAACGTATTTTAGTGAGTATTTTGATACTTTGAGAGTTGCTATTCAGTGCAAGTTTCCTTCGGCTTTATACTCGATATTCCGAACAGAAGTACTGTTATTTTGAGGTAAGGGATGTTATTTTCTTCTTAAATGATATTATTTTCTTCAATATCATTATGCCAAAATATTGGTTTGAACTTTTTATCAAATTTGGAACTTTTTGGTGTCGGAGTTACTATTCGCGTATACGACACTATTCACGAATACGACACTATTCACCGAAAAATTAAAATTTTCTTTTTTGTCCAAGATGTCTTTTATAGTTAGTATCTTTGATTGTATTCATGTTTTGATCTTTATTTTTGAATTCTACTTCACAATTGGTTGTTATGAAGTATTATTGCACTTGGATAAATTGTAATACGAATCCCTAATATTTATCCTTCTGTCTCATTGGATTCGTTTTCTTTAAAATATTTTTTATCATTCTCAGTCCTAAATGATGATATTACTGAATATCTTTGGCCTGTAGTGCAAAGATGAATGATTAACTGATGAATATCTTTGGCCTGTAGTGCAAAGATGAACAGGTATTTAGATGAACATGACCAATTGGTGATACGAATGAATATCTTTGGCCTGTAGTGCAAAGATGAATATTTGATTCAAGATGTATATTGATTGATGTTACAGGGATAAAATATCGTTGATGGGCTTTTAAATATTAGAAGATAATAAAATTCATTCTCTACTTGACTCTTCTAATGGTTTACTGTTTTCGCTGCAGTTGTTGATCTAAAACTTGTTGTCTATTATATTTTATCAGATTTTTCCCTGTTGAAGACTAATGATAAGTTATTGTATATTATCTTAGTCATAATATTCTTTACTGGGCTAATTGAGCTCACCCTTTTCCTTTTTGTTCTATTTTTCTCAGGAGGCGAGAATATAGCGGGAACTAGTCGGGATGTAGAGTGATGTTTCCAGTCAGTTGTGTTAGCAGTCCTCACTATTTTATAAAATAGTATTTCAATAATTGTAATGAGGACTTATTTGAGTGTGGATATTGTCTAGAAGACAATATTTGTATTTAAACTCACAATATTTGTGTTGTCGTATTTTGCACGACAATTATTTTAATGAAGTTATATTTATTTCTGTACCATGTATTTGGCGACTCAGAATAGGTGATGTATACCTATTTTGGGGGCGTCAAAATTGGTATCAGAGCTTAGGGATATGGTCTCTGACGGAGATCGGGAAATAGAACTAGGAGGGGAGAGACAAGTAAATCATTCGCTAGTGTGTCCTACCTAAGCTTATTTGTTGGTCGGACATAATATAGGGATATTATGTGATATGTTAATTTGTTTAATTAACCCTTGTTTTATGGCAGTATTTGAGAATGGCAGTCGAGAACGTTAACAATGGAGTATATGAGACTGTGGAACAACCTTTAGTCACAAACCAGGAGAACGTGCAACAGGAAGGCAATATTCCTCCTGTAAACAACGTTACCGAGCAAACGATGAATGATGGAATGTTTAGGAGCTTTTTGTAGTTCACGCAAAATCAGACAAGGGAGACTCGTGTGCAGAATACGGGTGAAAATGATAGCAACGCGCGGTTTGTCACGGCCAAGCAGTTCCAAGAGTTGGGACCACTAGAATTCTGGGGAAAGCCAGATCCGATTAAGGCGGAGACGTGGGTCAAGCAAATTACCAAGATATTCGATGTCTTGGGATGCACGGAGGAACAGAAAGTTCCATTCGCCACTTTTATGTTCCGTAATGAGGCAGATTACTGGTGGAAATCTGTGAAACGTACCCATCCAACTGCACTCAGCATGTCTTGGGAAACGTTTTAGAATCTGTTTAAAGACAAGTACTTTCCTGAAAGTATTCGTCATATGAAGGAGGTAGAGTTTATTAGACTAGAAAAAAATAACATGACGGTGTCCCAGTACGAGGCGAAGTTCACGGAGTTATTCAGGTTTGCACCTCATTTGGTGGAGAATGAGGAACGTATGACGAGGATGTTTTTGAGAGGTCTAAAACCCGAGATTCGGCAATATCTTATCTCTTATAAATTTTTTTTATATTCAGATGTTGTAAACAAGGCTTAATTATTAGAGCGAGATAATGAGTATGTTCAACCGAGGGATAACAACTAGGGTCAAACCGGTGATAGCAGTCATCGGAGCAATGATAACCAGCGGGGAAGAAGGAATACAAACAAAAGCGATAATCACTCTGGTGGTAATCGTGGCCGTGAAAATAGAAGAAGTGAGTCGGGAGGAGATTTCAAGAAGAGAAGGTACAACAATGATAATGTGAAGACGACAGCACAAACATCAACTGTTTCTAGGGGAGGAGAACGACCACCGGTCGTATGTTACAAATGCGGGAAAGAAGGACACATCAGCCCAAACTGCCCATAACAATCCAAGGTATGTTATAACTGTGGAAAGGAGGGTCATATAGCTCGAGAGTGTTCTGTAGCAAAACCAAGTTCAGCAGGGATGGTGACTCCAAAAGCTGTCCCGGATAAGTCGAAATCAGCAGTTCCTGGAAGAGCGTTTGTCGTGACTGGCCAAAATGCGAGAAACCCGAACGAGGTGATCACGGGTAAGCTAATCTTAAATTCTTGCGAAGTTTATACTTTACTAGATACCGGTTCTATCCATTCTTTTATCTCTCCTGCTTGTGCTCAACGTTTAAACTTGACTCCGAAAAAATTAGACTTTGACCTATCTGAAGAGACTCCCTTAGGAGAAACTTTCATTACATCTATAGTTTATAAATCTTGTTTAATCCAAGTTGGCACCATCACATTACCTGTTGATTTTATTTCTTTAAATATACTTGCTTTTGATGTGATTTTAGGGATTGATTGGTTAATCACTCATCATGCCAAAATTGATTGCTTTCGTAAGGTTGTTAGTTTTCATATTCTTAACCAACCTGTTATGCAAATTCAAGCAACTAAACCACTAAAATCAATCATTGTCATATCCAACCATAAATCTATTCGTTTATTAAAAAACGGATGTCAAGCTTTCTTAGCCCATGTTATGGGTTTGAATAAAGGCACGTCAGATTTGAATAAAATTTCTATTGTTAGTGAATTTCCTGACGTATTTCCTGAAGAACTTCCTGGTCTACCCCTAGAACGTGAGGTTGAATTCTTTATTGACCTTGAACCCGGTATAAAGTCCATTTCTAAAACCCCATATCGAATGGCTCCTATTGAACTTCAGGAGTTAAAAGTCTAATTACAGGAGTTGTTAGACATCGATTTCATTCGTCCTAGTACGTCTCCTTGGGGTGCTCCTGTTTTATTCGTAAAGAAGAAATACGGGAGTATGCGACTTTGTATTGACTATCGAGAATTGAACCATGTCACCATCAAGAATAGGTAACCGCTACCTCGCATTGATGACATTTTCGACCAGCTGCAAGGAGCACAATTCTTTTCAAAGATCGATCTTCGTTCTGGATATCATCAGTTGAATATTAAAACTGAGGATATTCCAAAGACTGCCTTCAGAACTCGGTACGTGCATTATAAATTCTTAGTCATGTCTTTTGGATTTACTAATGCTCATGCTACTTTCATGGATATGATGAACCGTGTGTTCAAAGAATATTATGATCAGTTCGTTGTTGTCTTTATTGATGACATCCTCATCTATTCCAAAAGCCGTGAAGATCATGAGCGCCATTTGAAGCTAGTACTGCAAAGGCTTTGCGATAACAAGCTATATGTCAAGTTGAAAAAATGCGAGTTCTGGCTTGAGGAAGTAGCATTCCTTGGGCACATGGTGTAAAAATATGGAGTATCTGTTGACCCAGCGAAGATTGAAGCAATCCAAAGTTGGGAGCAACCGAAGTCGGTGACCGAAATACGTAGTTTTCTGGGCTTAGCTAGTTATTATCGGAGATTCGTGGAAGAATTTTCTCGAATCGCTACTCCATTAACTCAGCTGACTCGAAAAGATACAAAATTCGTATGGAGTGAGGAATGCAAGAAGAGTTTTCAAAAGCTAAAGAGGAGACTCATTTCGGCACCTGTTCTGACAATACCATCTGGTTCATATGGATTTGTTATCTACAACGATGCTTCAGGCAAAGGGTTAGGATGTGTTCTCATGCAATATGAGAAAGTCATAGCCTATGCCTCGCGACAACTCAGAATATGGGAGGAATTATTCTACTCATGATTTGGAGTTGGCAGCAGTCATTTTCGCGTTGAAGATTTAGAGACACTACCTGTATGGGGAGAAAGTGGAGATCTATACGGATCATAAAATCCTCAAATATTTCTTCACCCAAAAGGAACTCAACCTGCGGCAACGACGTTGGCTCGGGCTGTTGAAAGATTACGATCATACCATTCAATATCATCATGGAAAAGCGAACGTAGTAGCTGACGCATTGAGTAGAAGATCATATGTGGGTACGAGTGCAATGTTGTTAACACAAAGGCCCATTTTGTATGACTTGCAAAGGATGGAGATAGAGATGAAGGCTCCAAGTACCCATGTGATGATATTAAGCATACGAGTAGAACCGACTTTAATTGATAAAGTTAAAGTTGCTCAATCTACGGACCTGGAGCTGATGCGTATGAAGAAAAAAGTGCAAGAAGGTGCTATTCCAGAAGCAAGAATCGATGAAGAAGGAATACCTAGAGTCAACTCCAGACTTTGTGTTCCTAACGACTCTGATTTGAAGCATAAGATCATGATGGAGGCACACAACACACCATTTGCAATCCATCCTGAGAGTACCAAAATGTATCATGATCTTCGACATATATTTTGGTGGAACAATATGAAGAGAGAGATCTCGGAGTTTATCTCGAGGTGTTTAACTTGTCAACAAGTAAAGGCCGAGAATCAAGTGCCAAAGGGTCCATTGCAACCACTTGAGATTCCGAAATAGAAGTGGGAGCACATTACCATGGATTTCGTTACGGGTCTTCCCAAGGTTTCTTAAGGTATAGATGCGATTTGGGTTATTGTTGATAGATTAACCAAGTCTGCTCATTTCTTACCTATACGTGAGACTTATTCCCTTGAACGTCTTGCTCGTATGTACGTGAATAAAATTGTGAGATTGCATGGCATGCCAGTATCCATAGTTTCGGATCGTGACCCAAGATTCACTTCACGATTTTGGGTTAGCTTGTAGAAAGCTATGGGCACAGATTTACGATTCAGTTCAGCATACAATCCTCAAACGGACGGACAATCAGAAAGGACTATTCAAACTCTTGAAGATCTATTAAGACTCTGTGTCCTAGATTTCAAAGGAAGTTGGGATAAGTACCTACCATTTGTGGAATTCTCCTACAACAACAGTTATCAGGCAAGTATAGGTGTGGCTCCATTCGAAGTGTTGTATGGACGAAAATGTCGTTCTCCAGTAAGCTGGGACGAGGTGGGTGAAGCAACTTTGTTGGGACCAGAATTAGTACGCATGACTACAGAAAAGATCCAAACGATTCGACAACGTATACAAACGGCACAGGATCGACAAAAGAGTTGTGCGGATCTTCATCGAAAGGACGTATAATTTAATATTGGGGATCATGTATGGTTACGTATTGCTCCATGGAAGGGAGTTACAAGATTTGGGAAGAGAGGAAAGCTCAATCCAAGATTTGTTGGTCAATTTGAGATTCTTGAGCGAATAGGAAATGTGGCATATAGACTCGCATTACCTCCAAGCATGTCTCGTGTTCATAATGTTTTTCACATATCTATGCTTCGTAAATATGTTAAAGACCCGAACCACATTATTGAGTTAGAACCGGACGAGATAGCCGAAAATTTAACGTACGAAGAGGTACCTATTAAGATCTTGGATAGGAAAGAGCATGTCCTACGCACAAAGGTTATACCACAAGTAAAGGTTTTGTGGAGAAACCATGCTATTGAAGAAATGACTTGGGAGTTGGAATCAGAAATGAAAGCGAGGTATCCTCACCTTTTCGAAACACCAGGTACGTACGTCAATTTTGAGGACGAAATTTCATAAGGAGGGGAGGTTGTAAGACCCCAACTTATTATTAAATGAAATTAAATTTTCTCTATTTATTATTTTGAAATAGTAAGGGTTGATTTGAATAATGTGATTAGTTATGGGTAAAATGCGCAAATATTTTAAATAAGTAAGTGGTTATAAAATATTCATTTTTATCAGTGAATATTCGTTTGGTCGGGGAATATTCTTGTTGTCGGGGAATATTCGTACGACGGCGCAGCCTTGTGTGGGCCCCATAACGAAAAGCGATTGGATGAAAAAAATGACAAGTATAAGTTGTTTATAAATAACGGCGTAGTTGTCACCGTTAATACTATTGGAATACCCAGTGGTTAAAATACAGTAGCACACGGTATTGCACCAATTATTAATTCTTACGTAAGAAGGCACTACTCAATAATTGTTACAGTAATTACTGTTCAATATTTTATTTTATTGATTCAATAATTGCTACGTTGATATTTTATATTATTGTTGTTTCAATAATTGTCACTGCACAGTATTTTCCATTAACAGATCAATAATTCATATTATTTGAATAATATTATTAGATAGCATTATTGGCAATGTCTAGAAAGTTCTGTCTAAGGAGAGGTTTGGTCATCTAATTGCGCGCCAGTAAGGAAAAATCCTTATTGGAAAGCCCCCTCTTTCCTGGGAACAGTCTGGTTGTCATAATTGTGATTCTGTAATATTATTTGTGAATAATTAATTATTGAGAAAATATTTATTTGATGTGGATATAAATGATAGATTTATTTATGTGGTTATAAATGAAGGAATTAGTGTTAAGGTATTTTATCAGTATTTTGTCGGATTGGAGGTATTAAAAGATTAAATCGGTGTTCTTAAAGCTCTACTTCGTGAGTTATAATTTTAATCCGACCGTTGGATCGTTGTGGTTTTTAGATATGTTATACATATACAAGTTGAGTATATGTTCACAAATTTTGAACCGTTAAAAATTAACGCATGATTTGTTGTGAATTTTAAAAGGTGTTAAAAATAATCTTTTTGTGGATTTCGGATATTTTCTGTCTGGAATTTGAAAAAACCTAAAGCTACAAAGTTGTAGAGAATTCGATTTCGTGTGGAATGGACATAAAATTCGTATTTTTTTGATAAACGAGCTATTTTCTATAAATTATTGAAGTTTTAACAAAAAAAATAATTTTTTATTAAATTTATGGGTGGGACTCACTTTTGTTTTAACATGTGGGCTGCCCAATATTCAGATATGGCTGGCTTGGTTGGTGGAGGAGGCATAGGAAGAAAGAAAAGATTATATTATATTTTATTAATTTAGTCTCATTTGGCGTTCTAACATTTTTCTATAAATAGGCGCTTAGGTTAGAATTGAAAATCACACCAGAAACAAGTTTTCTTTCTCTCTATATTGTCGATCGTATTTTAGTGAGTATTTTGATACTTTGAGAGTTGCTATTTAGTGCAAGTTTTCTTTGGCTTTATACCCGATATTTCGAACAGAAGTACTGTGATTTTGAGGTAAGAGATGTTATTTTCTTCTTAAATGATATTATTTTCTTCAATATCATTATGCCAAAATATTGGTTTGAACTTTTTATCAAATTTGAAACTTTTTGGTGTCGGAGTTACTATTCACGTATACGTCACTATTCACGAATACGACACTATTCACCGAAAAATTAAAATTTTCATTTTTGTCCAATATGTCTTTTATGGTTATTATATTTGATTATATCCATGTTTTGATCTTTATTTTTGAATTCTACTTCACAATTGGTTGTTATAGAGTATTATTGTACTTGGATAATGTGACACACACCCCAAAATAGGTATACAACACCCATTCTGAGTCGTCAAAATATATGATACAGAAACAACTATAACTTTATTAATGCAACATAAAAATTGTGAGTTTAAATACAAATATTGTCATCTAGACAATATCCACACTCAAATAAGTCCTCATTACAATTTTTGATACATTATTTTATAAAAATGGTGAGGGCTACTAAAATGACTTTTTAGAACCTTCATTCCACACCCCTACTAGTACTCGCTACATTCTCGCATCCTGAGAAGAAAAATGGAACAAAAAGGAAAAGGGTGAGCTCAACTCGCCCAGTAAAGAATATTATGACTAAGATAATACAGAACAAATTATCGTTAGTCTTCAACAGGGAAAAATATAATAGAATACAATAGACAACAAGTTTTAAACCAATATTCGCAGCGGAAATAATAATTCATTAGAAGAGTTAAGTAGAGAATAAAATTTACTATCTTCTATATATGAATTTAAAAGTCCCTCGTCAATATTTTATCCCTATAACATCAATCAATATATATCTGGAATCAAATATTCATCTTTGCACTACAGGCCAAAGATATTCATCAGCTGGTCATGTTCATCTAAAGACCTGTTCATCTTTGCACTACGAGCCAAAGATATTCATTAGAAAATCATTCATCTTTACACTACAGGCCAAAGATATTCATTTGTGTCATCATTTAGGACTGAGGATGATGAAAAATATTTTAAGAAAACCGAATCCAGTGAAACAAAAGAACAAATAATAAGGATTCGTACTTTAAACAGTCCAAGTTCAAAAATACTTCATAAATAACCATAGTGAATTAAAATTCAAGAATGATCAAAACATGGATACAATCAAAGCTAGTATCCATAATAGATATTTTGGACAAAAATAAAATTTTAATTTTTTTGTGAATAGTGTCGTATTCGTGAATAGTGCCGTATACGTGAATAGTAACCCCGACCCAAAAAATTCTAAATTTAATAAAAAGTTCAGACCATATTTCGGCATAATGATATTGAAAAAAATAATATCATTTAAGAAGAAAACAACATCCCTTACCTCAAAAGGATAGTATTTCTAACTGGAATACTGGATATAGTGCTGAAGGGAACTTGCACCGTATAACAACATTCAAAGTATCAAAATATTCACAAGAATACGCTCAATATATCGAGAGAGAAAGAGAGAGAAAACTTTAGTTTCTGGTGTGATTTTCAATTCTAACCTAAGCACCCTATTTATAGAAAAATGCTTAGAACACCAAAGCAGAAAATTTAATAAAATATTAATATATATTTATTAAATTCGTACGCACACATAATCTGATTCAAAACATCAGCCACCAAGAGTGACCCACCTCACCTAAATAAAAAAAAATATTTTTCTTAATAAACATATTTAAAACTTTCAAAAATTAATTATTTCGGAACTTCAGAACTTCAATAATTCATAATAAATAGCCCTTTTGTCAGCAAAATTCAAACCACATGTCTTTTTCATAGGAAATTTCATTCTCTACAACTTTACAGAAGAAAGTTTTTTCAAATTCTAAACAGAAATTGACCAAAATCCACATACGGATGACTTTACAGGCTATAATCAAATTTCAGTCAAGAAATGGGCCCACAGACATGTTTAACATGTTTTAAATAATTTTTGCAACAAAAATACTCTTTCTCCTCATATACTCATACATCCCACATTCATTGTAAAAATATCATCATTATTATATTATAATAATATAATAAAATATTATTTTATCATAAAAGATAAAACATCGATTTTCAACAATTATCACTTTAAAAATTTTCTCCATCTATATCCATATAAAATGAATATTTTCTTCATCATATAAATCAGTAATTAATTATTCACAAATAATATTACAGAATCACAATACTGACAACCAGGCAGTTCCCAGGAAAGAGGGGACTTTACAATAAGGATTTCTCCTTACTGGCGCGCAATTAGATAACCAAACCTCTTCTTAGACAGAACTTTCTAGACATTACCAATAATATTATCTAAAAATATTATTCAGATAATATGAAATTATTGCTTCGATAATGGAAAATACTGTGTAGTGATAATTATTGAAACAACAGTAATATAAAATATCAACACAACAATTATTGAATCAATAAAATAAAATATTGAACAGTAATTACTGTAACAATTATTGAGTAGTGCCTTCTTACGTAAGAATCAATAATTGGTGCAATACCGTGTAACACTGTGCAACAATGCGTATTACAGTTATTGTTGTTTTCTTCATCCGTGTGATACCGTGTGATAATTATTGTTGTTTTCTTCATCCAATCGCTTTTCGTTATGGGGCCCACAAAAGACTACGCCGTCGTACGAATATTCCTCGACAGGAAGAATATTCCATGACCAAACGAATATTTCCCGACAACATTGAATATTTTATAACCACTTGCTTATTTCAAATATTTGCGCATTTTACCCATAACTAACCTCATTAATCAATTGAACCCTTACTATTTCAAAATGATAAATAGAGGAATTTAAATTTTATTTATTAATAATTTGGGGTCTTACAACCTCCCCTCTTTATGAAATTTCGTCCTCGAAATTGACGTACGTACCTGGTGTTTCGAAAAGATGAGGATACCTCGCTTTCATTTCCGTTTCCAACTCCCATGTCATTTCCTCAATAGCATGGTTCCTCCACAAAACTTTAACTTGTGGTATGACCTTTGTGCGTAGGACATGCTCTTTCCTATCCAAGATCTTGACAGGTACCTCTTCGTACGTTAAGTCTTCGGCTATCTCATCCGGTTCTAACTCAATAACGTGGTTTGGGTCTTTCACATATTTACGTAGCACATATATATGAAAAATATTATGAACACGAGACATACTTGGAGGTAACGCGAGTCTATAGGCCACATTTCCTACTCGGTCAAGAATCTGAAATGGACCAATAAATCGTGGATTGAGCTTTCTTCTCTTCCCAAATCTTGTAACCCCTTCCATGGAGCAACACGCAACAATACATGATCCCCAATACTAAATTCCACGTTCTTTCGATGAAGATTCGCATAACTCTTTTGTTGATCCTGTGCCATTTGTGTACGTTGTCGAATCATTTGGATCTTTTCTGTAGTCATACATACCAACTCGGGTCTCAACAATGTTGCTTTACCCACCTCATCCCAACATATTGGAGAGCGACACTTTCATCCATATAATGCTTCAAATGGAGCCACATCTATACTTGTCTGATAACTGTTGTTGTAAGAGAATTCCACCAACGATAAATACTTATCCCAACTCCTTTTGAAGTCTAGGACACAGAGTCTTAATAGATCTTCAAGAGTTTGAATAGTTCTCTCTGATTATCTGTCCGTTTGAGGATGGTATGCTGAACTGAATCGTAAATCCGTGCCCATAGCTTTTTGTAAGCTAATCCAAAATCGTGAAGTGAATCTTGGGTCACGATCTGAAACTATGGATAATGACATGCCATGCAATCTCACAATCTCATCTACGTACATACAAGCAAGACGTTCAAGGGAATAAGTCTCCCGTATCGACAAGAAATGAGCTGACTTGGTTAATCTATCAACAATAACCCAGATAGCATTTATACCTTGAGAAACCGTGGGAAGACCCGTAATGAAATCTATGGTAATGTGTTCTCACTTCTATTTCGAAATCTCAAATGGTTGCAAGGGACCCTTTGGCACCTGATGCTCCGCCTTTACACGTTGACAAGTTAAACACCTTGAGATAAACTTTGCAATCTCTCTCTTCATATTGTTCCACCAAAATGTATGTTGAAGATCACGATACATTTTGGTACTTCCAGGATGGATTGCAAATGATGTATTATGTGCCTCCATCATGATCTTGTACTTCAAATCAGAATCATTAGGAACACAACGTCTAGAGTGGACTCGAAGTATTCCTTCTTCATCGATTCTTACTTCTGGAATAGCACCTTCTTGCACTTTCTTCTTCATACGCATCAGCTCCTGGTCTGTGACTTGAGCAACTTTAACTTTTTTGATTAAAGTTGGTTCTATACGTATACTTGACATCATTGCATGGGTCCCCGGAGTCTTGACTTCTATCTTCATCTTTTGTAAATCACACCAAATGGGCCTTTGTGTTGACAATATTGCACTCGTTCCCGCGTATGATCTTCTACTCAATGCGTCGGCTACCACGTTCGCTTTTCCAAGATGGTATTGAATGGTATGGTCGTAGTCTTTCAACAGCTCGAGCCAACGTCGTTGCCGCATGTTGAGTTCTTTTTGAGTGAAAAAATATTTGAGGCTTTTATGGTCTGAATATATCTCCACTTTCTTCCCATATAGATAGTGCCTCCAGATCTTTAGCGCGAAAATGACTGCTGCCAACTCTAAATCATGAATAGGATAATTCCTCTCATATTCTTTAAGTTGTCGCGAGGCATAGGCTATGACTTTCCCACGTTGCATGAGAACACATCCTATCCCTTTGCCGGAAGCATCGCTGTAGATAACAAATCCAATCGAACCAGATGGTTTTGTCAGAACAGGTGCCGAAATGAGTCTCCTCTTGAGCTCTTGGAAACTCTTCTCGCATTCCTCGGTCCATACAAATTTTATATCTTTCCGAGTCAGCTAAGTTAATAGAGTAGCAATTCGAGAAAATCCTTCCACGAATCTTCGATAATAACCAGCTAAGCCCAAAAAGCTACGTACTTCGGTCACCGACTTCGGTTGTTCCTAACTTTGTATTGCTTCAATCTTCGCCGGGTCAACAGATACTCCATGTTTTGACACCACGTGCCCAAGGAATGCTACTTCCTCCAGCCAGAACTCGCATTTCTTTAACTTGGCATAAAGCTTGTTTTCACGAAGCCTTTGGAGTACCAGCTTCAAATGGTGTTCATGATCTTCACGACTTTTGGAATATATGAGGATGTCATCAATAAAGACAACAACGAACTGATCCAAATACTCTTTGAATACTCAGTTCATCATATTCATGAAAGCCGCAGGAGCATTAGTCAATCCAAAAGACATGACTAAGAATTCATAATGGCCGTACCGAGTTCTAAAGGCAGTCTTTGGAATATCCTCAGTTCTAATCTTCAGTTGATGATATTCAGAACGAAGATCGATTTTTGAAAAGAATTGTGCTCCTTGTAACTGGTCAAACAGGTCATCAATGCGAGGTAAAGGATACCTATTCTTGATAGTGACATGGTTTAATTCTCGGTAGTCGATACAAAGTCGCATACTCCCGTCTTTCTTCTTTACGAATAAAACAGGAGCACCCCAAGAAGATGTACTATGACGAATGAAACCGATTTCCAACAACTCCTGTAGTTGGACTTTTAACTCCTGAAGTTCAATAGGAGCCATTCGATATGGGGTTTTAGAAATGGGTTTTGTACCAGGTTCAAGATCAATAAAAAATTTAACTTCACGTTCTGGGGGTAGACTGAGAAGTTCTTCAGGAAATACGTCAGGAAAGTCAATAACAACATGAATATTATTCAAATATGACGTGTCTTTATTCAAATCCATAACATGGGCTAAGAAAGCTTGACATCCGTTTTTTAATAAACGAATAACTTTATGACTTGATATAATAGTGATTGATTTTAATGGCTTAGTTGCTTGAATTCGCACAACAGGTTGGTTAAGAATATGAAAACTAACAACCTTACGAAAATAATCAATTTTGGCATGATGAGTAGTTAACCAATCAATCCCTAAAATCACGTCAAATGCAAGTATCTTTAAAGAGATAAGGTCAACAGGTAAGGTGATGGTGCCAACTTGGATCAAACAAGATTTATAAACAGTGGATGTGATGAAAGTTTCTCCTAACGGAGTTTCAACAGATAAGTCAAAGTCCAATTTCTCAGGTGTCAAGTTTAAACGTTGAGCACAAGCAGGAGAGATAAATGAATAGGTAGCACCGGTATCTAGTAAGGTATAAACTTCACAAGAATTTATGATTAGCTTACCCGTGATCACCTCGTTTGGGTTCCTCGCATGTTAACCAGTCACAACAAACGCTCTTCCAGGAACCGTTGACTTTGACTTTTCTGGGACAACCTTTTGAGTCACCATCCCCGCTGGACTTGGTTCCGCTACAGTGCAATCTTGAGCGATATGTCCTTCCTTTCCACAGTTATAACTTATCTTAAACTGTTGTGGGCAGTTTGGGCTGATATGTCCTTCTTTTCCGCACTTATAGCATATGACCGGTGGTCGTTCTCCTCCCTTGGAACCAGTTGGTGCTGACGTCTTCGTATTGTCATTGTTGAATCTCCTCTTTTTAAAATATCTTCCCGACTCGCTTCTTCTATTCTTATGGCCATGATTACCACCAGAGTGGTTGCCGCTCTTGTCCGTATTTTTCTTTCTCCGCTGGTTATTGTTGTTCTGATGACTGCTGTCACCGGTATGATCTTGGTTGTGGTCCCTCAGTTGAACGTACTCGTTATCTCGCTCTAATAATTGAGCCATGTTGACAACATCTGAATAGAGAGAAAATTTATGTGAAATAAGATATTGACGTATGTCGGGTTTCAAACCTCTCAGAAACATCCGTGTCATACGTTCCTCATTCTCTACCAAATGAGGTGCAAACCTGGACAACTCTGCAAACTTCGCCTCGTACTGGGACACCGTTATGTTATTTTGCTCCAGTCTAATAAACTCTACCTCCTTCATATGACGAATACTTTCAGGAAAGTACTTGTTATTGAACAGTTTCTGAAACGTTTCTCAAGACATGCTAAGTGCGGCTGGATGGGTACGCTTTACAGATTTCCACCAGTAATCTGCCTCATTACGGAACATAAAGGTGGCGAATGGAATCTTCTGTTCTTCCGTGCATCCCAAGACATCGAATATCTTGGTAATTTGTTTGACCCACGTCTCCGCCTTAATCGGATCTGGCTTTCTCCAAAATTCTGGTGGTCCCAACTCCTTGAACTGCTTGGCTGTGACAAACCGTGAATTGCTATCATTTTCTCCTATATTTTGAACACGAGTCTCCCTCGTCTGATTTTGTATGAACTTTAAAAAGCTTCTAAACATCCCATCGTTCATCATCTGCTCAGTGGTGTTGTTCACAGGAGGAACATTGCCAGCCTATTGCACGTTCTCCTCGTTGGTGAGTACAGGCGTCTCCACGATTTCATTTACTCCACTGTTCACATTCTCAGTTGCCATTCTTAAATACTGCCATAAAACAAGGGTTAATTAAACAAATTAACAAATCACATAATACCCCTATATTGTGACTGACCAACAAATAAGCTTAGGTATGACATACTAGCGAAGGATTTACTCATCTCTCCCCTCCTAGTACTATTCCCCGATCTCCGCCAGAGACCATATCCCAAAGCTCTGATACCAACTGTGACACCCCCAAAATAGGTATACAACACCCATTCTGAGTCGTCAAAATACATGGTACAGAAACAACTACAATTTTATTAATACAACATAAAAAATTGTGAGTTTAAATACAAATATTGTCATCTAGACAATATCCACACTCAAATAAGTTCTCGTTATAATTATTGATACATTATTTTAAAAAAATGGTGAGGACTACTGAAATGACTTTCTATAACCTTCATTCCACACCCCGACTAGTACTCGCTACATTCTCGCCTCCTGAGAAGAAAAATGGAACAAAAAGGAAAAAGGTGAGCTCAACTCGCCCAGTAAAGAATATTATGACTAAGATAATACAGAACAAATTATCGTTAGTCTTCAACAGGGAAAACTATAATAGAATACAATAGACAACAAGTTTTAAACCAATATTCGCAGCGGAAATAATAATTCATTAGAAGGGTTAAGTAGAGAATAAAATCTACAATCTTCTATATATGAATTTAAAAGTCCATCGTCAATATTTTATCCTTGTAACATCAATCAATATATATCTGGAATCAAATATTCATCTTTGCACTACAGGCCAAAGATATTCATCAGCTGGTCATGTTCATCTAAACACCTGTTCATCTTTGCACTACGGGCCAAAGATATTCATTAGAAAATCATTCATCTTTGCACTACAGGCCAAAGATATTCATTTGTGTCATCATTTAGGACTGAGGATGATGAAAAATATTTTAAAAAAAACGAATCCAGTGAAACAAAAGAACAAATAATAAGGATTCGTACTTTAAACAGTCCAAGTTCAAAAATACTTCATAAATAACCATAGTGAATTAAAATTCAAGAATGATCAAAACATGGATACAATCAAAGCTAGTATCCATAATAGATATTTTGGACAAAAATAAAATTTTAATTTTTCTATGAATAGTGCCGTATTCGTGAATAGTGTTGTATATGTAAATAGTACCGTATACGTGAATAGTAACCCCGACCCAAAAAGTTCTAAATTTAATTAAAAGTTCAGACCAATATTTCGACACAATGATATTAAAAAAAATAATATCATTTAAGAAGAAAATAACATCCCTTACCTCAAAAGGATAGTACTTCTAACTGGAATACTAGATATAGTGCTGAAGGGAACTTGCACCGTATAATAACACTCAAAGTATCAAAATACTCACAAGAATACGCTCAATATATCGAGAGAGAAAGAGAGAGAAAACTTTAGTTTCTGGTGTGATTTTCAATTCTAACCTAAGCACCCTATTTATAGAAAAATGCTTAGAACACCAAAGCAGAAAATTTAATAAAATATTAATATATATTTATTAAATTCGTACGCACACATAATCTGATTCAAAACATCAGCCACCAAGAGTGACCCACCTCACCTAAATAAAAAAAAACGTTTTTCTTAATAAACATAATTAAAACTTCCAAAAATTAATTACTTCGGAACTTCAATAATTCATAATAAATAGCCCTTTTGTCAGAAAAATTCAAACCACATGTTTTTTTCATAAGAAATTTCATTCTCTACAACTTTGTAGAAGAAAGTTTTTCCAAATTCTAAACAAAAATTGACCGAAATCTACATACGGACGACTTTACAGGCTATAATCAAATTTCAGTCAAGAAATGGACCTACAGACATGTTTAACATGTTTTAAACAACTTTTGTAACAAAAATACTCTTTCTCCTCATATACTCATATATCCCACAATCATTATAAAAATATCATCATTATTATATTATAATAATATAATAAAATATCGATTTTTAACAATTGTCACTTTAAAAATTTTCTCCATCTATATCCACATAAAATGAATATTTTTCTCATCATATAAATCAATAATTAATTATTCACAAATAATATTACAGAATCACAATACTGACAACCAGGCAGTTCCCAGGAAAGAAGGGGATTTCCAATAAGGATTTTTCCTTACTGGCGCGCAATTAGGTGACCAAAACTCTCCTTAGACAGAACTTTCTAGGCATTGCCAATAATGTTATCTAATAATATTATTCAGATAATATGAATTATTGCTTCGATAATGGAAAATACTGTGTAGTGACAATTATTGAAACAACAGTAATATAAAATATCAACGCAACAATTATTGAATCAATAAAATAAAATACTGAACAGTAATTACTGTAACAATTATTGAGTAGTGTCTTCTTACGTAAGAATCAATAATTGGTGCAATACCGTGTGCTACTGTGCAACAACGCGTATTACTGTGTTTTAACCACTGGGTATTCCAACAGTATTAACGGTAACAACTACGTCGTTATTTATAAATAACTTATACTTGTCATTTTTTTCATCCAATCGCTTTCCGTTATGGGGCCCACAAAAGACTGCGCCGTCGTACGAATATTCCCCGACAGGAAGAATATTCCACGACCAAACGAATATTCCCCAATAACAATGAATATTTTATAACCACTTGCTTATTTAAAATATTTATGCATTTTACCCATAACTAGCCTCATTAATCAATTCAACCCTTACTATTTCAAAATGATAAATAGAGGAATTTAAATTTTATTTATTAATAATTTGGGGTCTTACAGATAAACTGTAATACGAATCCCTAATATTTATCCTTCTGTCTCATTGGATTCGTTTTTTTAAGATATTTTTCATCATCCTCAGTCCTAAATGATGATATTACTGAATATATTTGCACTGTAGTGCAAAGATGAATGATTAACTGATGAATATCTTTGGCCTGTAATACAAAGATGAACAGGTATTTAGATGAACATGACCAACTGGTGATACGAATGAATATCTTTGGCCTGTAGTACAAAGATGAATATTTAATTCCAGATGTATATTGATTGATGTTACAGGGATAAAATATCGTTGATGGGCTTTTAAATCTTAGAAGATAGTAGAATTCATTCTCTACTTGACTCTTCTAATGGTTTGCTATTTTCGCTACAGTTGTTGATCTAAAACTTGTTGTCTATTATATTTTATCAGATTTTTCCCTGTTGAAGACTAATGATAAGTTATTGTATATTATTTTAGTCATAATATTCTTTACTGGGCTAGTTGAGCTCGCCCTTTTCCTTTTTGTTCTATTTTTCTCAGGAGGCGAGAATATAGCGGGAACTAGTCGGGGTGTGGAGTGATGTTTCCAGTCAGTTGTGTTAGCAGTTCTCACTATTTTATAAAATAGTGTTTCAATAATTGTAATGAGGACTTATTTGAGTGTGGATATTGTCTAGAAGACAATATTTGTATTTAAACTCACAGTATTTGTGTTGTCGTATTTTGCACGATAATTATTTTAATGAAGATATATTTGTTTCTGTATCATGTATTTGGCGACTCAGAATGGGTGATGTATACCTATTTTGGGGGCGTCACAGATGACTTCGATTTTAATTGGGTATGATGTTAAAATATACGAAAAATATTTTTGAAATTAGAGATATGGATGTAGGGACAGAGATAGTATAGAGTCTGGGGTCGGCTACCCTGAAATTAATGTTGAATTCTTTTAAAATTTTGACACTTTAATTTAAGGCTCTCTCTCAAGATTTATGAAAAAGATTAAAATATATATAATATGTTAGAATATTTTATTTTCTTATGTGACCTTAATTATTTATGTAATTATTTGTAAGACCCCAACTTATTCATAAATAAAATTAAATTTTCTCTAATTATTATTTTGAATAAGGTGTTAATTTTATATAATGCTTTGATTATGGGTGAAATGTGCAAATTTTACAAAATAAGCAAGTGGTTATAAAATATTCATTTTTGTCGGAGAATATTCGTTTGGTCGTGAAATATTCTCGCTGTCAGGGAATATTCGTACGATGGCGCAGCCATTTGTGGGCCCCATAACGAAAAATAGTCGGATGAAGAAAATGACAAGTTTGAGTTTTTACAGATAATGGCGTAGTAGTTACCGTTAACACTGTTGGAATACCCGGTGGTTAAAATACAGTAATACGCGTGGGTGTACAGTAGCACACGGTATTGCATAGTATTATTGAATTATTGATCCTTACGTAAGAAACTCAATAATTGTTACAGTAATTACTGTTCTATATTTTATTTTATAGATTCAATAATTGCTTCGTTGATATTTTATATTATTATTGTTTTAATAATTATCATTGTACAGTATCTCCATTATCAGATCAATAATTCATATTATTTGAATAATATTATTAGATAGCATTATTGCCAATATCTATGGAAGTTCTGTCTAAGGATAGGTTTGGTCACCTAATTGTGCGCCAGTAAGGAGAAATCCTTATCGGAAAGCCTCCTATTTCCTGGGAACGACCTGGTTGTCATAATTATGATTCTGTAATATTATTTGTGAATAATTAATTATTGATAAGGAAATATTTATTTTATGTGAAATTAATGCTGATGTGTTTTATTAGTATTTTGTCAGAATGGAGGTATTAAAAATCGTCCGTATGTGAATTTCGGGTATTTTCTGTTTAGAATTTGGAAAAAATTTCTTCTACAAAATTGTAGAGAATTAAATTTCCTATGAAATAGACATGAAATTCGAATTTTTCTGATAAAATGGCTATTTATTATGAATTATTAAAGTTACTGATTATTTAAAATCTTTTGAAAATTTCTAGAATGGGTGGGTCCCACTTTTGGTTGGTGAGAAATGTGCTAAAATTTTATTTCAAAAGTGGTGGACGGGAATAGTAGTAGATAAAGCCATCAGGTAGTGCAAAGATGAATGATTAACTGATGAATATCTTTGGCCCGTAGTGCAAAGATAAACAGATGTTTAGATGAACATGACCAACTGGCGATACAAATGAATATTTTTGGCCTGTAGTGCAAAGATGAATATTGATTCAAGATGTATAATGATTGATGTTACATGGATAAAATATTGATGATGGACTTTTAAATCTTAGAAGATAATAGAATTCATTCTCTACTTGACTCTTCTAATGGATTATTGTTTTCGCTTCAGTAGTTGATCTAAAACTTGTTGTCTATTATATTTTATCAGATTTTTTCTTGTTGAAGATTAATTATAATTTGTTGTATGTTATCTTAGTTATAATATTCTTTACTGGGCTAGTTGAGCTCACCCTATTCCTTTTTGTTCCATTTTTCTCAGGAGACGAGAATATTGCGGGAATTAGTCGGGGTGTGGAGTGATGTTTCCAGTCAGTTGTGTTAGCAGTCCTCACTATTTTGTAAAATAGTATTTTAATAATTGTAATGAGGACTTATTTAAGTGTTGATATTGTCTAGAAGATAATAATTGTATTTAAACTCAGTTTATATGTTGTCATATTTTGCTCGACAATTGTAGTAATAAAGTTGTATTTATTTTTGTACCATATATTTGACGACTCAGAATGGATGATGTATACCTATTTTGGGGGCGTCACAGTTGGTATCAGAGCTTAGGGATATGGTCTCTGGCGGAGATCGGGGAATAGTACTAGGAGGGGAGAGACAAGAAAATCCTTCGTAGTGTGTCCTACCTAAGCTTATTTGTTAGCCAGTCATAATATAGGGGTATTATGTGGTATGCCAATTTCTTTAATTTACCCTTGTTTTATGGCAGTTTTTGAGAATGACAGCTGAGAATATTAGCAATGGAGTGAATGAGACCGTGGAGACACCTTTAATCACCACCCAGGGGAACGTGCAACAGGAAGGCAATATTCCTCCTGTAAACAACACTACCAAACAAATCATGAATGATGGGATGTTTAGAAGTTTTTTGTAGTTCATGCAAAATCAGACGAGGGAGACTCGTGTACAAAATTCGGGTGGAAATGATAGCAACGCACGGCTTGTCACAGCCAAATTACTGGTGGTGAGGCAAATTACTGGTGGGAATCTGTGAAGCGTACCCAGCCTGCCGCACTCAACATGTCTTGGGAAACATTTCAGAAACTGTTCAATGATAAGTACTTTCCTAAAAGTATTCATCATATGAAAGAGGTGGAGTTTATCATATTAGAACAAAATATCATGATTGTGTCTCAATACGAGGCGAAGTTCACAGGGTTATCCAGGTTTGCACCTCATTTGGTAGAGAATGAGGAACGAATGCCACGGATGTTTTTAAGAGGTCTAAAACCCGAGATTCGGCAATATCTTATCTCTCATAAATTTTCTTTATATTCAAATGTTGTAAACAGGGCTCAATTATTAGAGCGAGATAATGAGTATCTTCAATTGAGGGACCACAACCAGGGTCATACCGGTGGCAGCAGTCATCGGAGCAATGAAAACCAGCTGGGGGGAAAATATTCGAACAAAAGCGGTAACAACTCTGGTGGTAATCGTGGCCATGAAAATAGAAGAAGCGAATCAGGAGGAGATTTCAAGAAGAGAATGTACAACAATGATAACGTGAAGACGTCAGCACAAACATCAACTGTTTCTAGGGGAGGAGAACGATCACCGGTCGTTTGTTATAAATGCGGGAAAGAGGGACACATCAGCCCAAACTGCCCACAACAATCCAAGGTATGTTATAACTGTGGAAAGGAAGGTCATATAACTAGAGATTGTCTTGTAGCGAAACCAAGTCCAGCGGGAATGGTGACTCCGAAGGCTGTTCTGGACAAGTTAAAGTCAGCGGTTCCTGGAAGAGCGTTTGTTGTGACTGGCTAAAACGCGAGGAACCCGAACGAGGTGATCATGGGTAAGCTAATCATAAACTCTTGCGAAGTTTATACCTTATTAGATACTGGTTCTACCCATTCTTTTATCTTTCCTGCTTATGCTCAACGTTTGAACTTGACTATGGAGAAATTAAACTTTGACTTATCTGTTGAAACTCCGTTAGGAGAAACTTTCGTTACATCTACTGTTTAAAAATTTTGCTTGATCCAAGTTGGTACCATCACATTACCTGTCGATCTTATTTCTTTAAAAATACTTGCATTTGATGTGATTTTAAGGATTAATTGGTTAACTATTCATCATGCCAAAATTGATTGTTTTCGTAAAGTTGTTAGTTTTTATATTCCTAACCAACCTGTTATGCGAATTCAAGCTACCAAACCACTAAAGTCAATCACTATCATATCAAGCCATAAAGCTATTCATTTATTAAAAAACGGATGTCAAGCTTTCTTAGCCCATGTCACGAATTTGAACAAAAACATATCAGATTTGAATAATATTTCTATTGTTAGTGAATTTCCTGACGTATTTCCTGAAGAACTTCCCGGTCTACCCCCAGAACGTGAAGTTGAATTCTTTATTGGCCTTGAACCTGGTACAAAGCCCATTTCTAAAACTCCATATCGAATGGCTCCTATTGAACTTCAGGAGTTAAAGGTCCAACTACAGGAGTTGTTAGACATCGGTTTCATTCATCCTAGCACATCTCCTTGGGGTGTTCCTGTTTTATTCGTAAAGAAAGACGGGAGTATGCGACTTTGTATCGACTATCGGGAATTGAACCATGTCACCATCAAGAAAAGATATCCACTACCTCGCATTGATGACCTTTTCGACCAGTTGCAAGGAGCGCAATTCTTTTCAAAGATTGATCTTCGTTCTGGATATCATCAGCTGAAGATTAAAACTGAGGATATTCCGAAGACTGCCTTTAGAACTCGGTATGAGCATTATGAATTCTTAGTCGTGTCGTTTGGATTGACTAATGCTCCTACTGCTTTCATGGATATGATGAACCGTGTGTTCAAAGAATATTTGGATCAGTTTGTTGTTGTCTTTATTGATGACATCATCATCTATGCCAAAAGTCGTGAAGATCATGAGCACCATTTGAAGTTAGTATTTCAAAGGCTTCGCGATAATAAGCTATATGTCAAGCTGAAGAAATGTGAGTTTTGGCTTGAGGAAGTAGCATTCCTTGGGCCTGTGGTGTCAAAACATGAAGTATCTGTTGACCCGGTGAAGATTGAAGCCATACAAAGTTGGGAGCAACCGAAGTCGGTGTCCGAAGTGCGTAGCTTTTTGGGCTTAGCTGGTTATTATCGGAGATTCGTGGAAGAATTGTCTCGAATCGCTACTCCGTTAACTTAGCTGACTCGAAAAGATACAAAATTTGTATTGGAGCGAGGAATGCGAGAAGAGTTTCCAAGAGCTCAAGAGGAGACTCATTTTGGCACCTGTTCTGACAATACCATCTGGCTCAGATGGATTTGTTATCTACATCGATGCTTCAGGAAAATGGTTAGGATGTGTTCTCATGCAACATGAAAAAGTCATAGCCTATGCCTCGGGATAACTCAAAAAATATGAGAGAAATTATCATATTCATGATCTAGAGTTGGAAGCAGTTGTTTTCGCATTGAAGATCTGGAGACACTACCTGTATAGGGAGAAAGTGGAGATTTATGCGGATCACAAAAGCCTCAAATATTTCTTCACCCAAAAGGAACTCAACATGCGGCAACGACGTTGGCTTG
This sequence comes from Panax notoginseng, assembly GCA_016801055.1. NCBI lineage: Eukaryota > Viridiplantae > Streptophyta > Magnoliopsida > Apiales > Araliaceae > Panax > Panax notoginseng. The sequence continues at coordinate 23,283,230 of CM029018.1, read as the reverse complement.
AGCTGGTGAAAGATTACGATCATACCATCCAATACCATCCTGGAAAAGCAAACGTAGTAGCTGACGCATTGAGTAGAAGATCATATGCGGGTAAGAGTGCAATGTTGTTAACACAAAGGCCCATTTTGTATGACTTACAAAGGATGGAGATAGAGGTAAAGGCTCCAAGTACCCACGTTATGATATCAAACATACGAGTAGAACTGACGTTAATCGATAAAGTTAAAGCTGCTCAAGCTACGGACCTGGAGCTGATGCGTATGAAGAAGAAAGTGAAGAAGGTGTTAGTCCAGAAGCAAGAATCGATGAAGAAGGAATACTTCGAGTCAATTTCAGACTTTGTGTTCCTAACGATTCTGACTTGAAGCATAGAATCATGATGGAGGCACACAACACACCGTTTGCAATCCATCCTGGGAGTAACAAAATGTATTATGATCTTCGACATACATTTTGGTGGAGCAATATAAAGAGACAGATCGTGAAGTTTATATCGAGGTGTTTAACTTGTCAACGTGTAAAGGCGGAGCATCAAGTGCCAAAGGGTCCGTTGCAATCACTTGAGATTCTGAAATGGAAGTGGGAACACATTACTATGGATTTCGTTATGGGTCTTCCCAAGGTTTCTCAAGGCATAGATGCGATTTGGGTTATTGTTGATAGATTAACCAAGTCTGCTCATTTCTTGCCTATACGGGAGACTTATTCCCTTGAACGTCTTGCTCGTATGTACGTGAATGAGATTGTGAGATTGCATGGCATGCCAGTATCCATAGTTTCGGATCGTGATCCAAGATTCACTTCACGATTTTGGGTTAGCTTACAGAAAGCTAAGGGCACGGATTTACGATTCAGTTCGGCATACCATCCTCAAACGGACGGGCAGTCAGAAAGGACTATTCAAACTCTTAAAAATCTATTAAGACTCTGTGTCCTAGATTTCAAAGGAAGTTAGGATAAGTACTTGCCATTAGTGGAATTCTCCTACAACAACAGTTATCAAGCAAGTATAGGCATGGCTCCATTCGAGGCGTTGTATGGAAGAAAATGTCGTTCTCCAGTATGTTGGGACGAGGTAGGTGAAGCAACGCTGTTGGGACCAAAATTGGTACGTATGACTACAGACAAAATCTAAATAATCTGACAACGTATACAAATGGGACATGATCGACAAAAGAGTTATGCGGATCTTCATCGAAAGGACGTGAAATTTAATATTGGGGATCATGTATTGTTACGTATTGCTCCATGGAAGGGAGTAACAAAATTTGGGAAGAGAGGAAAGCTCAATCCAAGATTTGTTGGTCCATTTAAAATTCTTGACCGAATAGGAAATGTGGTCTATAGACTCGCATTACCTCCAAGCATGTCTCGTGTTCATAATGTTTTTCACATATCTATGCTTCGTAAATATGTGAAAGACCCAAACCACATAATTGAGTTAGAACCAGACGAGATAGCCAAAGATTTAACGTACGAGGAGGTACCTGTTAAGATCTTGGATAAGAAAGAGCATGTCCTACGCATCAAGGTTATACCACAAGTTAAAGATTTGTGGAGGAACCATGCTATTGAAGAAATGACCTGGGAGTTGGAATCTGAAATGAAATCGAGGTATCCTCACCTTTTCGAAACACTAGGTACGTACGTCAATTTTAAGGATGAAATTTTATAAGGAGAGGAGGTTGTAAACCCCAACTTATTCATAAATAAAATCGAATTTTCTCTAATTATTATTTTGAATAGTAAGTTGTTAATTTGATATAATATTTTAGTTATGGGTGAAATGTGTAAATTTTATAAAATAAACAAGTGGTTATAAAATATTCATTTTTGTCGAGGAATATTCGTTTGGTCATGGAATATTCTTACTGTCGGGGAATATTCGTACGATGGCGCAGCCATTTGTGGGCCCCATAAAGAAAAACGGTCAGATGAAGAAAACGACAAGTTTGAGTTTTTACAAATAACGGCGTAGTAGTTACCGTTAACACTGTTGGAATACCCGGTGGTTAAAATACAGTAATACGCGTGGGTGCACAGCAGCACACGGTATTGCATAGTATTGTTGAATTATTGATCCTTACGTAAGAAGCTCAATAATTGTTATAGTAATTACTGTTCTATATTTTATTTTATTGATTCAATAATTGCTACGTTGATATTTTATATTATTGTTGTTTCAATAATTGTCACTGCACAGCATTTTCATTATCAGATCAATAATTTATATTATTTGAATAATATTATTAGATAGCATTATTGGTAATGTCTAAGAAAGTTCTGTCTAAGGAGAGGTTTGGTCACCTAATTGCGTGCCAGTAAGGAGAAATCCTTATCGAAAAGCCCCCTCTTTCCTGGGAACGACCTGATTGTCATAATTGTGATTCTGTAATATTATTTATGAATAATTAATTATTGATAAGGAAATATTTATTTTATGTGGAATTAATGCTGAAGTATTTTATTAGTATTTTGTCAGAATGGAGGTATTAAAAATCGTCAGTATGTAGATTTCGGGTATTTTCTATTTGAAATTTGGAAAAACTTTTTTCTACAAAATTATAGAGAATTAAATTTCCAATGGAATAGACATGAGATTCAATTTTTTCTGATAAAATAGCTATTTATTATGAATTATTGAAGTTACTGATTATTTAAAATATTTTAGAAATTTCTAGAATGGGTGGACCCCACTTTTGGTTGGTGAGAAATGTGCAAAAATTTTATTTCGAAATTGGTGGGCTGGAATAGTAGCAGGTAAAGTCATCAGGTAGCATTTTAGTCTACTTTGGCGTTCTAAGCATTTTTCTATAAATAGGGTGCTTAGTTAGAATTGAAAATCACACCAGAAACAAGTTTTCTCTCTTTCTCTCTCTATATTATCAAGCGTATTTTTGTGAGTATTTAGATACTTTAAAAGTTTCTATTCAGTACAAGTTTTTTTCGACTTTACATCCGATATTCCTATCAGAAGTACTGTTCTTTTGAGGTAAGGGATGTTATTTTCTTCGTAAATGATATTATCTTCTTCAATATCATTATGCCGAAATATTGATATAAATTTTATTGTGAAATTTCTATCTTTTTGTGTCAGGATTACTATTCACGTATACGACAGTATTCACAAATACGGCACAATTCACAGAAAAATAAAATTTTCTCTTCTTTGTCCCAGATGAATATTATGGTTACGATCTTTGATTGTATCCATGTTTTGATCTTCATTCTTGAATTTTACTCCACTACGATTTATTATGGAGCGTTTTTGAACTTGAATTATCTAAAGTATGAATCCCTAATTTTTGTCCTTTTATCTCACTGGATTCATTTTTTTAAAATATTTTTCATCATCCTCAGTCCTAAATGATGATATTACTGAATATCTTTGGCTTGTAATACAAAGATGAATGATTAACTGATGAATATCTTTGGTCCGTAGTGCAAAGATGAACAGGTGTTTAGATGAACATGACCAACTGGTGATACAAATGAATATCTTTGGCCTGTAGTGCAAAGATGAATATTGATTCAAGATGTATATTGATTGATGTTATAGGGATAAAATATTGATGATGGACTTTTGAATCTTAGAAGATAGTAGAATTCATTCTCTACTTGACTCTTCTAATGGATTGTTTTTTCCGCTGCAGTTGTTGATCTAAAACTTGTTGTCTATTATATTTTATCAGATTTTTCCCTGTTGAAGACTAATGATAATTTGTTGTATATTATCTTAGTCATAATATTCTTTACTGGGCTAGTTGAGCTCACCCTTTTTCTTTTTGTTTTATTTTTCTCAGGAAGCGAGAATATAGCGGGAACTAGTCGGGGTGTGGAGTGATGTTTCCAGTCATTTGTGTTAGCAGTCCTCACTATTTTGTAAAATAGTATTTCAATAATTGTAATGAGGAGTTATTTGAGTGTGGATATTGTCTAGAAGACAATATTTATATTTAAACTCAAAGTTTATGTATTGTCGTATTTTGCACGATAATTGTAGTAATGAAGTTGTATTTGTTTCTGTACCATGTATTTGGCGACTCAGAATGGGTGATGTAATCCTATTTTGAGGGCGTCACATTATTGGCCTTACATATTATGTTAATTTAATTATGGTTTAATTACAAATTCCACCCTGAAGTATGGACCCTTTTAACATTCGTACTCCAATGTTTAAATGCTCCCATCTCGTTATCCAAAGTACACAAAAGTAAGAAAAAGTGTCCCTTTTATAATTTTCGGCCAAAAAAGTGACCAGAACTGCCACGTGTTCTGTTGGTCTATGTATAATAAGGATTTGACCAAATTTTTATACAGTTGACTATATAAAACCTTATTATGTACTAATATTAGTTGACTTTCTGATTAGTTAGACTAAGTAGTAGATTAAAATCTATTAATACAATAAATAACTCCCTCCAACATCTGTTCCTTCCAATATCAGTTCCCTCCAACCACTATACTCATTTCCCTCCGAATCATATGTGGATGTATATATATATATATATATATATATATATATATATATATGCATCTACATAAGAGCAGAAGATGACCCATGTCAGGGTAGAGAAGGACAGGAAGAAAGAGCCAAAGTTACAAACCTTCAATGGTTGCAGTGCTTTACCACTATCATATTTCGACAGTGTTGAGAATATCATACACCGAGCAAAATCAGGGGAGAAGGTTTCTAACTTGCCAATCCGTAGGGGTAAGCTTTCCCAGAAATCTTATTATTCTTTTTCCCAGAAATCTTCTTATTCTTCTTCTTCTGCATCCTGTTAAGTTATCGTTTGGGAGTAACAAACTTTTCAATTCTTTCAGCATGAATGTGGTTTCTTTCGTTTGTATGAACCTCCAGCAGATGGTGGATTGCTGCAATTGAAGATGAAATCAAAAAGCTACTAACATGAGAAAAGATGTACATGGTTATCATAATTATAACATAGATGATCACGCTATGTAATCGTGGTACTGACTAGATTTATGTAATGGCAATTATATGCATGAAATTGAATGAAAAGTTGGACTGTTCCTTATCTTTGCAAATGGCATACTAACTTGCAAAACACCACTTGTCCTTTCCTCTTGCAACAAAGCACATAAAAACAGAGTTAAAATAAAAGAAAATCTGTAAAAACAGAGGAAAAACAAACCCACGTTAAAATAAAACAAAAACAGAGCATGACTAATTAACCAAAATAATTCCAGAACATCCCCACCTGCAAGGAAAAACCCCACATGACTAATTAACCAAAACAAGCAGTTCCCATCAAACTAATAAACCAAAACAATTCCCATTATAAATCACAAGCATTGATGCTATCCCACATGACTAATAAAGCAAAAAAAAATCTACAAAATAGTGCACAAGCAAGCCTCTTTTCCCACATGTCTGATGAACCAAAACATTCCCAGCATAATGCACAAGCAAGCAAACTAATAAACTAAAATAATTCACCCAACACACACACCCATAATAAAAATTAGTTCCATTCCATTGCCCAAAAACACAAAGTTCAATTGTAATAATTACATACTGTCAAACTTCACATGTTTGACCAAAAGACATCATCTTTTAATATATAATAACTCTGCACCCTTAATTACATACTGTAAAACTTCACATATTTGACCAAAAGATATCATCTTTAAATATTTGACCAAAAGACATCATCTTTTAATACATAAGAGTAAAAACATTAAGTTTGATTCCTAGTTAATAAGACCAAAAGTATTAATAGAAGAGTAAATGCAGAGGGGTCATAAGCCTTCACTGTTTCTTCTTCTTCTTGGTGTTACAAACCTCAGTAGTAGTTGACTTACATTCATGGAGGACTGACTTCACATTCTTTAGTGTTACATATTTTTTTCCACCCTTAAGTAGAATTGGTGTCCCTTTGAAAGTGTCTTGAGTACTTTGTCTTACACCGACCAATAACCAATTTCTGTCTGGTATAGGAACACCAGCTGGAGGCATTCTAAATTTGACAGGACTTTGAAGTCTTGGAGCATTAATTGCATTAGAACCCTCATTACTCCCAACCTACATGAGTTAGGTTATTATAGTTAATTTCATAATAAATATACATAGTAATTAAATTCAATATATCACTAACTAGGCCCTTACTGATTTCTTTAACTCATCATAAGGATTGAACCTTCTCACCTACATCCAAATAACAAAAGTTATAAACAGACCCAAAAAAAGGTAAATGTACATAGTGTTGCTGTTTAGGATTAAATACTTGCAGTTTTGGTCTTTGTTGTGGTTGATGTATTGAGTGTTGTTGTGACTCTGAAAACTCATCAGGTTGAGTTAGCTCCACTTCAATAGGCTCTTCACTTGCTTCTACTCTTGCTTCTTCCCTTGCATCTCCCTCAGTATGTGTTTGTTTCTTCTTATGAGACCTTGAGTTGTGTCCATACTGCCAACACACTTTGCATCTGATAAAGTCTCGGAATTTTTTACCTAAGTTACCAAAACCAGTTGCAAGCTCATCTCTATTTCTCTTCCTTAGCTTTTTTGGTCTATCATGCATCTTATTAAACTTAGGAGGCATCAATTTGAGATTATTTTCCACTTGGCTATCATCCCACATGTCTGCACCAGACATTGGTGCTATACAAGGCTCATAAATCTTCTTGTAAGTCGTTATCTTGTATAAATCATTAATAAAATTTGCAGGGTCCGGGTATTTAAAAACCATACATGAGATGGCATGATTACAAGGTATGCCTATCATATCCCATTTTCTGCAGTTACAACCCTTTGCATCTAAATTAACTGTATATTGGTCCCCATACACTGTCCTTACTTGAAATAGGTGGTCATTTACAGGACAAGCAATGCAATCTCCTACATATTTCTTGGCCCTTTCTAGTCTCTCAAGTGCATTAGGATAAAGGTCCCCAAACCATCTTTGGCATACTGTTATGCTAATGTTTAATCTCTTCATTAACAAATCTCTAATATCTTCTAACATACTCAGAATTGGTTTTTCTCTTGCCCCTTAATCATGTTGTTAAAACTTTCACATAAGTTGTTTGTCAAGATATCACACTTGGGGTATGTGCTAAAATGTGATCTTAACCATTGGCTTGCATGTTTATCTTTTAGCCAGTTCACAGCCATAGGACTCTTTTTCATTAAGGCCTCTATGTTGTCCTTATACCTTTTAGGATGTGTAACTTCTGCACAATCCCAAAATAACTCTCTCAATCCCATTCCTCTATGCCCTGTATTTGTAAAATTTTGATACAAATGCTGAAAGAAAAACCTATTTTCTGAGTTAGGGACTAATTCCTCAAATGCCTTAATCAATCCTTTTTGTTTATCAGATACAAATGTCCAACCATAGTCATTCACAATTCCCACATCATCTTTTAATAATCCGAAAAACCACAACCAACTGTCATATGTTTCTCCCTTTACCATTGCATAAGCTTTTGGATACATATTATTATTTGAGTCAATACCCACAACAGTTAGCAAGATGCCTCTGTTTGTGTTTTTCAAGAATGTCCCATTAACACCAACTAAAGGCCTGCAGTGCTTTAATCCTTCCTTCAGCCCACCTAAACATATATAAATCCTCCTGAACAAAGGTCTCCCACCAAGTAAGGTACCAGGCTCAGTTTGTAGCTCAACAGTGCTCCCATGATTCAATCTTTCTAACTGATCAACATATTTCCACAAGTTATGATATTGCTCCACATGATTCCCCTCAATCATCTTCATAGCCTTGACCCTATCTTTGAATGCTTAGAATGGAGATATTTGAATGGTGTGATCAGTCCATACTGTCTCCACAAAAGTGGATGCCTGCATCTTTGAATTTCTTCTAAAATCATCAAAGTATTGCTATTCTAACCAGGCAGCTATGGCACCCTTAACTTTGTGGATCCTAGGGCAAGTGTGTGTCAAATTGATGATCTTAATCTGCAGGGTGTTCTCTTTTTGTAATTTCCCAGCATATATTTTCCATGGGCATGGAGTAGTGCACATGAACCCCACCCTATATTTCTAATTCTTGTATACATTCACTGCTCTCCCATGCTTCACTGAGTCTGCTACCATAACTTTCTTTAAAACTTTGTTGTCTGCAAATAACATCCCCTCCTCATACTTAGGATCATCTCCATCATTGTCGCAGGATTAAATACAGGCCATTTAGGCCCATCCTCCTCATCATTTATCTACATTCTTAGTATCTCCTCAGTCACGAAGTCTTCTTCTACAAAATCAGATTCCAATTCACTAACAACCTCTTTTCCCTTCCCTTTGCCAACCACATTTTCCTTTCCCTTTTCCTTTTCTTTCCCCTTCCCCTACCCCTTATCACTTACACATACTCCATCAAACTTAATATCACTATCAACATTCTCTTCATAGTCTTTATCATCCTCCTCATATGCACTATTACTAAATACAGTCACATATGTAAAGTCTTCTCTATTAGTGTCACTACACTCAGCATCACTCCCATCATGTTCCTTCCCATTGCCAAAATCACCACCACTGAAGTTATCAACCTTTTCCTTCCCTTTATCAGATTTCCCAGCATTTCTCCCAACCTGTTCTTTCCCTACCTCTGCATTACCTGGCTCTATATTACCTGGCTCTTCACTATCCAGACATACGTCTACTTCTTTTGATTTAGGAATAAAAAACTTAATGACACACAAATCTTTTACAGTAGTAAGGCGTCTATAACATTTCTCAGGCATAAAGTGGTAAAATGATAAATCCCCAGCAAAGCCCAATTCCTTTGTCATATTTCTCAGTTCCTTGTAACTCAAATGCTTTAACTCGGCATAATCAAAAAACTTAATTGATCCCCCCATATACCCTTTCTCGTCAAACTTTCCACCATGAACCATTTTAATCGAGAAAATGGGATCATTTTGATCATCTGCACACAAATTTAGGGCTTCCAAATTTATTAAAAAAATTACATTAGAGACAATAAACAAAAAATAACTTTTTTAACGTTATTTGAGTATTCCCAAATGCTACTTATGTAAAAAATAAAGCAGAAAAACAAAAAAAAAATGGGACCACCATTGTAGGCCAAAATTGACCATGCAAGAAATTTATCATTTTATTCATGCAAATATGCTTCTTGACCATCTATATATAATGTATCTACACTTCATATATGAATAAAGAACATACCTGGATATAAAAGGGTGCCAAAACCTTCAAAATCAAACAACCTCAGTACCCAAACCATTTTCTGTTGTAGTTTAGTTGGTCAGTGAGATCGAATTCAAACTCGATTTATGCCCTCTTGATTGCAAGAATCGAAGCCAAATCCTCCCATCCCTTCACATCACTCTGTAAATAGCACTTAACCCGCTTTGAGCCCTAGAAGATGAATGATCTCTCTAATTGTACCAACCGACCCTTTATCCTTTTTTTAACCTTTATTTTGTAATTTGACTATTCTCATGTATTTGTACAGATTTAGTAATTGACGTACAATATTTATACGGTAAACATTATTTAACTATTAAATTGTCACACGTGGCCATATTCTGGCGAACAATTTGGCCGGAAAGTTCCACTAGGGTCCATTGTGCTTACTTTTGTGTACTTTGGGTAGCGGGATGGGAGCGTTTATACATTAGGGTACGAATGGTAAAAGGGTCCATACTTCGGGGTGGAATTTGCAATTAACCCTTTAATTATTTTATTTATGGATTTGGTAATTAATTATGTGGCCTATAAATAATATTACTGATAATACTTGGCATAATGGGCCCTAGGATTTTATAATCTTGATAGACGATTTTGACCCTTAGCTATTCTATAAATAAAACAGTTAGGGTTTGGTTACAATTGTCATCTCAAAAACTTTATACAAACTTATACATCCATCATAAGATTGAGATAGACAATTGAAGACTTTCACCCTTAAACGTAGTGGAAGTGTGATACATACAAGATGACTTCTCTTAATTACATGTAAGTACCTAATTGATTAATTTATTTTATTCTATGTAATAGCACGTTTCGATATAATTTATTCAACATCTGGTATCAGAGTTGTGGTTACGCTATTGCATGAAATAAATTAATTATGTTTTTATGCTAGAATTTTTTCGTTAATTCTACATATTCTCTTTATTGGTATAGTATAGAACTATTCAGTATGTTAAGAAATTTTCGAATGGAAATAAATTTTTACGAAAAGGAATTTGTAATCTGATTCGTAAACTGATTATGATTCCTCATGGCTTTCGGAAATTAACGATTATGTTTCCGCTGCGTTGTATTCATGAAATCAAACGTGAATGCTTATGACAATATTCTGTAACGCCCCCAAAATAGGTATACATCACCCATTCTGAGTCGCCAAATACATGGTACAGAAATAACTACAACTTCATTATTACAATTGTCGTGCAAAATATGACAACACATATACTGTGAGTTTAAATACAAATATTATCTTCTAGACAGTATTCAAACTCAAATAAGTCTTCATTACAATTATTGAACACTATTTTACAAAATAGTGAGGACTGTTAAAACAACTGGAAACATCACTCCACACCCCGACTAGTTTCCGCTATATTCTCGCCTCCTGAGAAGAAAAATGGAACAAAAAGGAAAAGGGTGAGCTCAACTAGTCCAGTAAAGAATATTATGACTAAGATAATGTAGAACAAATTATCGTTAGCCTTCAATAAATCAGATAAAATATAATGGACAACCAGTTTTAGATCAATATTAGCAGCGAAAATAACAATTCATTAGAAGAGTTAAGTAGAGAATGAAATCTACTATCATCTATGAATTTAAAAGTTCAACATCAATATTTTATCCCTGTAACATCAATCAATTTACATCTTGAATTAAATATTCATCTTTGCACTACGGGCCAAAGATATTCATTTGTATCACCAGTTGGTCATGTTCATCTCAACACCTGTTCATCTTTGCACTACGGGCCAAAGATATTCATCAAGTAATCATTCATCTTTACACTACAGGCCAAAGATATTCAGTTATATCATCATTTAGGACTGAGGATGATGAAAAATATCTTAAAAAAAACAAATTCAGTGAGATAAAAGGACAAAGATTTGGAATTCGTACTTCGATTAATGATCAATGTGATTCCTCTGAGGCAATTCAATTGGATTTCATACTGATTGATGTGGATTCGTAGGCATTTAGAGTAGACTGCATATTACTTAACTTTTGCATTTCTTTTTATTTTGTTGCTTGAGGGCAAGCAACAGTTTAAGTTTGGGGATATTTGATAAATATGTTTTATACCTACTTATTGGATACCAACTTGCTATAATTGTCGCTTAATCTCATCTGTTTAAGTTATTTTTCATGCATTTCTTTCCATTTATAGGAATCATGTTCGGAAACTCATTCGGTGGCATCTTTCGTCAAAAGAAGGGTAAGATTGGCATGATATGGATGGAGCTTGGTGTGTGAGAGCAAAAGAACTAAAGCATGTGGAAAGCGAAGCAAAAGTGAGCAATGATTGCAAGGAAATGAAGCAGTAGGAAGCAAACAGCAGATTGCAGGACTGCCACCCTGCGCAGCTGCGCCCTCTTATACCTTGGGCATGGCGCAACTGCGCCCAACCCCAACCCAGATTGCCCTGGTGTGCAGCTGCGCCTAGAATAACCACAACCCGGCGCAGTTGCGCCAATCACTGAAGCCAAAAAGTTTGACTTTTCACTTAATGGACCAATCGAATTCTTATTTGAAAAGGGGTCATTACAAGTTAGGGCAATGATATTAGGACCTTTTTATTGCCTTTTTGGTCATATAGAAACACAGAGAGAGCATTATGCATATTCTTTTCTCTACTTTGAATCTCCCTTAGTTTTTATTTCATATTTCTAGATTAGCTTAGATTAGGGCTGGATTTGGGAGCGTTGAAGCATTGGGTCAACATTGAAGGTTCAAATTTGAAGAGGAGATACCAGATTTGCATCTCCCATTCCTTAGCTTCTCTTTCTTTTCATTTTTAACTTCAATGTATGAACACATTTGGGTAATGGATTTTGATTCTACTATGAACTAATTTCTATTTTGGGATTATAATATATCTTAGTGCTTAATTCAAATCGCTATTCTTCCTTGTTGAGATTTGATTGATTGTGTATGGATTGTCTATTATGGTTTGTTTAAATTGCCTAATTTCTTGATCACCAATACCGAGATAACTTATATGAAATTGAGAAATGAATTGTTTGTTAAGATCTGACCATATTGGCTTGTGTTTATGATTCTACATGGTGTTAGAGTCCATAATTCGTGCTAAGGATAGATGTGACGCCCCCAAAATAGGTCCACACAACCCATTCTGAGTTGCCAAATATATGATACAGAAACCAAATACAAACTTTATTAATACAACTGTCGTACAAAATACGACAACACAAACGCTGAGAGTTTTAATACAAATATTGTCTTATAGACAATATCCAAAGTCAAATAAAGTCCTCATTATAATTATTGTTACACTATTTTACAAAATAGTGAGGACAGCTATAATAACTATCTTGGACCATTACTCTACTCCCCGACTAATCCCAGCTATATTCTTGCCTCCTGAGAAGAACAATGGAACCAAAAGGGAAAGGGTGAGCTCAACTAACCCAATAAAGAATATTATGACTAAGATAATATAGAACAAATTATCCTTAGTTCTCAACAGGGAAAAATCTGATAGAGTACAATAAACAACAAGTTTTAGAATATAACTGCAGCGGAAACAACAATCCATTAGAAGAGTCAAGTAGAACATGATATCTACTATCTTCTATGATTTAAAAGTTCATCATCACTATTTTATCCCTGTAATATCATTCAATAAATATTTTAAATCAACGAATTATTCATGCACTACGGGTCAAGGATATTCGTTAGTATCACCAGTGGTCATGATCATGCCAAACAGCTGTCCATCTATGCACTACGGGCCAAAGAGAACTTTCACCACAAACCTTATTTGTAACATTAAAGGTTATGATTATACCAATACATAAATCAAGATCATAATCATACTAATCAAAAGTCCATCTTTGTACTACGGGCCAAAGATGACTTCCAGTACAATTTAAGCATGAGGATGATGACAATGATGCAAAGATTCAATCAAGTGAGATAAAGGTTAAATATTAGAGATTTTCTAATTCAATTTATCCAGGGTTCAAAAATGTCCAAATTATCAACATGATAATTATTTGTGAAGTAAAATTCAAGAATGATATCCATGTATCAAAAATAATTTGCACCGAAAAGAAAATTAAATTCTGTTGTGAATAGTACTCGTGAATAGTACTGTATGTATGAATAGTGCCCATGAATAGTATCGTATAAATAGTACCCAGACATGAAAAGTTTAAAATTTAATAAGAAAGTTCAGACCAATATTCCAGTGAAATGATATTAGATGAAGTGCAAAATTTAAGGAATTTCTAATCATTTCAAGAATTATAGAAGCAATACTTCTCATAGTAAGTTTAAATTTAGAAATATGAAATGAAATAATATCCCTTACATAATATGGAGTATGAAAGAAAATAATATTTCTTACGAGTATTGCAATAAAATAATAACTTTTACCTTACTAGAAACTGGATTTGACTGAAATTTCGGATATTATTCTGAGAAAATCTTGCAAAAAAAACTACACTCAAAGTATCCTTATACTCAAGAAAAATACTCATAATACTAAAGAATAAGAATTTTTTTTATTGAAATGGTGTGTTAAGGAAGGAGGAGTAACCTCCCTTTTATAGTGCAACAGAGGAAGAAAAGTTAAGCAGAGTGCTAACTCTGCCCAACTTTTCCTGCCAATCATTCCTGCCTAACTCTTATTTTTCATAATTTAGGACCCATAATTTGGCAATCAAGCTTTGCAGGCAAGCCACCAAAAGAAAACAAATGTGCAGAAGTGCACGTGAAGAATAATTCAAAATCAAAATGATAACCTTCACTCCACTTTTATTCACATGCTGAAAATTATATATTATAAAAATAACAATATTACCATTTAAATTATAAATAATTATATTATTATATTATCACATTATTATAATATAATATTATAATAATATATTTGAATGAATATTTTATCGGAGAAAATAATTGCCAAACTTCAAAAAATTTCTTTATTTATATTAAAATTGAACCAATATCCACCACATAATAATTATTCACAATTTATATTATAAGCTCACAATATTAATAACTATATCATTCTCAGGAAATAGGGGAATTTTCGATAAAGATTTATCCTTATTGGAGCACAATTATATAACCTAACCCATTTCCTCGACAGAATTTTCTAGACATTGCCAATAATACTAACTAATAATACGAATAATTGTGACGCCCCCAAAATAGGTATACATCACCCATTCTGAGTCGTCAAATACATGATACAGAATACAAATACAAACTTAATCACACAACTGTCGTGTAACATAAGCTGAGAGTTTTAACACGAATATTGTCTTCCAGACAATATCCAAACTCAAATGAAGTCCTCATTACATTTATTATCACACTATTTCACAGAATAGTGAGGACTACTAAAGCAATCATCTAGACTGTCACTCCATTCCCCGACTAGTCCTGGCTATATTTTCATTTCCTGAAGAGAACAATAAAAGCAAAGGGTGAGCTCAACTAGCCCAGTAAAGAATATTATGACTAAGATAATACAGAATAAATTATCGTTAGCCTTCAACAGTGTTAAACTGATAGAATACAATAGACAACAAGTTTAATTGCAGCGGAACAAACAATCCATTAGAAGAGTCAAGTAGAGCATGATATCTACTATCTTCTATGATTTAAAAGTTTATCATCAATTTTATCGCTGAGACTCAGCTTAATAAATAATCTACATCACTGAATTATCCATGCACTACGGGCCAAGGATATTCATTATTATCACATTCACAAATTATCCATGCACTAAGTGCCAATGATATTCGTGTTATCACCAATGGTCATGATCATGCCAACAACTGTCCATCAATGCACTACGGGCCAATGAGGATTTTTACCACATCATTTTGCACTACGGACCAAAGATGACTTTTATCATAATATAAGTATGAGGATGATGACAATGATATAAGCATCAATCAACGAAATCAAGGATAAATATTAAAGATTTTTAATTTAACCAGAATTTAAAAATGTCCAAATTGTCAACATGATAACTGCTTTGTGGAGTAAAATTCAGGAATAATATTCTAAAATTAATTTGGACATAAAAAAAATTAATTTTTATCATGAATAGTACCCCGGTTAAATAGTACCTGAGTGAATAGTACCATATGAATAGTAGTTCGTGAAAAGTATCCCGTGAATAGTACCCTGGCATGAAAAGATCAAAATTTAACAATAATGTTCAGAAAAATATCCTTGTGAAACGATACTAGATGAAGCGCAAATTTCAAGGATATTCTATAAATTTCAAGGAGTGTAGAAGCAATACTTAACAAAATGAGTGTAGAATTCAGAATCTGAAACGAAATAATATTACTTACATACTACAGAGTATGGAAGAAAATATTATTTCTTACGAATATTGAACAAAAATAATATCCCTTACCTTAGTAGGAGAGTAGTTTCGACTTGTATATAGGAGATATTCTTGAAAAAAACTTGCACTATTTTCTACACTCAAAGCTTCCTTAAATTCAAAAGAAATACGCTCAATATTATAGAAGAAGAATTCTCTGATTCTGGTGTGATTTTTATTTCTAAACTAAGCATCCTATTTATAGGAGAATGACAGAATACTATTTAAGAAAATAATCACGGACTGCACAGGAAAAATATATTCGGGCTCAATTTTATCAGCACACCATTTAATCAACCAATAAGAGAGTTCCCTCCTAAGGAGGTAATTGAAGTTTGAGAGATATGGACCAATGAAAGGGCGCCATTAATAACAAGTTAGTGAAGAGCAACTGAATTAATTGAAAAGTTGGACAAAAATCCCATATCCCACCAATCAGAAGATTACCTTCTTTGAAGGTAATTGTTATACATAAAATTTATGTAACCTTTAAAAAAACTAAATGAACAAACACCAATTTAAAAGGATAATTGAACAAACGTCTTCCACTCATCAATTATTATTCTTATCTTTAATCAATACAAACTTATTCATCATTAATATTTTAACTCACAATATTAACAACTAGATCATTCCTAGGAAAGAGGGGGCTTTTCGATAAGGACTTCTTCTTATTGGCGCGTAATTAGGTGACCAAACTCCTTTCCTTGACAAAACTTTCTAGGCATTGTCAATAATGCAAATAATAATATGAATAACTTTATCGTCTCAATTATTGATTTAGTAATATAAAATATTGTGCAGATGATACTGTGATAATAATTGAACCAATAATGTGAGATACTATGCAGCAATTACTATGACAATAATTGAATAAAACTAAGTGACTTCTCACGTAAGCATCAATAATCAAAGATACTGTGCAATACCGTGTGTTACTATGCAACCATGCGTATTACTGTACTTTTATCACCGGGTATTTCAACAGTTAACGGTAAAACTTTCGGCGTTATTTTTATAAAAAGATATTTTTGTTGTTTTCTAACTCCGATAGTAATTCCGTTGTGGGATCCACCAATGAATGTGTCGTTGTACGAATATTCCTTGATAAAAACTAATATTCCCCAACCAAACGAATATTTTATGACAACTTGCTTACTTTGTAAAATTTGTAAATGTTACCTACAATTATAACATTATATCAAATCCATATCTTAATACTCAAAATGATATTTAGAAAAATTAATTTTTATTTATAAAAGTTGGGGTCTTACAACCTCTCCTTCTTATGAAATTTCGTCCTCGAAATTAGTGTACGTACCTGGTATGTCGAAGAGGTGAGGATAACTTGATTTCATTTCAGATTCTAACTCCCAGGTCATTTCCTCAGCATCGTGGTTTCTCCACAAAACTTCGACTTGAGGTATAACCTTGGAGCGTAGGATATGTTCCTTCATATCCAAGATTTTAACAGGTACCTCTTCATACGTTAAATCTTCTGCTATCTCGTTTAGTTCTAATTCAATAATGTGGTTCAGGTCTTCCACATATTTACATAACATAAATATATGAACACGAGGCATACTTGGCGGTAAGGCGAGTCTATAGGCCACACAGTTCCTACTCGGTCGAGGATTTCAAATGGGCCAATAAATCGAGGATTGGGCTTTTCTCTCATTCTAAATCTCGTAACTCCCTTCCATGGAGCAACACGTAACAACACATGATCTCCAACATTAAATTTCACGTCCTTTCGATGAAGATCAGCATAACTCTTTTGTCGATCTTGTGAGATTTTTATACGTTGTCGGATCATTTGAATCTTTTCCTTTGTCATGCGTACCAATTCCAGTCCCAACAACGTTGTTTCTCCCACCTCATCCCAGCATACTGGAGAACGACACTTGCGTCCATACAACGCCTCGAATGGAGACATGCCTATGCTTGTTTGATAACTGTTGTTGTAGGAGAATTCCATCAATAACAAGAACTTGTCCCAAATTCCTTTGAAATCAAGGACATATAGTATTAATAGATCCTCAAGAGTATGAATAGTCCTCTCCGACTGTCCGTCCGTCTGAGGATGATATGCCGAACTGAATCGTAAATCTGTGAGCATAGCTTTTTATAAACTAACCCAAAATCGTGAAGTGAATCTTGGGTCTCGATCGAAAACTATGGATACTGGCATACCATGCAGTCTTACAAATCTCATTTATGTATATACGAGCAAGACGTTCAAGTGAATAAATTTCTCATATAGGTAAGAAATGAGCAAACTTTGTTAATCGATCGACAATGACCCAAATAGCATCTATGCCTTGAGAAACCTTGGGAAGGCCAGTAACAAAATTCATGGTAATGTACTCCCACTTCCATTCTAGAATTTCAAGTGGTTGTAATGGACCTTTTGACACTTGATGCTCCGTCTTGACACGTTGACAAGTTAGACACCTTGAGAAAAACTCTGCGATCTCTTCTTTCATATTGCTCCACCAAAATATATGTCAAAGATCACGATACATTTTGGTACTCTCAGGATGGATTACAAACGGTGTGTTGTGCGCTTCTATCATAATTTTATACTTCAAATCAGAGTCGTTAGAAACATAAAGTCTGGAGTTAACTCGAAGTATTCCTTCTTCATCGATTCCTGCTTCCAAAATAACACCTTCTTGTACTTTCTTCCTCATACGCATAAGCTCCAGGTCTATAGCTTGAGCAGCTTTAACTTTACCGATTAAAGTCAGTTCTACTCATATATTTGACATCATCACGTGGGTCCCTAGAGTCTTTAACTCTATCTCCATCCTTAGTATGTCATACTAAATGGGCTTTTGCATTGACAATATCGCACTCGTACCCGCATATGATCTTCTACTCAACGCGTCAGCTACCACGTTCGCTTTTCCAAGATGGTATTGAATGGTATGATCGTAATCTTTCAACAACTTGAGCCAACGTCTTTACCGCATGTTGAGTTCTTTTTGGGTGAAGAAATATTTGAGGCTTTTATGATCTGTATAGATCTCCACTTTTTCTAGATTTTAAGCACAAAAATGACAGCTGCCAACTTTAGATCATGAGTAGGATAATTCCTCTCATATTTTTTGAGTTTTCGTGAGGCATAGGCTATGACTTTCCCATGTTGCATGAGAACACATCCTATGTGACGCCCCCAAAATAGGTCCATTCCATCCAACCTATTCTGAGTCGCCAAATACATGGTACAGAAAGTAAACTACAACTTCAATAATACAATTATCGTGCAAAATACGACAACACATACTGTGAGTTTAAATACAAATATTGTCTTTTAGACAATATCCACACTCAAATAAGTCCTTATTACAATTATTCAAACACTATTTTACAGAAATAGTGAGGACTGCTAAAACATCTTTCTAGAATCATTACTCCGTACCCCGACTAGTTCCTGCTATGTTCTCACCTCCTGAGAAGAAAAATGGAACAAAAAGGAAAAGGGTGAGCTCAACTAGCCCAGTAAAGAATATTATGACTAAGATAATATACAACAAATTATCATTAGTATTCAACAGGGAAAAATCTGATAGAATATAATCGACAACAAGTTTTAGATCAACAACTGCAGCGGAAACAGCAAACCATTAGAAGAGTCAAGTAGAGAAAGAATTCTACTATTTTCTAAGATTTAAAAGTCCATCATCAATATTTTATCCCTGTAGCATCAATTAATAATCATCTTTATCCAAATATTCATCTTTGCACTACAGGCCAAAGATATTCATTTGTATCACCTGTCGGTCATGTTCACCTCAACACCTGTTCATCTTTGCACTACAGGCCAAAGATATTCATCAAGTAATCATACATCTTTGCACTACAGGCCAAAGATATTCAGTAATATCATCATTTAGGACTGAGGATGATGAAAAATATCTTAAAGAGAACGAATCCAGTGAGACAGAAGGACAAATATTAGGGATTCGTATAACAGCTTATCCAAGATCAATAATACTTCATAATAATCAATTGTGAAGCAGAATTCAAAAATAAATATCAAAACATGGATACAATCAAAGATAGTAACCATAATAGACATCTTGGACAAAAAGGGAAAATTTTATTTTTCGGTGAATAGTGTCGTATTCGTGAATAGTACCGTATACGTGAATAGTGCCGTATACGTGAATAGTAACCCCGACACAAAAAGTTTCAAATTTGATAAAAACTCATATCAATATTTCAGCATAATGATATTGAAGAAAATAATATCATTTAAGAAGAAAATAATATCCCTTACCTCAAGATATCAGTACTTCTGGTCGGAATACCGGTATAAGGCTGAAAGAAACTTGCTCTGATGAATAGAAACTCTCAAAGTATCTAAATACTCACAAAATACACTCAATAATCTAGAGAGAGAAATAGAAAAAACTTGTTTCTGGTGTGATTTTCAATTCTAACTTAGCCCTCTATTTATAGGAAAATTTTGGTAGATTTGACCTGCAACCTGATGGCTTTACCTGCTACTATTCCCACCCACCACATTTGAAATATAATTCAGCACATTTCTTCACCAACCATAAGTGGGGCCCACCAATTCTAGAATTTTTCATCAAAATGATAAACTCCGAAAATTCAACAATTTCTGAACCAGTCATCTTGTAAAATTCATAATAAATCATACGTTCATTTTTAACGGTTCAAAATTTGTGGGCATATACTCAACTTATATATGTATAACATATCCAAAAATTACCACGATCCAACGGTCGGATTAAAAATTATAACCCCCGCAAAATATCTCAAAAACCCTGATTTTTAATACCTCCATTCCGACAAAAATATGGATAAAAACCTCAACATTAACTCCTTCATTTTTAACCACAAAAATATATCCCTCATTTATATCCACATAAAATAAATATTTCCTTATCATATGAATCAATAATTAATTATTCACAAATAATATTACAGAATCACATTTATGACAACCAGGCCGTTCCCAGGAAAGAGGGGGCTTTCCAATAAGGGTTTCTCCTTACTGGCGCGCAATTAGATGACCAAACCTCTCCTTAGACAGAACTTTCTAGACATTGTCAATAATGTTATCTAATAATATTATTCAAATAATATGAATTATTGATCTGATAATGGGAAATACTGTGCAGTAACAATTATTGAAACAACAATAATATGAAATATCAATGCAGCAATTATTGAACCAATAAAATAAAATATTGAACAGTAATCACTGTAACAATTATTGAGTAGTGCCTTCTTACGTACGAATCAATAATTCAACTATACTGTGCAATCCGTGTGCTACTGTGCAACCACGCGTTATTACTGTATTTTTAACCACCGGGTATTTCAACAGTGTTAACGGTAACAACTACGCCGTTATTAATAAACAACTTATACTTATCGTTTTCTTCATCCAATCGCTTTCCGTTATGGGGCCCACACAAGGCTGCGCCGTCGTACGAATATTCCCTGACAGCAAGAATATTCCACGACCAAACGAATATTCCCCGACAAAATGAATATTTTATAACCACTTGCTTATTTTGCAAAAATTTGCACATTTCACCCATAACCAAAGTATTATATCAAATTAACCCCTTATTATTCACAATAATATTTAGAGAAAATTTGATTTTATTCATTAATAAGTTGGGGTCTTACATCCTAACCCTCTGCCTGAAGCATCGTTGTAGATGACAAATCTTTCTGAACCAGATGGTATTTTTAGAACAAGTGCTGAAATGAATCTCCTCTTGAGTTTTTAAAAATTCTTCTTACATTTCTCGCTCCAACCGAATTTTATATCTTTTCGAGTTAGCTGAGTTAACGGAGTGGCGATTTGAGAAAACCCTTCCACGAATCTCCGATAATAACCAGTTAAGCCCAGAAAGTTACGTACTTCGGTCACTGACTTAGGTTGCTCCCAGCTTTATATTAATTCAATCTTCGCTGGGTCAACAGATATTCCGTGATTTGATACTATGTGCCCAATGAATGCTACTTCCTCAAGCCAGAACTCACATTTCTTAAACTTGGCATAAAGCTTGTTTTCACGAAACTTATGGAGTATCAGCCTCAAGTGTTGCTCATGATCTTCACGTCTTTTGGAGTATATGAGGATGTCATCAATAAAGACAACCACAAAATGATCTAAATATTCCTTGAATACTCGGTTCATCATATCCATGAAGGCAGCAGGAGCATTAGTCAATCCAAAGGACATGACTAGGAATTCGTAATGCCCGTACCAAGTTCTGAAAGCAGTCTTTAGAATGTCATCAGTTTTAATTTTTAACTGATGATATCCGGAACGAAGACCGATCTTTGAAAAGAATTTGGCGCCTTACAACTGGTTAAACATGTCATCAATTCGAGGCAACAGGTACCTATTTTTGACGGTGACATAATTCAACTCCCGATAATCAATACAAAGTCGCATACTCCCATCTTTCTTCTTTACGAATAGTACAAGAGCACCCCAAGGAGACGTACTAGGATGAATGAAATCGATGTCTAACAATTCCTGCAGTTGGGTTTTTAACTCCTGAAGTTCAATAGGAGTCATTCGATATGGGGCTTTGGAAATGGATTTTGTATCGGGTTCAAGGTCAATATAAAATTTGATTTCACGCTCTGGGGGTAGGCCAGGAAGTTCTTTAGGGAATACATCAGGGAATTTATTAATAATAGAAATATCATTTAAATCTGACATATTTTTGTTTAAATTCGTACCATGGGCTAAGAAAGCTTGACATCCGTTTTTCAATAAACGAATGGCTTTATGGCTTGATATGACAGTGATTAACTTTAGTAGTTTGGTTGCTTGAATTCGCATAATAGGTTGGTTAGGAATATGAAAGCTAACAACCTTACGAAAATAATCAGTTTTAGCATAATGAGTAGTTAACCAATCAATCCCTAAAATCACATCAAATGCAAGTATTTCCAAAGAGATAAGATCGACAGGTAACGTGAGGGTGCCGATTTGAATCAAACAAGATTTATAAACAGTGGATGTAATGAAGGTTTCTCCCAACAGAGTTTGAACAGATAAGTCAAAGTCTAATTTCGCCAGAGTTAAATTTAAACGTTGAGCGCAAGTACGAGAGATAAAAGAATGGGTAGAACCGGTATCAAATAAGGTATAGACTTCATAAGAGTTTATGATTAGTTTACCCGTGATAACTTCGTTCGGGTTCTTCGCTTTTTGGAAGGTCACGATAAACGCTCTTGTTATCTGTAATATATAGTATTATTTAATAATGCATGTAAATATAATAATAATAAATTATGCAAATATAAATTCGAGTCCTTTGAATTCACAAAGTCTCCTTAAAGCAAATTTATTCCCCCACAGATGCTAAGGGTTAATTGAATAATTGCTTCCCAAGATAAAACGAATTTCAATTCTTAATTAGTAGCATTACAAAATTAAGAATTCATCGAACCAATATTTATGTTATGTACTGAAACTATATGAACATGAATGATGCATGCATGAGAACTTACTGAAAAAATTATTGCAGAAACGGAACGGGAAAAATCCACTGCAGAACGGGGACTATAGAACAGAACGGGATTATTTGCAGAACGGAACGGGAAAAACTGCAGAACGGGACGAAAATTTCTTACTGCAGAACGGGAATAATGGAAGGAACGGGACGGGATTTTTTGACAGAACGGGGAAAGTTGTTATGTTTTTAATGCTTTCCCACACCGTAATTTATAGGAAAAATTCGCACGTAACCGTCGTCAAAACGACGTAGTTTTGTGCTTGTAAAAAATATATATCACGAACCCGCCCGTTACGACCACGACCCGACCCGACCCGAGTCAATTTTTTCATTCAAATCCCATTTCCAACAATCCCCCACATGAATGTAAAATTGGCTTTACAATATGCAAAATATGTTATGAATATGTAGACACTAGTTCGAGTACATAAGAAAAGATATTTCATCAGGTTAAGTAGCCTAGTGGCTTTGAACTTGCCTTAGTAAAATCTATCGGATTTACTTGGCTAATCAGTAGACTTGATGTCTTTGAACTGTCAGCTTTTTGTGTAAACCAAGACAATAGAATTCACAAAATATCTCTTCAGACATAGTTGGTTCTCACGTTTGTGTTCATTTTGGCCTTGAAACACCTCTTGGTTCCGTAAGTATATTATATAATTCAGCCTTCAAAATTCTAACAGAAGTGGCCCCCTTCTTACTCACGTAGGTGACTTCTATCAAGAGTATCCTGCAATACCCCACTTGAACATATTTTAAGATATAAAAATCATTAAAAGCGTATCTTATCCTGACTCTCGCGGCAGATGTGCACTGTCTCATTTTGGAATGGTTAGGAGTAATTATCTCCTCAGTGCTTTACTGAGTACTACATAGTTCGGTTTGCCCATTGAACCTAGATCTTGGGATCTCCAGTCAGCTAGGTTGGGTTGCCACTATGACGACTCTTATTTAAACAGTAGGCTTTAAACCCATTCCCCTCGATGATTTTTCCACTTGCTCTCTTGTTAAACCTTTCGTAAGCGGATCCGCAATATTATCTTTTGACTTTACATAGTCAATTGAGATAATTCCATTTGAGAGCAATTGTCTAACGGTATTATGTCTTCGTCTTATATGGCGTGACTTACCGTTATATAAATGACTCTGTGCTCTTCCAATCGCTGATTGGCTATCACAATGTATACATATAGCTGGCACAGGTCTTGACCAATTTGGGATATCCTCTAAGAAATTACGAAGCCATTCAGCTTCTTCTCCAGCTTTGTCTAACGCAATGAATTCCGATTCCATTGTAGACCTAGCAATACACGTTTGTTTTGAGGATTTCCAAGATATTGCTGCACTACCAAGTGTAAATACATATCCACTTGTGGATTTTGAATCTTTAGTATCAGATATCCAATTAGCATCAGTATATCCTTCCAATACTGCTGGATATCTTGTATAGTGCAGTCCATAGTTTTGAGTATGTTTTAAATATCCCAAAACTCTCAAAATAGCTTTCCAGTGATCTTTACCTGGATTACTCGTATACCTACTTAGCTTACTTACTGAATAAGCTATATCCGGTCTAGTACAGTTCATGACATACATTAAACTGCCTATTATACGAGAATATTCTAGTTGAGATATGCTATCACCTTCATTTTTAGCTAGATGAAGATTTATATCAACTGGGGTTTTATTCAGAATTATATTATACTTATTAAATTTTTCAAGTATTTTCTCAATGTAATGAGATTGAGATAACATAATTCCATCAGAGGTTCTAGAAATCTTGATTCCTAAAATTATATCAGTAATCCCCAAGTCTTTCATATCAAATTTATTTAACAACATACGTTTTGTTGAGTTGATAACTTCGTTGTTTCTACCCATGATTAACATATCATCCACATAAAGACAAACAATGACATATTCCTTTTGAGTGCTTTTGACATAAACACATTTGTCACACTCATTAATTTTAAATCCATTTGATAACATAACATTATCAAATTTTTCATGCCATTGTTTTGGTGCTTGTTTTAATCCATACAAGGATTTAACAAGTTTGCATACTTTCTTCTCTTGTCCAGGAGCTATGAAACCTTCAGGTTGTTCCATATATATTTCTTCATCTAATTCACCATTTAAGAATGCAGTCTTTACATCCATTTGATGTATTTCAAGTCTATTTAAAGATGCTATTGCTATTAGCATTCGAATAGATGTAATTCTTGTAACAGGTGAATAAGTGTCGAAATAATCCAATCCTTCCTTTTGTCTATAGCCTTTAACAACAAGCCTTGCTTTGTATTTATCAATTGAGCCATCTGCTTTCATCTTCTTTTTGAAGATCCATTTATACCCTAAGGGTTTTGAACCAGGTGGAAGGTCCACCAATTCCCATGTATGATTTTGCATAATGGACTCAATTTCGCTATTTATTGCTTCTTTCCAATGAGAAGCATCTGGAGAGGATAATGCTTCCTTGTAGGTTCTAGGATCGTTTTCTAACAAAAATGTTAGAAAATCTGGACCAAAAGACGTTGAAGTCCTTGCCCTTTTGCTACGTCTAGGTTCATCCACTACAGACTCATTGTCTATATTTTCAGGATTATCACTAGTAGCATTTAAAGGTCTTTTGTTTGAATTTGAATCATTATTTCCATTATATGGAAAAATATTCTCAAAAAATGATGCATCTCTTGATTCAATAAATGTATTAACATGAATAACATTAATTTCAGATTTATGAACAAGAAAGCGATAAGCACTGCTGTTATTTGCATAACCAATGAAAACACAGTCAATTATTTTTGGTCCTATCTTAACCTTTTTAGGTTTAGGAACTATTACCTTTGCTAGACACCCCCACACTCGTAAGTATTTATATCAAGGTCTATGACCTTTCTATAATTCATAAGGTGTTTTGTGAGTTTTCTTATGAGGCACTTTATTAAGAATATAATTGGCAGAAAGCAAAGCTTCCCCCCACAAATTCTGGGGTGCTCCAGAACTGTTTAACATAGCATTCAACATTTTTTTCAATGTTCGGTTCTTGCGTTCAGCAATACCGTTAGATTGAGGTGAATAAGGAGCAGTAGTTTGGTGAATAATACCATGAGTAGAGCAAATCCCTTCAAATGGTGATTCATATTCACCACCTCTATCGCTTCTTATTGCTTTAATCTTTTTGCTAAGTTGATTTTCAACTTCATTTTTATAAAGTTGAAACTTTTCTATAGCCTCATCTTTGCTTCTTAGCAAATATACATAACAATATCTTGTGCAATCATCAATAAAGGTTATGAAATATTTTTTTCCCACCTCTAGTTTGCACAAACTTTAAGTCACATATATCAGTGTGAATTAAATCTAGAGGTTCAGATTTTCTTTCAACAGAATGAAAGGATAATCTTGTCATTTTTGATTCCACACAAATTTCACATTTATGTTTTTGATTAATATCAAATTTAGGCAAGAATTCTAAATTAATTAATCTACGCAAAGTATATAATTAAGAGCTCTCCCTTGAACTACCGACTTTGACTTGTCTGGGATGGCTTTTGGTGTCTCCGTCCCAGCTGGACTTGACTTCACTACACGAAAAAATCAGGCTAGGTGACCTTTTCTTTCGCAATTGTAACACGCTTTGGACTGCTGCGTACAGTTTGGACATATGTGTCCCTCCCCTCCGTATTTGTAGTATACGATCGGTGGTCGTTCTCCTTCTTTAATAACGGGTGTTGGTGCTGCTGTCTTTCCATCATTGTTGAACCTTCTCTTCTTGAAATTTCTACTTCTATTATCTTGGCCATGATTACCACCGAAGTAGTTAGCATTTCTGGCATGTTGATTTCCTCCACGTTTGTTGTCACCGCTTCGATGACTGCTACCATTAGTCTTATCATTTTGTCGGCTGCTCTCTCTTGGTTGGGTTAACTCATTATCGCGCTCCAATAACTGAGCCTTATTCACAACATCTGAATACAAGCAAAGTTTGTGAAAAATGAGGTATTGACGTATTTCGGGTTTCAAACCTCTTAGAAACATCTGCGTCACACGCTCCTCATTATCAACCAAATGGGATACAAATCGGGATAACTTGGAAAACTTAGTCTCGTACTGCGATACGGTCATATTGTTTTGCTCCAGCTTGATGAATTCTACCTCCTTCATGTGATAAATACTTTCAGAAAAGTACTTGTCGTTGAACAATTCTTGGAACTTCTCCCAAGACATCTTCAGTGCGGCAGGCTGAGTACGCTTTACAGATTTCCACCAATGATCTGCCTCTCCTCGCAACATAAAGGTGGCAAAGGGAACCTTTTGCTCCTCGGAGCATCCCAAGACATCAAATATCATGCTGATCTACTTAATCCACATCTCTACCTTAAGTGGTTCTGGCTTTCCCAAAAACTATGGTGGTCCCAGCTCCTTGAATTGCTTAGCGGTGACCATCCGAGAGTTGCCAATATTTACACCTGCATTTTGAACAGGTGTCTCTCTCGCCTGATGTTGTATGAATTGCAGAAAGCCTCTGAACATCCAATCGTTCATCATTTGGTCGGTGTTGTTGTTTACCTGAGAATTTTTGCCTTTTTGATACACATTATCCTGGTTATTGATCGTTGGTGACTCAACGGTCCCATGTGCTCCATTGTTTATCTCAACATTTTCATATGTCATTTTCAAACACTTCCACAAAACAAGAGTTAATTGACATGCCACATATTATCCATATACTCTGACCGACTAATTAAATAACAAATAAACTTAGGTAGGTCATACTAGCGAAGGATTTACCCGTCTCTCCCTTCCTAGTTCTAACCTCAAATCTCTGCCAGGGATTATATCCCTAAGCTTTGATACCGACTGTGACACCCCAAAAATAGGTATACATCACTCATTCTGAGTCGCCAAATACATGGTACAGAATACAAATACAAACTTAATCATACAACTGTCGTGTAACATAAGTTGAGAGTTTTAACACGAATATTGTATATCTAAACTCAAATGAAGTCCTCATTACATTTATTATCACACTATTTTACAGAATAGTGAGGACTACTAAAGCAACCATCTGGACCGTCACTCCATTCTCCGACTAGTCCCGGCTATATTCTCATTTCTTGAAGAGAACAATGAAAGCAAAGGGTGAGCTCAACTAGCCCAGTAAAGAATATTATGACTAAGATAATGCCGAATAAATTATCGTTAGCCTTCAACAGTGTTAAACTAATAGAATACAATAGACATCAAGTTTAACTGCAGCGAAAAAAATAATCCATTAGAAGAGTCAAGTAGAGCATGATATCTACTATCTTCTATGATTTAAAAGTTTATCATCAATTTTATCGTTGAGACTCAGCTTAATAAATAATCCACATCACTGAATTATCCATGCACTACGAGCTAAGGATATTCATTATTATCACATCCACGAATTATCCATGCACTACGTGCCAATGATATTCGTGTTATCACCAATGGTCATGATCATGACAACAACTGTCCATCAATGCACTACGGGCCAATGAGGACTTTTACCACATTATTTGTAATATTACAGGTCATGATTATACCAAATAATCCCTAGTCATAATCATACCAATCAACAGTCCATCTATGCACTACGGACCAAAGATGACTTTTATCATAATATAAGCATGAGGATGATGACAATGATATAAGCATCAATCAACGAAATCAAGGATAAATATTAAAGATTTTTAATTTAACCAGAATTTAAAAATGTCCAAATTGTCAACATGATAACTGCTTTGTAGAGTAAAATTCAAGAATAATATTTCAAAAATAATTTGAACAGAAAAGAAATCAATTTTTGTCATGAATAGTACCATGTGAATAGTACTTCGTGAAAAGTACCCCGTAAATAGTATCCCGGCATGAAAAGATCAAAATTTAACAAGAATTTTCAGAAAAATATCCTTGTGAAACGATACTAGATGAAGCGCAAATTTCAAGGATATTCTACTAATTTCAAGGAGTATAGAAGCAATACTTAATAAAATGAGTGTAGAATTCAGAATCTGAAACGAAATAATATTACTTACATACTACAGAGTATGGAAGAAAATATTATTTCTTACGAATATTAAACAAAAATAATATCCCTTACCTTAGTAGGAGAGTAGTTTCGAATGGTGTATAGGAGATATTCTTGAAGAAAACTTGTACTATTTTTTACACTCAAAGCTTCCTTAAACTCAAAAAAAATACGCTCAATATTATAGAAGAAGAATTCTCTGATTCTGATGTGATTTTCATTTCTAAACTAAACATCCTATTTATAGGAGAATGGCAGGATACTATTTAAGAAAATAATCACAAACTGCATAGGGAAAATATATTCGGGCGCAATTTTATCAGCACACCATTTGATCAACCAATAAGAGAGTGCCCTCCTAAGGAGGTAATTGAAGTTTGAGAGATATGGACCAATGAGAGGGCGCCCTTAAGAACAAGTTAGTGAATAGTAACTGAATTAATTAAAAAGTTGGACAAAAATCCCATATCCCACCAATCAGAAGATTACCTTCTTTGAAGGTAATTGTTATACGTAAAAATTATGTAACCATTAAAATAACTAAATGAACAAACACCAATTTGAAAGGATAATTGAACAAACATCTTTCACTTATCAATTATTATTCTTATCTTTAATCAACACGAACTTATTCATCATTAATATTATAACTCATAATATTAATAACCAGATCATTCTCAGGAAAGAGGGGACGTTCCGATAAGGACTTCTCCTTATTGGCGCGTAATTAGGTGGCCAAATCCCTTTTCTCGACAGAACTTTCTAGGCATTGTCAATAATACAAATAATAATATAAATAACTTTGTCGTCTCAATTATTAATTTAATAATATAAAATATTGTGCAGATGATACCGTGACAATAATTGAAGCAATAATGTAAGATACTATGCAGCAATTACTGTGACAATAATTGAATAAAACTAAGTGACTTCTCACGTAAGCATTAATAATCAAAGATATTGTGCAATATCGTGTGTTACTATGCAACCACGCATATTATTGTACTTTTATCACCGAATATTCCATGACAAAAAGAAAATTTCCTGACCAAATGAATATTTTATAACCACTTGCTTATTTTATAAAATTTGCACATTTTACCCATAACTAAAGCATTATATCAAATCAACACCTTATTATTCAAAATAATAATTAGATAAATTAAATTTTTATTCATAAAAGTTGGGGTCTTACACTTACCACTCATGATCTTTTTAGAGCATGTTGCCGGCATGAGTTTAAGTAGTAGTCTTAATTAGTGAGTTATTTTGATGTAAGACAATAATTTTGAACTCGTTGTTTTGAACTTCACATTATGTTTATGGTTTGTTATTCTTTTTATTGTACACATTTGAGAATTTATGAGCAAACAATTATGTTTTGGACCATATGAATGAGTTTAATCTATTACCACTTATGTAAACTCTATTCATACCTGTTATGCTTAATGTTAATCTTTGTTCTAATAAAAGTACTGATTGTGTAACTAATGGGGATCTTGTGTTAATAGTGACACAAAGATTGTATTAATTCGCATTGGTATTTTTATTTAAACAAAATGTAGCTATTAAATTAATACTTGGCCAAATTAATGATTTTAAGCGTTATGTTTTGATATAAATAGTGTTTCGGTCAAGTGAGAGAATGTTAGAATATTTTATTTTCTTATGTGGCATTTACTATTTATATAAATTAATACTTGACCAAATTAATGATTGTGAGCGTTATGAGGAAGCAAATTAATTTATACAAATCAACCTCTTTTTATATATCATTGACATCTATATTACAATTAAGTGTAAATATGAGGAGACAATTGTAAGGATTTAAATGACACTTATTTATTGTTCTAATTATATATTATTTTTACTCTTATAATATTAATTACAATTTGATTGCATTTAATAAAAATATATAGGGTCCCACATGCTCATAATAACTCCATGAGTAATTCAATGACAAGAGGAATGGGCAAAAGCTTTTAAATTATGTTGCCTTCCTTTTTGCAAATGTAGAATGATCAATTATACCAAGAACTTGGCATGCTACTTAAGTAGAGCTCTAAAACATAAATTGACAATTGATTGATTTCTCTGGACAAACTTGTCATCTCAAAATTCAAATCCTTTTAACAAAATAAAAAGGCAGTATAAATTATCATGGCCTCACCAATTTTTTAAATTTATCTAAATTTATAAGAATAATATTATAAACACAAATTATTCTATAAATATTTTATAAACTGCTGATATGACATGTGACGCCCCCAAAATTAGGTATACATCACTCATTCTGAGTCGCCAGATACATGGTACAAAATTCAAATACAACTTCATTTATACAACTGTTGAACTGTCGTATAGAGTACAACCGCAGTTAACTGTGAGTTTTAATATAAATGTATGTAACTCTCATGGTGCCTCGACCACAACCTTACAATGGTACTTTATATATAAGTATAGTCAAAAACTGTTTTAGAAATTAAAATATTTGGGAAGTTCTCAACGAAACCTTCGTACATGGGAGGCGATGCGTCTAGGTTATAATAGATAGCATATGTCCACAGAATTATCCTTGGTTGACCCAATAGACCCTAAAGAAAAATAAGAAGATTACTATCATCTTCTTTCCAATTATGAGTCTTCTCTTGACATATAACTATCTCCACTGTCTCCAAGTGAATATTATATTTCAAATAAACTCCAAGATCATATAGGTAGCCCATAGATATACTCAGCAAGTGGATGCGCACAACCCTGTCTTATGATAACACGAGGTTATATGTCATTAGACATCTTGTATGATAGTGGCAAAACACCCTTTCAAAGTTGGGTTCACCTCACCCTATTCAGTTCACCAAAATTAAATATCAAATGACGTATACAATACGACACACCTATCTAAAGTTCTCAATAAAAATTATTTCCATACTATTTAGAGAGAACTTCAACAGCTATAGACCACCGTTCTAATCCTCTTAATACCCCGCTCGACCCAGGTACACTTTTATTACTTGAAAGGAATTGTGAAGCAAAAGGGTAAGCACAACTAGCCCAGTAAAGAATATCATGACTAAAGATAATTAAATTATCAATAGCTTTCATCAATAATAAATCAGAGATTTATAACATATGGTAGATAATAAAACTTTTTAACCATAGTTGCAGCAGAACGATCAATTCATTAGAAGAGTCAAATAGACCATAAGGTCTATTATCTTCTCTATGCTAAAAGTCCACCAATAATGTTTTATCCCTGTAACATCAATCAACAATTCCCGTCCACGATCATGTGAATAACTCATAATCACAATTGTGATTCTAAATTCCTCTTCGCACCTAGGACGAAGATAATTTTCATCACTTGTCTTCACCTTTGAAAGAAGAGTATTCCGACTGGTAGGGCGATGATATACTCGAAGAAAACTTGCACTACGCTCAAAACTTTCTTAAACTCTAAAGAAATACGCTCAAGATTATAGAAGAAGAACTCTCTCTATAGTTTCCCTATCTAGAGTTTCAGTGAATTCGTAAGAAATAATAAAGGAATGAGCTTCTATTTATAGAAGAATGGACTGCATAGTAACTAATTCATGAACGGTCCAGATTGATTTACTTTTAATCGGACGGTCCATATTTAAAGCAAAATCTTTTAAATAAAATATAATATATTCTATTTATAATCTAATAAAACGAATAACTTTATAAAAGCATTCTGTTTTATATAAAAAGATTTTACTATGCAAAATACTATGCAGGCACTATGCAATACTATGCATAATAAAATATAATATATTCTATTTATAGAATAACTTTATAAAAGTATTCTATTTTATATAAAAAGATTTTACTATGCAAAATACTATGCATAATAGAATATAATATATTCTATTTATAGAATAACTTTATAAAAGTATTCTGTTTTATATAAAAAGCTTTTCTGTTTTATTACATTAATAATACTAATAAAACAAAACTGAGTGACTTATCACGTAAACATCAATAATCAATATCGTATGTTACTATGCAACCACGCGTATTACTGTACTTTTACTACCGAGTAGTTCGATAGTTTTAACGGTAAAACTTTCGTCGTTATTCTCATAAAAATATTTTTGTCGTTTTCTCAATCCGACAATAATTTTGTTGTGGGGTCCACCAATGATTGTACCGTCATACGGACATTTCCCGATAAAATGAATATTTTATATCAACTTGCTTACTTTGAATTTTTTTTTTCACATATTACCCTTAACTTTAAACTTTTATCAATTTAACTATTTACCAAAATAGAAAAAAATTGAATACTTTTATTTCATAAAATTCGGGGTCTCACATGACATACTCAAACTCAGCTTTTTATGTGGAGCCAAAGACTACATTGAAGCAAATTGTTTAATCAATATGCTGAGGCGAAGTATGTCACATCAGTAATTTATAAAATATTTGTAGAATAGTTTGTGTATGTAGCATTACTCAATTTATAAACCATCGAACGTGTAATATCACCTAATCCCCCCCCCCCATTTTCGGCACTTTTAAAAACATGCTACGTTTTGTAGTAAGAAAATTTTATTTTATTTGATGAAATACTCCTTCCGTCCCTTAATACATGTCATTTTTGATTATTTTTTTTAATTATTTGTCATTTTATATAATCTAGGAGAATTAACTATAATTTTTCCAAAATTACTCGTGTAATATATAATAAAACTTATTCTTAAAGGTTGATTTGTATAAATGAATGTTAAATTGTGTGCATCTCATTTACCAATCTACTTATGTACTATCTCCCTCTTACGATAAAAGTTTTTTTATTTATTTTTGTGGTTAAATTGACTATTTTTAAAATTAATAATTAAAAATATATATTTAGATTTTTTTAAAAGACAAACATCGAGATTAGTACTAAATTGTATTTAGTTTATGACATTTATAGACTCTTGGCATGTAAATAAAAGAATTATATGACATTGATTTGAAGAATTAATGGTCAATTTAACCATAAAATTCAATTAAGAACTTTTATCTTCGGACGTGTAGGAGTATTAACTATAAGAATATTGTCATTATTAATTAATGTTGTTACATTCCTCTTTTATTAAACTAGTTCATAAATTTGGGTGAGGCCCCTCCCTCCCTCCCTCCCTCCCTCCCTCCCTCCCTCCCTCCTTACTTTAAGTCTTATTTTTTGAAAATACAATCTAATTTTATAATTAAATATATCGTTCACTATTACAATATTAAAAACCAGTTAAACCTCGTGAGAGGACAAAGAAACAAACCAATTAAACCTAAGTGAGAATTGAATTTAAAACTTATATGTCACATAATCTCAATCTTAATTATTATGCTAATACCTCATTTGCGGTATGACCTTATTTAATACTCTCTTTGTCCCTTAATATAAGACATTTTAGAGGAAATTTTTTTGTCCCTTAATATATAATATTTTAGAATTCTAAGTAAGTATTAATTGCTTAGTTTCTAATATTACCCCAAGTATTAAATATAATTTTAGTTTTTCCATTATTTGTTGCTCAATAAATAACAATATCAAGGGCAATATAAATATTTGATATTATATTTAATGTTATATAATTATTTTTTTAATACTTATGTATAACTCTAAAAAATTTTATATTAAGGGATGAAGGGAGTAGTTAGTTTCTATAAACATTTTGGGTCAAATGTTATGGTATTTAAATTTATATGTTTAGTAGTTAGTTTATTAAAATTTTACTCAGGTCATACTATAAGCCAAAACTTTTTTTTTTGTTTTTAAATAATCTCATATGATATGTCATCGTTAATTAAGTACATTTTTTTGTTAATTGTTTGTGATTGGTTCGTAGACTTTTTTGTAGACAAAGCCCATAGGTCGGCTTGTCAAGCTAGGACCATTAGGTGTATATATCTTTCAACATTAATATTATGCTTTATTATTACCCAAAGACCAAAACAAACAAAAGCCCAAAATAAGGGTATAAATTAACCGAATTAATTTGAGTATTGAGTTGTTTAAATTTAATTTATAAAATTTATTAAGTATAAAATAAGATTTAATTGAGATTCGTTTAGTTACTGAGTGGAGTACGATCTCGAATCGAGTCCGAATAATTTGAACTTTTCGAATGAAAAATAACAATTAAGAGGAAAACCATTGTGAAATAATTTCCACAAAAAGATTTGCACTTTAGGAAGAATATAGAATGGTTAACATGAAGTTAACTTTGATCAATTGACCAATACAGTGTCGACACGCAGACTGAGATGTGATTTCTCCTTCTGCGTATCAGCACTATATTGGTCAATTGATCAACTTACTATGAAAATCTTATGATAATCGGATCCGGAAGAATAGGTAGTTTCCATACCTAGCAAAACTCAGGGGTCATAGCAGATTGCCCAGATTCAGAAGATGAGGCTGAATCTACACCATGATGGTTGCCATTTTCACCATGTTAGAGTGATCAATTTTATCAGTATAAAAACAAAAATTAGGGATTACATACAAAATTAAGGTGAAAATTTGAAACATTAAGTAGTGTAGTGCAAATGGCTCATTAGTTGTTAATTTTAGCAGATATTTGCGACTAGTAAAAAGAATGATGTCTAATTCTAAATTAGTTGTTTCAAAAAATTAATTTTTAATTTTTAGACAAACAATCAATTTTAAATTTACTATTTATTTTACACGAGTTTGATCGAAAAACTTAGACAAATTTTAAAGTTATTATATATGATGTTGTGTGCTATGATATAAGCATTATATGAAATATTAAGGCAAAAGAAATACTATTATCATTTCATGTTTATCTATCAATTTGTGTTATAATTTATTTACAATAATTTATCATTTTTTCAATATATATCTAAATTAATGAATAAACATTCATAGTTAACGAACTTGATAATTGCTTGATTCTTTATTTAAATTTAATAAGATTTGTTTGTTCGCAAGCTATTTGCAATAAAACAACAAAATACTATTTTAAATAAATAAATACTATTTTTATTATTTAATAACAAGACTCGACTGGATTCAAACCCAATAAATTTCTTAAATGATTTTAGCTCTTCCAATTTCAATGAACTTAAAAAGAAAAAAAAAATATATTGGGAACAAAATGCAATAATTAAAGACTGGGGGGAGCTCAGTATAATTTACACTAATATGATCTACACTAAAATAAATTATTTCATACCCATCTTCTTCGTCTTCTTCATGGTTTGGTCTCCAAAAAGTCCTCCCCCACCAATTGAGTAATACATATATACTACCACTCTCTCCATCTGGGGCTTTTCAATTCATCTCGGATCTCAGTCCGTGCAACGATACGGTAAAGCCTTCTTTCTCTCTCCTCTTCCGATTCTCCGTCTCTCTCTGAATCTATATCTATCGAATCTGAATATACAAATTCAGTTTCATCATATATAATCAATTAGATCTCTGTATCAATCTGTTAGTTTTGTATCTAATTGATGGCTTCTCCTGGAACTCCGAATCAACCAGGCGGAGGACCCCCTTTTGATATGCACAAATTCTTCAACCCTCTTTCGCAAAACCCTAATCCCAATTTGAATTTGAATTTGAATTTGAGCTCCCCTTTTCCACCACCTTCTGCTTCTTATCCTCCGCCGTCTTCGGCTTCTTATCCTCCACCCGCCGGCCCTTATCCTTACGCGCCTCCGCAGACCTCCCCTTTTCACCACCCTCAACAACAACAATACCACATCCCTCCTCCTACTAGCTTGCACCACCAGAGATCTATTCCTTATCCTACACCCCCGCTTCAACCTCCTCCTATTACTGGAAATCACCACCTCCCTCTCCAAAACCCTAACCCTAATCCTGGGGCTAGGCTCATGGCTCTACTCAGTGGCCCCCAATCTGAGATTCAGCAACAGCAAACCGTGATGCCCCCGATGCCACCCCTTCAGCCTACTTCTTCAGGAGGTTCGGATTTTTTAATGTCCCAAAATGCACCCATTATATCGCCTGTCCCTCTGGTGCCTAATCTCATTCCTGCAGCTATTGTGCATTCGGGTCCAATGCGAATGCCTAGCAGTAAGCTCCCAAAAGGGCGCCATTTGATTGGAGATCAGGTCGTTTATGATATAGATGTTAGGTTGACAGGTGAGGTGCAACCTCAGCTTGAAGTCACTCCAATTACAAAGTATGGCTCTGATCCAGGCCTTGTTGTGGGCCGTCAAATTGCTGTTAATAAGAGCTACATATGCTATGGATTAAAATTGGGAGCTATTCGTGTGCTTAATATAAATACTGCATTGAGATCATTGCTTAAAGGTCTTGCTCAGGTTGGTTTCTCTTTACAATTTCTAGTGAAATCTTTTATTTATTGTTAAATTTAGTTACTTAAAATTAAGGTTCAGTGATATTTGCCTGTTACTTTATCCTCATTTCATCTGACCTTTGTACTTAGAATGCCACATGCACTAGCAAATTCAAGCCATAAATAAACTTATACTTGCCTTAGGCTGTCTTGAATTTAATTTCTTTTCTTTTGCTTTTTTATGTCTGTCGAGAATGGGGAAAAGAAAGGACATTGCTACTTTCATATAATTTTTGTAGGAGGCATAGAATCTACTGAAGTACCATAAGCCAAATCTGGGAGGAAACAAATAATTTCCCATCCCATGTGAAATTGCCTAAGTTACTGTTCGTCAACTTCTGTTATGCATTTCATTGATGTAAAGGTGGATAAATTAGTTAAACCTTTTATTTTTTAATTTGGACTCCATGTGCTTGTGGTGTGGGTTTAGAGTTCATCTACATAATTTAACCACCAGACAGAATTAGACTCTTTATACCATTGATGTTATCATTTATTTCTATTTGATCTCACTAATTTGGCAGGTTTTCTACGCAATGTCATATTATGTCATGTTCCTGGGTTGTGTCATTATTCCCTCTTTTCTTTTCTATTTGTTTTATGATCCATGTTCATAGTTGGATTAGAATATTGTAGTGGGGTAATGTTGACCTTGAATGGATTTGAAGGCTTTTGTTGTTTGCTTGCTTAAAATTCGTACATTGCAATTAGCTTGAAAGGAAGATGTTCACCATTATTAGGTCTTGACTTCATTATTCTAAGTTATTTTTCTTCCTTCTCAGAGGGTCACAGACATGGCTTTCTTTGCCGAGGATGTTCACCTGTTGGCTAGGTAGTATTCTTATCTGACTTTCATCACTTTATTCTGATTTCTCTTTGAGTTATCTAACGTGCTTCTGTGCAGTGCAAGTGTTGATGGTCGG
Organism: Panax notoginseng; assembly: GCA_016801055.1. Lineage (NCBI taxonomy): Eukaryota > Viridiplantae > Streptophyta > Magnoliopsida > Apiales > Araliaceae > Panax > Panax notoginseng. The sequence goes on along the minus strand of CM029018.1, from coordinate 23,244,779 downwards.
GTCTACATATGGAAGATAACTGAAGGTCAAGATGAGGAAGATAAGGCACAAATTACAGGAAAGATTGTTATGGCAATTCAGATTGTAGGGGAAGGGGAATCTGTTCATCCCCGGGTTTGCTGGCACTGCCATAAACAAGTATATTTACTACTGTTGTAAAATATTTTTTTAGACTACTTTGTCTTTCATTTTATTTACAAGGCCTGTGAAAAAAAAACATTTCTCCTTATTATTCCATTTGGCTGTTTGAGTGTTACAGTTCAAATGTTTCTTACGCTTTCTCTTGCAGGAAGTTCTTGTAGTTGGGATTGGGAAGACTGTTTTGCGGATTGATACCACAAAGGTTGGGAAAGGTGAAGTTTATTCGGCAGAGGAACCTCTCAAATGCCCTGTTGACAAGATGATTGATGGGGTACAGTTTGTTGGTAACCATGATGGAGAAGTTACTGATCTATCAATGTGCCAATGGATGACAACCCGTTTGGTTTCAGCATCAGTGGATGGCACGGTTAGTTTTGAGTAATGAAACTTTTTGGTAAACCATTTTTGGGAAATAATCAAATGAAGGAGATTGGCTGTTAAGGAGGGAGTCCTCAGAAATGGGCTTTGTACCCACAAAGTTTGACTTTTGTTAAGGGGCCACATGGGAATCAAACGGGACATGAGTCTTTCATTTGTCCATCAAATTTTTTTCTTGTGAACAATGAGGTCCAGTCAGGGTCTGGCAAACTCTTGTTTATTTTCTTGTACAGGTTAGGCTAGGTTAGCTTTACAAGTCAGGTTTGTGTACCCATTGAGTAACAAGGCTAAACCTCTTTTGGTATATAATACTTTTTGCTTATTAAAGGTCACTTTAATTTTCATCACATATTAGGGTGGATGGAGACCATTTTAGAATTGATGCACATCACATGGTTATTGTTTCTAACAAAAAATTATAGTTCGACGTGCTAATAGAAGTATTGGCAGTTTACTGATCCTTCTGAGCCTAATCAGTTGAGCTATGTTCAAGATAAATTGGTAATTTTTGTGACAGCAAGATAGAAGGATGACATGTTCCTTTATTCTATTAGATATGAACCACAATCTTTTTTATTGTTTGCAACTTTTCACTAGAAGAGAATAGGAGTGAGGGAAAGGAATAAAATAATTGGATAAAGGTTTCACTTTCATTATATTTGTTGTTGTGATGGTAATGTGTTCTAAGTATCTTCATAGAATGCAGGAAATCGTTTTATTTACTTTGTTCCAAAATATAGGCTCAATTGTGACTTTTTGAAGTCAGTTTGAGATATTTTTAAATTCAAATTGATATGAATACATTTAGTTTTATACTGTACAAACATGAAAATTGCGAACTATCTAAATAGTACTACTAATTTTTACAAAAATTAATTGAACCACATCAATTTTGAATTTGAAAATATTTCAAATCGACTTTGAAAAGTAAAACATGATCATATTTTCTGGAACGGAGGGAGTACTATCTAATAAGTATTGCTGCATATATGGTTGATGGGATTTGGTAGAGTGTTCTATCCTTTCCAGGGTAAATATGGATTTTTTCCACCTTTGAATTACCAAACAATTTAAAATTTCCCATCTTTTTGATTTAATTTGAGAGCTTTGCTGATGAATGTGGCGTGCTTATTTTTCATGCATCATTTTACAATTAGCTGGTAACTGCAACTCTAAAATCTGTGTATGACAGATAAAAGTTTGGGAAGACCGCAAGCTACTGCCCATTGCAGTATTGAGGCCACATGATGGCCTACCTGTTAATTCAGTAACATTCTTGACTTCCCCTCACCGCCCAGACCACATTATACTTATTACTGGGGTATGTGCTGTCAACTTTATTTTTCTTCCTAAGAATATCTTTTGAAGTAGGCTTGTTATTTATAAAATACACACACATCTGTGTGAGTAGGCTCCATTAACATCTTTTTTGGCTTAAGTTATGATGTTTTGTAGAGTAGTTCATGTTGTAGGATAGAAAAATTTAATATTAGTGCTGCTTCAATATGAATATGCTCCATGCTTGACAAGCTATATTTTAGTTCTGATGCTTCTTTATATGATTCCAACAATCCAAAAGGCTTATTTTTGAGGTTTATGTTTGTATAATTCTAGGCTTGAATTTATTTATACAGGGTCCACTGAATCGGGAGGTGAAGATATGGACCTCAACAAGTGAAGAAGGATGGCTGCTTCCTAGTGATGCTGATTCCTGGCACTGTACCCAGACTTTGGAATTGAAAAGTTCTGTTGGTCCTCGTGTTGAAGATGTTTTCTTTAATCAAGTTGTGGCCTTGTCTCAAGCAGGTCTTCTGTTACTAGCAAATGCCAAGAAGAATGCTATATATGCCGTGCACTTGGACTATGGTCCTCATCCAGCTGCAACCCGAATGGATTATATTGCAGAGTTTACTGTTACAATGCCAATTCTGAGTTTTACGGGGACTAGTGATTTGTTACCTCATGGTGAACAAATTGTTCAGGTTTATTGTGTACAGACGCAAGCCATTCAACAATATGCTTTGGACTTGTCTCAGTGCTTACCACCTCCACTGGAGAATGTGCTTGAGAGGTCAGATTCAAGTGTTTCACGTGATGTAACAAATACCGAGGGGTTTGCTAGTTTTGAGCACAGTGGAAGTAAACTTACTGAAATTTCTTTTGCTAGTTCAGCAACCAGACCAACTATACATGAAAGTAGCTCCGAGAGTGCAACACCTACAGCAAGACACGCTGTGAACTCTCCTTCTGTAGAGTTTGCCACTTCACAGGAAATTACTACTTCAAGTGTGGAATCTAAGCCCCTTCCTGTGCCAGTGGTAACTAGTGATAATGATATTGCATCAGTTGCATCACCACCACTTCCTTTGAGTCCTAGGTTGTCTCGCAAACTCTCTGGTTTTAGAAGTCCATCAAGCAGCTTTGAGCCTGGCTCCCAACTCAATGACCCTATCGGAGACCAGAATATTACTGAATATTCAGTTGATAGACAATTGGATACTTCTCATAGAAATTTGTCTGATGCCCCTGCCCTAGATGATGATTCAAGAAAAGATGAAAAGAAACTTCCACAAGAGGATGTTTCCACTGTTCTCAATCATCCTGTCAAGTTCAAGCACCCAACTCATCTGGTAACCCCTGCTGAGATATTGAGGGCCACCTCATCTTCTGAAACTAATTATGGTACTGAGCATAAGAGTGAGGGAGAACGAAATATTCAAGATGTGCTTGTCAATAATGATTCACACAATGGCGAGGTTGAAGTTAAGGTTGTAGGTGAAACAAGAATTAGTCAAAATGAAGAACTTGCCTCTGAAGGTGACGTTCATAGTTTTTCTGCAGAACACAAGGAGAAATCTTTTTATTCTCAAGCCTCAGATCTTGGTATCGAGATGGCCAGAGAATGCCATGCCTTGCCACTTGAAACCTATATTCTAGAAGAATCTAGGCAAATTGATGGGACTAGCGAATGTGATGTGGTGGATCAACCATTAAGTGGTCAGGAAGAAGTTCAGGACTCCAGAAAGGATATATCAGGAAAGGTTGTAGATTCAGCTATTCCTGCGGCACTTCATTCGCCAGCACAGACAACAAAAGGTAAAAAGCAGAAAGCAAAAAATGCTCAAGGAGCGAGTCTATTTATGCCGTCCCCAAGTGTGTTGAATTCAACAGATTCTTCCCATGAACCTGGTGTCAGTTCTAGTATACCCTCTGTGGAAGCTGCTTTTTCACAACTTCAGAGCATGCAAGAGATGCTTAATCAGGTGATCTAGTAGAATTGCATATTTATTTATTTATTTTATTAAAATTTGAAATTTGTGATTTAAGTTTTTGTGTGTGTGATGTTACTCTTATCCTTTGTCATAATGTGGTCTTTTCTATATAATTCTGAGCTTAATATTCCCTCCATCCCATTTTGATTGTCCCAATTCCTGTTTTGTATCTTCCCATTTTGGCTCACTTTTTCCCATTGAAAAACAAAAATTAACATCATTTTTGAAACGTGAATAAGCATGAGTGGATTAATTATGAGGGAGATAATTAATAGAGGGAAAAGGAGTTGATTAATTAGGAGACAGAGATAATTATTAGGATGGATAGATAATTTTGGAAAAATGACTTTCTTAAACGTGTGTTTTATAATTAGGTCTATAAATATGGGATGGGTGGAGTATTTTTCAGCATTGATAACTTTCTGTCAGGATGTTTTATTACTTCCTAGTTCTGGCCTATTAGCCAACTTCCATTCTCATCATTCTGGGTTATGGAACGAGATTCTTCAGTTCAGGTTGTTTTGATTTCCAGCAATATGATTGTCTGTTGGTAGACTGTATTCTGCTTACTTCAGTGGTGAAGAACAAGCCCCCCCCCTTTTCCCACAAAAAAGAGAATAATAAATAAAATAAAAAATTGCACGCTGTGCATCATATGTTGTATATCATTCTTTGCACTTGTAAAACAAAAGAGAAAAAGAATAAATTGTTATATGTTAATCAATGCCTTTATACTTATCACATTTCTGTGCATTTTTGTTTTTTGTTGCAGCTTACAACCATGCAAAAAGAAATTCAAAAGCAGATGTCTGTGATGGTAGCTGTACCAGTTACCAAAGAAGGCAGGAGACTTGAAGCAGCCCTTGGGCGAAACATGGAAAAAGCTGTGAAAGCTAATGCTGATGCTCTATGGGCTCATTTTCAAGAAGAGAACGCAAAGCAGGAGAAGCTAGTGCGAGAGCGCACACAGCAAATCTTAAATTTGGTAACAAACTGCGTGACCAAGGACTTGCCATCATTGTTGGAGAAATCAGTGAAGAAGGAATTAGCTGCAGTTGGGCCAGCTGTAGCCCGCACATTGACTCCTGCTATTGAGAAGACAGTGTCTACAGCCATTGCAGAGGCTTTTCAGGTTAATATTCTGAAGATGTTATTCTTCTGGTAGAATATAACTGCATTGGGGTTCTATTAAATCTACTGTATTGGGGTCTAATATGTCATGTGGTGCAGAAAGGAGTTGGTGACAAGGCAGTGAATCAACTGGAGAAATCGGTCAATTCTAGACTTGAAGCTACTGTTGCTAGGCAAATTTTAACACAATTTCAGACTTCTGGCAAGCAAGTTCTTCAGGTATGCATAGGTCATGTTTTTTCAACACGGACAGAAAAACAAAACTAAAATTGAGGTTCTTTAGTCAATATGAATGATGTATTTCCCCTAATCACCGTCATATTATTGTGCTTACATTATAAGTTATAAAATCCTTCAATGATATTTTGTTGACTTTAGCTTTTGGTGAAACAACATTTTATATCTACTCTTTTACTAACTTGGACAAATTGATTTTTTTTACAGAAACATACTTTTTGTTTGTATGTTGAGTACTTGTTTTCTAATTGGGTTTAGACTAATTTTTTTCCCAATTTCATGAATGTTTTTTCTTTACTTTTCTCTCTGTACTTCCTATCTGATTGACCAGATTCACCTTTTTTCCCCCACTTTCTTTTTTGTATTTGCAAATTAGTTGGTACCTATTTCATTCTCTCTGTCTCTCTCTCTCACTCTGTTTCATGTTAATTAATAATTTAATACATGTTCTATTTTCTCTAAAAGAACTGCTAATTAAATAGTTTAATTATTAGTCTCTTTTTTAAAAAAGAGAAAGTATATGAATGATTAAATATACCATGCAGGAGGCATTGAAATCTGGTTTGGAAACTTCTGTGGTTCCTGCATTTGAGATGTCATGCAAGGCCATGTTTGAGCAAGTTGATGCTACATTTCAGAAGGGAATGGTTGAGCATACAAGTGCAGCGCTACAACAGTTTGAGTCTACACATTCACCGTTGGCTCTTGCTTTAAGGGTTTGGATCCTTTACTATATTTTGTGATTATTTTTGTGTAGATAATTTATCTTTAATTATTCTATCTTAACGTTTTGGCATGGACCCTGGATTAAATAGTTCTAGCGTATGTATGGACAACAGTCCTAATTTGACCACAGTAATATTAATCTAGGAAACATTTATTGTTTTGTCCTTTTTCTGTCTTTCTACTTTTACGCTTTCATATGGATTCATTTTCAGCCTAAACCAACTAGTTTGGGATTTAAGGCGTTTTTGTCTTGGTGCATCTGTCCATTATTTTACATTTCAACTCTGATTTTATCTTCATGATTTTGACAGGAGGTTATTAATTCAGCGTCATCTGTGACTCAAACTCTAAGCAGTGAAGTGGCTGATGGTCAGAGAAAATTGATTGCTCTTGCTGTTGCAGGAGCTAGTTCCAACTCTGTAAATCCGTTGGTTAGCCAACTGAGTAATGGACCCACAGGTGGTCTCCGTGGAGAGGTTTGTTCTATTCATTACTTGTTTTCCGGGTCTCTCCAAAGTAAGCAATGAAGCTAATTTTGAGTTGACAAACTGTTTGATTAAAATGTTATGCTTTTGCATTAGATTGAGGCGCCACCAGATCCTACTAAAGAGCTATCTAGATTGATATCTGACCAGAAGTACGAGGAGGCTTTCACCATAGCCTTGCAAAGAAGTGATGTTTTCATTGTATCCTGGTTATGCTCTCAGGTATGTTTTATATGTATAACACTTTGTGCAACTTTGGTAACATTGAGATGGTTGATCGGATCTTCTGACATAATCCTCAATTCCACCTCATCTTTTGAGGGTTTGTAATTTCGGATTTTAACAAGAAGAAAAAGGAAAGGGATGAGGTGGGGGGATCTGATTTTTCACGTGCCTCTTCAGACCTTGCTTGAGCTGTATAGTTAATAAAGATGGGTAATTGTCATTTTGCAAGCTAAGGTACCTAGGTTCAGGATTGACAGACAACTTAACTGCATGTCTGCATCACAAGAATAACATCTTTGTATACTTTTTTTCCTTCCTAAAGTGATGATAATTTGACAAATTCATATAAAATTATGATTTTCAGTTAAAATTGATGCTTCATAAGTGAAATTAGATTTTTAGATGAAGGCATGATTCGACAAATCCATATTTTTAGATGCCAACAAGTGATTACTTTTTGGACTCGTCCTCTTGTGGTCATGGACACTGCTCAATTGCCTATATAACTTTTAGTAAATAACTTATTGGACCATGGATTTGCACAGCTATTTCTGTGAAGTGATCATGTTATCTTGGATCTGGGTTTACTCATACTATGTTGTTTTTTAATTAATTTTTGTTTTTAATATTCAACTCTTCGTATTGGCTGAAGTAGCTGAATTCGAATTTTTATCCTTAATCAAAAGTACTCCTTTTTTTAATGCAATTTACCCTCTAATCTATCGTATGGGGTTGGGTTGAAGTCTATTGTGGATGCGTACTTGTCTCTCTTGTTTTCCGTAACGATATGACATAAATGTCATTGGCTGTGGGTTTTGCGTTGGCATCTCTATCATGTGTCTTTTATATGCTAGTGATTGTTGACTCAAATTACTTTTTCCTCTTTTATCTACTTTCAGGTTGATTTAAGCAGCATTTTGTCAATGAAGACGATTCCTTTGAGCCAAGGAGTATTGCTCTCACTTCTGCAGCAGCTGGCATGTGATATTAGCAAAGATACATCTCGAAAACTCGGTTGGATGAGAGATGTGGTTATGGTGATAAACCCGGCTGACATAATGATTGCACAGCATGTACGTCCAATCTTTGAGCAAGTCTATCAGATACTAAACCATCATTTGAACCTTCCCACCACTCCTGATGGCGAGCTTTCAAGTATTCGTCTCGTGATGCATATCATAAATTCGTTGCTCGTGACTTGTAGTAAATGATGTCGATTTTTACCATTTTTATTATAATAATGAGAATACAAAACTACTGGTGAATTAGGAGAGTTTGTACAAAGTTGTAGGGATTTTTTTTTTGGGGTCAGTTTCTTGAAATCTGTTTTGGGAACAAGTAAGCGAAAAAAGAGGGATGGAAGGTGGTGTTGTCAAAAATGTGTAGTAGTTTTTGTGGTCATCTCAGGTTACTTTAGTTCTTGGTTGAATTTCTGTTGTTACAAGACTTCTATATGTATGTTCAAGTTTTATTTAACCTTCTTGGTTTTGGAACACTTGAATTTCCTAGACAGACTCCACATTGACTTGAGCAGATGATTTAGTCCGCCTGTATGTATACATACAAGCATATGAGCCTTTGCCTACGTACAGTGAGATGCAATATTTGGGATTAGGATCCCCTCCGGTTCACTTACCCCCCTCCCCTAATTTTTTCCAATGCTCAACATAAATATTGGTTTTAGCGACACTTTTAGTATTGCAAATTTTATTTTATTGTTAAATATTTAGTAGATGTGGAATATAGATGTTACGGAGGGGAACTTAATCTTAATATTTGGGTTTCTTGAATTGGAATGTTGCTGCAAGATAAAAAATGATAATTATAAAGATTTAAAATGTAAACCATCTTTTTTTTTTAAGTTTATCATCAAATTAACAACATTTTTAAGGATAAATATGAAATAAAGTGTATTATTAATATATTTATAAATTTTGTAAATAAGACTTTTTTTATGTAATATGATTGTATTTTCAGTCTTACTATGTATAGCGATAAATTTATGGGTTTTATAATTGCAAAACTGAGATGGGTAAAAATTATGGGAGGACCTCAATTTATTACACATTTCTCTAAAAAAATTATCATTAATACTTATTCACGTAAATGGCAATCAAATAGTCGACATAAGAACAACCCTATGCGGACATGATAATTAAACATAAAAATTGGACACGAGTGTTTTACAATTTCACCTATTTGTATTTTTACTTCAAATGGGGGGTAAAAATAGAAAATAGGTGAAATTGTAAAACAATCATGTCTATATAGAAGAGCTCTCGACTTAAACATTCACAATACATATCATTTTTTATATATCTATACCTTTGTTATTCCTTTAAACTTTCTTTTTTCCACCAGATTTGGGGTGAGTTTGGTTAAAGAATTGAATGACTAATGCTATACAATAATACATTGGTGACCAAAACTAGATGAAAAAAAGGAAGATATAAAATGATGTGTATATTTATAGCTAATTATAATCATTAATCGTCTCATTTATGTTTAATACGTGATTTAATCCCATGTTTTGTATCTATGTTCGTCATCATAACATTATTCAAGGCCATTAATAATGTCATGACGATAATTATATTATAGAGCAATAAATATGGTTAAAAATTTATTAAAATAAATATAAAAATATCATTAAATATATATTTATTCCGACAACCTTATCTAATTCTGCATCATTGTGCTACTATGCAAATTAGTCTTTGAATTAGTAGTTGGTCCTTGTTTGTAGTCTTAAGAAATTCAAAAAGGTTGCGGTATGCCGAAGGGTTATTATCAAAAGGTAGCGGTCTGAAAGGGTTGTGTTTGTTCCCCAAGATAAATTAATTGACTTGTATTATATGGATGGATTCTTTTCCCTAAATATATTTTCTTATCCTTAATAATAAATAAATAAATAAAGTATCAGGACCATGAATTATAATCCTAGGAGTATTAATTCTAAGATTAAATTATAAAGCATCTCATGTTTATTCAGAATAAGATTATTCATAGGATAACTTAAACTAATTTCATGTTATATTTGTTTTGTCTAAAATTATTTAAAATATTGAATAAAAACTTATCGTTTAGACTATTATACCCTTACTAATAATAAGAAATAAATCATATTTTCAGTAGTGTGAGTACAAATTGATAGAATAGGATATACCAGTCAGTTTTAAAAAAAGGTAAATGTTACTTTTGTTTACAAATTTTTAATTCCAAACGGTAATGGTTATAATACCTGGTCGAACATAGTATTAAATAGTCGCTCATTCTAAATTATTTTGTTATCTCTGAACTAATAGTCTCAAGTTTAATTTTTAAAATAAATAAAAGACTTAAAATTAATAATCTAATTTGAAATGCTTTCCTTGTAAACAAACATGACCCAAAAAATTATATTAATATATGCCACATGCTTATTTTATGTTTATGTGTTTTATAAGCCTCCTTGTTTCTTAACCTCATACAGTTAGTCAAATGGAAGGAAGATTGGATTGTACCAGTGACCATCAATATTTCATTTTGACCATCCATACCTCTCTTTCTGTGAGGTGTTCAAGTGTTTTGTACTCACTATAGACCATCCATCCATATAGGCCGTTTTAAAAAAATATTTTTGTTCTTAAATATAAGTCGTTTGAGAATTTTAAGTAAGTATTAATTACTTAGTTTCCAATATTACCCCAAGTAATAAATATAATTTTGGTTCTCTTACTATTTGTTGTCCAATAAATAACACTCTCTTTTTCCAATACAAGGGCAATATAGACAATTGATAGTATATTTAATATTTTACAATCATTTCCTTAATACTTGTGCACAACTCTAAAACGACCTATATTAAGGAGTGGAGAGAGTATATAATATGAATTTTATTGATAAACCCTAAGAATGGTTATTAAGTTTTAATTAATAGATAAGTTTGACATATTGGAATTGGAAAAAGCAATCTTAAAAATCTCATCCCTTCTATTTTAATTGAAGTTTTAGAACAAAGCATATAAATTTAAAAAATATAATTAATATTTTGTTTAAAAAAAAAATTCTCAATATTACTCTTCTAAAATTTATTAAAAAGACGAAAAATATATAATTTAATCAAGATAATATGGGAAACTAAATTATTTTTTAAAGTTTATAAACTACAAATAAACAAAAAAAAAATTTCTCTGAAAGAAATGGAGGGAGTATTCTTTCATCCCTTGGCTATAAAGAATAATCTGGTCTTCCAATATCTGAAATTGGTTAATTGTTTCAGTTATTTTAAATAGAAGGGCAGAATAAAGGTTATAACCTAGTGGTAAAGATATTTTCTTTTATTTTGTAAGGTCGTACTTTCGAGTTTAAATTTTATTTATTTAGACTTCTTAAGAAAATTCAAGGTCACGGTAGAGAAAAAGCATATTGCAATATAAGAGTATGCAAAATTTTATTTGATTTGAGGTTATGGAAATTATTATTTTAATCATGTAAATATTTTTTTTGACATTTTAAATTTATTTATTTTACATTATTATGAAATCCACATATTAAAAAATATTTTGAAAATTAAAATATTACTATATTTTTGCACCTTTTTTATATCCATCAATTTAAAATTTTATTAAATCCTATACATAGGCTTACTAACCAACCTATAGGATATTATTTGATTTTTATTTATCTAGAAGTATATTAAAAAGATATTGATCCATAATTGATTTTGGCTATATCAAAAAAATTTAGAACAATGATTGATTGGCAAAATATGGACTATATCCCACATATAAAAAATAAGTTCAAAGAAATCTTAGTTGCATTAAAAGAAAAAATAAGTTTAAATGGGGATATCTCATTTGTGACTTGTGAGGGACTAATTTTGTAACACCTCCTTTCCGAATAGAAAAGAGAGAGAGGTTAAACACAAAAATACAACATAATTCATGAATTTATAATAAAATTCTAAGTCACAAAAAGTAATCTCATAACCATTAAATGTTACAAAGCTAACTATAATAAATGTCAAACTGGCTCAAACCATATTCTAAAATATTTATTGTAACTCCAAATAAATTGATGTATCATAGCCTAAACAGAATATTTAAACTATTGAAAAGAAGGGAGCTCTCATTTCACTTGTCCTTGATTCCCTTGATTATTTATCGGAAGAAAAACATAACATGAGTCAAATGTTCAGTACATATATAGAGTACAAGAGTAATGAAACGAAATAACTAACTCAATTAAATGAACTATCTAAAATGAACAAAAGTAACACAACAAAATAATAGACTGAATCAAATGGATGTGTATTATTTCATATCAAACTCAAAATAAAATAGAAATATACTTTGGCACACAGGAAAGTCAAATAATGTCACACAAGTAAGTCAAAATAATGTCACATAGGCATAACATACATTGGACCGGTGTTGGGTGATAATCAATGAATACACGAAAGTATACGTGTTTAACAAGTAATATAATGATAAGAAAAGTATCGTTCCTATGAGAAAAATATGCTAATATTTATCAATTACCAATTTCAATTCATTTAATTTTATTTTAAACTACAAAATATTGGTTGTGATTTGAAAATTAAAATTAACAAAACTAATTACTAAGATCAAAATATCGCAAGATTAAGTGCAGATTTAACATGCTAAGATTACAACTTCCTTGGTATTTCATTTAAATCAATTTACTTCACATTCAATTCAGTTAATTAATACAAATCATTATCCAAGAATGATTTATAGAACTCACACACTTCTTCCGAAGACACGTGAACAAATCCTCCTAAATTTGATCTTTAAGATACAGAATTACAAAGAACACCTTAATCAAAAACTCATTATATTCCTATTTGAATCAAGTTAATTAGAGCTTTAAACACAAATTCTTTTAATGGATACAAAAGACACATGTATATTCTTATCGTACATGCTAATCATGTTAACCCTATTCAGATTATATGAACAGATGTTATTATATCAAGATCTAAATTTATACTCTATCTTTCAATTTTATATAAATTATCACAATAATTGTTGGTCAAATAATTAATCAATAAATGTAAAATATAATAAACGATTCAATAAAAATCAATTTTCATTTAATGGGAAGGATCAAATTAAACTACATACCAAGTTCCGCTGCAATCTTAATTAAAATTTACTTGTTTATAATGATAAAGGAAAACATAATCCAAATTAATAATCCAAACATCCCAGATAATTACAAAGATTAAAAATTAGAGAAAAGATTAGAAAAACTTGTCAGATTGCTCCTGATTCTTCACTTGATCTTTAGCCTCTGCAATATCCTTCGTGTTTCCCTTGTTGTTCTATCTGTAATTCTCTTGATAAAATCCTTGATACGTCTTTTGTGAAATCTTCTCCTATTTGTATGGGTCCAAACTCTCATCAAAATTCCTATTTCGCTTCAAAATCCAAGTTTAGCAGCAAAATACTAACAAAAGTTGTGTACTAGCGCACTAGGCACTAGGTTTAGTGCATTCCAAGCGCACTAAGCGCTAGACAAAGACCAAATTTTTACAAAAATACCACCCAACTTTAATTTTAATAATTTTTAATTATTTTCTTCTCCCAAATAATTAATTTATCCCTCCAGCTCCATCCTATAAAAAATAAACACAAAAACCAATAAAAGATATTAAAAATACTTAAAAATAACAATAATTAAGCTTAACAATACCATATTTATATGTATAAAACTCACTCATCAACCGGCCGGATCCAGATGTATGCAAATTAAAATACGTGTTCGGCACGAACATCACCAATTCGCATAATAGAACAAAACAAAAAACTAAGGTCGACCTATACACATCCCATTACAAAATTACCAAATTGCCAACTCTTATCGGAGCACAAAACGGAGATACCGTAGACTGATCACACCATCACGAATGTGTCATGCTTCGGTGCCAAGAGGACATGTCTGTGATGCCCCCATAGATTATTATAGCTCAGTTATACCCTACAATATATTCTAACAAATATATCATGTCACAACACATGCGATATAATATCAACACAAAAGGATTCTAATACGTACATGTGAAAGTCCAATAATAATCTAGAAGTGAGGTTGAATAGATTATCGCTGTTTAAAAAATTATATTAGGCCTTTTTAAATTTTTAATAAATTATTTTGTAGTGTTAGAAATTAATAATCAAGATAGTAAAAATTCAATCACACAATGCACAAACATTTATCTGATTCACAACATACAATTCGTGTATGTTGCTACGTCCAGTCTCAAGTTCCTCTTCAACACTTGAGATCCTATTATTCCCAATAATAAATACTCAACTAACTTTGTTGGAACTTGTGACTCATAACATAGAAGTTACTGAAAAAGGTTAGTGCGGAGCATAGCGGAGCGGACACACACACACACACACACACATATAATTATATGTATATAATTAATTTATTAATTAATGAATGTAAGTTATTAATATATATACATATATAGATATATTATTAATAACTTATATATATATATATATATATATATATATTAACTTATAAAGGTATAGCTATTAGTTTGTTCCAATATTTTTACTTTTAAAACTTACTTGCGATGTCGTGAGGTGGGAGCAATGGAAAATATAATTTTGAAAAAAATTAAATTAAATATTCATTGTAAACTTTTGAATCTAATTATAGATTATAAATATTATACATACTACAGTATTACTCCACACACATAAAATGGACATCTATTTATTAATGAATATCTAAACATTAATAAGTAGAACATTCATTTTGTTATAATACTCTTTTATTCTTGTATTAATTAAGAATTTATGTTTAGGATATTTAATTAATATGTCTGGATCAAACTTTAAATTGTGATTGGTGATGATTAATTACTAATTTTTTTAATTTTTTTTTTTGTAAATAGTTTGAATGAATTTTATATTAGGTGACTGATAAACGAATTCGGATAGCGGATATTCGAATAATCTATTTATTCGAATAAAATAAACAGAAACGGATATTATCCGTATTTGAATATTACTCCGAATACCGGATACAAATAATATTTTTAAAATTTACCGGATATCGAATACAAAGACAGATAGAAAATTAATTTTTCGAATACGGATAACACTGCATTCGGAATCGTATATAACCGTTTACACCCTTACTCTTCGATTCTTAGCCGCCACAACTCCTCCACCTCTTTTATTCTTTTACATATCAAAACTAATACCCAATAAAATTAAGTTTTAGTTATTTATTAAAATATCTTATAAATTTTCTTAATTATAATAAGATTTAATATTACCCAAATACAAATTAAACCCAATTAATTTGAAAACCCAATTTTAAAAATTTAATTTATTCATCATTTATTAATACTTATTAATCTAAATAAATTATATAATTAATTTGACCCAAATGAAAGACAAAATTCAAATCATATATTTTAAATATATATAATTTTATTTATTTAATTATTTTTAATTTTACTAGGTATTACAAATTTACTATTAGTAGTTACTTGGTACTATTACTGGAACTTTACTTTTATAAAGGATTTCACATTGACTATCGCCATTGTCAAAAAAATTATTACGAAATATAATTAATTGATAATATTCTAAATTATATAATTAATTATAATCACACGCATCATTCAATTTTTGTACTCCCATTTTGGTTTTATGTCAGATAAAAAATGTCGATCTAACAAGTAAAAATTAAATAGAGCCCAACATTATTTTATTATTATTATTATTTTTTATAATAATAATAATAATACGTTACGCCCACCCAAAAAAATAAAAAAAAAATTCAATAACAGTGAGAAATGTGAGAGTCAGTATTTACTCATCTTCCTAGAAGAAGAAAAAAATATGCCGTCGAATTTACATGATATATAATTTTATTGCTCCACATAAATGACATGTTGAAATGGGGCAAACGGGTCCTACAATTAATTTTACCAGCACTGATCCGTTTCCCATCTTCGGGACTTATAATACCCGGTTCGGTATCCAGTCGCCGTCGAGTACCGGGAAGGCCGCCGTTCACCTCCGGACGCCACCACAGCCGCGCAAAGCGACAGATCGTAAAGCGCCCTCGCCGCCGGATCAGACAGCGTGGCATACGCCTTCTGAATCTCAATGAAATCCCGTCCGTCGGCGGATTCGGAAGAATCCGGATGGTACATCTTCGCTAGGCTCCGGTACGCCGTCTTGATCTCCACCGGCGACGCGTTTCTAGTCACTCTAAGCACGTCGTAGAGGCTCGTCGGCCGCCACATCTCCGCCACTGAAGGCGCCTTGTTGGCGAAAGCGTGAAGCGCAGCCTTACAGTGACTTTTACTGGGTACTGACATTTGCCGGTCAGATCCGGCCGTTCCGGGAAAGGAAAACCGTTTCTCCGGCGATAATCTTAGAGGCGTAGATAGAAGAGGAGCTAGTGTTCCCACCATTGAAAAGGGGAAATAGAATTAGAAATGGAAGCTTAGGGTTTAGAATTAGTAGTCTAAAAGAGTAGTGGTGTTTTGATTTTTGTGGCCTTGGGAGGAGAGAGAGAGGTTTTTATAATAAAGTGGTCAGGGAATGTTTAGAGAGAGAGAGAGAGGAGAGAGAAAGTGGGGCCACATAACTGGGTGACTGTTGGCGCCCGACCTTTTTCGCGTTTGGTTTTTTGGGAGGGAGTTTGATGGTATTTACTACCCATTCTGTTTACAAATATATTTTTACGTATTTAAGAAAAATAAAAATATAGGAAAAAAAGTAAATAAAATTCTATTTTATTTATAATAAATTTTAAGCAAGTACATTAAAGATAATTTTTTTTCTATACAGAGCCTGTTCGAGAATGACTTATAATACAAGTCATTTGTTATTATTTTCTTATTTGAGAAGGACTTAATTTTTTTACTTATAAGTTGAGTTTTAAGTCAAAAAAAAGAAGTAACTATTTGTAACTTATTTAAAATGACTTATAAGTCATTTTAAAATAAATTAGTTTGATCAAATATAATGTCTATTTTGCTCCTATTCAATTTTATCTTTTTTTTATTAATGTTCTTTTTAGTAATTTTCCATTTGATTTTAACTTATAAGTCATTATGAACTGAATACCTTCATGACTTATTTTAACTTAATATCTGACTTATAAGTCAAATTGATGCCGAACGTAACTTAAATCAACTTATAAATCATTTTAAAATAAGTCATTTCCGAACATGCAATAAATTCTCTGCTTAAATTTATTCAATTACTAGCGTAAATGAATTAACTATAGACGGATTTTTTTCCATAATTTTTTTTTTCATATCCTGGATAATAAATAAATAAAGTAGCACGAGAAGAATTATATATGTCCAATGCTTATTTTATGTTTATGTGTTTCTTATGCTTCATTGTTTATCGACCTCATACAGGTAGTCAAATGGAAGGAAGATTGTATTATGTGCATATTTGAAGTTTCTCCTTTGACTATTAGGAATTGGAGTTGGACTTTTATCTCCATGTCTAGAATAAAACTTCTAGAGACTTTCTTCCTAATTAGAAAAAAATATGGAAAGAAAATTAACAAGCTTATAATATCCGATTCTCAAATTTTATTTATTTAGACATTTTAAGAAAATTCAAGCTTAGAGATTGGAAAAGGCATACAAAAATACAAGAGAATGCAAAATTTCATTTGATTCGAGTTATGAAACATTATTATTATAAGGAAAATGATATGCATCGACAAATATTTGACGTAATTGGATTTCAACTAAGGTGAAAGTGTATACTATAGCATAAAATAAATTAAAATGAGACCCTTCTTAATTCATACTCACTTCATGTATGCACATATGTCTAAAGGTGTAAACGAGTCGAACCGAAACGAATAAAGAGCTACTCGAATTCGACTCGAAACAGATTGAATTATATTCAAACTACTAGCGAGCTTCAAATTCAAGTTTAAATTCGAGTTTTCACATAATAACTAGTTTTATAATAAATATAATTATAAATTGAATTTGTTATTTTACTTAGAAATAAACAAAATATATTTACTATTACACTTTACAAATAAAAATCACAATTAAAATTTTAAAAAAAATAAAATAATAATATTTAATTATCCTAATTTGATTTAAATTTGTATGTATTATAAGAAAATATATCCAGCATCTAATTGTGACGCCCCCCAAAAATAGGTATACATCACTCATCTTGGGTCGTCAGATACATAGTACAAAATACAAATACAACTTACTAATACAACTGTCGTGTACAATACGACAAAACATAAACTGTGAGTTTGAATACAAATATTATCTTCTAGAGAGTATTCATACTCAAAAGGAGTCCTCGTTACATTTATTAACACACCATTACATAGAATAGTGAGGACTACTAACTAATACTATCATTCGGACCATCACTCCGTTCCCCGACTTGCCCCAGCTACGTTCTCATTTCCTGAAGAGAACAGTGAAAGAAAGGGTGAGCTCAACTAGCCCAGTAAGAAATATTATGACTAAGATAACGCAGAATAAATTATCATTAGCCTTCAACAATGTTAAACTGATAAAATATAATAGACATCAAGTTTAACTGTAGCGGAATAAGCAATCCATTAAAAGAGTCAAGTAGAAAATAAACTCTACTATCTTTTATGATTTAAAAGATTTTCCAACACTGTGATCGCTGAGACTCAGCTTAATAAAATAATCCACATCATCGAATCACCACTGCACTACGACCAAGGATATTCGTATATTCATTAATGGTCATGATCATGCCAACAACTGTCCATCAATGCACTACGGGCCAATGAGGACTTTTACCACATCATTTGTAATATTACGGTCATGATTATACCGAATAATCCCTGGTCATAATCATACCAAGTTCATCTATGCACTACAGGCCACAGATGACTTTCAACAGAATATAAACATGAGGATGATGACAATGATATAAGAATTCAATAAAACAAGTTCAAGAATTAATTTATCAAAGAATTAACAACGTCCAAATTATCAACATGATACTGCTTTGTGGAGTAAAATTCAAGAATGATCAGGAGAATATTTTCATGAATAGATACTAGATGAAACACAAATGTCAAGGATATTCCACAAATTTCATGGAGTATAGAAGTCAAAACTTAACCAACTGAGTATAATAAAGAATGGAATAACAAAAGAAATCACCATGCATGCGATAGACCGCACAGACAGGTTATTCCAACAGAATAATAAATAATAGAACCAGGTCCGGCGTAAACGCACAGACAGGATATTCCGACAAAATAATAAATAATAGAACCAGGTCCGGTGTAAAACACACAAACAGGATGTTCCAACAGAATAATAACAAGACGGAACCAGGTCCGGTGTAAAACACACAGACAGGATGTTCCAATAGAATAATAATAAAAACGGAACCAGGTCCGGTGCAAAACACACAAACAGGATGTTCCAACAGAATAATAACAAGACGGAACCAGGTCCGGTGTAAAACACACAGACAGGATGTTCCAATAGAATAATAATAAAAACGGAACCAGGTCCGGTGCAAAACACACAGACAGGATGTTCCAACAGAACAATAACAAGACGGAACCAGGTCCGGTGTAAAACACACAGACAGGATGTTCCAACAGAATAATAGAAGAATGTCACCAAGTATAGGGTAGACCGCATATACTGGTTATTCAAACAGAATAATAAAGAATGGAATAACAGAAGTTCTCTTCATGAATAAGAAAGAATAACACCCCTTACCGTTTTAAAGAAGAGTTGAAGTAAGGAAGTAGTTAAGTAGCAGAATACTCTTCTTCTCTCTCTCTATAGTTTCTCTCTCTAGAGTTCAGTGAATTCGTAAGAAATAATGAAGGAATGAGCTGCTATTTATAGAAAAATAGAATGCATAGTAACTAATCCATGAACGGTCCAGATTGATTACTTTAATCTGACGGTCCATATTTAAAGAAAAATCTTTTAAATAAAATATAATATATTCTATTTATAGAATAACTTTAATAAAGTATTTTATTTTATATAAAAAGATGTTTCTGTTTTATTACGTTAATAATACGAATAAAACAAAACGTCATTATCGCTAAATAATTCATATTATTAACTGACAATAATGGAATCAAACTGAGTGTCTTCTCACATAAGCATTAATAATCAATACCGTGTGCTACTATGCAACCACACGTATTACTGTACTTTTACTACCGAGTAGTTCAACAGTAACAATGGTAAAACTTCTGCCGTTATTTTTAATAAAAATATTTTTATCGTTTTCTCAATCCGACAATAATTCCGTTGTGGGGTCCACCAATGATTGTGTCGTTGTACGAATATTCCCTGTTAAAACGAATATTCCCCGACCAATCGAATATTATATAACAACTTGCGTATTTTGCAAAATTTATAAATATTACCCACAACTATAACATTATATCAAATTAACTCCATAATATTCAAAAATGATATTTATAGAAAATTCATCTTTATTTATAAAAATTGGGGTCTTACAACCTCCCATTCTTATGAAATTTCGCCCTCGAAATTAGGGTACGTACCTGGTATGTCGAAGAGATAAGGATACCTTGATTTCATTTCAGATTCTAACTCCCAAGTCATTTCCTCAACATCGTGGTTTCTCCACAAAACTTTGACTTGAGGTATAACCTTGGAGCGTAGAATATGTTCCTTCTTATCCAAAATTTGAACAGGAACTTCTTCATACGTCAAATCCTCCGCTATTTCGTCCGGTTCTAACTCAATAATGTGGTTCGGGTCTTTCACATATTTGCGTAACATGTATATGTGAAAAACGTTATGAACACGAGACATACTTGGCGGTAAAGCGAGTCTATAAGCCACAGTTCCTACTCGATCGAGGATTAAAAATGGACCGATGAATCGAGGATTGAGCTTTCCTCTCTTTCCAAATCTCGTAACTCCTTTCCATGGAGCAACACGTAAGAACACATGATCTCCTATATCAAATTCCACGTCCTTTCGATGAAGATCAGCATAACTCTTTTGTCGATCTTGTGAGGTTTTTATACGTTGTCGGATCGTTTGAATCTTTTCTGTAGTCATACGTACCAACTCCGGTCCCAACAACGTTGCTTCACCCACCTCATCCCAGCATACTGGAGAACGACATTTTCTTCCATACATTGCTTCGAATGGAGCCATGCCAATACTTGCTTGATAACTGTTGTTGTAGGAAAACTCCACCAATGGTAAGAACTTGTCCCAACTTCCCTTGAAGTCAAAGACACAGAGTCTTAATAAATCTTCTAGAGTTTGAATAGTCCTCTCTGATTGTCCGTCCGTCTGAGGATGATATGCCGAACTAAATCGTAAATCTGTGCCCATAGCTTTTTGTAAACTAACCCAAAATCGTGAAGTGAATCTTGGGTCTCGATCAGAAACTATGGATACTGGCATACCATGCAGTCTTACAATCTCGTTTATGTACATACGAGCAAGACGTTCAAGTGTATAAGTTTCTCGTATCGGTAAGAAATGAGCAGACTTGGTCAATCTATCAACAATGACCCAAATCGCATCAATACCTTGAGAAACCCTAGGAAGACCGGTAACGAAATCCATGGTAATGTGCTCCCACTTCCATTCTGGAATTTCAAGTGGTTGCAATGGACCTTTTGGTACTTGATGCTCCGCTTTGACTCGTTGACAAGTTAGACACCTTGAGATAAACAACGCTATCTCTCTCTTCATATTGCTCCACCAAAATGTATGACGAAGATCATGATACATTTTGGTACTTCCAGGATGGATTGCAAACGGTGTGTTGTGCGCCTCCATCATGATTTCATACTTTAAATCAGGGTTGTTAGGAACACAAAGTCTGGAGTTGACTCGAAGTATTCCTTCTTCATCGATTCTTGCTTCCGGCATAGTACCTTCTTGCACTTTCTTCCTTATACGCATCAGCTCCAGGTCTGTAGCTTGAGCAGCTTTAACTTTATCGATTAAAGTCGGTTCTACTCGTATATTCGCCATCATCACATGGGTCCCTGGAGTCTTTAACTCTATCTCCATCCTTTGCAAATCACACAAAATGGGCCTTTGTATTGACAATATCGCACTTGTACCCGCATATGATCTTCTACTCAATGCGTCAGCTACCACGTTCACTTTTCCAGGATGGTATTGAATGGTATGATCATAATCTTTCAACAGTTCAAGCCAACGTCGTTGTCGCATGTTGAGTTCCTTTTGAGTGAAGAAATATTTGAGGCTTTTATGATCCGTAAAGATCTCCACCTTCTCCCCATACAAGTAATGCCTCCAAATTTTAAGTGCAAAGACAACAGCTGCCAACTCTAGATCATGAGTAGGATAATTCCTCTCATATTCCTTGAGTTGTCTTGATGCATAGGCTATGACTTTTCCATGTTGCATGAGAACGCATCCCAACCCTTTGCTCGAAGCATCACTGTAGATGACAAATCCCTCCGAGCCAGATGGTATTGTTAGAACAGGTGCTGAAATGAGTCTCCTCTTGAGTTCTTGAAAACTCTTCTCACATTCTTCGCTCCAACCGAACTTTGTATCTTTCCGAGTCAGCTGAGTTAATGGAGTAGCGATTCGAGAAAATCCCTCCACGAATCTCCGATAATAACCAGCTAGACCGAGAAAGCTACGTACTTCGGTTACTGATTTAGGTTGCTCCCAGCTTTGAATTGCTTCAATCTTTGCCGGGTCAACAGATATTCCACGACTTGATACTACGTGCCCAAGGAATGCTACCTCTTCCAGCCAGAACTCGCATTTCTTCAACTTGGCATAAAGTTTGTATTCACGAAGCTTTTGGAGTACCATCCTCAAGTGTTGCTCATGATCTTCACGGCTTTTGGAATAAACAAGGATGTCATCGATAAAGACGACCACAAAGTGATCCAAATATTCCTTGAATACCCTGTTCATCATATCCATGAAGGCAGCCGGAGCAATAGTCAATCCAAAAGACATAACTAAGAATTCATAATGCCCATACCGAGTTCTGAAGGCAGTCTTTGGAATATCCTCAGTTCTAACCTTCAGCTGATGATATCCAGAACGAAGATCGATCTTTGAAAAGAATTGTGCTCCTTGCAACTGGTCAAACAGGTCATCAATACGTGGCAATGGGTACTTATTTTTGATGGTGACATGATTAAACTCCCGATAATCAATACAAAGTCGCATACTCCCATCTTTCTTCTTCACGAACAGAACAGGAGCACCCCAAGGAGAAGTACTAGGACGAATAAAATCAATGTTTAACAATTCCTGCAGTTGAGTCTTTAACTCCTGAAGTTTAATAGGAGCCATTCGATATAGGGCTTTGGAAATGGGTTTTGTACCGGGTTCAAGGTCGATACAAAATTCAATTTCACGCTCTGGGGGTAGGCCAGGAAGTTCTTCGGGAAATACGTCAGGAAATTTATTAACAACAGAAATATCATTCAAAGCTGACGTATTTTTGTTTAGATCTGTGACATAAGCTAAGAAAGCTTGACATCCGTTTTTCAATAAACGAATAGTTTTATGGCTTGAGATGACAGCGATTGATTTTAATGGTTTGGTTGCTTGAATTCGCATAATAGGTCGATTAGGAATATGAAAGCTAACAACCTTACGAAAACAATCAATTTTTGCATGATGAGTAGTTAACCAATCAATCCCTAGAATCACGTCAAATGCAAGTATTTTTAATGAAATAAGATCGACAGGTAATGTGTGGGTACCAACTTGAACCAAACAAGACTTATAAACCATGGATGTAATGAAGGTTTCTCCCAATGGAGTTTCAACTGCTAAGTCAAAGTCTAATTTCTCCGGAATCAAATTTAATCGATGAGCGCAAGTAGGAGAAATAAAAGAATGGGTAGAACCGGTATCAAATAAAGTATAGACTTCGTTAGAGTTTATGATAAGCTTACCCGTGATGACCTCATTCGGGTTCCTTGCGTTCTGGGAGGTCACAACAAACGCCTTCCTTGCACAACCGGTTTTGACTTTTCTGGGACGGCCTTTGGTGCCTCCATCCTAGCTGAATTTGTCTTCGGTAAACGACAAAATTGAGCTAAATGACCTTCTCTTTCACAATTATAACATGCTTTGGACGGCATCGCGCAGTTTGGACTGATGTGCCCCTCCCCTCCGCATTTGAAACATATGATAGGTGGTCGTTCTCCTTCCTTAACGACAGGTGCTGGTGCTGACGTCTTTCCATCATTGTTGAATCTCCTCTTCTTGAAATGCCCATTCTTATTGTTTTGGCCCTGATTACCACCGAAGTGGTTACCATTTCTGGCCTGTTGATTCCCTCCACGCTTGTTGTCACCGCTTCGATGACTGCTCTCACTGGTATTATCATTTTGCCTGCTACTCTCTTTTGGTTGCGTTGTCTCGTTATCGCGCTCCACCAACTGAGCCCTATTTACAACATCTGAATACAAACACAGTTTATGAGAAACAAGATGTTGACGTATCTCCGGCTTCAAACCTCTTAAAAATATCCGCGTCATTCTTTCTTCATTATCCACCAGGTGGGACGCAAACCGGGATAACTCCGCAAATTTTGCCTCGTACTGCGACACGGTCATATTATTCTGCTCTAATTTGATGAACTCCACCTCCTTCATGTGACGAATACTCTCGGGAAAGTATTTGTCGTTAAACAGCTCTTGGAACTTCTCCCAAGACATCTTCAGTGCGGCAGGTTGAGTACGCTTTATCGATTCCCACCAGTAATCTGCCTCTCCTCGCAACATAAAGGCGGCAAAGGGAACCTTTTGCTCCTCGGAGCAACCCAAGACATCAAATATCTTGGTGATCTGCTTTATCCATGTTTCAGCTACAAGTGGTTTGGGTTCTCCCTTAAACTCCGGTGGTCCCAGCTCCTTAAACTGTTTAGCGGTGACCGCCTGAGAGTTTCCAGTATTTCCACCTACGTTGTGGACAGGAGCCGCTTTCACATGTTGTTGCATGAATTGCATAAAACCTCTGAATATTTCATCATTCATCATCTGGTCAGTGTTGTTGTTTGCATGAGGATTGTCACCTTCCTGATGAACATTATCCTGATTATTGATATGTGGTGAATCAATAATCGCCTGTGCTCCATTGCTATTCTCAACATTCTCAGATGCCATTTTCAGATACTGCCACAAAATAAAAGTTAATTGATATGTCATATATTATCCTTATATTATGACCGACCAATTAAATACCATGCAAATAAACTTAGGTAGGTCATACTAGCGAAGGAATTCCCCGTCTCTCCTCTCCTAGTTCTATTCTCACATCTTAGCCAGGGATCATATCCCTAAGCTCTGATACCAACTGTGACACCCCCAAAAATAGGTATATATCACCCATCTTGGGTCGTCAGATACATAGTACAAAATACAAATACAACTTACTAATACAACTGTCGTGTACAATACGACAAAACATAAACTGTGAGTTTGAATACAAATATTATCTTCTAGAGAGTATTCATACTCAAAAGGAGTCTTCATTACATTTATTAACACACCATTACATAGAATAGTGAGGACTACTAACTAATACTATCATTCGGACCATCACTCCGTTCCCCGACTTGCCCCAGCTACGTTCTCATTTCCTGAAGAGAACAGTGAAAGAAAGGGTGAGCTCAACTAGCCCAGTAAGAAATATTATGACTAAGATAATGCAGAATAAATTATCATTAGCCTTCAACAATGTTAAACTGATAAAATATAATAGACATCAAGTTTAACTGTAGCGGAACAAGCAATCCATTAAAAGAGTCAAGTAGAAAATAAACTCTACTATCTTTTATGATTTAAAAGATTTTCCAACACTGTGATCGCTGAGACTCAGCTTAATAAAATAATCCACATCATCGAATCACCCCTGCACTACGGCCAAGGATATTCGTATATTCATTAATGGTCATGATCATGCCAACAACTGTCCATCAATGCACTACGGGCCAATGAGGACTTTTACCATATCATTTGTAACATTACGGTCATGATTATACCGAATAATCCCTAGTCATAATCATACCAAGTCCATCTATGCACTACAGGCCACAGATGACTTTCAACAGAATATAAACATGAGGATGATAACAATGATATAAGAATTCAATAAAACAAGTTCAAGAATTAATTTATCAAAGAATTAACAACGTCCAAATTGTCAACATGATACTGCTTTGTGGAGTAAAATTCAAGAATGATCAGGAGAATATTTTCATGAATAGATACTAGATGAAACACAAATGTCAAGGATATTTCACAAATTTCATGGAGTATAGAAGTCAAAACTTAACCAACTGAGTATAATAAAGAATGGAATAACAAAAGAAATCACCATGCATGCGATAGACCTCACAGACAGGTTATTCCAACAGAATAATAAATAATGGAACCAGGTCCGGCGTAAACGCACAGACAGGATATTCCGACAGAATAATAAATAATGGAACCAGGTCCGGTGTAAAACACACAAACAGGATGTTCCAACAGAATAATAACAAGACGGAACCAGGTCCGGTGTAAAACAGACAGACAGGATGTTCTAATAGAATAATAATAAAAACGGAACCAGGTCCGGTGCAAATCACACAGACAGGATGTTCCAACAGAATAATAACAAGACGGAACCAGGTCCGGTGTAAAACACACAGACAGGATGTTCCAATAGAATAATAATAAAAACGGAACCAGGTCCGGTGCAAAACACACAGACAGGATGTTCCAACAGAATAATAACAAGACGGAACCAGGTCCGGTGTAAAACACACAGACAGGATGTTCCAACAGAATAATAGAAGAATGTCACCAAGTATAGGGTAGACCGCATATACTGGTTATTCCAACAGAATAATAAAGAATGGAATAACAGAAGTTCTCTTCATGAATAAGAAAGAATAACACCCCTTACCGTTTTAAAGAAGAGCTGAAGTAAGGAAGTAGTTAAGTAGCAGAATACTCTTCTTCTCTCTCTCTATAGTTTCTCTCTCTAGAGTTCAGTGAATTCGTAAGAAATAATGAAGGAATGAGCTGCTATTTATAGAAAAATAGAATGCATAGTAACTAATCCATGAACGGTCCAGATTGATTACTTTAATCTGACGGTCCATATTTAAAGAAAAATCTTTTAAATAAAATATAATATATTCTATTTATAGAATAACTTTAATAAAGTATTTTATTTTATATAAAAAGATATTTCTGTTTTATTACGTTAATAATACGAATAAAACAAAACGTCATTATCGCTAAATAATTCATATTATTAACTGACAATAATGGAATCAAACTGAGTGTCTTCTCACATAAGCATTAATAATCAATACCGTGTGCTACTATGCAACCACACGTATTACTGTACTTTTACTACCGAGTAGTTCAACAGTAACAATGGTAAAACTTCCGCCGTTATTTTTAATAAAATATTTTTGTCGTTTTCTCAATCCGACAATAATTCCGTTGTGGGGTCCACCAATGATTGTGTCGTTGTACGAATATTCCCTGTTAAAACGAATATTCCCCGACCAATCGAATATTATATAACAACTTGCGTACTTTGCAAAATTTATAAATATTACCCACAACTATAACATTATATCAAATTAACTCCATAATATTCAAAAATGATATTTATAGAAAATTCATCTTTATTTATAAAAATTGGGGTCTTACACTAATCGAATATTTATCAATCGAGTATGTATCGAATCACAATTAAGAATTCGAATAGTTTGAATCTTAAACGAGTCGAGTATAATATTGCTCAAATTCTACTCATATTTGTATTCGAACTATTTTTAATGCTCAGATTTTGATCATATTATTAACGAATCCGAGTCTCGTTCGTATTATTTCGAGTCGAGCCCGAACGGTTTGACTCGTTTATAGCCTTACATATGTCGCAATCATAATTCGGCCGAAGACTCTTGAACTCCCTCCGTCCCATGATAAAAGTCCTTATTACTATTTTAGGTAGTCCCATGTTAAATGTCCATTTTTCTTTAATAACCAAATTTTTAAACATATTTTCCTATTATACTCGTAGCATTAAATATCTCATACTTTTCTTATTCTAATTTTCTCTACATATTTAATGACATTATTATGGATAATTTTATTATTTTATTCATCTTCTTAATATGCGTGAAAAGTCTACCAAAACTTTTATCCTGAGACGAAGGAAGTAATATATAGGAGGACTCTTTTTATAATAACTATGTAAATATTTTTTTTGATACTTTAAAGTTATTTATTTTCCATTACTACAATTTTACATCGATATACTTATTAACCCCATATGTTATTATTTGGTTTTTATTTATTTAGAAGTATATTAAAAAGAGATTGATCCATAATTAATTTTGACTATAACAAACAGGGTAATGTTGGTCATAAGAGACTTAGGTTGTGTTTGATAAATTTGGGAATTAAGATCTGAATGATTATGATGTCTTAATAAATTAGATCATCTGAATGGTTATGAGGTCTGAATCTAAAAAATTGTTTGATAACAAAAAAGTAAGTTGTCTCTTAATGACACTATTTTACCATTTTAAAGGGTAAAATTTTATTTAATAATTTTAAATATTCAATTTAATAAAAATGAGTGCATAATATTGCTGAATATATTTATATAAAAAAAAATTATCAAAAAAATTTCATTAAGAGGTACCTCTTAATTATTAAGATTTTATTTTCTGTCTTACCGATTAAGAGACATTCAGAGGTAACAAAAAACAAAACAAACAGCATCACGCCTCTTAGCGAATAAGAGGCAATCCATTAAGAGACAATCAGATGTAAACAAACAGCACCAGATGTAATAACCTCTCCTCTCTTGTTTAGAATTTAGAGGTTCTAACCTAATAATTGGGCTCCCTCATTTAAGTCTGTCTTAAATGATGGGTCATTATTACATTAGTAGGCTATGTCATAAAATAATACTCCTTCCGTCCCTATTTAAATAACGTTTTAGAGATGGGCATAATAATTAAGATAATGATTGAAAAGCATTAAATATAATACTCAATTGTCTATAATACTCTTAAATCATTAATTTATCATAGCACAATAGTTTAAAGTACCAAAGAAATAAGTAGAATAATGAGGGGTAATTTTGAAAAAATTATCATTAATACTCCTAGATTTGAACAAACGTCAATTAATTAGGGACAAATAAAAAATTCTAAAACGTTATTTAAATAGGGACGGAGGGAGTACTACACTACCTCCATTCCTAAATAAGTGTCATTTTAAGGTTTTTGTACATGGATTTAGGAAGTAATTAATGAGTAAAAAATTATTATACTAGACTAAATACCCTTAATTAATATGCATTGGGAAGGAAAGAAATATGAAAGGCAGGTAGCCTACACCTAATTTAATGCGGTGAAAAGTTAAAAACTAACTAACTATTGTGTGCATTAATTGAACACTTACAGGAAAACAAGGATAAGAGTAAATTTGGAAGAAAAAAATATTAATTATGCTTTGATTTCATTAAACGTCAAATATTTTGGAACAAATCAAATTGTGTAAAAGATAATGGAATGGAGGGAGTATTAAAATATTAAATGTCATGTCATTTAAGATTTATTTGAAATCTCTAGCATTACTTAAACAAAAATTTTATAACATAGATGTATTTGCCAAAAATAGGACCAAAACATATTAAATTTGTATAGAAGATGAAAAATTATAATAAGAAAAATTAAAATGATAGCCTTTTTCATACAAAATAACATAAACTAAGAAGAGGGTTAATTGTTACAACAACTAGTGAATACCATATATATTTTAAAAAAAGAGTAATTCTTCAACACGAGCAACGTAAGAACAAAAGCCTTCATTATAACTGAAACCAAAATATGAATAATCTATTCATCAATTCATGCAGCAAAAAAAATTTCACAAAGAAGAAACATAATTTCCTCCTAAATGGTAAAAACAAATAATGAAATTCTCTCACAAAATAAAAAGAGGGCAATCATGAAAAACAAATTTCAAAAAAAAATAAAAAAACCAAAAAAGAAAGCTAAACTCTACAAAAAAGAGAATAAATTATTATAAATGAAAGGTAAAAGAAAAAGAGATCTAGTAGTAGTATATATTTGTTACATCAAAAGAAAAAAATAAATTTAAATAGGAATATCTCATTTGTGAGTTGTGAGGGAGAAATTTAATAATAATTTTTTTTATCAAACAGTCAAATCGACTGAAATATATAGAAAATATAAATTCTTAGAATGATGGAAAGATTACGATACGAATAATTGAAATGATAATATTTTCAAACAAAAGAATAGATAATCAAAAAAAAAAATCAATTGTAGCAGTAACTATTAGAAACCAGATAAATTGCTAAAAAGCATTCACATTCTAAAAGATATTTGCAATTCTTTCATGCGAGCAAAAGCATTAATCTGTCTTCAACGATTCACGAACTAAAAAATATCTCATTGAAGAAAAAAAATCTCCCAACTGAAGAAAGCAAAATCTCCTGAGAGATGATAATGAAGAAAAAGAAAGTAGTCATATTATAGATAAAACAAGTACCACAAAAGAAGAAAACGAACTTCAAAACAAGCACCACAAAAGAAGAAAACAAACCCCACAAGACGGTAAAAATTATTAGAGTGCAAGAAGAGTGATTTAGGAGAATCTCTCCAAAAATAGGGGAGTTCTAACATCTCAATCCTACATCGAAAGATATGAAAAAAATTTATTTGTGTATAAGAAATTAAATTACTAACAATAGTACCTTTAATCATGACCTTTTTGGGTGAGTCAAGAAGATACTATTTGTTTGGATGAATTTGATTCGATCCGGACTTGAGATTTGACCTGAGATTTATTCTAGACTCGAAATTTGACCCGTGTTCTTTCATATAATATCAAAGTCGACTCTCGAAAACTCGGGTCGGGTCAAGATAAAATGATAATGAAGAGAAAAAAATTAGTCATATCATGAACAAAACAAAATACGATAAAAGAAGAAAACAAATTCTACAAAAAAGTAAACAAATTCCACAAGAAAGTAAAAATTATGAGTAAAATACACTTACACTTCTTTAGATAATCATAATAACACTCATCACCCCTCTAGTTTTTCAAGTAACAGTTAGTACTCTTCTAGTCTATAATATGTAACATTCACTACCCCTAGTGTGGTTGACTAATTAATATCCAAAAATATTTTTAATATAATATTTAATACACTCTTCAAGTTATAATGTTTAATATATCCACTAAATATAAATTTGTATATTATAATTTTTACTTAACTTGATTTAATTAATTAAATTATGAACTTGTGCAATAAATAACATAAATGTTAAAAAATATAAATATTTATTTATCAGGAAAATAAAGTCATACACTTTTTGCTAATTAAATTTTTCAAAGATTAAAATTTACGAAATATACATTCAAATATATTTTTTTCAATTAAAAAGTAAAATTTTAATAGCCATAATAGTACAAATTAACGTAAAAAAAATTATAAATATTTTTCCCAAATATTAAAATTTATGTAAAACAAACTTATTATTACGGAACGAATCTTATTATTCATATAAAAAGTATTAAAAATTATATTAATTATTTTTCTCAAATATTAAACTAAACATAAGTCACACTTGGGCATAATTATTTACAGTAAAAATGACAAATGTTGTTACTCAAAAAAAGAAAAAATATATTAAGAGATAAATCTTTTTACAAGATAGAGGTAGTAATAAATATTATTATATTTTTTATTCACCATTGCACAAAAATAACATCAACTATATACTAAAAAATGTAATCAAAATCATAAACATCCTAAATTTTGACATATACTCAAGAAAATTTCACGTATAAAAATCATAATATGAAACTAAGAATTTAAATAATAATTTTTGTTGTTAAACACCAAAAACTAAAATATCAACCTACTCAATCGCTCCAACTCCATTAATAATTTAATTTAAAATTCTTAATATTTGTATCACTTATCCAAAAATATGTGTTAATTAAACTAAATTATTTTAATGAAATAGTCTTAATTACAAGTAAAACTATAATTAAAACATAATAATTATATATATATATACATATTATTCAAAAATTAAAATTTGATAATATACAAATATAAATATGTAATTTTATCTATTTATAAAAATCAACATTATGTAGAGGAGTGTCACTGTAATTTACTCAAAAATAAATAGAGCACAAGAAAGATTTAAGAGAATCTCTTCTTCATAATTTTTGATATTTCCTCATAACTTTCTCTCCGTGGGTCTTATTTAATGTGGGAAAGAATCCGTGAAAATATTAAAAAATCGGCTTCTAATAGTAGTTACTAAAAGCAATATTACTCAGAAAAGAAACACTTTCGAAATTTTTTGTGACAATATAATTATCTTAATTAGTGCATAATAATCTAAAAATTATAATAACACATCCTATTTATATTAGTATATGTTTTTTAGGTGGTGTTTGTTTGGGTCTTAATAACTCTTAATAAGTGTGCCTCTGATTCGGTCAGAGACACAACTTGTTTGATAAAAAATTTTAAGCCTCTTAATCGATAAGATTCAAAAATAATGATATACCATTAAGAGAAGCATCTGAGCGAGTTTTGTTTTTTTTTTTTTGGGACAAAAATAACCTCAACAATATTACAAAATTCTTCCCTTATCCCCATACAATTCTAACCTACTGATTTCTCTCCCTTCACTCTGCCGCTACCTTTCAAATCTTCACTCTTCATTCGCTAGTAAATCTTCTCTCACTTCTTCATCTATTGTTGTTGATTTGTTCTCATTAATCTTCTTCATCTATTGATTATTGTTCTATTGGTGATTACTGTAAATTTTTTGTGATTTCAAACCTTTTTTTCAAATCTCCTTCAGTGCTATGGGTATTTTTGGTTGGCATCAAATACATTTATGTGTGTGCAAAAAATAATTGATTGTCGAATCTTAGAAGAACTACCGTGGTTACTGCCGTCGAGATTTCTTAATTAATTTCATCAATTTCGATTTGCAAGCATTATCAGGTATATCTATTTGATTTGTGTGAATTGTTTTAGTCTATGAGATCTGTCTCCATAATTTTTTCATGCCGACATGTATCTTATTATACATGATTAGATAATCGTTTTCTAGGTATAAATTCATAATTTTCAATCCCTAATTTTACCCTTCTGTAAAATTACTCTTTTCCTTGCATGATTACTGTTATATGAATTCTTATTTTGTTAAATCATGATTGTGTTTATGTTATTCCATTAACATGTTTAAACTAATAGCATGTATACCAATTTCTATTTTTTACATATCTTTTCAGTTATAGTTACTCTTAACCAAGTGATTACTTTCCTTATTAAATTTGCATAATTAATGCTTCATTTTTGTATAACTGGCTATTAAAGAAGTCAAGATGCTTGTGCTTCTGTCCCTAAAGGCCCCTATGACGCCCCCAAAATAAGGTATACATCACCCATCTTGAGTCGCCAGATACATGGTACAGAATTCAAATACAACTTACTAATACAACTGTCGTGTACAATACGACAAAACATAAACTGTGAGTTTGAATACAAATATTGTCTACTAGAGAGTATACAAACTCAAAAGGAGTCCTCATTACAATTATTATCACACTATTTCATAGAATAGTGAGGACTACTAATGCTATCCTCTGGACCATCACTCCGTTCCCCGACTCGTCCCAGCTATATTCTCATTTCCTGAAGAGAACAGTAAAAGAAAGGGTGAGCTCAACTAGCCTAGTAAAAAATATTATGACTAAGATAATACAAAATAAATTATCATTAGTCTTCAACAATGTTAAACTGATAAAATACAATAGACATCAAGTTTAACTGCAGCGGATCAAGCAATCTATTAAAAGAGTCAAGTAGAGAATAAAATCTACTATCTTTTATGATTTAAAAGGTTTTCATGACTTTTATCGCTGAGACTCAGCTTAATAAATAATCCACATCATCCCTGCACTACGGCCAAGGATATTCTTAGTATCACAACCACAAATTATCTATGCATCACAACCAAGGATATTCGTGTATTCATCAATGGTCATGATCATGCCAATAACTGTCCATCAATGCACTACGGGCTAATGAGGACTTTTATCACATCATTTTTAACATTACGGTCATGATTATACCGAATAATCCCTGGTCATAATCATACCAAGTCCATCTATGCACTACAGGCTACAGATGACTTTAAAAAATATAAACATGAGGATGATGACAATGATATAAGAATTCAATAAAATAAGTTTAAAAATTAATTTATTCAGGAACTAATAACGTCCAAGTTGTCAACATGATACTGCTTTGTGCAGTAAAATTCAAGAATGCTCAGAAGAATATTTCCATGAAAAAATACTGGATGAAGCGCAAATATCAAAGATATTCTACTAATTTCATGGAGTATAGAAGTCAAAACTTTAACCAACTGAGTATAATAAAGAAGGGAATAACAAAAGAAATCACCATGCACGCGGTACTTTGCATAGACAATTTATTCCAACAGAATAATAATAACGGAACCAGGTCGGGCAAAATTTACACCGACAGGATGTTCCAACAGAATACTCAAGACGGAACCAGGTCCGGTGTAAAACACACAAACAAGATGTTCCAACAGAATAATAATAAAGACGGAACCAGGTCCGGTGTAAAACACACAGACAGGATGTTCCAACAGAATAATAATAAAGATGGAACCAGGTCCGGTGTAAAACACACAGACAGGATGTTCCAACAGAATAATAGAAAAATGTCACCAAGTATAGGGTAGACCGCGTATACAGGTTATTCCAACAGAATAATAAGCAATGGAATAACAATAGTTCTCTTTATGAATAAGAAAGAATAACACCCCTTACCGTAAAATAAACTGAATATAAGAGTAGGAAAGTAGCAGAATACTTTTCTATAGTTTCTCTATAATTTTTCTCTCTGGAGTTTCAGTGAATTCGTAAGAAATAATGAAGGAATGAGCTTCTATTTATAAGAGAATGGAAGGGCACTGTTCATGGATGAAATAATTCTGTAGATATACGTATCAATGTTTTGATATCACACTAATGCAAAAATTCAATCCACCAACCAATAGGATGCAAACAAAATTAAAATATAAGACGTATATATAAACGTATATATATATATATATATATATATATATATATATATATATATATATATATATATATATATACCACTTAATTTTTCTCCACCATACCCGACATCAATCCCCCACCCACCCAAAAATCAATTTTACTACACTCTTACAAATCTGTTGGGTTTCGGCACAGAAACGCATAGCGGAAATTAAAATTTTAAAGCAATTTCCGAAACCCTAAAACAGGATCCATGCGAAAAATCAATTAATTAAGAGGTTTAGAGATTATACCGAATATGAAAACGAGAATCTGAAATCGACTGCGCCTCGAATCTCCAACGCAATACAAACCGACTGCGTCTCTACGGTATCCACACGAACGCTCCGCGAATCGTCCTACGATCTGCAGAAGAAGGAATCGCAGTACTAGCCACCAAGGATGAGGATTTTCGAAACTGTTTTCTCTAGTCTCTCTCTAAGAGCGGCTAGGGTTTTGTGTTTTAACGTAAAACCTAAAGTAACTGATATATATCATATATATAGCAGTTAGGAGGAATTAATCAAAACCTAATATTATTAAAATCCGAATTTATATATATCTTAATTAAGTCTTACTTAATTAATATACCTATATATAAATTATCCTATTAATTTAAATTCGTAATTTAAAATTCTATCAATCATATTGATATCTTTAAATATTTACAATTTAAATTAATTTCCTTTTAATTACGTTCTTTGTGTGTGACCCTATAGGTTATTATTACGTTGGCAATAATTTTAAAATCATATTATAAAATTATAAACAGTGAGCGGCATCTAGTAATGCATCACTGCTACCCAAGTAATAATAAGATCGATGATTCGATGCAACCTTTTCGTGATCAATGTTTCAATGTAATTTAATCCTTTTAACCTTAATATCCTAGATTAAACTCGAGTCATGGAATGTGTCATACTCTTCATAATTTAATCTGAGTTTTTTTGATCAATGAGTAGACTATATGAAACAAATCACTATTTGAGCATGGCCATGCATTTCATAGTCCTACTCAATCAAGAGGCCTGTGGATATCACCTATAAAATATAGGATGGTTAAATTCCATCTAGATCACTCATATTACTCACACGATTCATAATGAACCCAATAATCACTTTTATAGTCCACCCTATTAAAGGTGACATTTGATGATATCAAAGTACATTAATTATCATGTAGTAAAATAGTGGTTTCAGGTCGGAGGACCATTACATCATTGTCACTATGAGAATTGCTAATGACACTTCGCATAATGCTCCATATAGAATTCTCATGGTGGGTCTGTCCAGTACATCGTTCTCTAACATGTACCTATGCATTGACTTAATATCTCATATATTTATTGTGACGCCCCCAAAATAGGTATACAACACCCATTCTGAGTCGCCAAATACATGGTACAGAAAGCAAACTACAACTTCAATAATACAATTGTCGTACAAAATACGACAACACATACTGTGAGTTTAAATACAAATATTGTCTTCTGGACAATATCCACACTCAAATAAATCCTCATTACAATTATTCAAACACTATTTTACAGAAATAGTGAGGACTGCTAAAACATCTTTCTAGAACCATCACTCCATACCCCGACTAGATCCTGCTATGTTCTCACCTCCTGAGAAGAAAAATGGAACAAAAAGGAAAAGAGTGAGCTCAACTAGCCCAGTAAAGAATATTATGACTAAGATAATATACAACAAATTATCGTTAGTCTTCAACAGGGAAAAATCTGATAAAATATAATCGACAACAAGTTTTAGATCAACAACTGCAGCGGAAACAGCAAACCATTAGAAGAGTCAAGTAGAGAAAGAATTCTACTATCTTTTAAGATTTAAAAGTCCATCATCAATATTTTATCCCTGTAACATCAATTAATAATCATCTTTAACCAAATATTCATCTTTGCACTACAGGCCAAATATTCATTTGTATCATCAGTCGGTCATGTTCATCTCAACACCTGTTCATCTTTGCACTAGAGGCCAAAGATATTCATCAAGTAATTATACATCTTTGCACTACAGGCCAAAGATATTCAGTAATATCATCATTTAGGACTGAGGATGATGAAAAATATCTTAAAGAGAACGAATCCAATGAGACAGAAGGACAAATAGTAGGGATTCGTATAACAGTTTATCCAAGATCAATAATACTTCATAATAATCAATTGTGAAGCAGAATTCAAAAATAAAGATCAAAACATGGATACAATCAAAGATAGTAACCATAATAGACATCTTGGACAAAAGGAAAAATTTTATTTTTCGGTGAATAGTGCCGTATTCGTGAATAGTGCCGTATACGTGAATAGTACCGTATATATGAATAGTAACCCCGACACAAAAAGTTCCAAATTTGATAAAAACTCATATCAATATTTCAGCATAATGATATTGAAGAAAATAATATCATTTAAGAAGAAAATAATATCTCTTACCTCAAAATATCAGTACTTCTGGTCGGAATACCGGTATAAGGCTGAAAGAAACTTGCTCTGATGAATAGAAACTCTCAAAGTATCTAAATATTCACAAAACACACTCAATAATCTAGAGAGAGAAAGAGAGAAAACTTGTTTCTGGTGTGATTTTCAATTCTAACTTAGCCCTCTATTTATAGGAAAATTTTAGTAGGCTTGACCTGCAACCTGATGGCTTTACCTGCTACTATTCCCACCCACCACATTTGAAATATAATTCAGCACATTTCTTCACCAACCACAAGTGGGGCCCACCAATTCTAGAATTTTCCATCAAAATGATAAACTCCGAAAATTCAACAATTTCTGAACCAGTCATCTTATAAAATTCGTAATAAATCATACGTTCATTTTTAACGGTTCAAAATTTGTGGACATATACTCAACTTATATATGTATAACATATCCAAAAATTACCACGATCCAACGGTCAGATTAAAAATTATAACCCCCGCAAACTATCTCAAAAATCCTGATTTTTAATACCTCCATTCCGACAAAAATACTGACAAAAACCTCAACATTAACTCCTTCATTTTTAACCACAAAAATATATCCCTCATTTATATCCACATAAAATAAATATTTCCTTATCATATGAATCAATAATTAATTATTCACAAATAATATTACAGAATCACATTTATGACAACCAGGCCGTTCCCAGGAAAGAGGGGGCTTTCCAATAAGGATTTCTCCTTACTGGCGCGCAATTAGATGACCAAACCTCTTCTTAGACAGAACTTTCTAGACATTGCCAATAATGTTATCTAATAATATTATTCAAATAATATGAATTATTGATCTGATAAATGAAAATACTGTGCTGCAACAATTATTGAAACAACAATAATATAAAATATCAACGCAGCAATTATTGAATCAATAAAATAAAATATTGAACAATAACTACTGTAACAATTATTGAGTAGTGCCTTCTTACGTAAGAATCAATAATTGGTGCAGTACCGTGTGCAGTATTTTAACCACCGGATATTCCAACAGTATTAACGGTAACAACTACGCCGTTATTTATAAACAACTTATACTTGTCGTTTTCTTCATCCAATCGCTTTCCGTTATGGGGCCCACACAAGGCTGCGTCGTCGTACGAATATTCCCCGACAGCAAGAATATTCCACGACCAACCGAATATTCACCTACCAAAAATAAATATTTTATAACCACTTGCTTATTTTGCAAAATTAACACATTTCACCCATAACCAAAGTATTATATCAAATTAACCCCTTATTATTCATAATAATATTTAGAGAAAATTTGATTTTATTCATTAATAAGTTGGGGTCTTACAACCTCCCCTCCTTATGAAATTTCGTCCTCGAAATTGACGTACGTACCTGATGTTTCAAAAAGGTGAGGATACCTCGCTTTCATTTCTGATTCTAACTCCCAGGTCATTTCTTCAATAGCATGGTTTCTCCACAAAACCTTAACTTGTGGTATAACCTTCGTGCGTAGGACATGCTCTTTCCTATCTAAGATCTTAACAGGTACCTCCTCGTACGTTAAATCTTCAGCTATCTCGTCTGGTTCTAACTCAATAATGTGGTTCGGGTCTTTAACATATTTACGAAGCATAGATATGTGAAAAATATTATGAACACGAGACATGCTTGGAGGTAATGCGAGTCTATATGCCACATTTCCTATTCGCTCAAGAATCTCAAATGGACCAACAAATCTTGGATTGAGCTTTTCTCTCTTCCCAAATCTTGTAACTCCCTTCCATGGTGCAACACGTAATAATACATGATCCCCAATATTAAATTCCACGTCCTTCCGATGAAGATCCGCATAACTCTTTTGTCGATCCTGTGCCGTTTGTATACGTTGTCGAATCGTTTGGATCTTCTCTGTAGTAATGCGTACCAACTCTGGTCCCAACAATGTTGCTACACCCACCTCGTTCCAGCATACTGGAGAACGACATTTTCTTCCATACAACGCCTCAAATGGAGCCACACCTATGCTCGCCTGATAACTGTTGTTGTAGGAGAATTCCACCAATGGTAGGTACTTATCCCAACTCCCTTTGAGATCTAGGACACAAAGTCTTAATAGATCTTCAAGAGTTTGAATAGTCCTCTCTGATTGTCCGTCCGTTTGAGGATGGTATGCTGAACTGAATCGTAAATCCGTGCCCATAGCTTTCTGCAAGCTAACCCAAAATCGTGAAGTGAATCTTGGGTCACGATCCGAAACTATGGATACTGGCATGCCATGCAATCTCACAATCTCGTTCACGTACATACTAGCAAGACGTTCAAGGGAATAAGTCTCACGTATCGGCAAGAAATGAGCGGACTTGGTTAATCTATCAACAATAACCCAAATCGCATCTATGCCTTGAGAAACCTTGGGAAGACCTGTAACAAAATCCATAGTAATGTGTTCCCACTTCCATTTCGGAATCTCAAGTGGTTGCAATGGACCCTTTGGTACTTGATGCTCCGCTTTTACACGTTGACAAGTTAAACATCTCGAGATAAACTCCGCGATCTCTCTTTTCATATTGCTCCACCAAAATGTATGTCGAAGATCGTGATACATTTTGGTACTCCCAGGATGGATTGCAAACGGTGTGTTGTGTGCCTCCATCATTATTCTATGCTTCAAGTCAAAATCGTTAGGAACACAAAGTCTGGAGTTGACTCGAAGTATTCCTTCTTCATCGATTCTTGCTTCTGGAATAGCACCTTCTTGCACTTTCTTCTTCATACGCATCAGCTCCATGTCCGTAGCTTGAGCAGCTTTAACTTTATCGATTAAAGTCGGTTCTACTCGTATATTTGATATCATCATGTGGGTACTTGGAGCCTTCATCTCTATCTCCATCCTTTGTAAGTCATACAAAATGGGCCTTTGTGTTAAAAACATTGCACTCGTACCCGCATATGATCTTCTACTCAATGCGTCAGCTACTACGTTTATCAAATGTTAAGCAATTATATCAAATAATTGGCCTCTAGGGCATAAACTCTAACAGTCTCCCACTTGCACTAGAGCCAATCACTCATGTATCTAATACCCATGGAACTAATGTGACCGTCGTGCTTCTGCTGCGATAAAGCCTTGGTCAGTGGATCTACAACATTATCATCTGTTGGCACTCTTCCTATATGTACATCTCCTCTGTCAATGATTTCACGGATGAGATGGTACCGCCTAAGTATATGCTTGGATCGTTGGTGAGATCTGGGTTCCTTAGCCTGTGCAATGGCTCCATTATTATCACAGTATAGAGCAACCGGATCAACAATGGTTGGAACAACACCAAGTTCAGTGATGAACTTTTTAATCCATACAGCCTCCTTGGCTGCACTAGAAGCAGCAATATACTCAGCCTCTGTTGTAGAATCAGCGACTGTCTCTTGCTTCGAACTTTTCCAGCTAACAGCACCACCATTAAGGCAAAACACAAAACCTGACTGAGACTTATAGTCATCATTGTCAGTTTGGAAACTAGCATCTGTGTAACCCTTTACTGCCAGTTCGTCTTCACATCCATATACCAAGAATTAATCCTTAGTCCTTTTCAGGTACTCGAGGATATTCTTGACTGCTGTCCAGTGACCTTCACCTGGATTCGACTGGTATCTGCTCGTCATGCTCAAAGCATACGAGACATCCGGACGAGTACATATCATTGCATATATGATAGATCCAATTGCCGAAGCATAAGGGATCTTTCTCACACGCTCCTCATCATCTTGTGATTTAGGACATTGGGCCTTAGAGATCTTTATACCATGAGTCACGGGTAAATTTCCTCTTTTCGCCTCTTGCATGCTGAACCGTTTCAACACTTTATCAATGTATGTACTTTGACTTAGGCCGAGCATTTTTCTCGATCTATCTCTATAGATCTTGATACCTAAAATATAGGCAGCATCGCCCAAATCTTTCATGGAGAAACATTTTCCTAACCATATTTTTACAGCCTGTAAGGAAGGAATGTCATTCCCAATAATTAATATGTCATCAACATATAATACTAGGAATACAATGTGACTCCCACTAACCTTCTTATATACACAAGGTTCATCTTCATTTTTAATAAAGCCAAATTCTTTGACTGCTTCATCAAATCGAAGATTCCAACTCCGAGAGGCTTGCTTCAATCCATAAATGGATCGCTGCAGCTTACATACCTTTCCAGCATCCTTT
Organism: Panax notoginseng; assembly: GCA_016801055.1. NCBI lineage: Eukaryota > Viridiplantae > Streptophyta > Magnoliopsida > Apiales > Araliaceae > Panax > Panax notoginseng. Next base: position 23,203,271 of record CM029018.1, on the reverse strand, counting down.
GGAATGACAAAACCCTCAGGTTGTGTCATATACACATCCTCAAGTAGATTTCCGTTAAGGAAAGCAGTTTTGACATCCATCTGCCAGATTTCGTAATCATAAAAAGCTGCAATAGCAAGTAAGATCCTGATGGATTTAACCATTGCCACTGGAGAAAATGTTTCATCATAGTCAACACCTTGAATTTGTTTGAAACCTTTTGCTACCAGTCGGCCTTTATAGGTTTGTACATTACCATCCATGTCGGTTTTCTTCTTGAAAACCCACTTGCACCCGATTGGTTTTACCTCTTCGGGTGGATCAACCAAAGTCCATACTTGGTTAGTATACATGGAATCCATTTCAGATCTCATGGCTTCAAGCCATCTCTCAGAATCTGGTCCATTCATAGCTTCTTGGTAGGAAGTAGGCTCATCCTGATCTATGAGCATCACATCACCGTTTTGAGTAACAAGATATCCATAATATCTCTCGGGCTCTTGGCGTGTCCTACCAGATCTACGAATTCCTTGTGTAATTTGAGCAGGTTCACTTTCCACAATTTCTTGTGGTTCCTGCTCACGTTCCAACTCAGGTTCAATGATATTTTGTGGTTCTCGAATTTCTTCGAGTTCTACTTTCCTCCCACTGTTTCCTTTAGAGACAAATTCTCTTTCTAGAAAAATACCAGTTCGAGCAACAAACACTTTATTCTCAGAAGGTTTGTAGAAATAATACCCTTTTGTTTCTTTTGGGTATCCCACAAAATTACATTTGTCAGATTTGGGTCCGAGCTTATCAGAATCCAGACGTTTTACAAACGCCTCGCATCCCCAAATCTTCATGAACGACATACTAGGACGTTTCCCAGTCCACATCTCATATGGTGTCTTCTGAACCGTCTTTGTAGGAACACGGTTAAGTGTGAATGCAGCTGTCTCTAGGGCATGACCCCAGAAGCTTATTGGAAGATCTGCATGACTCATCATTGATCGTACCATGTCCAACAAGGTTTGATTCCTCCACTCAGACACACCATTCCATTGTGGTGTTCCAGGTGGAGTGAGCTGTGATATAATACCACACTCCTTTAGAAGGTCATCAAAGTCTTGGCTTAAGTATTCACCTCCTCGATCGGATCGAAGGGCTTTTATACTTTTGCCAAATTGGTTTTGAACTTCATTCTTGAATTCCTTAAACTTTTCAAAGGATTCGGATTTGTGTCTCATTAGATACACATATCCATATCTACTGAAGTCGTCAGTAAATGTAATGAAGTAATAAAATCTACCTCTTGATAACGAACTCATCGGTCCACATACATCACTATGTATAAGTCCCAATATATCGCTAGCCCGTTCACTGTGTCCAGTGAAAGGGGCTTTAGTCATCTTGCCTAATAAACAAGATTCGCATTTTTCATATGATTCAAAATCAAATGAATCCAAAAATCCATCTTTATGGAGTTTTGATATGCGTTTCTCATTTATATGGCCCAAACAACAGTGCCAGAGATATGTCGGATTTGAATCATTTGATTTAAATCGTTTTATGTTTATGTTATAGATAGGCATTTCTAAATCAAGAATATAAAGACCGTTAAACAATTGTGCAACACCATAGCAAATATCATTTAAGTAAAACGAACAACCATTGTTCTTAATTATAAATGAAAAACCTTTCTTGTCCAAACAAGAAACAGAAATAATATTTTTGTTTATAGCAGGCACAAAATAACAATCTTCTAATTCTAAAACTAGCCCAGTGGACACTTTCTTCCATACAACACCTCGAATGGAGCCATGCCAATGCTTGCTTGATAACTGTTGTTGTAGGAAAACTCCACTAATGGTAAGAAATTGTCCCAACTTCCCTTGAAGTCAAGGACACAGAGTCTTAATAAATCTTTCAGAGTTTGAATAGTCCTCTCTGATTGTCCGTCCGTCTGAGGATGATATGCTGAACTAAATCGTAAATCCGTGCCCATAGCTTTTTGCAAACTAACCCAAAATCGTGAAGTAAATCTTGGGTCTCGATCAGAAACTATGGATACTGGCATACCATGCAGGCTTACAATCTCGTTTATATACATACAAACAAGACGTTCAAGTGTATAAGTTTCTCGTATCGGTAAGAAATGAGCAGACTTGGTCAATCTATCAATAATGACCCAAATCACATCTATACCTTGAGAAACGAAATCCATGGTAATGTGCTCCACTTCCATTCTGGGATTTTAAGTGGTTGCAATAGACCTTTTGATACTTGATGCTCCGCCTTAACTCGTTGACAAGTTAGACACCTTGAGATAAACAACACTATCTCTCTCTTCATATTGCTCCACCAAAATGTATGTCGAAGATCATGATACATTTTGGTACTCCCAAGATGGATTGCAAACGGTGTATTGTGCGCCTCCATCATGATTTTATACTTTAAATCAGAGTCGTTAGGAACACAAAGTCTGGAGTTGACTCGAAGTATTCCTTCTTCATCGATTCTTGCTTCCGGCATAGCACCTTCTTGCACTTTCTTCCTCATACGTATCAGCTCCAGGTCTGTAGCTTGAGCAGTTTTAACTTTTTTAATTAAACTCGGTTCTACTCGTATATTCGCCATCATCACATGGGTCCCTGGAGTCTTTAACTCTATCTCCATCCTTTGCAAGTCACACAAAATGGGCCTTTGCGTTGACAATATCGCATTCGCACTTTTATATGATCTTCTACTCAATGCATCAGCTACCACGTTCGCTTTTTCAGGATGGTATTGGATGGTATGATCATAATCTTTCAACAATTCAAGCCAACGTCGTTGTCGTATGTTGAGTTCCTTTTGAGTGAAGAAATATTTGAGGCTTTTATAATCCGTAAAGATCTCCACTTTCTCCCCATACAAGTAATGCCTCCAAATCTTTAGTGCGAAAACGATAGTTACCAACTCTAGATCATGAGTAGGATAATTCCTCTCATATTCTTTGAGTTGTCGTGAGGCATGGGCTATGACTTTCCGATGTTGCATTAGAACACATCCTAACCTTTTTTTCGAAGCATCACTGTAGATGACAAATCCCTCCGAGCCAGATGGTATTGTCAGAACATGTGCTGAAATGAGTCTCCTCTTGAGTTCTTGAAAACTCTTTTCACATTTCTCGCTCCAACCGAACTTTGTATCTTTCCGAGTCAGCTGAGTTAATGGAGTAACGATTCGAGAAAATCCTTCCACGAATCTCCGATAATAACCAGCTAAACCGAGAAAACTACGTACTTCGATCACTGATTTAGGTTGCTCCCAGCTTTGAATAGCTTCAATCTTTGCTGGGTCAACAGATATTTTATGACTTGATACCACGTGCCCAAGGAATGCTACTTCCTCAAGCCAGAACTCGAATTTCTTCAACTTGGCATAAAGCTTGTATTCACGAAGCTTTTAGAGTATCAGCTTCAAGTGTTGCTCATGATCTTCACGGCTATTTGGAATAAATAAGGACTCATCAATAAAGACGACCACAAAGTGATCCAAATATTCCTTGAATACTCGGTTCATCATATCCATGAAGACAGCAGGAGCATTAGTCAATCCAAAGGACATGACTAGGAATTCATAATGCTCGTACCGAGTTCTGAAAGCCGTCTTTGGAATGTCATCGGTTCTAATCTTCAATTGGTGATATCCGGAATGAAGATCAATCTTTGAAAAGAATTTGGCTCCTTGTAACTGGTCAAACAAGTCATCAATACGTGGCAATGGGTACCTATTTTTGATGGTGACATGATTCAACTCCCGATAATCAATACAAAGTCGCATACTCTCATCTTTCTTCTTCACGAATAGAACAGGAGCACCCCAAGGAGAAGTACTAGGACGAATAAAGCCAATATCTAACAATTCCTGCAGTTGGGTCTTTAACTCCTAAAGTTCAATAGGAGCCATTCGATAAGGGACTTTGAAAATGGGTTTTGTACCGGGTTCAAGGTCGATACAAAATTCAATTTCACGCTCTGGGGGTAGGCCATGAAGTTCTTCAGGGAATACGTCAGGAAATTTATTAACAACAGAAATATCATTCAAAACTGACGTATTTTTGTTTAGATCTGTGACATGAGCTAAGAAAGTTTGACATCCGTTTTTCAATAAACGAATAGCTTTATGGCTTGAAATGACATTGATTGATTTTAATAGTTTAGTTGCTTGAATTCGCATAATAGGTTGGTTAGGAATATGAAAACTAACTGTAAGACCCCGAATTTTATGAAATAAAAGTATTCAGTTTTTCTTATAATTACAATTCAGTAAATGGTTAAATTGATAAAAAGTTAAAGTTATGGGTGAAATGTAAAAATTTTTCAAAATATGCAAGTGGTTATAAAATATTCATTGTTGTCGGGGAATATTCGTTTGGTCGTGAAATATTCTTTCTGTCGGGAAATATTCGTACGACGGCACAGACATTTGTGGGCCCCATAACAGAATAACTGTCAGATGAAGATAACGACAAATATTGAGTTTTTATAATTAACAGCGTAGTTGTTACCGTTAACACTGTTGGAATACCCGGTGGTTAAAATACAGTAGTACGCGTTATTGCACAGTAGCACGTGGTATTGCATAGTATTTTTGAAATTATTGATTCTTACGTAAGAAGACACTACTCAATAATTGTTACAGTAATTACTGTTCAATATTTTATTTTATTGATTCAATAATTGCTACGTTGAAATTTTATATTATTGTTGTTCAATAATTGTCACTGCACAGTATTTCCCATTATCAGATCAATAATTTATATTATTTGAATAATATTATTAGATAACATTATTGGCAATGTCTATAAAGTTCTGTCTAAGGAGAGGTTTGGTCACCTAATTGCGCGCCAGTAAGGAAAAATTCTTATTGGAAAGCCCCCTCTTTCCTGGGAACGGCCTGGTTGTCATAAATGTGATTCTGTAATATTATTTGTGAATAATTAATTATTGATTCATATGATAAGGAAATATTTATTTTATGTGGATATAAATGAGAGATATATTTTTGTGGTTAAAATGAAGGAGTTAATGTTGAGATTTTTATCAGTATTTTTGTCGGAATGGAGGTATTAAAAATCAGGGTTTTTGAGATATTTTACGGGGGTTATAATTTTTAATCCGACCGTTAGATCGTGGTAATTTTTGGATATGTTATACATATATAAGTTGAGTATATGTCCATAAATTTTAAACCGTTAAAAATGAACATATGATTTATTATGAATTTTACGAGATGACTGGTTCAGAAATTGTTGAATTTTCGGAGTTTATCATTTTGATGGAAAATTCTAGAATTGGTGGGCCCTACTTGTGGTTAGTGAAGAAATGTGCTGAATTATATTTCAAATGTAGTGGGTGGAAATAGTAGCAGGTAAAGCCATCAGGTTGCAGGTCAAGCCTACTAAAATTTTCCTATAAATAGAGGGCTAAGTTAGAATTGAAAATCACACCAGAAACAAGTTTTCTCTCTCTCTATATATTGTGAAGCATATTTTGTGAGTATTTAAATACTTTGAGAGTTGCTATTCAGTGCAAATTTCCTTCGGCTTTGCATACCGATCAGAAGTACTGCTCTTTTGAGGTAAGTGATAGTAAGGGATAGTAAAGGATTTTAAGGGTTGTTATGTTTTTCAGTTTTGTAATTTTTCTGACCTTCAAAAATTCTGAAAAAATTTGAAATGATATTTTGATGAGTTTTCTTGATTGTGTCCAAAAATGGTGATTTTTGGATGTATAGATTAAGAGTTATGAATTTTATGAGAAAAGACTATTTTAAAAGTAACCGCTTATAACTCCTTGTGGTTAACTCTAAAATTGATAAAATTTTTATTGGGAGTACATGTATATGATAGGAGTATACTCTGTGAATTTCAGAATTTTTAGATAAAAGTATAATTTATGATAAATGTCTAAATATTCGGCGGTTTTGGCCATATGAAAAATAGTAAATGAGTTTTAAAAATTTTAAGAAAAATATATGTTCACTATCGGACTATATTATGCTAAATCCTAGAAAAGAAATATTTTTAGGACTGATTTGGTATTTTTCATGAAAATGGTCTAGTTATGAGTAAATGAATTAAATATGTTTTGTGAAGTAAGAAAATTAAAAAATAGGATTTTATGGCTTGAGAATCCTATATGAGGTATATGCAGATTTTTGATGAGGGTTTTGATTATTGGTGATAAAATCTTATGAGTTTGGTATTTTAGAATGATTAAATGCATTATTTAGTAAAGTGTAAACAATTTAAATAAATTGTTTATAAGCTTAAGAAATATTATTCTTTCAATATCATTATACCGAAATACTGGTATGGATTTTATTGTGGAATTTCTACCTTTTTGTGTCGGGTTTACTATTCACAAGTTACTATTCACAGGTTACTATTCATGGGTTACTATTCACGAGTTACTATTCATGACAAAATTGGTTTCTTTTTCTGACCAACAGTTGAGTTATGAATATTACTCTTGAGATTAAATCTATATGTTGATTATATTATTTTTATTATCATATATAACATTTTTATAACCCTGATGTTGAATTTCTCTTTCACTTGAGTGTAAAGATGGGTAAATTATTGGTATGATCATGACCATTGAATTTATAATTGAATATCTTTAGCTTAAGTGTAAAGATGAACTGATTAACATGGTTATAATTATTGTTTATATAAATTCTGAAATGATTATATATTTCTTTGAGATATGAATATATTTGGCCTGTAGTGCAACTATGAACTGTCGATGAATATCTTTGGCCTGTAGCGCAAAGATAAATTATTGATGAATATCTTTGGCCTGTAGTGCAAAGATGAATTATTGATGAATATCTTTGGCCTGTAGTACAAAGATGAATTGTTGATGAATATCTTTGGCCCGTAGTGCAAAGATGACATGTTGTTGAATATCTTTGGTCAGTAGTGCAAAGATGAACAGATGTTGAGATAAACATGACCAACTGGTGATACAAATGAATATCTTTGGCCGTAGTGCAAAGATGAAGTTATTAGTATGATTATGAACAGGAAATGTGATTTGGTGTAACCATGATCTTTGATGTTTCAGGTAAAGATAGGTGATAAAAATTATCTTTGTCCTGGATGAGAAGAGGAATTTAAAACTACAGTTATGATTATGAGTTATTCATATGATTGTGGACCAGAATTGTTGATTGATGTTACAGGGATAAAATATTGTTGATGGATTTTTAACATGGAGAAGATAATAGACTTTATAGTCTATTTGACTCTTCTAATGGATTGCTCGTTCAGCTGCAACTATGGTTGAAATTTTTATCATTTACCATATGTTCTAAATCTCTGATTTATTATTGATGAAGGCTATTGATAATTTAATTATTTTTAGTCATGATATTCTTTACTGAGCTAGTTGTGCTCACCCTTTTGCTTCACAATTCCTTTCAGGTAATAATAAGAGTGTAACTGGGTCGAGCGAGGGTAACGGGGAAATAGAACGGTGGTCTCTAGCTGTGGATGTTCTCCCGAAGCAGTATAGAAAAGTTCATTTAGTAGTTTTATTTGGTGAATCCTATAGGGTAAGGTGTACCCAATGTTGGAAGGGTGGTTTACCACTATCATACAAGATGTCTAACGACATACAACCTCATGTCATCATAAGACAGGGATGTGCTCATCCACTTGCTGAGTATATATACGAGCACTACCTATATAATCTTGGTGTTTATTTGAAGTATAATTCTCAATTAGAGACAGTAGAGATAATGATATGTCAAGAGAAGACTCACCATTGGGAAGAATATGATAGTAATCTTCTCGTTTTTCTTTGGTGTCTATTGGGTCAACCAAGAATAATTCTGTGGCCATATGATATCTATCATAACCTAGACGCATGGCCTCCCATGTACGAAGGTTTCCTTGAGCACTTCCCAAATATTCTAATTTCTAAAACAGTTTTTGACTATACCTTTATGTAAGGTGTCATTGTGAGGTGATGTCCACGGTTGGAACATAAGTCACATTTGGTATATATTTGTATCCAAACTCACAGCATATGTGTTGTTGTATTTTGCACGATAATTGTTGTAATAAAGTTACAGTTATTTTCTGTACCATGTATTTGGCGACTCAGAATAGGTTGGATGGAATGGACCTATTTTGGGGTTGTCACACTAACAACCTTACGAAACACAATCAATTTTTGCATGATGAGTAGTTAACCAATCAATCCCTAGAATCATGTCAAATGCAAGTATTTACAATGAAATAAGATCGACATGTAATGTAAGGGTACCAATTTGAACCAAACAAGACTTATAAATAGTGGATGTAATGAAGGTTTCTCCCAACGGAGTTTTCACAGATAAGTCAAAGTCTAATTTCTCCGAAGTCAAATTTAATCGTTGAGCGCAAGTAGGAGAAATAAAAGAATGGGTAGAACCGGTATCAAATAAGGTATAGACTTCGCTAGAGTTTATTATAAGCTTTCCCGTGACGACCTCGTTTGGGTTCTTTACTTTCTAGGAGGTCACAACAAACGCTCTCCCTTGCACTACCGGCTTTGACTTTTCTGGGACGGCCTTTGGTGCCTCTATCCTAACTGAACTTGTCTTCTGTAAACGACAAAATCGAGCTAAGTGACATTCTCTTCCATAATTAGAACATGCTTTGGACGGCATCGCGCAGTTTTGACTGATGTGTCCCTCCCTTCCGCATTTAAAGCATATGATAGGTGGTCGTTCTCCTTCCTTAACAACGGGTGCTGGTGCTAACGTCTTTCTATTATTGTTAAACTCCTCTTCTTGAAATATCCCTTCTTATTATTTTGGCTCTGATTACCACCGAAGTGGTTACCATTTTTGGCCCGTTGATTCCCTCCACGCTTATTTTCACCGCTTCGATGACTGCTCTCACTGGTATTATCATTTTTTCGGCTGCTCTCTTTTGGTTGCATTGACTCGTTATCACGCTCCACTAACTGAGCCCTATTCACAACATCTGAATACAAACACAGTTTATGAGAAATAAGATGTTGACGTATCTCCGGCTTCAAACGTCTTAAAAACATCCGCGTCATTCTCTCTTCATTATCCACTAAGTGGGACGCAAACCGAGATAACTCGGCAAACTTAGCTTCGTACTGCGACATGGTCATATTATTCTGCTCCAACTTGATGAACTCTACCTCCTTCATATGACGAATACTTTCGGGAAAGTACTTGTCATTGAACAGTTCTTGGAACTTCTCCCAAGACATCTTCAGTGCGTCAGGTTGAGTACGTTTTACCGATTCCCACCAGTAATCAGTCTCTCCTCGCAACATAAAGGTGACAAAAGGAACCTTTTACTCCTCAGAGCATCCCAAGATATCAAATATCTTGGTGATCTGCTTTATCCACGTTTCCGCTTTAAGTGGTTTTGACTCTCCAATAAACTCCGGTGGTCCCAGCTCCTTGAACTGTTTAGCGGTGACCGACTGAGAGTTGCCAGTGTTTTCATCTACATTTTGGACAGGAGCCGCTCTCGCCTGATGTTGCATGAATTGCATAAAGCCTCTGAACAATCCATCATTCATCTTTGGTGTAAGACCCCAACTTATTAATGAATAAAATCAAATTTTCTCTAAATATTATTGTGAATAATAAGGGGCTAATTTGATATAATACTTTGGTTATGGGTGAAATGTGTAAATTTTGCAAATAAAGCAAGTGGTTATAAAATATTCATTTTGTCGGGGAATATTCGTTTGGTCGTGGAATATTCTTGCTGCCGGGGAATATTCGTACGACGGCGCAGCCTTGTGTGGGCCCCATAACGGAAAGCGATTGGATGAAGAAAACGACAAGTATAAATAACGGCGTAGTTGTTACCGTTAATACTGTTAGAATACCCGGTGGTTAAAATACAGTAGCACGCGGTATTGCACCAATTATTGATTCTTACGTAAGAAGACACTACTCAATAATTGTTATAGTAGTTATTGTTCAATATTTTATTTTATTGATTCAATAATTGTTGCATTGATATTTTATATTATTGTTGTTTCAATAATTGTTGCTGCACAGTATTTTCCATTATCAGATCAATAATTCATATTATTTGAATAATATTATTAGATAACATTATTGGCAATGTCTAGAAAGTTCTGTCTAAGGAGAGGTTTGGTCATCTAATTGCGCGCCAGTAAGGAGAAATTCTTATTGGAAAGCCCCCTCTTTCCTGGGAATGGCCTGGTTGTCATAAATGTGATTCTGTAATATTATTTGTGAATAATTAATTATTGATTCATATGATAAGGAAATATTTATTTTATGAGGATATAAATGAGGGATATATTTTTGTGGTTAAAAATGAAGGAGTTAATGTTGAGGTGTTTTATCAGTATTTTTATCGGAATGGAGATATTAAAAATCAAATCAGGGTTTTTGAGAAATATTGCGGGTGTTATAATTTTTAATCCGACCGTTGGATCGTGGTAATTTTTGGATATGTTATACATATATAAGTTGAGTATATGTCCACAAATTTTGAACCGTTAAAAATGAACGTATGATTTATTATGAATTTTACGAGATGACTGGTTCAGAAATTGTTGAATTTTCGGAGTTTATCATTTTGATAGAAAATTCTAGAATTGGTGGGCCCCACTTGTGGTTGGTGAAGAAATGTGCTGAATTATATTTCAAATGTGGTGGGTGGGAATAGTAGCAGGTAAAGCCATCAGGTTGCAGGTCAAGCCTACTAAAATTTTCCTATAAATAGAGGGCTAAGTTAGAATTGAAAATAACACCAGAAACAAGTTTTCTCTCTTTCTCTCTCTAGATTATTGAGTGTATTTTGTGAGTATTTAGATACTTTGAGAGTTTCTATTCATCAGAGCAAGTTTCTTTCAGCCTTATACCGGTATTTCGACCAGAAGTACTGATATCTTGAGGTAAGGGATATTATTTTCTTCTTAAATGATATTATTTTCTTCAATATCATTATGCTGAAATATTGATATGAGTTTTTATCAAATTTGGAACTTTTTGTGTCGGGATTACTATTCATGTATACGGCACTATTCACGTATACGGCACTATTCACCGAAAAATAAAATTTTTCCTTTTTGTCCAAGATGTCTATTATGGTTACTATCTTTGATTGTATCCATGTTTTGATCTTTATTTTTGAATTCTGCTTCACAATTGATTATTATGAAGTATTATTGATCTTGGATAAACTGTTATACGAGTCCCTACTATTTGTCCTTCTGTCTCATTGGATTCGTTTTCTTTAAGATATTTTTCATCATCCTCAGTCTTAAATGTAGATATTGCTGAATATCTTTGGCCTGTAGTGCAAAGATGCATGATTACTTGATGAATATCTTTGGCCTGTAGTGCAAAGATGAACAGGTGTTGAGATGAACATGACTGACAGGTGATACAAATGAATATCTTTGGCCTGTAGTGCAAAGATGAATATTTGGATAAAGATGATTATTAATTTATGTTACAGGGATAAAATATTGACGATGGACTTTTAAATCTTAGAAGATAGTAGAATTCTTTCTCTACTTGACTCTTCTAATGGTTTGCTGTTTCCGCTGCAGTTGTTGATCTAAAACTTGTTGTCGATTATATTCTATCAGATTTTTCCCTGTTGAAGACTAACGATAATTTGTTTGTATATTATCTTAGTCATAATATTCTTTACTGGGCTAGTTAAGCTCACCCTTTTCCTTTTTGTTCTATTTTTCTTCTCAGGAGGTGAGAACATAGCAGGATCTAGTCGGGGTATGGAGTGATGGTTCTAGAAAGATGTTTTAGCAGTCCTCACTATTTCTATAAAATAGTGTTTGAATAATTGTAATGAGAATTTATTTGAGTGTGGATATTGTCTAGAAGACAATATTGGTATTTAAACTCACAGTATGTGTTGTCGTATTTTGCACGACAATTGTATTATTGAAGTTGTAGTTTGTTTTCTGTACCATGTATTTGGCGACTCAGAATGGGTGTTGTATACCTATTTTGGGGGCGTCACAGTTTGTATCAGAGCTTAGGGATATGATCCCTGGCTGAGATGTGAGACAAGAACTAGGAGGGGAGAGACGGGGAATTCCTTCACTAGTATGACTTGACTAAGTTTATTTGGTGTTTATTTGGTCGGTCAGAGTATAGGGATAATATATGACATGACTATTAACCCTTGTTTTATGACAGTATTTAAGAATGGCAGCTGAGAACGTTAATAATGGAGTAAATCAGACCATGGAGACACCTTTGATCACCACCCAGGGGAACGTGCAATAGGAAGGCAATATTCCTCCTGTAAACAACGTTACCGAGTAAACGATGAATGATGGAATGTTTAGGAGCTTTTTGCAGTTCATGCAAAATCAGACGAGGGAGACTCGTGTGCAGAATACGGGTGGAAATGATAACGCGCAGTTTGTCACAGCTAAGCAATTCAAAGAATTGGGACCACCAGAATTTAAGGGAAAGCCGGATCCGATCATGGCGGAAACGTGGGTCAAGCAAATTACCAAGATATTCGATGTCTTGGGATGCACGGAGGAACAAAAGGTTCCATTCGCCACCTTTATGTTCTGCGGTGAGGCAGACTACTGGTGGGAGTCTGTGAAGCGTACCCAGCCTGACGCACTCAACATGTCCTGGGAAACATTTCAAAAACTGTTCAATGACAAGTACTTTCCTGAAAGTATTCGTCATATGAAGGAGGTAGAGTTTATCAGACTGGAACAAAACAACATGACGGTGTCCCAGTACGAGGCGAAGTTTGCAGAGTTATCCAGGTTTGCACCTCATTTGGTCGAAAATGAGGAACGAATGACAAGGATGTTTCTGAGAAGTCTAAAACCCGAGATTCGACAATATCTTATCTCTCATAAATTTTCTTTATATTCAGATGTTGTAAATAGGGCTCAATTATTAGAGCGAGATAATGAGTATGTGCAACCGAGGGACCACAACCAGGGTCATACCGGTGGCGGCAGTCATCGAAGCAATGAAAACCAGCAGGGAGGAAAGCATTCGGACAAAAGCGGTAACCACTCTGGTGGTAATCGTGGTCGTGATAATAGAAGGAGCGAGTCGGGAGGAGATTTCAAGAAGAGAAGGTACAACAATGATAATGTGAAGACGTCAGCACAAACATCAACTGTTTCTAGGGGAGGAGAACGACCACCGGTCGTATGTTACAAATGTGGGAAAGAGGGACATATCAGCCCAAACTGCCCACAACAATCCAAGGTATGTTATAACTGTGGAAAGGAGGGTCATATAGCTCGAGAGTGTTCTGTAGCAAAACCAAGTTCAGCGGGGATGGTGACTCCAAAAGCTGTCCCGGATAAGTCGAAATCAGCGGTTCCTGGAAGGGCGTTTGTCGTTACTGGCCAAAACGCGAGAAACCCGAACGAGGTGATCACGGGTAAGCTAATCTTGAATTCTTGCGAAGTTTATACTTTACTAGATACCGGTTCTACCCATTCTTTTATCTCTCCTGCTTGTGCTTGACTCCGGAGAAATTGGACTTTGACTTATCTGTTGAAACTCCGTTAGGTCCACTGTTTATAAATCTTGCATGATCCAAGTTGGCACTATCACATTACCTGTTGATCTTATCTCTTTAAAGATACTTGCTTTTGATGTGATTTTAGGAATTGATTGGTTAACTACTCATCATGCCAAAATTGATTGCTTTCGTAAGGTTGTTAGTTTTCATATTCCTAAGCAACCTGTTATTCAAATTCAAGCAACCAAACCATTGAAGTCAAACTCTTTCATATCAAGCCGTAAAGTCATCCGTTTATTGAAAAACGGATGTCAAGCTTACTTAGCTATGTCATGGACTTGAACAAAAATACGTCAGATTTGAGTGATATTTCTGTTGTTTGTTTTCTGACGTATTTCCTGAAGAATTTCTTGGCCTACGCGTGATATTGAAATTTGTATCATCTTTGAATCTGGTACAAAACTCACTTCTAAAATCTCATATCGAATGGCTCCTACTGAACTTCAGGAGTTAAAAACCCAACTATAGAAGTTGATAATCGAGCCTCTATCTGGTGATTTTCTTTGTGGAATGTACCAAAGCCAGACTCTCCGTAGGGGACGCCATATTCGTGCGGTAGTAAACTGATAGGTGTCATTGTGACGTGCTATCCAAGGTTGGATTATGAGTCACAGTTGAGAGCAACCTAAGTCAGTAATCGAAATACGTAGCTTTTTAGGCTTAGTTGGTTATTATCGGAGATTCGTTGAAGGATATTCTCGAATCGCTATTCCATTAACTCAGTTGACTCGGAAAGATACAAAATTTGTATGGAGTGAGGAATGCGAGAAGAGTTTCCAAGAACTCAAGAGGAGACTCATTTCGGCACCTGTTCTGACAATACCATCTGGTTCGGATGGATTTGTTATCTACAGCGATGCTTCAGGCAAAGGGTTAGGATGTGTTCTCATGCAACATGGGAAAGTCATAGCCTATGCCTCACGACAACTCAAAGAATATGAGAGGAATTATCCTACTCATGATTTGGAGTTGGCAGCAGTCGTTTTTGCGTTGAAGATCTGGAGACACTACCTGTATGGGGAGAAAGTGGAGATCTATACAGATCATAAAAGCCTCAAATATTTCTTCACCCAAAAGGAACTCAACATGCGGCAGCGACGTTGGCTCGAGCTGTTGAAAGATTACGATCATATCATCCAATATCATCCTGGAAAAGCAAACGTAGTAGCTGACGCATTGAGTAGAAGATCATATGCGGGTACGAGTGCAATATTATTAACACAAAGGCCCATTTTGTATGACTTACAAAGGATGGAGATAGAGATGAAGGCTCCAAGTACCCACATGATGATATCAAATATACGAGTAGAACCGACTTTAATCGATAAAGTTAAAGCTGCTCAAGCTACGGACATGGAGCTGATGCGTATGAAGAAGAAAGTGCAAGAAGGTGCTATTCCAGAAGCAAGAATCGATGAAGAAGGAATACTTCGAGTCAACTCCAGACTTTGTGTTCCTAACGATTTTGACTTGAAGCATAGAATAATGATGGAGGCACACAACACACCGTTTGCAATCCATCCTGGGAGTACCAAAATGTATCACGATCTTCGACATACATTTTGGTGGAGCAATATGAAAAGAGAGATCGCGGAGTTTATCTCGAGGTGTTTAACTTGTCAACGTGTAAAGGCGGAGCATCAAGTGTCAAAGGGTCCATTGCAACCACTTGAGATCCCGAAATGGAAGTGGGAACACATTACTATGGATTTTGTTACGGGTCTTCCCAAGGTTTCTCAAGGCATAGATGCGATTTGGGTTATTGTTGATAGATTAACCAAATCCGCTCATTTCTTGCCGATACGTGAGACTTATTCCCTTGAACGTCTTGCTAGTATGTACGTGAACGAGATTGTGAGATTGCATGGCATGCCAGTATCCATAGTTTCGGATCGTGACCCAAGATTCACTTCACGATTTTGGGTTAGCTTGCAGAAAGCTATAGGCACGGATTTACGATTCAGTTCGGCATACCATCCTCAAACGGACGGACAATCAGAGAGGACTATTCAAACTCTTGAAGATCTATTAAGACTTTGTGTCCTAGATCTCAAAGGGAGTTGGGATAAGTACCTACCATTGGTGGAATTCTCCTACAACAACAGTTATCAGGCGAGCATAGGTGTGGCTCCATTCGAGGCGTTGTATGGAAGAAAATGTCGTTCTCCAGTATGCTGGGACGAGGTGGGTGAAGCAACATTGTTGGGACCAGAGTTGGTACGCATTACTACAGAGAAGATCCAAACGATTCGACAACGTATACAAACGGCACAGGATCGACAAAAGAGTTATGCGGATCTTCATCGGAAGGACGTGGAATTTAATATTGGGGATCATGTATTATTACGTGTTGCACCATGGAAGGGAGTTACAAGATTTGGGAAGAGAGGAAAGCTCAATCCAAGATTTGTTGGTCCATTTGAGATTCTTGAGCGAATAGGAAATGTGGCATATAGACTCGCATTACCTCCAAGCATGTCTCGTGTTCATAATATTTTTCACATATCTATGCTTCGTAAATATGTTAAAGACCCGAACCACATTATTGAGTTAGAACCAGACGAGATAGCTGAAGATTTAACGTACGAGGAGGTACCTGTTAAGATCTTGGATAGGAAAGAGCATGTCCTACGCACGAAGGTTATACCACAAGTTAAGGTTTTGTGGAGAAACCATGCTATTGAAGAAATGACCTGGGAGTTGGAATCAGAAATGAAAGCGAGGTATCCTCACCTTTTTGAAACATCAGGTACGTACGTCAATTTCGAGGACGAAATTTCATAAGGAGGGGAGGTTGTAAGACCCCAACTTATTAATGAATAAAATCAAATTTTCTCTAAATATTATTGTGAATAATAAGGGGCTAATTTGATATAATACTTTGGTTATGGGTGAAATGTGCAAATTTTGCAAAATAAGCAAGTGGTTATAAAATATTCATTTTGTCGGGGAATATTCGTTTGGTCGTGGAATATTCTTGCTGTCGGGGAATATTCGTACGACGGCGCAGCCTTGTGTGGGCCCCATAACGGAAAGCGATTGGATGAAGAAAACGACAAGTATAAATAACGGCGTAGTTGTTACCGTTAATACTGTTGGAATACCCGGTGGTTAAAATACAGTAGCACACGGTATTGCACCAATTATTGATTCTTACGTAAGAAGGCACTACTCAATAATTGTTACAGTAGTTATTGTTCAATATTTTATTTTATTGATTCAATAATTGTTGCATTGATATTTTATATTATTGTTGTTTCAATAATTGTTGCTGCACAGTATTTTCCATTATCAGATCAATAATTCATATTATTTGAATAATATTATTAGATAACATTATTGGCAATGTCTAGAAAGTTCTGTCTAAGGAGAGGTTTGGTCATCTAATTGCGCGCCAGTAAGGAGAAATCCTTATTGGAAAGCCCCCTCTTTCCTGGGAACGGCCTGGTTGTCATAAATGTGATTCTGTAATATTATTTGTGAATAATTAATTATTGATTCATATGATAAGGAAATATTTATTTTATGTGGATATAAATGAGGGATATATTTTTGTGGTTAAAAATGAAGGAGTTAATGTTGAGGTGTTTTATCAGTATTTTTATCGGAATGGAGGTATTAAAAATCAAATCAGGGTTTTTGAGAAATATTGCGGGTGTTATAATTTTTAATCCGACCGTTGGATCGTGGTAATTTTTGGATATGTTATACATATATAAGTTGAGTATATGTCCACAAATTTTGAACCGTTAAAAATGAACGTATGATTTATTATGAATTTTACGAGATGACTGGTTCAGAAATTGTTGAATTTTCGGAGTTTATCATTTTGATAGAAAATTCTAGAATTGGTGGGCCCCACTTGTGGTTGGTGAAGAAATGTGCTGAATTATATTTCAAATGTGGTGGGTGGGAATAGTAGCAGGTAAAGCCATCAGGTTGCAGGTCAAGCCTACTAAAATTTTCCTATAAATAGAGGGCTAAGTTAGAATTGAAAATAACACCAGAAACAAGTTTTCTCTCTTTCTCTCTCTAGATTATTGAGTGTATTTTGTGAGTATTTAGATACTTTGAGAGTTTCTATTCATCAGAGCAAGTTTCTTTCAGCCTTATACCGGTATTTCGACCAGAAGTACTGATATCTTGAGGTAAGGGATATTATTTTCTTCTTAAATGATATTATTTTCTTCAATATCATTATGCTGAAATATTGATATGAGTTTTTATCAAATTTGAAACTTTTTGTGTCGGGGTTACTATTCATGTATACGGCACTATTCACGTATACTGCACTATTCACGAATACGGCACTATTCACCGAAAAATAAAATTTTTCCTTTTTGTCCAAGATGTCTATTATGGTTACTATCTTTGATTGTATCCATGTTTTGATCTTTATTTTTGAATTCTGCTTCACAATTGATTATTATGAAGTATTATTGATCTTGGATAAACTGTTATACGAATCCCTACTATTTGTCCTTCTGTCTCATTGGATTCGTTTTCTTTAAGATATTTTTCATCATCCTCAGTCCTAAATGATGATATTACTGAATATCTTTGGCCTGTAGTGCAAAGATGCATGATTACTTGATGAATATCTTTGGCCTGTAGTGCAAAGATGAACAGGTGTTGAGATGAACATGACTGACAGGTGATACAAATGAATATCTTTGGCCTGTAGTGCAAAGATGAATATTTGGATAAAGATGATTATTAATTGATGTTACAGGGATAAAATATTGATGATGGACTTTTAAATCTTAGAAGATAGTAGAATTCTTTCTCTACTTGACTCTTCTAATGGTTTGCTGTTTCCGCTGCAGTTGTTGATCTAAAACTTGTTGTCGATTATATTCTATCAGATTTTTTCCTGTTGAAGACTAACGATAATTTGTTTGTATATTATCTTAGTCATAATATTCTTTACTGGGCTAGTTGAGCTCACCCTTTTCCTTTTTGTTCCATTTTTCTTCTCAGGAGGTGAGAACATAGCAGGATCTAGTCGGGGTATGGAGTGATGGTTCTAGAAAGATGTTTTAGCAGTCCTCACTATTTCTGTAAAATAGTGTTTGAATAATTGTAATGAGGATTTATTTGAGTGTGGATATTGTCTAGAAGACAATATTGGTATTTAAACTCACAGTATGTGTTGTCGTATTTTGCACGACAATTGTATTATTGAAGTTGTAGTTTGTTTTCTGTACCATGTATTTGGCGACTCAGAATGGGTGTTGTATACCTATTTTGGGGGCGTCACATTTGGTCAGTGTTGTTTTTCACCTGAGGATTGTCGCCTTCCTGATGCACATTATGTTGATTATTGATATGTGGAGACTCAACGGTCTCCTGTGCTCCATTGTTATTCTCAACATTCTCGAATGTAATTTTCAGATACTGCCACAAAACAAGGGTTAGTTGACATGTAACAAATTATCTCTATACTCTGACCAACCAATTAAATACCAAATAAAATTAGGTAGGTCATACTAGTGAAGGAATTCTCCGTCTCTCCCCTCCTAGTTTTAGTCTCACATTTAGCCAGGGATCATATCCCTAGGCTTTGATACCAACTGTGACGCCCCCAAAATAAGGTATACATCACCCATCTTGAGTCGCCAGATACATGGTACAGAATTCAAATACAACTTACTAATACAACTGCCGTGTACAATACGACAAAACATAAACTGTGAGTTTGAATACAAATATTGTCTACTAGAGAGTATACAAACTCAAAAGGAGTCCTCATTATAATTATTATCACACTATTTCACAGAATAGTGAGGACTACTAATGCTATCATCTAAACCATCACTCCGTTCTCCGACTCGTCCCAGCTATATTCTCATTTCCTGAAGAGAACAGTGAAAGAAAGGGTGAGCTCAACTAGCCCAGTAAGAAATATTATGACTAAGATAATGCAAAATAAATTATCATTAGTCTTCAACAATATTAAACTGATAAAATACAATAGACATCAAGTTTAATTGCAGCGGATCAAGCAATCCATTAAAAGAGTCAAGTAGAGAATAAAATCTACTATCTTTTATGATTTAAAAGGTTTTTCATGACTTTTATCGCTGAGACTCAGCTTAATAAATAATCCACATCATCCCTGCACTACAGCCAAGGATATTCATTAGTATCACAACCACAAGTTATACATGCATCACATCTAAGGATATTCGTGTATTCATCAATGGTCATGATCATGTCAATAACTGTCCATCAATGCACTACGGGCCAATGAGGACTTTTACCACATCATTTTTAACATTACGGTCATGATTATACCGAATAATCCCTGGTCATAATCATACCAAGTCTATCTATGCACTACAGGACACATATGACTTTAAAAAAATATAAACATGAGGATGATGACAATGATATAAGAATTCAGTAAAACAAGTTCAAGAATTAATTTATTCAGAAACTAATAACGTCCAAGTTGTCAACATGATACTGCTTTGTGCAGTAAAATTCAAGAATGCTCAGAAGAATATTTTCATGAAAAAATACTGGATGAAGCGCAAATATCAAGGATATTCTACTAATTTCATGGAGTATAGAAGTCAAAACTTTAACCAACTGAGTATAATAAAGAAGGGAATAACAAAAGAAATCACCATGCACGCGGTACTTTGCATAGACAGGTTATTCCAACAGAATAATAATAACGGAACCAGGTCAGGCAAAATTTGCACCGACAGGATGTTCCAACAGAATACTCAAGACGGAACCAGGTCCGGTGTAAAACACACAAACAGGATGTTCCAACAGAATAATAATAAAGATGGAACCAGGTCCGGTGTAAAACACACAGACAGGATGTTCCAACAGAATAATAATAAAGACGGAACCAGGTCCGGTGTAAAACACACAGACAAGATGTTTCAACAGAATAATAGAAAAATGTCACCAAGTATAGGGTAGACCGCGTATACAGGTTATTCCAATAGAATAATAAGCAATGGAATAACAATAGTTCTCTTTATGAATAAGAAAGAATAACACCCCTTACCGTAAAATAAACTGAATATAAGAGTAGGAAAGTAGCAGAATACTTTTCTATAGTTTCTCTATAATTTTTCTCTCTGGAGTTTCAGTGAATTCGTAAGAAATAAAGAAGGAATGAGCTTCTATTTATAGGAGAATGGAAGGGCACTGTTCATGGATGAAATAATTCTGCAGATATACGTATCAATGTTTTGATATCACACTAATACAAAAATTCAATCCACCAACTAATAGGATGCAAGCAAAATTAAAATATAAGACGTATATATATATAAACACATGTTATATATATATATATATATATATATCTACCACTTAATTTTTCTCCCCCATACCCAACATCAATTCCCACCCACCCAAAAATTAATTTCACTACACTCTTACACATCACTATCACACTACCACTTTTCTACCATTTTTTACTCACACACACATCACACACCTATCACTTTCACATATCACTTTCTCCCACCATATACTCAATACATACATATACTTCCATACGTATACTCTTCTATTTTCAAAATTATTTTTCCAACACATATGGACCCCACATGTGGGCCCCACCTTTAAATAATTTTCTTCCGATTATTTTGAAAATTGGGTAAATAGGAATCCTTAAAATAAGCAAAACTTCATAAAAATCACCTTAATAATTTTAACAACATTTACCATCTTTATTATAATTCACAATATTAATCGACCAGGTCGTTCCCAGGAAAGAGGGGGTTTTTCAATAAGGATTTCTCCCTATTGGAGCGCAATTAGGTGACCAAACCTCTCCTTGACAGAACTTCTAGACATTGTTAATATTGCAAATAATAATATTAATAACTTTGCCGTCTCAATTATTGATTTTAACAATATAAAAAATATCGACAATAATTGAATCAAATAACGTGAGATACTATGAAACAATTACTATAGCAAAAAATTGAACAAAACTGAATGACTTCTCACGTAAGCATCAATAATCAATACCGTGTGCTACTATGCAACCACACGTATTGCTGTGCTTTTACTACCGAGTAGTTCAACAGTATTAACGGTAAAACTTCCGCCGTTATTTTCAATAAAATATTTTTGTCATTTTCTCAATCCGATAATAATTTCATTGTGGGGTCCACCAATGATTGTGCAGTTGTACGAATATTCCCCCGACAAAAAGAATATTCCCCGACCAATCGAATATTATATAACAACTTGCGTACTTTATAAAATTTATAAATATTACCCACAACTATAACATTATATCAAATTTACTCCATAATATTCAAAAATGATATTTATAGAAAATTCATATTTATTCAAAAGTTGGGGTCTTACAGCCCCGACCCAGGTTCTCTGTTCCTGTAACACACTAAAGTATATATAAATTAGTAATATATGTATATTTGCATAATATTTGTGTTATCTGTAAATATATGAATGATTATTGGGCTGCTAATTAAGGGATAAATACTGGATTTTTCATATTGTATTAACTTATGAAGGATGTGAAATAATACTGCCTTAGAGTTTCATGTAATAGTTGGCCCAACCTTATTTTAACCTTTGTGTTGTTATCAGTAGCTGGAATGGATAATTGAGAATTTAGAATTCTTAGACTAGTTGGCGAGTGAATATTTCAGTTCTTTTAGCTCATTTTAAAACAAAAAGGGTTATCTTTTTTTGGGTTTGTTATAGTCAATATATAAAGCTTTTAACATTTTGATAATTGATGGCTTGCATTAGACTTGAAACTTTCTTTATGAACCAGGGTGTCTAATAAATTTTCTTGTTGAGAGGACAGAGGGAGTTATGTGATATCTCTAAATATTAGTCTATATAGCATTATGATGCTTGCTACCTGCAGTTGTACACCATAATTGTTACTTCTGTTGTCCAAGAATGAGGGTGGAGGCTTCATTGAGTTATTTGGCTGAACTTTTTGATGAAATGCACTTTCTGGTTAATATATATATATATATATATATAATAAAGATGGAGAAAAAGAAGAAATAAGAAACATGACTAGTTGTTTTATATAATTAGGAAAAATTATTTTGAGCAAAGTTCTCTTTATTTCATTTGTGCAAGGCTGTAAGCTTGACTTGGTGAGTGAATGCCAATGTTGTTATGGTTATGTTTTGTTAATTTTTTATAAAATCAATGAATTTATTTTTTATTGTTCAAACTATTTAAATATTTGTTTTTTATTGTTTACATATTTTATAATCCATGTACATTAGGTATGGAATAAGGTGGTGAAACTCAAAAACAAAAAAGAACTAGAGTGAGTTGGAGGAATGAAACAATAAACTTTTTTAGAAGCATGTATTCGTGAAGTTGTAAAAAATGGTAGGAAAAGTGCAAGCCTCGAGTCAAAATCATGGAAAAGGGTGAGACAAATATTAAAAGATACCTACAACTTGATGCAAAATGAAGGGAACGAAGAAGAGGGACAAGATGAACCGCAATGGAGTGATCAAGACATAAAATTTATGGTTAATCTACGTGAACAAATTATAATTCAACTCTTAACAACTGTTTGAAGTTCATTTAATTTGTATGCTTCAATTATTATGCTATGTTGATGTTTTTATTAAACATGATACATTTTGTTTCATCATATTATGGTCCAAATATTATAAATATATATGTAAAATACTATTAAGACATTTTTAATTATCAAACAAATTTTGCTTAAACTGTTTATAGTGTTAAAATGATAAAATATTATTATTCAGATATTTTAGAAAAATTAATTATCAAACAATATATTTTTATTCAGACACAATTCTGCATAGAAATTTTATATATCTACACTGTTCGGATCTTAACAATCAATTTTATCAAACACTACCTTAGTGACACTATTGTTTTCTAATTAGGAAGAAAATGTGTAGAAGTTTTATTCTAGACATGGAAGGAGCAACCAAAGAAAAGTCCAACTCCAATTCCTAATAATCATCCATCCGTCAAAATTATACCAAAATTTTGCCCAATTTCCCCCCTAAAAGCAGAACACCATCAACCTTCAAAACCTTTGACCAATTATTCCGTTACACCCACCAAAAGAATAATTATTAAAATTTCTACGAACACTGGGAATGCGAGAGATTCAGTAGTAATTTGTATTTACTCATTTTCGAAAAAGAAGAAAAACAAAAGAGGCCGCGTCGAATTTACATGATATACAATTTTTTTGTCTATGATATGTTTAAGAGTACTGCTCTATATAAATGACATGTTGCGTGTCCTACAGTTGATTCTACCAGCATTGATCCGTTTCCCATCTTCGGGTCGAATAATACCCGGTCCGATATCCAGTCATCGTGGAGTACCGGAAAGGCCGCCGTTCTCCTCCGGACGCCGCCGCAGCCGCACATAGTGAGAGATCGTAAAGCGCCCTCGCCGACGGATCAGATAGCGTGGCATACGCTTTGTGAATCTGTATAAAATCCCGTCCGTCTGTCGATTCAGAAGAGTCCGGATGGTACATCTTCGCTAGGATCCGGTACGCCGTCTTGATCTCCACCGGCGATGCGTTTCTATTCACTCTGAGCACCTCATAGAGGCTCGTCGACCGCCGCATCTCCGCCACTGAAGGCGCCGTGTCAGCGAAAGCGCGAAGCGCAGCCTTACAGTGACTTTTACAGGGTACTGACATTTTCCGGCCAGATCCGGTAGTTCCGGGAAAGGATAACCGTTTCGCCGGCGATAATCGCATAAGCGTAGATGGTGGAGTAGCTAGGGTTCCAACCATTGAAAAGGGTTATAGAAATTGAAATAGAAGTTTAGGGTTTAGAATGAGTAGTCTAGAAGAAAAGTGATGTTGTGATTTGTTTGGGAAGAGGGAGAGAGTCTTTTATAAGTATAATAAAGGGTAAAGGGAATCTTGAGAGAGTAGAGAGAAAGTGGGGGCCACATAACTGGTGACTATTAACGCCAGCCCTTTTTCTTATGTCTCCCTCGCATAAAAATGTGTTAAAACATTTTTCATTTGATTCGGTAGGTATGAAGTTTATTTTTTGATAAATTAATTAATGTCTCAATAAGATGTTAATACATATAGAATTTTGCCTATATATTAATATTTTATTAGTCAATTAATTAATTTATCCAAAAATAAACTACATGTTAGCCACTTCATGTTCCATTCGTTCTATAAAATTAATATTAATTTTTTTAAAATTAATATAATTTATTTAAGTTATGGAAATAATAAAATTTATAATTATTAGTGTTTTTTTAATTTTATAATATTAACATAAATTAAATGAATTTATGTTAATTTTAAATTTTAAAATATTTAAAATTTACTTTTAAAAATTTAATATTTGTCTTATAATTTGGTACGAATGAAATATTATTTACATAATTTTAAAATTAATAAAAGTAAGAGACAATGAAGAAATAAATTTTTATTTTTGTCTATCCATAATGGATTAAATACACTAATTTTTTTGAACTTTTTTTTTTCACTTAAAAAATTAATAAACTCTCTACTTAAAGTTTGAATAATTAATAGCCTTTAAAACGTTAATTTGCGACCATAGCATTGTGTTATATTTGATTCTTAAATGTTGTATTTGAGAAATAAATAAATTATTTTTAGATGAACAAAATTTTTAATTGAATTCTAAATATTTTAAAATTTGTATAATTAAGGAGGGTGTATTCAATTAAAACTTTAAAAAAAATTTAAAAACTTTAAAAGTTTGGTTGTATTCAATCAAGACATTTAAAGATTTTATAAAAATTTATTGGTATTCAATTACAACTTTTATAATGTCTTTAAAAGTTAAGTGGTATTAAATTGAGACTTTTATAAAGTCTATAAAAGTATTTATAATGTCTTTAAAAGTTAAGTGGTATTAAATTGAGACTTTTATAAAGTCTATAAAAGTATTTTGGTATTTAAAAAGTCGTAGATTTTTATCAAATGGTAGAGTTTGACAGACTTTAGAAGAAGAGATACTCATATCCAAAATCTGATCTCATTTCTAAAGACTTTCAAATATTTGAGAAAGGAAGAAGATGAACAAAGGAGAAGGAGCAAGAGAAAGGGATAGAAAAGATCAAACAAAGAAGATGAAAGAAAACAATATATATATATATATATATATATATATATATATATATATATATATATATATATATATTTCTCACTTTCTCTCCCTCTACCTCAGTCCTCTCAAAATAAAAACTTCAAAAAGAAATAGAGTTATTATAGCAGGTGAGAAGAGAGAAAAAGGAGGAATGGTTAAAATGAGGGACTAGCGTTAAATGTTTCAAATAGAACAAATGGTATAAATGGATATAACAAATATTTTAATATCGTTTTATATTTTTTTCTCTCCCATAAAAAAAATCTCATTTATTATATTTGTAAGTATTAAGGAGGTATTTTATTTTTTGTTTATTTTTTAAAGTAATAAATTTGTTAATTTTGTTATTTATTGAAAATTATAAATTGTTAGTTTAGTAATAATGACTTGATAGAAAAACGACAATAAACAATTTTTAAATCAAAATTATTATTTTATATTATTGTTAGTAGAAAATTACTTTTTGTATGAAATATAAAAATTATGAAATATGACATTTTCTTGTAATAGACTGGGTATGATCTAATAATTCAACTTCAATCAGGTCTTTTATTTCAAATTAGGTTGTGACATGGTCAAAATATTTTAATATTATTTAATATCGTATTCATTTCATCTAAAATATAATATCTTTGTTGATTTTTTAATAATATAAGGTGTAAGATATATTAGAAGTATATAAAAATCTATTAAACTCTTGGTAAAAAGTTTATAAAAATCTGTCACTTATTTTATGAAGTTTTTAAAAGTCATTAAAAATCTACACTCTACAAAAGTTTATAATTTAAAAGTTTTTATTAAATACACCCTTCTAAAAGTACACTTAAATGCTTTTGAAATTAAAATAAATCTTATGTATCATTTTGAATTTAAATTATCTACTTAAATAACTTTAAATACCAAATTTCAAAATTTTTTTATGGAGCCAACATACTAATTCATTTGTTCTAAAATTAAATATACAATTTAATTTTTGAATTATACTTTAAATTATTATAAATTTATTTAATTTTAATTGATACAATAATTATAATTATATAATATATAATAAAAATTAATAATTATATAATTTATTTTATTTTAAATTTTTATGAGTTATATTAATTTTAAAATTTTATATGAAATCACTCAATCTTAAAAATCAAATTATATATTTAATTTTAGAACAAAGTGGGTACCACATAGATATTTAGCTTCTAGAAGATTTATCTCTCTCCTCTACTCCCGGGCTCCACCTTGTTGGCTTTTAGCCGAGCGAGACGTTTCAGCTGAGGGTGAATGCCAGCCAAAATAATACTCATATTCTTCTACCAAGTGGAATTTTTTGTCGACCATTTTGGATTCTTTATACTGGTGCGGGCAAGTGGCAAAATAAAATTATGTGACCTAAAATAAATTTTTTATAAAATTAAAAAAATTAATAAATAATTTAATATAAGATAATAAAACTAATAAAGACGAAAGAGACAAAAAAAAAGTTATGACACAATTAGACCCAACAGTTTAGTAAATATAATTAAAAACAAATGTAAAAAAAGTCGCTAAATATATATTTATTCTGATAATATAAATATTATTTGAACATTATCAACATACTAAATTATTTATATTAATTTAAAATTTTAATAAATTGACTTCAAAAAGTAAGTAAAATATTTTTTTTTGTTGTAAAATAAAAAGAATATTTAGTCTATAAGGTAGTGTTTTCAAAACTTGATTAAATTCATATTTTTTTCAGTGATTTGATGTTTAAAAAAAAATAAAAAATGTGATTTGTCGCCATTCGGCAAAATATATTGAAGTACGACTATCATTTAATAAACTAGTATTTTTTTTTTAAATTTATTTTACTTTTATATACTTGGTAGCCTCACGACGCCAAAATGCCAAACAATGAGTAAACAGATTTATTTTTTTGATAAATAGGAGTTTTC
This sequence comes from Panax notoginseng, assembly GCA_016801055.1. NCBI lineage: Eukaryota > Viridiplantae > Streptophyta > Magnoliopsida > Apiales > Araliaceae > Panax > Panax notoginseng. Next base: position 23,175,654 of record CM029018.1, on the reverse strand, counting down.
TGGCATTGCGATTAGACTATATTTTTTCTCCGAATAAGATTTTTAAGCTCTATTTCTGAGTTTTAAAATAGACAAAAAAGAAAAAAAATAGACGGAAAATTTAAGTTTTCTTTCTAATTCTTATGTTTATGAGTTTTTTAATAAACGGAAAAGAAAACAAATGGATAGAAACTTGATCACTTTTCCTTCCAAAGTTTTCCGTCCAAAATTGGCCTGATTTGCACGGAAAAGAAATTGAAATAAGTAATATTTTTATAATTTTCATATTATCCTCAACTTCTAATATAATAAATTTTAAATTATAACTCATGTCCTCAATTTTAAATTTTCTATTAAAAACTCAGAAACAACACAAATAAAACTTCAAGTTTTCTATTCTTTTCTTTTCTAATTTAAGTTTTCTATTCTTTTTTTTTCTGTTCAAAACTCAAAAACAAAATGTTAATAACAATCTTACGCCTGCGATCCGTGACCCTTATATTTGTTTAGACTCAAGTTCTCCCTTAAATCATTTAGACAAGCGACATAGTTTATGAGTACCCAAATTGACTTTAAGAGGATATATATTCAATTAATCAATGAAAATTTCATGAATAATTGAAAATAAAAGAAATTATATTTGTTATTATTTAATAGTTTACTTATTTGTCAAATTTTTAAATAAAGAACAACCTTGTTATTAAGTATCTGGACGAAAAGTCCTACAAAATATAACAGTTTTGGCACCTTGTTATTAAATTGCACTGACGCTGTGTTGGTGAGTTTTGGATGCTAAAAATTTAAACCGAGATATAGATAAAAGAATATAAACTTATAAAAAAAATTATGACAAAAAAATATATTGAGATCTTCAAAAAAATCCTTTACAAGACTGGTGGGTATATATATATAGAATGAAAGCATATATTAAGTGTGACGCCCTCAAAATAGGTATACATTACTCATTCTGAGTCGTCAAATACATGACACAGAATACAAATACAAACTTAAATATACAACATAAACTGTGAGTTTTAATACAAATATTATCTTCTAGACAGTATTCAAACTGAAAATAAGTCCTCAATACATTTATTATTACACTATTTCACAGAATAGTGAAGACTAGTAATTCAAACATCTGGACCGTCACTTCGTTCCCCGACTAGTCCCAGCTATATTCTTATTTCCTGAAGAGAACAATGAAAAAAAAGGGTGAGCTCAACTAGCGCAGTAAGAAATATTATGACTAAGATAATGCAGAATAAAATATTGTTAGCCTTCAACAGTGTTAAACTGATAAAATACAATAGACATCAAGTTTAACAGCAGCGGAATAAGCAATCCATTAGAAGAGTCATGTAGAACATAAAATCTACTATCTTCTATAATTTAAAAAGTTTATCAACAGTTTTATCTCTGAGACTCAGCTTAATAAGTAATCCACATCATCGAATCATCCCTACACTACGGCCAAAGATATTTTTTAGTATCACGACCACAAATTATCCATGCATTACGGGCCAAGGGTATTCGTGTTTTCTTTAATGGTCATGATCGTGCCAACAACTGTCCATTAATACACTACAGGTCAATGAGGACTTTTACCACATTATTTGTAACATTACTGTCATTATTATGCCGAATAATCCCTAATCATAATTATATCAAGTTCATCTATGCACTACGGGCCACAGATGACTTTCATTATAAAATAAGCATGAGGATGATGATAATGATATAATAATTCAATTAAAAGAAAGCAAATGATAAAGTTTTAAAGATTTATAATTTAATTTATCCAGAATTCAATAATGTCTAAATTATCAACATGATACTATTTTGTGGAGTAAAATTCAAGAATAATATTGTACCAAAAATAATTTAGACCGAAAACGAATTATTTTTTATTACGAATAGTACCCCGGGTGAATAGTACTCGAGTGAATAGTACCCCGTAAATAGTACTTCATGAATAGTAATCCGTGAATAATACTCCGACATGAAAAAGTTAAAACTTATTAAGAATGCTCAGAATAATATTTTCATGAAAAGATAATGGATGAAGCGCAAATATCTAGGATATTCTACTAATTTCATGGAGTATAGAAGGCAAAACTTTAACCAAATGAGTATATAATTCGAAATCTGAAACGAAATAATATTACTTACATACTACAGAGTATGGAAGAAAATATTATTTTAAGCGAATATTGAACAAAAATAACATCCCTTACCTTAAAAAGAAAAGTATTCCAACTGGTAGAGTGAGGATATTCTTGAATTTTTTTTTTACTGTTTTCTACGCTCAAAACTTCCTAAAACTCGAAAGAAATACGCTCAATATTATAGAAGAAAAATTCTCTGATTTTGGTGTGATTTTCATTTCTAACTAAGCATCCTATTTATAGAAGAATTGATGGACACTGTTTGATCACGGGTGCACCAAATGATAATTTCACGGATGAAACTTTAGCAGTCACGGATGTTATACGCAATCATCGAATTACAAATATCAAGTAAAACAAATATATATATATATATATATATATATATATATATATATATATATATATATATATATATAGTAATGATGCATGTAGTAACACAGTTGATTACTAAAACAGATAATTTTATTGATCAAAAATTGTGACGCTCCCAAAATTAGGTATACATCACTCATTCTGAGTCGCCAGATACATGGTACAAAATTTAAATACAATTTTATTTATACAACTGTTGAACTGTCGTATAGAATACGACCACAGTTAACTATGAGTTTTAATACATATGTATGTAACTCTCATGGTACCTCGATCACAACCTTACAATGATACTTTACATAAAAGTATAGTCAAAAACTGTTTTAGAAATTAAAATATTTGGGAAGTGCTCAAGGAAACCTTCGTATATATGAGGCCATGCGTCTAGCTTATGATAAATATCATATGTCCACAGAATTATCCTTGGTTGATCCAAAAGTTCCCAAATAAAAATAAGAAAATTACTATCATCTTCTTTCTAATAGTGAGTCTTCTCTTGACATATAAATATCTCCGTTGTCTCCAAGTGAAAATTATACTTCACATAAACTCCAAGATCATATAGATAGTGCTCATAGATATATTCAGCAGGTGGATGTGCACAACCATGTCTTATGAGAACACGAGGTTGTATGTCATTAGACATCTTGTATGATAGTGACAAAACACCCTTTCAAAATTGGGTTCGCCTCACTCTATTTGATTTACCAAATATAATTACTAAATGATGTATAGAATACAACACACTTTTCTATACTGTTTAGGGAGAACCTCCACAGCTACCACACTATTTCATAGAATAGTGAGGACTACTAATGATATCATCTGGACCGTCACTCCGTTCTCTGACTAGTCCCTGCTGCGTTCTCACTTCCTAAAGAGAACAATGAAAGCAAAAGGGTGAGCTCAACTAGCCCATTAAAGAATATCATAATTAAAGCTAATTTACATCATCAATAGCCTTCATCATTAATAAATCAGAGATTTAGAACATATGGTAGCTGATAAAACTTTTCAACCATAGTTGCAGCGGAACGAGCAATCCATTAGAAGAGTCAAATAGACCATTAGGTCTATTATCTTCTCCATGTTAAAAGTCCACCAATAATATTTTATCCTTGTAATATCAATCAACCATTCCTGTCCACAATTATATGAATAACTCATAATCATAATTGTGATTCTAAATTCCTCTTCGCACCCAGGACGAAGATAATTTTCATCACCTATATTCACCTGAAACATCAAAAATTATGGTTATACCAAATCACAATTCTTGTTCATAATAATACTAATAAATTCATCTTTGCACTACGGCCAAAGACATACAACTGTATTTTAGAAGAGTCAAGTAGAGCATGATATCTACTATCTTCTACAAATTAAATGTGTATAACCAATATTTTATCGCTAAGACTCAGCTTAATAAATAATTCACACCTTCGAATTATCCATACACTACGGCCAAGGATATTCGTTAGTATCACATCCATGAATTATCCATGCACTACGGCCAAAGATATTCATTATTATCACATCCATGAATTAATATTTCATCGCTGAGACTCAGCTCAATAATTAATCCACATCATCGAATCACCCCTACACTACAGGCCAATGATATTCATTAGTATCACGACCACGAATTATCCATGCACTACGGGCCAAAGATAATCGTATTTTCATCAACGATCCTGATCATGCCATAAAACAATACATCTTTGCACCCTTGGTCGAAGAGAATCCATAGCCATAATCATACCAAAAACTGTCCATCAATGCACTACGGGCCAATGAAGATTTTTTCACATCATTTGTAACATTACAGTCATGATTATACCGAATAATCTCTGGTCATAATCATACCAAGTTCATCTATGCACTACAGGCCACATATGACTTTCAACATAATATAAACATAAAGATGATGACAATAACATAATAATTCAATAAAACAAGTTCAAGAATTAATTTATTCAGGAATCAATAACGTCCAAATTATCAACATGATTCTGCTTTGTGGAGTAAAATTTAAAAATACTCAGAAGAATACTTCCATGAAAAGATACTGAATAAAACGCAAATATCAATGATATTTTACTAATTTCATGGAGTATAAAAGCTAAAACTTTAACCAACTGAGTATAATAAAGAATGGAATAACAAAAAAAATTACCAGGCATGTGATAGACCGCACAGACAGGTTATTCCAACAGAAAAATAAATAGTGGAACCAGGACATGCGTAAATGTACCAACATGATATTCTGACAGAATAATAAATAATGAAACCAGGTCCGGCGTAAACGCACAGACAGGATATTCTGACATAATAATAAATAATGGAACCAGGTCCGGCGTAAAGCACAGACAGGATATTTCGATAGAATAATAAATAATGGAACCAGGTCCGGCATAAAGCACAAACATGATGTTCCAACAGAATAATAAAAATGTAATAACAGAAGAATTTCACCAAGTATAGGGTAGCCCGCGTATACATGTTATTCCAACAGAATAATAAAGAATGGAATAACAGAAGAATTTCACCAAGTATAGGGTAGTCCGTGTAAGACCCCAACTTTTATAAATAAAGATGAATTTTCTATAAATATTATTTTTGAATATTATGAAGTTAATTTGATATAATGTTATAGTTGTGGGTAATATTTATAAATTTTGTAAAGTAAGCAAGTTGTTTTAAAATATTCATTTGGTCGGAGAATATTCGTACGACGGCACAATCATTGGTGGACCCCACAACAGAAGTATAGTCGTAGTTAGAAAACGACAAAATTATCTTTCTATAAAAATAACGGCTGAGGTGTTACCGTTAAAACGTTAAAACTGTTGAACTACCCGGTAGTAAAAGTACAGTAATACGCGTGGTTGCATAGTAGCACACTGCATTGATTATTGATGCTTACGTGAGAAGTCACTAAGCTATACTCAATTATTGTTACAGTAATTGCTGCATCATATCTCTTAAATTATTGTCATAGTATCATCTGTATAATATATTATATTATTAAATTAATAATTGAGACGTTGTGGTAAGTTTGGTTATTTTTATGGGGGGCCATATGTCATCATCTAAGAGTCTCTTCGTCAATAGTAATTACCGTCGTCAATAGTAATTACCGTCGTCAATAGTATTTACCTTGGTCAATAGTATTTACCTTGGTCAATAGTAATTACCTTCGTCAATAGTATTTACCTTGGTCAATAGTAATTACCTTCGTCAATAGTATTTACCTTGGTCAATAGTAATTACTTTCGTCAATAGTAGTTGTCCCTTCAATATTACCAAGAGTCATTTGACCCTTCGTTAAGACCAAGAGTCATTTGACCCTTCGTTAAGACCAAGAGCCACCCTCAGTTTTTCTATAAATAGAGGCCTAGGGCTTCATTATTTTTTACGAATTCATTCAAGCTATAGAGAGAGAAAGTATAGAGAGAATAAGAGAGAGAGAATAAAAGTATTCTGCTACTTCACTTTTCTAATATCCAGTTCTTTTAAGGTAGGGAATATTATTTCTTTTATATTCATGAAGAGAACTTCTGTTATTCCCTTCTTTATTATTCTGTTGGAATAACCAGTATACGCGGTCTACCCTATATTTGGTGATATTCTTTTATTATTCTGTTAGAATATCCTGTCTGTGTGTTTTACACCAGACCTGGTTCCGTCTTTATTATTATTCTGTCGGAATATCCTGTCTGTGTGTTTTACACCGGACCTGGTTCCATTATTTATTATACTGTTCTTTATTATTCTGTCGGAATATCCTGTCTGTGCGTTTACGCCGGACCTGGTTCCATTATTTATTATTCTGTCGGAATATCCTGTCTGTGCGTTTACGCCGAACCTGGTTCCATTATTTATTATTCTGTTGGAATAACCTGTCTGTGCGGTCTATCGCATGCATGGTGATTTCTTTTGTTATTCCATTCTTTATTATACTCAGTTGGTTAAGTTTTGACTTCTATACTCCATGAAATTTGTGGAATATCCTTGATAATTGCGTTTCATCCAGTATCTTTTCATGAAAATATTCTTCTAAGTATTCTTGAATTTTACTCCACAAAGCAGTATCATGTTGACAATTTGGACGTTGTTAATTCCTGGATAAATTAATTCTTGAACTTGTTTTATTGAATTCTTATATCATTGTCGTCATCCTCATGTTTATAAAATGTTGAAAGTCATCTGTGGCCTGTAGTGCATAGATGGACTTGGTATGATTATGACCAGGGATTATTCGGTATAATCATGACCGTAATGTTACAAATGATGTGGTAAAAGTCATCATTGGCCCGTAGTGCATTGATGGACAGTTGTTGGCATGATCATGACCATTAATGAATACACGAATATCCTTGGCCGTAGTGCATGGGTGATTCGATGATGTGAATTATTTTATTAAGCTGAGTCTTAGCGATCACAGTGTTGAAAAATCTTTTAAATCATAAAAGATAGTAGAGTTTATTTTCTACTTGACTCTTTTAATGGATTGCTTGTTCCACTGCAGTTAAACTTGATGTCTATTATATTTTATCAGTTTAACATTGTTGAAGGCTAATGATAATTTATTCTGCATTATCTTAGTCATAATATTTCTTACTGGGCTAGTTGAGCTCACCCTTTCTTTCACTGTTCTCTTCAGGAAATGAGAACGTAGCTGGGACAAGTCGGGGAACGAAGTGATGGTCCGAATGATAGTATTAGTTAGTAGTCCTCACTATTCTATGTAATGGTGTGTTAATAAATGTAATGAGGATTCCGTTTGAGTATGAATACTCTCTAGAAGATAATATTTGTATTCAAACTCACAGTTTATATTTTGTCGTATTGTACACGACAGTTGTATTAGTAAGTTGTATTTATATTCTGTACTATGTATCTGACGACCCAAGATGGGTGATGTATACCTATTTTTGGGGGCGTCACAGTTGGTATCAGAGCTTAGGGATATGATCCCTGGCTAAGATGTGAGAATAGAACTAGGAGGGGAGAGACGGGAAATTTCTTCGCTAGTATGTCCTACCTAAGTTTATTTGCATGGTATTTAATTGGTCGGTCATAATATAAGGATAATATATGACATATCAATTAACTTTTATTTTGTGGCAGTATCTGAAAATGGCATATGAGAATGTTGAGAATAACAATGGAGCACAGGCGACTATTAATTCACCACATATCAATAATCAGGATAATGTGCATCAGGAAGGCGACAATCCTCATGCAAACAATAACACTGACCATATGATGAATGATGGAATGTTCAGAGGTTTTATGCAATTCATGCAACAACAGGTGAAAGTGGCTCCTGTCCACAACGTAGGTGGAAATACTGGAAACTCTCAGGCGGTCACCGCTAAACAGTTTAAGGAGCTGGGACCACCGGAGTTTAAGGGAGAACCCAAACCACTTGTAGCTGAAACATGGATAAAGCAGATCACCAAGATATTTGATGTCTTGGGTTGCTCCGAGGAGCAAAAGGTTCCCTTTGCCGCCTTTATGTTGCGAGGAGAGGCAGATTACTGGTGGGAATCGATAAAGCGTACTCAACCTGCCGCACTGAAGATGTCTTGGGAGAAGTTCCAAGAGCTGTTTAACGTCAAATACTTTCCCGAGAGTATTCGTCACATGAAGGAGGTGGAATTCATCAAATTGGAGCAGAATAATATGACTGTGTCGCAGTACGAGGCAAAATTTGCGGAGTTATCCTGGTTTGCGTCCCACTTGGTGGATAATGAAGAAAGAATGACGCGGATGTTTTTAAGAGGTTTGAAGCCGGAGATACGTCAACATCTTGTTTCTCATAAACTGTGTTTGTATTCAGATGTTGTAAATAGGGCTCAGTTTGTGGAGCGCGATAACGAGACAACGCAACCAAAAGAGAGCAGCCGGCAAAATGATAATACCAGTGAGAGCAGTCATCGAAGCGGTCACAACAAGCGTGGAGGGAATCAACAGGCCAGAAATGGTAACCACTTCGGTGGTAATCAGGGCCAAAACAATAAGAATGGTCATTTCAAGAAGAGGAGATTCAACAATGATGGAAAGTCGTCAGCACCAGCACCTGTCGTTAAGGAAGGAGAACGACCACCTATCATATGTTTCAAATGCGGAGGGGAGGGGCACATCAGTCCAAACTGCGCGATGCCGTCCAAAGCATGTTATAATTGTGGAAGAGAAGGTCATTTAGCCCGATTTTGTTGTTTACCGAAGACAAATTCAGCTAGGATGGAGGCACCAAAGGCCGTCCCAGAAAAGTCAAAATCTGTTGTGCAAGGGAGAGCGTTTGTTGTGAAATCCCAGAGAGCAAGGAACCCGAATGAGGTCATCACGGGTAAGCTTATCATAAACTTTAACGAAGTCTATACTTTATTTGATACCGGTTCTACCCATTCTTTTATTTCTCCTACTTGCGCTCATCGATTAAATTTGATTCCGGAGAAATTAGACTTTGACTTAGCTGTTGAAACTCCATTGGGAGAAACCTTCATTACATCCACGGTTTATAAGTCTTGTTTGGTTCAAGTTGGTACCCACACATTACCTGTCGATCTGATTTCATTAAAAATACTTGCATTTGACGTGATTCTAGGGATTGATTGGTTAACTACTCATCATGCAAAAATTAATTGTTTTCGTAAGGTTGTTAGCTTTCATATTCCTAATCGACCTATTATGCGAATTCAAGCAACCAAACCATTAAAATCAATCGCTGTCATCTCAAGCCATAAAGCTATTCGTTTATTGAAAAACGGATGTCAAGCTTTCTTAGCTCATGTCACAGATCTAAACAAAAATACGTCAGCTTTGAATGATATTCTTGTTGTTAATAAATTTCCTGACGTATTTCCCGAAGAACTTCCTGGCCTACCCCCAGAGCGTGAAATTGAATTTTGTATCGACCTTGAACCCGGTACAAAACCCATTTCCAAAGCCCCATATCGAATGACTCCTATTGAACTTCAGGATTCAAAAACCCAACTGCAGGAATTGTTAGACATTGATTTTATTCGTCCTAGTACTTCTCCTTGGGGTGCTCCTGTTCTGTTCGTGAAGAAGAAAGATGGGAGTATGCGACTTTGTATTGATTATCGGGAGTTGAATCATGTCACCATAAAAAATAGGTACCCATTGCCACGTATTGATGACCTGTTTGACCAGTTGCAAGGAGCACAATTCTTTTCAAAGATCGATATTCGTTCTGGATATCATCAGCTGAAGGTTAGAACTGAGGATATTCCAAAGACTGCCTTCAGAACTCGGTATGGGCATTATGAATTCTTAGTTATGTCTTTTGGATTGACTAATACTCCTGCTGCCTTCATGGATATTATGAACAGGGTATTCAAGGAATATTTGGATCACTTTGTGGTCGTCTTTATCGATGACATCCTTATTTATTTCAAAAGCCGTGAAGATCATGAGCAACACTTGAGGCTGGTACTCTAAAAGCTTCGTGAATACAAACTTTATGTCAAGTTGAAGAAATGCGAGTTCTGGCTGGAAGAGGTAGCATTCCTTGGGCACGTAGTATCAAGTCGTGGAATATCTGTTGACCCGGCAAAGATTGAAGCAATTCAAAGCTGGGAGCAACCTAAATCAGTAACCGAAGTACGTAGCTTTCTCGGTCTAGCTGGTTATTATCGGAGATTCGTGGAAGGATTTTCTCGAATCGCTACTCCATTAACTCAGCTGACTCGGAAAGATACAAAGTTCGGTTGGAGCGAAGAATGTGAGCAGAGTTTTCAAGAACTCAAGAGGAGACTCATTTCAGCACCTGTTCTAACAATACCATCTGGCTCGGAGGGATTTGTCATCTACAGTGATGCTTCGAGCAAAGGGTTGGGATGTGTTCTCATGCAACATGGAAAAGTCATAGCCTATGCATCAAGACAACTCAAGGAATATGAGAGGAATTATCCTACTCATGATCTAGAGTTGGCAGCTGTTGTCTTTGCACTTAAAATTTGGAGGCATTACTTGTATGGGGAGAAGGTGGAGATCTTTACGGATCATAAAAGCCTCAAATATTTCTTCACTCAAAAGGAACTCAACATGCGACAACGACGTTGGCTTGAACTGTTGAAAGATTATGATCATACCATTCAATATCATCCTGGAAAAGCGAACGTGGTAGCTGACGCATTGAGTAGAAGATCATATGCAAGTACGAGTGCGATATTGTCAACACAAAGACCCATTTTGTGTGATTTGCAAAGGATGGAGATAGAGTTAAAGACTCCAGGGACCCATGTGATGATAGCGAATATACGAGTAGAACCGACTTTAATCGATCAAGTTAAAGCTGCTCAAGCTACAGACCTGGAGCTGATGCGTATGAGGAAGAAAGTGCAAGAAGGTGCTATGCCGGAAGCAAGAATCGATGAAGAAGGAATACTTCGAGTCAACTCCAGACTTTGTGTTCCTAACAACCCTGATTTAAAGTATGAAATCATGATGGAGGCGCACAACACACGTTTGCAATCCATCCTGGAAGTACCAAAATGTATCATGATCTTCGTCATACATTTTGGTGGAGCAATATGAAGAGAGAGATAGCGTTGTTTATCTCAAGGTGTCTAACTTGTCAACGAGTCAAAGCGGAGCATCAAGTACCAAAAGGTCCATTGCAACCACTTGAAATTCCAGAATGGAAGTGGGAGCACATTACCATGGATTTCGTTACCGGTCTTCCTAAGGTTTCTCAAGGTATAGATGCGATTTGGGTCATTGTTGATAGATTGACCAAGTCTGCTCATTTCTTACCGATACGAGAAACTTATACACTTGAACGTCTTGCTCGTATGTACATAAACGAGATTGTAAGACTGCATGGTATGCCAGTATCCATAGTTTCTGACCGAGACCCAAGATTCACTTCACGATTTTGGGTTAGTTTACAAAAAGCTATGTGCACGGATTTACGATTTAGTTCTGCATATCATCCTCAGACGGACAGACAATCAGAGAGGACTATTCAAACTCTTGAAGATCTATTAAGACTCTGTGTCTTTGACTTCAAGGGAAGTTGGGATAAGTTCTTACCATTGGTGGAGTTTTCCTACAACAACAGTTATCAAGCAAGTATTGGCATGGCTCCATTCGAAGCATTGTATGGAAGAAATATCGTTCTCCAGTATGCTGGGATGAGGTGGGTGAAGCAACGTTGTTGGGACCGGAGTTGGTACGTATGACTACAGAAAAGATTCAAACGATCCGACAACGTATAAAAACCTCACAAGATCGACAAAAGAGTTATGCTGATCTTCATCGAAAGGACGTGGAATTTGATGTAGGAGATCATGTGTTCTTACGTGTTGCTCCATGAAAAGGAGTTACGAGATTTGGAAAGAGAGGAAAGCTCAATCCTCGATTCATCGGTCCATTTTTAATCCTCGATCGAGTAGGAACTGTGGCTTATAGACTCGCTTTACCGCCAAGTATGTCTCGTGTTCATAACGTTTTTCACATATCCATGTTACGCAAATATGTGGAAGACCAGAACCACATTATTGAGTTAGAACCGGACGAAATAGCGGAAGATTTGACGTATGAAGAAGTTCCTGTTCAAATCTTGGATAAGAAGGAACATATTCTACGCTCCAAGGTTATACCTCAAGTCAAAGTTTTGTGGAGAAACCACGATGTTGAGGAAATGACCTGGGAGTTAGAATCTGAAATGAAATCAAGGTATCCTTACCTCTTCGACATACCAGGTATGTACCCTAATTTCGAGGGCGAAATTTCATAAGAAGGGGAGGTTGTAAGACCCCAACTTTTATAAATAAAGATGAATTTTCTATAAATATCATTTTTGAATATTATGAAGTTAATTTGATATAATGTTATAGTTGTGGGTAATATTTATAAATTTTGCAAAGTAAGCAAGTTGTTTTAAAATATTCGTTTGGTCGGAGAATATTTTTTTTGTCGGGGAATATTCGTACGACGGCACAATCATTGGTGGACCCCACAACAGAAGTATAGTCGTAGTTAGAAAACGACAAAATTATCTTTCTATAAAAATAACGGCTGAGGTGTTACCGTTAAAACCGTTAAAACTGTTGAACTACCCGGTAGTAAAAGTACAGTAATACGCGTGGTTGCATAGTAGCACACGGTATTGATTATTGATGCTTACGTGAGAAGTCACTCAGCTATACTCAATTATTGTTACAGTAATTGCTGCATCATATCTCTTAAATTATTGTCATAGTATCATCTGTATAATATGTTATATTATTAAATCAATAATTGAGACGTTGTGGTAAGTTTGGTTATTTTTATGGGGGGTCATATGTCATCATCTAAGAGTCTCTTCGTCAATAGTAATTACCGTCGTCAATAGTAATTACCGTCGTCAATAGTATTTACCTTGGTCAATAGTATTTACCTTGGTCAATAGTAATTACCTTCGTCAATAGTATTTACCTTGGTCAATAGTAATTACCTTCGTCAATAGTATTTACCTTGGTCAATAGTAATTACTTTCGTCAATAGTAGTTGTCCCTTCAATATTACCAAGAGTCATTTGACCCTTCGTTAAGACCAAGAGTCATTTGACCCTTCGTTAAGACCAAGAGCCACCCTCAGTTTTTCTATAAATAGAGGCCTAGGGCTTCATTATTTTTCACGAATTCATTCAAGCTATAGATTGAGAAAGTATAGAGAGAATAAGAGAGAGAGAATAAAAGTATTCTGCTACTTCACTTTTCCAATATCCAGTTCTTTTAAGGTAGGAAATATTATTTCTTTTATATTCATGAAGAGAACTTCTGTTATTCCCTTCTTTATTATTCTGTTGGAATAACCAGTATACGCGGTCTACCCTATATTTGGTGATATTCTTTTATTATTCTGTTAGAATATCCTGTCTGTGTGTTTTACACCGGACCTGGTTCCGTCTTTATTATTATTCTGTCGGAATATCCTGTCTGTGTGTTTTACACCGGACCTGGTTCCATTATTTATTATACTGTTCTTTATTATTCTGTCAGAATATCCTGTCTGTGCGTTTACGCCGGACCTGGTTCTATTATTTATTATTCTGTCGGAATATCCTGTCTGTGCGTTTACGCCGGACCTGGTTCCATTATTTATTATTCTGTTGGAATAACCTGTCTGTGCAGTCTATCACATGCATAGTGTTTTCTTTTGTTATTCCATTCTTTATTATACCCAGTTGGTTAAGTTTTGACTTCTATACTCCATGAAATTTGTGGAATATCCTTGATAATTGCGTTTCATCCAGTATCTTTTCATGAAAATATTCTTCTAAGTATTCTTGAATTTTACTCCACAAAGCAGTATCATGTTGACAATTTGGACGTTGTTAATTCCTGGATAAATTAATTCTTGAACTTGTTTTATTGAATTCTTATATCATTGTCATCATCCTCATGTTTATAAAATGTTGAAAGTCATCTGTGGCCTGTAGTGCATAGATGGACTGGTATGATTATGACCAAGAATTATTCGGTATAATCATGACCGTAATATTACAAATGATGTGGTAAAAGTCATCATTGGCCCGTAGTGCATTGATGGACAGTTGTTGGCATGATAATGACCATTAATGAATACACGAATATCCTTGGCTGTAGTGCAGGGGTGATTCGATGATGTGGATTATTTTATTAAGCTGAGTCTCAGCGATCACAGTGTTGGAAAATCTTTTAAATCATAAAAGATAGTAGATTTTATTTTCTACTTGACTCTTTTAATGGATTGCTTGTTCCGCTGCACTTAAACTTGATGTCTATTATATTTTATCAGTTTAACATTGTTAAAGGCTAATGATAATTTATTCTGCATTATCTTAGTCATAATATTTCTTACTGGGCTAGTTGAGCTCACCTTTTCTTTCACTGTTCTCTTCAGGAAATGAAAACGTAGCTGGGGCAAGTCGGAGAACGGAGTGATGGTCCGAATGATAGTATTAGTTAGTAGTCCTCACTATTCTATGTAATGGTGTGTTAATAAATGTAATGAGGACTCCTTTTGAGTATGAATACTCTCTAGAAGATAATATTTGTATTCAAACTCACAGTTTATGTTTTGTCGTATTGTACACGACAGTTGTATTAGTAAGTTGTATTTGTATTTTGTACTATGTATCTGACGACCCAAGATGGGTGATGTATACCTATTTTTGGGGGCGTCACAGTCCGCATATACAGGTTATTCCAACAGAATAATAAATAATGGAATAACAGAAGTTCTCTTCATGAATACAAAAAAATAATACCCCTTACGAGTACAATAAATAATATCCCTTACCGTAAAAAAAACTTGATATCGGAGTAGTGAAGTAGTAGAATACTTTTCTCTTTCTCTCTATAGTTTCTCTCTCTAGAGTTTCAGTGAATTCGTAAGAAAATAATGAAAGAATGAGCTTCTATTTATAGAAGAATGAACTGCATAGTAACTAACTCATGAACGGTCCAGATTGATTTACTTTTAATCGGACGGTCTATATTTAAAGCAAAATCTTTTAAATAAAATATAATATATTCTATTTATAATCTAATAAAACGAATAACTTTATAAAAGATTTTACTATACAAATACTATGCAAATACTATGCATAATAAAATATAATATATTCTAAATATTGTCTAATAAAACAGATAACTTTATAAAAGTATTCTGTTTTATATAAAAAGATTTTACTATTAGCCTAATAAAACGAATAACTTTATAAAAGTATTCTGTTTTATATAAAAGACTTTTATTTTATTACATTAATAATGTGACGCCACCAAAAATAGGTATACATCACCCATCTTGGGTCGCCAGATACATGGTACAGAATTCAAATACAATATACTAATACAACTGTCGTGCACAATACGACAAAATATAAACTGTGAGTTTGAATACAAATATTATCTTCTAGAGAGTATCCATACTCAAAAGGAGTCCTCATTACAATTATTATCACACTATTACATAGAATAGTGAGGACTACTAACTAATACTATCATTCGAACCATCACTCCGTTCCCCGACTTACCCCAGTTACGTTCTCATTTCCTGAAGAGAACAGTGAAAGAAAGGGTGAGTTCAACTAGCCCAGTAAGAAATATTATGACTAAGATAATGCAGAATAAATTATCATTAGCCTTCAACAGTGTTAAACTGATAAAATATAACGAACATCAAGTTTAACTGTAGCGGAACAATCAATCCATTAAAAGAGTCAAGTAGAAAATAAAATCTACTATCTTCTATGATTTAAAAGGTTTTTCAACACTGTTATCGCTGAGACTCAGCTTAATAAAATAATCCACATCATCGAATCACCCCTGCACTACGGGCAAGGATATTTGTGTATTCATTAATGGTCATGATCATGCCAACAACTGTCCAACAATACACTACGGGCCAATGAGGACTTTTACCACATCATTTGTAACATTACGGTCAAGATTATACCGAATAATCCCCGGTCATAATCATACCAAGTCCATCTATGCACTACAGGCCACAGATGACTTTCAACATTTTATAAACATGAGGATGATGACAATGATATAAGAATTCAATAAAACAAGTTCAAGAATTAATTTATCCAAGAATTAACAACGTCCAAATTGTCAACATGATACTGCTTTGTGGAGTAAAATTCAAGAATGCTTAGAAGAATATTTTCATGAAAAGATACTGGATGAACCGCAATTATCAAGGATATTCCACTAATTTCATGGAGTATAGAAGTTAAAACTTAACCAACTGAGTATAATAAAGAATAGAATAACAAAAGAAATCATCCGGCATGCGATAGACCGCACAAACAGGTTATTCTAACATAATAATAAATAATGGAACCAGGTCCGGCGTAAATGCACAGACAGGATATTCCGACAGAATAATAAATAATGGAACCAGGTCCGGTGTAAAACACACAGACAGGATATTCCGACAGAATAATAAATAATGGAACCAGGTCTGGTGTAAAACACACAGATAGGATGTTCCAACATAATAATAACAAGACGGAACCAGGTCCGGTGTAAAACATACAGACAGGATGTTCCAACAGAATAATAATAAAAACGGAACCAGGTCCGGTGTAAAACACACAGACAGGGTGTTCCAACAGAATAATAATAAAAACGGAACCAGGTCCGGTGTAAAACACACAGACATGGTGTTCCAACAGAATAATAGAAGAATGTCACCAAGTATAGGGTAGACCGCGAATACAGGTTATTCCCACAGAATAATAAGAAATAGAATAACAAAAGTTCTCTTCATGAATAAGAAAGAATAACACCCCTTACCGTTTTAAAGAAGAGCTGAAATAAGGAAGTAGTTAAGTAGTAGAATACTTTTCTTCTCTCCCTCTATAGTTTCTCTCTATAGTTTCTCTCTCTAGAGTTCAGTGAATTCGTAAGAAATAATGAAGGAATGAGCTGCTATTTATAGAAAAATGGAATGCATAGTAACTAATCCATGAACGGTCCAGATTGATTACTTTAATCTGACGGTCCATATTTAAAGAAATTTTTTTTTAAATAAAATATAATATATTTTATTTATAGAATAACTTTAATAAAGTATTCTGTTTTATATAAAAAGATGTTTCTGTTTTATTACGTTAATAATACGAATAAAACAAAATGTCATTATCGCTAAATAATTCATATTATTAACTGACAATAATTGAATCAAACTGAGTGACTTCTCACATAAGCATTAATAATCAATACCGAGTGCTACTATGCAACCAGACGTATTACTGTACTTTTACTACCGAGTAGTTCAACAGTATCAATGGTAAAAATTCCGCCATTATTTTTAATAAAATATTTTTGTCGTTTTCTCAATCTGACAATAATTCCGTTGTGGGGTCCACCAATAATTGTGCCGTTGTACGAATATTTCCTGTTAAAACGAATATTCTCTGACCAATCGAATATTATATAACAACTTGCGTACTTTGCAAAATTTATAAATTTTACCCACAACTATAACATTATATCAAATTAACTCCATAATATTCAGAAATGATATTTATAGAAAATTCATCTTTATTTATAAAAGTTGGGGTCTTACAACCTCCCCTTCTTATGAAATTTCGCCCTCGAAATTAGGGTATGTACCTGGTATGTCGAAGAGGTAAGGATACCTTGATTTCATTTCAGATTTTAACTCCCAAGTCATTTCCTCAACATCTTGGTTTCTCCACAAAACTTTGACTTGAAGTATAACCTTGGAGCGTAGAATATGTTCTTTCTTATCCAAGATTTGAACAGGAACTTCTTCATACGTCAAATTTTCTGCTATTTCGTCCGGTTCTAACTCAATAATGTGGTTCGGGTCTTCCACATATTTACGTAACATGGATATGTGAAAAACGTTATGAACACGAGACATACTTGGCAGTAAAGCGAGTCTATAAGCCACAGTTTCTACTCGATCGAGGATTAAAAATGGACCGATGAATCGAGAATTGAGCTTTCCTCTCTTTTCAAATCTCGTAACTCCTTTCCATGGAGCAACACGTAAGAACACATGATCTCCTATATCAAATTCCACGTCCTTTCAATGAAGATCAGCATAACTCTTTTGTCGATCTTGTGAGGTTTTTATACGTTGTCGGATCGTTTGAATCTTTTCTGTAGTCATACGTACCAACTCCGGTCCCAACAACGTTGCTTCACCCACCTCATCCCAGCATACTGGAGAACGATATTTCTTCCATACAATGCTTCGAATGGAGCCATGCCAATACTTGCTTGATAACTGTTGTTGTAGGAAAACTCCACCAATGGTAAGAACTTGTCCCAACTTCCCTTGAAGTCAAGGACATAAAGTCTTAATAAATCTTTCAGAGTTTGAATAGTCCTCTCTGATTGTCCGTCCGTCTGAGGATGATATGCCGAACTATATCGTAAATCCGTGCCCATAGCTTTTTGTAAACTAACCCAAAATCGTGAAGTGAATCTTGGGTCTCGATCAGAAACTATGGATACTGGCATACCATGCAGTCTTACAATCTCGTTTATGTACATACGAGCAAGACGTTCAAGTGTATAAGTTTCTCGTATCGGTAAGAAATGAGCAGACTTGGTCAATCTATCAACAATGACCCAAATCGCATCTATACCTTGAGAAACCTTAGGAAGACCGGTAACGAAATCCATGGTAATGTGCTCCCACTTCCATTCTGGAATTTCAAGTGGTTGCAATGGACCTTTTGGTACTTGATGCTCCGTTTTGACTCGTTGACAAGTTAGACACCTTGAGATAAACAACGCTATCTCTTTCTTCATATTGCTCCACCAAAATGTATGACGAATATCATGATACATTTTGGTACTTCCAGGATGGATTGCAAACGGTGTGTTGTGCGCCTCCATCATGATTTCATACTTTAAATCAAGGTTGTTAGGAACACAAAGTCTGGAGTTGACTCGAAGTATTCCTTCTTCATCGATTCTTGCTTCCGGCATAGCACCTTCTTGCACTTTCTTCCTCATACGCATCAGCTCCAGGTCTGTAGCTTGAGCAGCTTTAACTTTATCGATTAAAGTCGGTTCTACTCGTATATTCGCCATCATCACATGGGTCCCTGGAGTCTTTAACTCTATCTCCATCCTTTGCAAATCACACAAAATGGGTCTTTGTGTTGACAATATCGCACTCGTACTTGCATATGATCTTCTACTCAATGCGTCAGCTACCACGTTCGCTTTTCCAGGATGATATTGAATGGTATGATCATAATCTTTCAACAGTTCAAGCCAACGTCGTTGTCGCATGTTGAGTTCCTTTTGAGTGAAGAAATATTTGAGGCTTTTATGATCCGTAAAGATCTCCACCTTCTCCCCATACAAGTAATGCCTCCAAATTTTAAGTGCAAAGACAACAGCTGCCAACTCTAGATCATGAGTAGGATAATTCCTCTCATATTCCTTGAGTTGTCTTAATGCATAGGCTATGACTTTTCCATGTTGCATGAGAACACATCCCAACCCTTTGCTCGAAGCATCACTGTAGATGACAAATCCCTCCGAGCCAGATGGTATTGTTAGAACAGGTGCTGAAATGAGTCTCCTCTTGAGTTCTTAAAAACTCTGCTCACATTCTTCGCTCCAACCGAACTTTGTATCTTTCCGAGTCAGCTGAGTTAATGGAGTAGCGATTCGAGAAAATCCTTCCACGAATCTCCGATAATAACCAGCTAGACCGAGAAAGCTACGTACTTCGGTTACTGATTTAGGTTGCTCCCAGCTTTGAATTGCTTCAATCTTTGCCGGGTCAACAGATATTCCACGACTTGATACTACGTGCCCAAGGAATGCTACCTCTTCCAGCCAGAACTCGCATTTCTTCAACTTGACATAAAGTTTGTATTCACGAAGCTTTTGGAGTACCAGCCTCAAGTGTTGCTCATGATCTTCACGGCTTTTGGAATAAATAAGGATGTCATCAATAAAGACGACCACAAAGTGATCCAAATATTCCTTGAATACCCGGTTCATCATTTCCATGAAGGCAGCAGGAGCATTAGTCAATCCAAAGGACATGACTAGGAATTCATAATGCCCGTACCGAGTTCTGAAAGCCGTCTTTGGAATATCCTCAGTTCTAACCTTCAGCTGATGATATCCAAAACGAAGATCGATCTTTGAAAAGAATTGTGCTCCTTGCAACTGGTCAAACAGATCATCAATACGTGGCAATGGGTACCTGTTTTAGACGGTGACATGATTCAACTCCCGATAATCAATACAAAGTCGCATACTTCCATCTTTCTTCTTCACGAATAGCACAGGAGCACCCCAAGGAGAAGTACTAGGACGAATAAAGCCAATGTCTAACAATTCCTGTAGTTGGATCTTTAACTCCTGAAGTTCAATAGGAGCCATTCGATATGGGGCTTTGAAAATGGGTTTTGTACTGGGTTCAAGGTCGATACAAAATTCAATTTCACGCTCAGGGGGTAGGCCAGGAAGTTCTTCAGGGAATACGTCAGGGAATTTATTAACAATAGAAATATCATTCAAAACTGACGTATTTTTGTTTAGATCCGTGACATGAGCTAAGAAAGCTTGACATCCATTTTTTAATAAACGAATAGCTTTATAGCTTGAGATGACATCGATTGATTTTAATGGTTTGGTTGCTTGAATTCGTATAATAGGTCGATTAGGAATATGAAAGCTAACAACCTTACGAAAATAATCAATTTTTGCATGATGAGTAGTTAACTAATCAATCCCTAGAATCACGTCAAATGCAAGTATTTTTAATGAAATAAGATCGATAGGTAATGTGTGGGTACCAACTTGAACCAAACAAGACTTATAAACCGTGGATGTAATGAAGGTTTTCTCCAATGGAGTTTTAACAGATAAGTCAAAGTCTAATTTCTTCGGAGTCAAATTTAATCGATGAACGTAAGTAGGAGAAATAAAAAAATGGGTAGAACCGGTATCAAATAAAGTATAGACTTCGTTAGAGTTTATGATAAGCTTACCCGTGATGACCTCATTCGGGTTCTTTGCTTTCTGGGAGGTCACAACAAACGCTCTCCCTTGCACTACCGGTTTGGACTTTTCTGGGACGGCCTTTGGTGTCTCCATCTTGGCTGAACTTGTTTTTGGTAAACGATAAGATCGAGCTAAATGACCTTCTCTTCCATAATTATAACATGCTTTAGACGGCATCGCACAGTTTGGACTGATGTGCCCCTCCCCTCCGCATTTGAAACATATGATAGGTGGTCGTTCTCCTTCCTTAACAACGGGTGCTGGTGCTGACGTCTTTCCATCATTGTTGAATCTCCTCTTCTTGAAATGACCATTCTTATTATTTTGGCCCTGATTACCACCGAAGTGGCTACCATTTCTGGCCTGTTGATTCCTTTCACGCTTGTTGTCACCGCTTCGATGACTGCTCTCACTGGTATTATCATTTTGTCGACTGATCTCTTTTGGTTGTGTTGACTCGTTATCGCGCTCCACTAACTGAGCCCTATTCACAACATCTGAATACAAACACAGTTTATGAGAAATAAGATGTTGACGTATCTCAGGTTTCAAACCTCGCAAAAACATTCGCGTCATTCGCTCTTCATTATCCACCAAGTGGGATGCAAACCAGGACAACTCAGCAAATTTAGCCTCATACTGCGACACGGTCATATTATTCTGCTCTAATTTGATGAACTCCACCTCCTTCATGTGACGAACACTTTCAGGAAAGTATTTGTCATTGAACAGCTCTTGGAACTTCTCCCAAGACATCTTCAGTGCAGCAGGTTGAGTACGCTTAATCGATTCTCACCAGTAATCTGCCTCTCCTCGCAACATAAAGGCGGCAAAGGGAACCTTTTGCTCCTCGGAGCATCCCAAGACATCAAATATCTTGGTGATTTGCTTTATCCATGTTTCCGCTATAAGTGGTTTTGGCCCTCCCTTAAACTCCGGTGGTCCCAGCTCCTTGAACTGTTTAGCGGTGACCGTCCGAGAGTTTTCAGTGTTTCCACCTATATTTTGGACAGGAGCCGCTCTCGCTTGCTGTTGCATGAACTGCATAAAGCTTCTGAACATTCCATCATTCATTATCTGGTCAGTGTTATTTTGCATGAGGATTGTCACCTTCCTGATGCACATTATCCTGATTATTGATATGTGGTGAATCAACAATCGCCTGTGCTCTATTGCTATTCTCAACATTCTCAGATGCCATTTTCAGATACTGCCACAAAACAAAAGTTACTTGATATGTCATATATTATCCTTACATGATGACCGACCAATTAAATACCATACAAATAAACTTAGGTAGGTCATACTAGCGAAGGAATTCCCCGTCTCTCCCCTCCTAGTTCTATTCTCACATCTTAACCAGGGATCATATCCCTAAGCTCTGATACCAACTGTGACACCACCAAAAATAGGTATACATCACCCATCTTGGGTCGCCAGATACATGGTACAGAATTCAAATACAACATACTAATACAACTGTCGTGCACAATACGATAAAATATAAACTGTGAGTTTGAATACAAATATTATCTTCTTGAGAGTATCCATACTCAAAAGGAGTCTTCATTACAATTATTATCACACTATTACATAGAATAGTGAGGACTACTAATACTATCATCTGGTTCATCACTCTGTTCCCCGACTCGTCCCAGCTATATTCTCATGTCCTGAAGAGAACAGTGAAAGAAAGGGTGAGCTCAACTAGCCCAGTAAGAAATATTATGACTAAGATAATGCAGAATAAATTATCATTAGCCTTCAACAGTGTTAAACTGATAAAATATAACGAACATCAAGTTTAACTGCAGCGGAATAATCAATCCATTAAAAGAGTCAAATAGAAAATAAAATCTACTATCTTCTATGATTTAAAAGGATTTTTAACACTGTTATCGCTGAGACTCAGCTTAATAAAATAATCCACATCATCGAATCACCCCTGCACTACGGGCAAGGATATTCGTGTATTCATTAATGGTCATGATCATGCCAACAACTGTCCAACAATGCACTACGGGCCAATGAGGACTTTTACCACATCATTTGTAACATTACGGTCATGATTATACCGAATAATCCCCGGTCATAATCATACCAAGTCCATCTATGCACTACAGGCCACAGATGACTTTCAACATTTTATAAACATGAGGATGATGACAATGATATAAGAATTCAATAAAACAAGTTCAAGAATTAATTTATCCAAGAATTAACAACGTCCAAATTGTCAACATGATACTGCTTTGTGGAGTAAAATTCAAGAATGCTTAGAAGAATATTTTCATGAAAAGATACTGGATGAACCGCAATTATCAAGGATATTCCACTAATTTCATGGAGTATAGAAGTTAAAACTTAACCAACTGAGTATAATAAAGAATAGAATAACAAAAGAAATCACCCGGCATGCGATAGACCACACAAACAGGTTATTCTAACAGAATAATAAATAATGGAACCAGGTCCGGCGTAAATGCACATACAGGATATTCCGACAGAATAATAAATATTGGAACCAGGTCCGGTGTAAAACACACAGACAGGATATTCCGACAGAATAATAAAAAATGGAACTAGGTCCGGTGTAAAACACACAGACAGGATGTTCCAACAGAATAATAACAAGACGGAACCAGGTCCGGTGTAAAACACACAGACAGGATGTTCCAATAAAATAATAATAAAAACGGAACCAGGTCCGGTGTAAAACACACAGACAGGGTGTTCTAACTGAATAATAATAAAAACGGAACCAGGTCCGGTGTAAAACACACAGACAGGGTGTTCCAACAGAATAATAGAAGAATGTCACCAAGTATAGGGTAGACCGCGTATACAGGTTATTTCTACAGAATAATAAGAAATGGAATAACAAAAGTTCTCTTCATGAATAATAAAGAATAACACCCCTTACCGTTTTAAAGAAGAGCTGAAATAAGGAAGTAGTTAAGTAGCAGAATAATTTTCTTCTCTCCCTCTATAGTTTCTCTCTATAGTTTCTCTCTCTAGAGTTCAGTGAATTCGTAAGAAATAATGAAGGAATGAGCTGCTATTTATAAAAAAATGGAATGCATAGTAACTAATCCACGAACGGTCCAGATTGATTACTTTAATCTGACGGTCCATATTTAAAGAAATTTTTTTAAAATAAAATATAATATATTCTATTTATAGAATAACTTTAATAAAATATTCTGTTTTATATAAAAAGATGTTTCTGTTTTATTACGTTAATAATACGAATAAAACAAAACGTCATTATCGCTAAATAATTCATATTATTAACTGACAATAATTGAATCGAACTGAGTGACTTCTCACATAAGCATTAATAATCAATATCGTGTGCTACTATGCAACCATACGTATTACTGTACTTTTACTACCGAGTAGTTCAACAATATCAATGGTAAAACTTCCGCCGTTATTTTTAATAAAATATTTTTGTCGTTTTCTCAATCCGACAATAATTCTGTTGTGGGGTCCACCAATGATTGTGCCGTTTTACGAATATTCTCTGTTAAAACGAACATTCCCTGACCAATCGAATATTATATAACAACTTACGTACTTTGCAAAATTTATAAATTTTACCCATAACTATAACATTATATCAAATTAACTCCATAATATTCAAAAATGATATTTATAGAAAATTCGTCTTTATTTATAAAAGTTGGGGTCTTACAAATAATACCAATAAAACAAAGCTGAGTGACTTATCACGTAAGCATCAATAATCAATACCGTATGCTACTATGCAACCACGCGTATTATTGTACTTTTAACACCGGGTGTTTCAACAGTTAACGGAAAAACTTCCGCCGTTATTTTCATAAAAATATTTTTATCATTTTCTCAATCCGACAATAATTCTGTTGTGGGGTTCACCAATGATTGTACCGTCGTACGAATATTTCTCGACTAATCGAATATTCCCCGACACAACGAATATTTTATATCAACTAACTTATTTTGCAAAAAAATAAAAATAAAAATTCCACATATTACCCTTAACTTTAAACTTTTATCAATTTAACTATTTACCAAAATAAAAAAATTGAATACTTTTATTTCATAAAATTCGGGGTCTCACAATCATCCCTCCTTATAAAATTTCGCCCTCGAAATTTACGTACGTACCTGATATTCGAAGAGATGCGAATACCTTTCTTTCTTTTCAGATTGTACCTTCCCGGTAATTTTCTCGCTATCATGATTTTCCCATTTCTCATCTTCTATATTTCAGATATCATTCTAGAATATAGCTTCAAAACAAAGGTTAATTGACATATCATAATTTGTCAACTTATCAAGTAAACAATTTCAGCTTAGGTAAGTCACACACTAGCGAAGTATATAAATCGTCTCTCCCCTCCTAGTTCTAGACTCTTATCTCCGCCAGCGACCATATCCCTAAGCTCTGATACCAACTGTGACGCCCCCAAAATTAGGTATACATCACCCATTCTGAGTCGCCAGATACATGGTACAAAATTCAAATACAACTTCATTTATACAATTGTTGAGCTGTCGTATAGAATACGGCCACAGTTAACTATGAGTTTTAATACATATGTATGTAACTCTCATGGTACCTCGATCACAACCTTACAATGATATTTTACATAAAAGTATAGTCAAAAACTATTTTAGAAATTAAAATTTTTGGGAAGTGCTCAAGGAAACCTTCGTACATGGGAGGCCATGCGTCTAGGTTATGATAGATATCATATGTCCACAGAATTATCCTTGGTTGACCCAAAAGTCCCCAAATAAAAACAAGAAGATTACTATCATCTTCTTTCCAATGGTGAGTCTTCTCTTGACATATAAATATCTCTGTTGTCTCCAAGTGAAAATTATACTTCAAATAAACTCCAAGATCATATAGATAGTGCTAATAGATATATTCAGCAAGTGAATGTGCACAACCATGTCTTATGAGAACACGAGGTTGTATGTCATTAGACATCTTGTATGATAGTGGCAAAACACCCTTCCAAAGTTGGGTTCGCCTCACCCTATTTGATTCACCAAATATAACTACTAAATGATGTATAGAATACAACACACTTTTCTATACTATTTAGGGAGAACCTCCACAGCTGTCACACTATTTTATAGAATAGTGAGGACTACTAATGATATCATCTGGACCGTCACTCCGTTCTCGGACTAGTCCCTGCTGCGTTCTCACTTCCTAAAGAGAACAATGAAAGCAAAAGGGTGAGCTCAACTAGCCCATTAAAGAATATCATAATTAAAGCTAATTTACATCATCAATAGCCTTCATCATTAATAAATCAGAGATTTAGAACATATGGTAGCTGATAAAACTTTTCAACCATAGTTGCAGCGGAACGAGCAATCCATTAGAAGAGTCAAATAGACCATTAGGTCTATTATCTTCTCCATGTTAAAAGTCCACCAATAATATTTTATCCTTGTAATATCAATCAACCATTCCTGTCCACAATTATATGAATAACTCATAATCATAATTGTGATTCTAAATTCCTCTTCGCACCCAGGACGAAGATAATTTTCATCACCTATATTCACCTGAAACATCAAAAATTATGGTTATACCAAATCACAATTCTTGTTCATAATCATACTAATAAATTCATCTTTGCACTACGGCCAAAGACATACAACTGTATTTTAGAAGAATCAAGTAGAGCATGATATCTACTATCTTCTATAAATTAAATGTATATAACCAATATTTTATCGCTGAGACTCAGCTTAATAAATAATCCACACCTTCGAATTATCCATGAACTACGGCCAAGGATATTCGTTAGTATCACATCCATGAATTATCCATGCACTACGGCCAAAGATATTCATTATTATCACATCCATGAATTAATATTTCATCGCTGAGACTCAGCTCAATAATTAATCCACATCATCGAATCATCCTTGCACTACAGGCCAAGGATATTCATTAGTATCACGACCACGAATTATCCATGCACTACGGGCCAAAGATAATCGTGTTTTCATCAACGGTCCTGATCATGCCATAAAACAATTCATCTTTGCACCCTTGGCCGAAGAGAATCCATAGTCATAATCATACCAAAAACTGTCCATCAATGCACTACGGGCCAATGAGGACTTTTTCACATTATTTATAACATTACGGTCATGATTATACCGAATAATCTCTGGTCATAATCATACCAAGTACATCTATACACTACAGGCCACATATGACTTTCAACATAATATAAACATGAGGATGATGACAATGGCATAATAATTCAATAAAACAAGTTCAAGAATTAATTTAACCAGAAATCAATAACGTCCAAATTGTTAACATGATACTGCTTTGTGGAGTAAAATTTAAAAATGCTCAGAAGAATACTTTCATGAAAAGATACTGGATGAAGCGTAAATATCAAGGATATTCCACTAATTTTATGGAGTATAAAAGCCAAAAATTTAACCAACTGAGTATAATAAAGAATGTAATAACAAAAGAAATCACCAGGCATGCGATAGACCGCACAGACAGGTTATTCCAACAGAAAAATAAATAGTGGAACCAGGTCATGCGTAAATGCACCGACAGGATATTCCGACAGAATAATAAATAATAGAACCAGGTCCGGCGTAAACGCACAGACAGGATATTTTTACAGAATAATAAATAATGAAACCAGGTCTGGCGTAAAGCATAGACAGGATATTCCGATAGAATAATAAATAATGGAACCAGGTCCGGCGTAAAGCACAGACAGGATGTTCCAACAGAATAATAAAAATATAATAACAGAAGAATTTCACCAAGTACAGGGTAGCCCGCATATACAGGTTATTCCAACAGAATAATAAATAATAGAATAACAGAAGAATTTCACCAAGTATAGGGTAGTCCGCGTATACAGGTTATTCTAACAGAATAATAAATAATGGAATAACAGAAGTTCTCTTCATGAATACAAAAGAAATAATATCCCTTACGAGTACAACAAATAATATCCCTTACCGTAAAAAAAACTTGATATCGGAGTAGTGAAGTAGTAGAATACTTTTCTTCTTTCTCTCTATAGTTTCTCTCTCTAGAGTTTCAGTGAATTCGTAAGAAATTAATGAAAGAATGAGCTTCTATTTATAGAAGAATGGACTGCATAGTAACTAACTCATGAACGGTCCAGATTGATTTACTTTTAATCGGACGGTCCATATTTAAAGTAAAATCTTTTAAATAAAATATAATATATTTTATTTATAATCTAATAAAACGAATAATTTTATAAAAGATTTTACTATGCAAATACTATGCAGGCACTATACAAATACTATGCATAATAAAATATAATATATTCTAATTATTGTCTAATAAAACAGATAACTTTATAAAAGTATTCTATTTTATATAAAAAGATTTTACTATTAGCCTAATAAAACGAATAACTTTATAAAAGTATTCTGTTTTATATAAAAAGCTTTTCTGTTTTATTACATTAATAATACCAATAAAACAAAATTGAGTGACTTATCACGTAAGCATCAATAATCAATACTGTGTGCTACTATGCAACCACGCGTATTACTGTACTTTTAACACCGGGTGTTTCAACAGTTAACGGTAAAACTTCCGCCGTTATTTTCATAAAAATATTTTTGTCGTTTTCTTAATCTGACAATAATTCCGTTGTGGGGTTCAGCAATGATTGTACCGTCGTACGAATATTCTCCTACAAAAAGAATATTCCCCGACTAATCGAATATTCCCCGACACAACGAATATTTTATGTAACGACCCCAAAATAGGTCCATTCCACCCAACCCATTCTGAGTCGTCAAATACATGGTACAGAAAACAACTACAACTTTATTACAACAATTGTCGTGCAAAATACAACAACACATATGCTGTGAGTTTGGATATAAATATATACCAAATGTGACTCATGTTCCAACCGTGGACATCACCTCACAATAACACCTTACATAAAGGTATAGTCAAAAACTGTTTTAGAAATTAGAATCTTTGGGAAGTGCTCAAGGAAACCTTCGTACATGGGAGGCCACGCGTCTAGGTTATGATAGATATCATATGGCCATAGAATTATCCTTGGTTGACCCAATAGACCCCAAAGAAAAACGAGAAGATTACTATCATATTCTTCCCAATGGTGAGTCTTCTCTTGACATATCATTATCTCTACTATCTCTAATTGAGAATTATACTTCAAACAAACACCAAGATTATATAGGTAGTGCTCGTATATATACTCAGCAAGTGGATGAGCACATCCCTGTCTTATGATGACACGAGGTTGTATGTCGTTAGACATCTTGTATGATAGTGGCAAACCACCCTTCCAACGTTGGGTACACCTTACCCTATTGGATTCACCAAATATAACTACTAAATGAACTTTTCTATACTGCTTCGGGAGAACATCCACAGCTAGAGACCACCGTTCTATTTCCCCGTTACCCTCGCTCGACCCAGCTACACTCTTATTACCTGAAAGGAATTGTGAAGCAAAAGGGTGAGCACAACTAGCTCAGTAAAGAATATCATGACTAAAGATAATTAAATTATCAATAGCCTTCATCAATAATAAATCAGAGATTTAGAACATATGGTAAATGATAAAAATTTCAACCATAGTTACAGCGGAACGAGCAATCCATTAGAAGAGTCAAATAGACTATAAAGTCTATTATTTTCTCCATGTTAAAAATCCATCAACAATGTTTTATCCCTGTAACATCAATCAACAATTCTGGTCCACAATCATATGAATAACTCATAATCATAACTGTAGTTCTAAATTCCTCTTCTCATCCAGGACGAAGATAATTTTCATCACCTATCTTTACCTGAAACATCAAAGATCATGGTTACACCAAATCACATTTCCTGTTTATAATCATACTAATAACTTCATCTTTGCACTACGGCCAAAGATATTCATTTGTATCACCAGTTGGTCATGTTTATCTCAACATCTGTTCATCTTTGCACTACTGGCCAAAGATATTCAACAACATATCATCTTTGCACTACGGGCCAAAGATATTCATCAACAATTCATCTTTGCACTACAGGCCAAAGATATTCATCAATATTTCATCTTTGCACTACAGGCCAAAGATATTAATATCTCAAAGAAATATATAATCATTTAAGAATTTATATAAACAATAATTATAACAATGTTGATCATTTCACCTTTGCACTTAAGCTAAAGATATTCAATTATAAATTCAATGGTCATGATCATACCAGTCAATAATTCAACTTTGCACTACTGGCCAAAGAGAACCCATAGTCATGATCATACCAAAAATCTACCCATCTTTACACTCAAGTCAAAGAGAAATATCATCATTAGGGTTATAAAAATGTTATATATGATAATAAAATCAATATAATCAACATATAGATTTAATCTCAAGAGTAATATTCATAAATCAACTATAATTTGGTTAGAAAAAGAAACCAATTTTGTCGTGAATAGTAACTCGTGAATAGTAACTCATGAATAGTAACTCGTGAATAGTAACTCGTGAATAATAATCTCGACTCAAAAAGGTAGAAATTCCACAATAAAATCTATACCAATATTTCGATATAATGATATTGAAAGAATAACATTTCTTAAGCTTATAAACAATTTATTTAAATTGTTTACAATTTACTAATTAATGCATTTAATCATCATAAAATGTCAACTCTTAAGATTTCATCATCAATAGCCAAAACCCTCATCAAAAATCTGCATATACCTCATATAGGATTCTCAAGTCATAAAATCCTATTTTTCAATTTTCTTTCTTCACAAAACATATTTAATTCATTTACTCATAACTAGACCATTTTCATGAAAAATACCAAATCAGTTCTAAAAATATTTCTTTTCTGGAATTTAGCATAATATAGTCCCATAGTGAACATATATTTTTCTCAGAATTTTTAAAAGTCATTTACTATTTTTCATATGGCCAAAATAGCCGAATATTTAGACATTTATCAAAAATTGTACTTTTGTCCAAAAATTCTGAAATTAACAGAGTATACTTCTATCATATACATGTACTCCCAATAAAAATTTCATCAATTTTGGAGTTAACCACAGGGAATTATAAGCGGTTACTTTTAAAATAGTTTTTTCTCATAAAATTCATAACTCTCAATCTATACATCCAAAAATCACCATTTTTGGACACAATCAAGAAAACTCATCAAAATATCATTTCAAATTTTTCCAGAATTTTTGAAGATCAGAAAAATTACGAAACTGAAAATCATAACAACCCTTAAAATCCCTTAATATCCCTTACAATCCCTTACAATCCCTTACAATCCCTTACCTCAAAAGAGCAGTACTTCTGACTGGATATCGGATATGATGCTGAAGAAAACTTGTACTGATGAATAGCAACTCACCAAGTATCTAAAAACTCACAAAATATGCTTCATAATATAGAGAGAGAAAGAGAGAAAGCTTATGTTTCTGGTGTGATTTTCAATTCTAACTTAGCCCTCTATTTATAGGAAAATTTTGGTAGGTTTGACCTGTAACCTGATGGCTTTACCTGCTACTATTCCCACCCACCACATTTGAAATATAATTCAGCATATTTCTTCACCAACCACAAGTGGGGCCCACCAATTCTAGAATTTTTCACCAAAATGATAAACTCCGAAAATTCAACAATTTCTGAACCAGTCATCTCGTAAAATTCATAATAAATCATACGTTCATTTTTAACGGTTCAAAATTTGTGGACATATACTCAACTTATATATGTATAACATATCCAAAAATTACCACGATCCAACGGTCGGATTAAAAATTATAACCCCCGCAAAATATCTCAAAAACTCTGATTTTTAATACCTCCATTCCGATAAAAATACTGATAAAAACCTCAACATTAACTCCTTCATTTTTAACCACAAAAATATATCCCTCATTTATATCCACATAAAATAAATATTTTCTTATCATATAAATCAATAATTAATTATTCACAAATAATATTACAGAATCACATTTATGACAACCAGGCCGTTCACAAGAAAGAGGAGGCTTTCCAATAAGAATTTTTCCTTACTGGCGCGCAATTAAATGACCAAACCTCTCCTTAGACAGAACTTTCTAGACATTGTCAATAATGTTATCTAATAATACTATTCAAATAATATGAATTATTGATCTGATAATAGAAAATACTGTGCAGCAACAATTATTGAACAACAATAATACAAAATTTCAACGTAGCAATTATTGAATCAATAAAATAAAATATTAAACAGTAATTACTGTAACAATTATTGAGTAGTGCCTTCTTACGTAAGAATCAATAATTTCAAAAATACTATGCAATATCGTGTGCTACAGTGTAATAACGCGTATTACTGTATTTTAACCACCGGGTATTTCAACAGTGTTAACGGTAACAACTACGCCGTTATTTGTAAAAACTCAAATTTGTCGTTTTTCCTTCACCCGACAGTTATTCGTTATGGGGCCCACAAATAGCTGCGCCATCGTACGAATATTCCCCGACAGAAAGAATATTCTACGACCAAACGAATATTCCCCGACAACAATGATTATTTTATAGCCACTTGTGTATTTTGAAAAATTTTCACATTTCACCCATAACTTTAACTTTTTATCAATTTAACCATTTACTGAATTGTAATTATAAGAAAAATTGAATACTTTTATTTCATAAAATTCGGGGTCTTACATTTTATATCAACTTGCTTACTTTGCAAAAAAATAAAAATAAAAATTTCATATATTACCCTTAACTTTAAACTTTTATCAATTTAACTATTTACTAAAATAGAAAAATTGAATACTTTTATTTCATAAAATTCGGGGTCTCACAAAAATAAAATGTTTACAAATATACAAACTGAATACAATACAAATTGACTTACAATATTACTCAGAACATTTAAGAAGAGAAGAAGGAGGGGCTAAGGAAGGCTAAACAGCGGTATAGGCTAAAGATTCATCCGAGAAGGATCCCAGAGTCTTTCTAAGTCTACCTCAATAACTAAGTTCGGTTTCTTTTTATAGAATAAAGAAAGAACTATTACAAAGTTACTATTACAAAGTAAATGATTACAGATAAAAGTCACTATTGATGAACAGTTCTGACTTTTTTACTATTCATGGACGCGTCTGGCAACTTTTGACGAAGTGGCCAAAACTTTTGACTTGGGAGATGCTTTCGGTGGAAAAGCTAATTGCTTTCAGCTAAAGGGCATCATTATGTTGACTGGCTGCAGGAGCAGGTGCATGTGACTGAAGTGAGATGTCAGGCAAATGGGTCCTAAGCATCATGAAGGTTGATGGTGCCATACGGGTCATCATCATCATAATGGCTGACTGAAGCATTTGAAGATGAAGAAGCTACAGAGGCATCTTCATGCAATTCATCAATTCTTTTATTTAATGCTTGAGCAATTAGTTTTAACTCTTTTTCGGAACAATCCTTGAAATCAGAAATGCTACGGGAATAAGACGTACCAGTAGGACAGACTCTAGACTCTTTTGATTTTTTACTAACACTTGACTCTTTTGGTTTTAGACAAGAGGGTTCTGCAACAGAAACTGGGAGAACCTTGAGAGGAGTAGTGGGAAATTCTAACTGAACTTGACCGACAATTCTATTAACATCAAATTTGTCCCACCATTTGACAAACCATTGACGGGAGACAAGGGGAAATGTCAGAAGAGGGAGAAGTAAGATGATTAATTTCATCACCTTGTGGACTGGTAACTTTGGTTGGAGGTTGAATGTGATATTCCCATCTGAGAATCCAGGGAATCTTATATATACTCACAAATTGAAGAATTACAGGGACTCCTTCATTAACTGGATTACTTTTTATGTGGTTGCAGAAATGATTGAGTTAGACTTTCAGGAGATCTGGAAGGAGGTCGTACGTAGAACCAAACCTAGACCACCAGTGAGAAAACCAACAGGGAAATTGAATCTTGAACTTATGATCAAACTGAATAAACCAAGAATGACTATGTGACTCATTTTGATGAAGGAAAACTCTATACCAAGCTTCCATGTAATCATAATAACAGAAGGAGTTATCTTGATTAGAAAGCTGCATAAGATCGAAAGGATGTTTTCCCCAATCAGACATTAGAATAAACTGTTTAATGTATAACGAATGGTAAAGAACTTTGGCTTTATCATTGTTAGCATAAATGAGTTTAATAAATATTGACTCGGTTTCAATGAGGATATCCTTATAATACACAAGGGATTTATAAGGAGCAAGGGGCATGAAGTGCCATCCCGGAGGAAAGAACTGGGAGGTTAATTTGACTGGGTCATTTCTAGGTTTCATATGAGGTTCAATATGAAATAAGAAATTGGTCCATCTAAGCATATACTCAGAGGGATGATAACTGGGATTTGGACTAGAGGCCTTAGACTGAAAAGGGTCAATTGGAATTGGGTTACTGGTTAAGGCTGAACTATATGGCTTGGGCATTGTCCTAAGGACAATGAATTTGTTACTGGTTTGATAAACTGGGTTTACTGGAAGAGGAACCAAAGATCCTCTTGGCTGATTACTTGGGCCAGTAGGGCGACCCGGACCACGAGAAGACGATGCACCACGGATACTCATGATGGATGCACGGTACCTGTGTCAATAAATTCCCGAGTGAGAAAATCAGGAATGAAATTGTTACTGCCTTTAATGTATTCTATATCAAAATCAAAGATACTCAAAAGGGCTTGCCATCTAGCAAAGGAATGTTTAGAGGCTATGTTTTCAACATCTTTTTCTAAAATATATTTTGCAGATTTGCAGTCAATTCGGACTAAAAATTTTTGATTTAATAAATCAATTTGAAATTTATTAATACATAATACAAGAGAAAGTATTTCTTTTTTAATAGTGCTGTAATTTAACTGTGTACTATTCCATGCACCGGAATGGAAACGAACAATTTGTTCAGGAGAATCTGGAGTTAATTTTTGCTTGAGAATACCTCCGAATCCAATATCAGAGGCATCAGTTTCAACAATTTTAAATGCAGAATTGTTGGAAATACCAAGGCAGGGAAATGTCTTGACATATTTTTTAAATTGTTGGACTACAGAAGTATGAATGTTAGTCCAAGTGGAAGGATTGTCTTGCAAACGCTGAAAGAGAGGTTTACAAATTTTTCTGAGATTTTTATAGAACTTGCCAATATAATTGAGCGAGTCTAGAAACCTCTGCAACTGAGTTTATGGGTAATTTTATCTGGGAATCTGTCGGCGAATTGAATTGCTCTATCAATTGGCCATATGAGTCCGCGATATATAATTAATCCAAGAAACCGAACTTTACCTTGAAACAAGCTGCATTTGGAAAATGAAAGAACAAGTCCATTGTCTTTAACCGTTATGAAAAACGATTTCAAATGTTTGACGTGTTCATCAATGGAATTGGAAAACACGAGAATATCATCAATGTAGGCAATAACAAAATGGCTGAAAGGATTCAGAATGTCATTGAGGATATTTTGGAACTCACTGGGAGCATTTTTTAAGCCAAATGCTTAGACATTCCATTCGTAATGACCAAATGGAGTAGTGAATGCAGTTTTGTACTTGTCATCTGGGTGAATAGCAACTTGCCAGAAACCAGACTTGAGGTCAAACTTACTGAAGATGGTGGCATTACTCAACCGGTTAATGAGGTCATCCTTATTAGGCAGAGGATACCTAATCCATTCTAAGACCTTATTTAATAGCTTGTAATTGATTACTAAACGGGGTACACCTCTTTCCTTTTCTGCTTCATTGTTAACATAAAAGGCTGGGCAAGACCACGAGGATTTACTGGGTTTAATTAATCATTTATTAAGGAGGTCATTGATTTCCTTTTTACATAACTCCATTTGTTCATGATTCATTTGTATGGGCCTTGCCTTAGTAGGAATCAAATGTTCTTTGAATTCCTTAGCGTAAGGGAGCCTTACAACATGCTTTTTTCGATGCCAAAAGGCATTAGGAGAATCAGAACAAAGATTGTCCTTTAAATAAGTTTTTAACCCTTCAATTTTTTCTTGAACATCTTCATGTTGAAGCTGCTCTTCAATTCGTTTGTATTTAATCTCTTCCTTTAAGAAATTTAAATGAGTGGATTTATAATTTAATAAATTTAACGATTTAGAAATAGACTCTTCTTGAATAAATTTTAAATCTCTTTCTTTCGGTTTAATAAGAAATTTAAATGTTATTCTTTTACCTAAATGTTTACAGCTTAATCCCTCATTACTGGTAGTAAATGGGTATAATAAATATATAAATGGTAACCCTAAAATGATTTTATCGTTAAGATTGCGAATTAAAACAAATGATATTTTAAAACACATATTATCTTGACAGATATGCACTTTAGGCAGTTTATATTTTATTTCCATTGACTACCATTAGCTGAGTTTAATTTTTCATTGGTTTTCTTATAATACTTGGTTGGGATAAGGCCTTCCTGAATATAATTTAAGTCCGCACCTGTATCAACTAAGGCGGGAAGTCGTATTGAAAAAGTTTTATCAACAACCAAATTAATGGAGATATACCATTTTTGAATGGTAATGTCTTTAACTGTTTTAAGAGAAAGACCTTGAACAAAAAGATCTGGCTCTTCTTTCGTTCCTGAAGATTCTGGCACATCGTGATCTTCATCACTAGAGGAGGAATCATGAACCTGAATGTGACGCCCCCAAAATAGGTATACAACACCCATTCTGAGTCGCCAAATACATAGTACAAAAAATAAATTACAACTTCAATAATACAATTGTCGTGCAAAAAACGACAACACATACTGTGAGTTTAAATACAAATATTGTCTTCTAGACAATATCCACACTCAAATAAGTCCTTATTACAATTATTCAAACACTATTTTACAGAAATAGTGAGGACTACTAAAACATCTTTCTAGAACCATCACTCCATACCTCGACTAGATCCTGCTATGTTCTCACCTCCTGAGAAAAAAAATGGAACAAAAAGGAAAAGGGTGAGCTCAACTAGCCCAGTAAAAAATATCATGACTAAGATATTATACAACAAATTATCATTAGTATTCAACAGGAAAATATCTGATAGAATATAATCGACAACAAGTTTTAGATCAACAACTGCAGCAGAAACAGCAAACCATTAAAAGAGTCAAGTAGAAAATAAATTCTACTATCTTCTAAGATTTAAAAGTCCATCATCAATATTTTATCCCTGTAACATCAATTAATAATCATCTTTAACCAAATATTCATCTTTGCACTACAGGCCAAAGATATTCATTTGTATCACCAGTCGGTCATGTTCATCTCAACACCTGTTCATCTTTGCACTACAGGCCAAAGATATTCATCAGGTAATCATACATCTTTGCAATACAGGCCAAAGATATTCAGTAATATCATCATTTAGGACTGAGGATGATGAAAAATATCTTAAAGAAAACGAATCCAGTGAGACAGAAGGACAAATAGTAGGGATTCGTATAACAGTTTATCCAAGTCAATAATACTTCATAATAATCAATTGTGAAGTAGAATTCAAAAATAAAGATAAAAACATGGATACAATCAAAGATAGTAACCATAATAGATATCTTGGACAAAAAAGAAAAATTTTATTTTTTGGTGAATAGTGTCGTATTCGTGAATAGTGCCGTATACGTGAATAGTAACGTATACGTAAATAGTAACCCCGACACAAAAAGTTTTAAATTTGATAAAAAATTCATATCAATATTTTGGCATAATGATATTGAAGAAAATATCATTTAAGAAGAAGATAATATCCCTTACCTCAAAATATCAGTACTTCTGGTCGGAATACTTGTATAAGGCTGAAAGAAACTTGATCTGATGAATAGAAACTCTTAAAGTATCTAAATACTTACAAAATACACTCAATAATCTAGAGAGAGAAAGAGAGAAAACTTGTTTCTGGTGTGATTTTCAATTCTAACTTAGCCCTCTATTTATAGGAAAATGTTAGCACGCCAAAGCAGACTTAACCTGCAACCTGATGGCTTTACCTGCTACTATTCAAGCCTACCACATTTGAATAAAAATCTCAGTACATTTCTTCATCAACCAAGAGTGAGGCCCACCAATTCTAGAATTTTCTACCAAAATGATAAACTCCGAAAATTCAATAATTTCTAAACCAGTCATCTCGTAAAATTCATAATAAATCATACGTTCATTTTTAACGGTTCAAAATTTGTGGACATATACTCAACTTATATATGTATAACATATCCAAAAATTACCACGGTCCAACGGTCGGATTAAAAATTATAACCCCCGAAAAATATCTCAAATACCCTGATTTTTAATACTTCCATTCCGATAAAAATACTGAAAAAAACCTCAACATTAACTCCTTCATTTTTAACCACAAAAATATATCCCTCATTTATATCCACATAAAATAAATATTTCCTTATCAAATGAATCAATAATTAATTATTCATAAATAATATTACAGAATCACATTTATGACAACCAGGCCGTTCCCAGGAAAGAGGAGGCTTTCCAATAAGAATTTCTCCTTACTGACGCGCAATTAGATGACCAAACCTCTCCTTAGACAGAACTTTCTAGACATTGCCAATAATGTTATCTAATAATATTATTCAAATAATATAAATTATTGATCTGATAATGGGAAATACTGTGTAGTGACAATTATTGAAACAACAATAATATAAAATATCACTGCTGCAATTATTGAATCAATAAAATAAAATATTTAACAGTAACTACTGTAACAATTATTGAGTAGTGCCTTCCTTTGTAAGAATCAATAATTGGTGCAATACCGTGTGCTACTGTATTTTAACCACCAGGTATTTCAACAGTATTAATGGTAACAACTACGTTATTAATTATAAACAACTTATACTTGTCGTTTTCTTCATCCAATCGCTTTCCGTTATGGGGC
Source organism: Panax notoginseng (assembly GCA_016801055.1). Classification (NCBI taxonomy): domain Eukaryota; kingdom Viridiplantae; phylum Streptophyta; class Magnoliopsida; order Apiales; family Araliaceae; genus Panax; species Panax notoginseng. Next base: position 23,136,608 of record CM029018.1, on the reverse strand, counting down.
CCACACAAGGCTGCGCCGTCGTACGAATATTCTCCGATAGCAAGAATATTCCACGGCCAAACGAATATTCACCAACCAAAAATGAATATTTTATAACTAACCACATTAATCAAATCAACCATTTCTATTTCAAAATAATAAATAGAGGAAAATTAATTTCATTTATTAATAAGTTGGGGTCTTACAACCTCCCCTCCTTATGAAATTTCGTCCTCGAAATTGACGTACGTACCTGATGTTTCGAAAAGGTGAGGATACCTCGCTTTCATTTCTGATTCTAACTCCCAGGTCATTTTTTCAATAGCATGGTTTCTCCACAAAACCTTAACTTGTGGTATAACCTTCGTGCGTAGAACATGCTCTTTCCTATCCAAGATCTTAACAGGTACCTCCTCGTACGTTAAATCTTCGGCTATCTCGTCTGGTTCTAACTCAATTATGTAGTTCGGGTCTTTCACATATTTACGAAGCACAGATATGTGAAAAAACATTATGAACATGAGACATGCTTGGTGGTAATACGAGTCTATAGGCCACATTTCCTATTCGGTCAAGAATCTCAAATGGACCAACAAATCGTGGATTGAGCTTCCGTCTCTTCCCAAATCTTGTAATTCCTTTTCATGGTGCAACACGTAACAATACATGATCCCCAATATTGAATTCTACATCCTTTCGATGAAGATCCGCATAACTCTTTTGTCGATCATGTGCCGTTTGTATACGTTGTCGAATTATTTAGATCTTCTCTGTAGTTATGCGTACCAATTCTGGTCCCAACAATGTTGCTTTACCCACCTCGTCCCATCATACTGGAGAACGACACTTTCGTCCATATAAGGCTTGAAATGGAGCCATACCCATACTTGCCTGATAACTGTTGTTGTAGGAGAATTCCACCAGTGGTAAGTACTTATCCCAACTTCCTTTGAAATCTAGAACACAGAGTCTTAATAGATCTTCAAGGATTTGAATAGTCCTCTCTGATTGCCCGTCCGTTTGAGGTTGGTATGCTGAACTAAATCGTAAATCCGTGCCCATAGCTTTCTGCAAGCTAACCCAAAATCGTGAAGTGAATCTTGGGTCACGATCCGAAACTATAGATACTGGCATGCCATGCAATCTCACAATCTCATTCACGTACATACTAGCAAGACGTTCAAGGGAATAAGTCTCACGTATAGGCAAGAAATGGGCAGACTTGGTTAATCTATCAACAATGACCCAAATTGCATCTATGCCTTGAGAAACCTTGAGAAGACCTGTAACGAAATCTATGGTAATGTGTTCCCACTTCCATTTCGGGATCTCAAGTGGTTGTGATGGACCCTTTGGCACTTGATGCTCCGCCTTTACACGTTGACAAGTTTAACACCTCGAGATAAACTCCGCGATCTCTCTTTTCATATTGCTCCACCAAAATGTATGTCGAAGATCGTGATACATTTTGGTACTCCCAGGATGGATTGCAAACGATGTGTTGTGTGCCTCCATCATTATTCTATGCTTCAAGTCAAAATCGTTAGGAACACAAAGTCTGGAGTTGACTCGAAGTATTCCTTCTTCATCGATTCTTGCTTCTGGAATAGCACCTTCTTGCACTTTCTTCTTCATACGCATCAGCTCTATGTCCGTAGCTTGAGCGGCTTTAACTTTATCAATTAATGTCGATTCTACTCGTATATTTGATATCATCATGTGGGTACTTGGAGCCTTCATCTCTATCTCCATCCTTTACAAATCATACAAAATGGGCCTTTGTGTTAACACCATTGCACTCGTACCCGCGTATGATCTTCTACTCAATGCGTCAGCTACTATGTTCGCTTTTCCAAGATGATATTGGATGGTATGATCGTAATCTTTCAACAGCTCAAGCCAACGTCGTTGCCGCATGTTGAGTTCCTTTTGAGTGAAGAAATATTTGAGACTTTTATGATCCGTATAGATCTCCACTTTCTCCCCATACAGGTAGTGTCTCCAAATCTTCAACGCAAAAACGACTGCTGCCAACTCCAAATCATGAGTAGGATAATTCCTCTCATATTTTTTGAGTTGTCTCGAGGCATAGGCTATGCCTTTCGTATGTTGAATGAGAACACATCCTAACCCTTTGCCTGAAGCATCGCTGTAGATAACAAATCCATCCGAACTAGATGGTATTGTCAGAACAGGTGCCAAAATGAGTCTCCTCTTGAGTTCTTGAAAACTCTTCTCATAATCCTTGCTCCAACCGAATTTTGTATCCTTCTGAGTCAGCTGAGTTAACGGAGTAGCGATTCTAGAAAATCCTTCCACGAATCTCCGATAATACCCAGCTAAGCCCAGAAAGCTACGTACTTCGGTCACCGACTTCGGTTGCTCCCAACTTTGTATGGCTTCAATCTTCGCCGGGTCGACAGATACTCTATGTTTTGACACCACGTGCCCAAGGAATGCTACTTCCTCAAGCTAGAACTCGCATTTCTTCAATTTGGCATATAGCTTGTTTTCACGAAGCCTTTGCAGTACCAGCTTCAAATGGCGCTCATGATCTTCACGGCTTTTGGAATAGATGAGGATGTCATCAATAAAGACAACAACAAACTGATCTAAATATTCTTTGAATACATGGTTCATCATATCCATGAAAGCAGCAGGAGCATTAGTCAATCCAAAAGACATGACTAAGAATTCATAATGCCCGTACCGAGTTCTGAAGGCAGTTTTTGGAATATCCTCAGTTTTAATCTTCAGCTGATGATATCCAGAACGAAGATCGATCTTTGAAAAGAATTGTGCTCCTTGCAACTGGTCAAACAGGTCATCAATGCGAGGTAGCGGATACCTATTCTTGATGGTGATATGGTTCAATTCCCTATAGTCGATACAAAGTTGCATACTCCCGTATTTCTTCTTTACGAATAAAACAGGAGCACCCCAAGGAGATGTACTAGGACGAATAAAACCGATGTCTAATAACTCCTGTAATTGGATTTTTAATTCCTGAAGTTTAATAGGAGCTATTCGATATGGGATTTTAGAAATGGGCTTTGTACCTGGTTCAAGGTCAATAAAGAATTCAACTTCACGTTCTGGGGATAGACCAGGAAGTTCTTCAGGAAATACATCAGGAAATTCTCTAACAATAGAAATATTATTCAAATCTGACTTGTCTTTGTTCAAATCCATAACATGGGCTAAGAAAGCTTGACATCCGTTTTTTAATAAACGAATAGCTTTGTGGCTTGATATGACAGTGACTGATTTTAGTGGTTTAGTAGTTTGAATTCATATGACAGGTTGGTTAGGAATATGAAAACTAACAACCTTACGAAAATAATCAATTTTAGCATGATGAGTGGTTAACCAATCAATTCCTAAAATCACATCAAAAGCAAGTATCTTTAAAGAGATAAGATCAACAGGTAATGTGATAGTGCCAACTTGGATCATGCAAGATTTATAAACTGTAGATGTAACGAAGGTTTCACCCAACGGAGTTTCAACAGATAAGTCAAAGTCCAATTTCTCCGGAGTCAAGTTTAAACGTTGAGCACAAGCAGGAGAGATAAAAGAATGGGTAGAACCGGTATCTAATAAGGTATAAACTTCGCAAGAGTTTATGATTAGCTTATCCGTGATCACCTCGTTCGGGTTCCTCACGTTTTGGCCAGTCATGACAAACGCTCTTCCAGGAACCGCTGATTTCGACTTATCCGAGACAGCCCTTGGAGTCACCATCCCCGTTGAACTTGGTTTTGCTACAGAACAATCCCGAGCTATGTGGCCTTCCTTTCCACAGTTGTAACATACCTTGGATTGTTGTGGACAGTTTGGGCTGATATGTCCCTCTTTCCCGCATTTGTAACATCTAACTGGCGGTCGTTCTCCTCCCCTAGAATTTGTTGTTGGTGCTGGTGCAACTGCTGATGTCTTCCCGTTATTGTTGAATCTCCTCTTTCTGAAATTTCCACTTGACTCACCTCTCCTATTATCATGGCCACGATGACCACCCAAGTGGTTACCGCCTTTGTTCGTATTTTTCCCTCCTCGTTGGTTATCATCGCTCTGATGACTGCTGTCACCGGTATGGCCCTGGTTGTGGTCCCTCGGTTGCACATACTTATTATCTCGCTCTAATAATTGAGCCCTGTTTACAACATCTGAATATAAAAAAAATTTATGAGAGATAAGATATTGCTGAATCTCGGGTTTTAGACCTCTTAGAAACAACCTTGTCATTCGTTCCTCATTTTCGACCAAATGAGGTGCAAACTTGGATAACTCTGCAAACTTCGCCTCGTACTGGGACACCGTCATGTTGTTTTGTTCCAGTTTGATAAACTCCACCTCCTTCATATGACGAATACTTTCAAGAAAGTACTTGTCATTGAACAATTTCTGAAATGTTTCCCAGGACATGATGAGTGCGTCAGGCTGGGTACGCTTCACAGACTCCCACCAGTAGTCTGTAACGACCCCAAAATAGATCCATTCCATCCAACCTATTCTGAGTCGCCAAATACATGGTACAGAAAACAACTATAACTTTATTACAACAATTGTCGTGCAAAATACAAAAACACATATGCTGTGAGTTTGGATACAAATATATACCAAATGTTACTCATGTTCCAACCGTGGACATCACCTCACAATGACACCTTACATAAAGGTATAGTCAAAAACTGTTTTAGAAATTAGAATCTTTGGGAAGTGCTCAAGGAAAGTTTCGTACATGGGAGGCCACGCGTCTAGGTTATGATAGATATCATATGGCCATAGAATTATCCTTGGTTGACCCAATAGACCCCAAAGAAAAACGAGAAGATTACTATCATATTCTTCCCAATGGTGAGTCTTCTCTTGACTTATCATTATCTCCATTGTCTCTAATTGAGAATTATACTTCAAACAAACACCAAGATTATATAGGTAGTGCCCATAGATATACTCAGCAAGTGGATGAGCACAACCATGTCTTATGATGACACGAGGTTGTATGTCATTAGACATCTTGTATGATAGTGGCAAACCACCCTTACAACGTTGGGTTCGCCTCACCCTATTTTCTTCACCAAATATAACTACTAAATGATGACCACCGTTCTATTCCCTTGTTACCCTCGCTCGACCCAGCTACATTCTTATTACCTGAAAAGGAATTGTGAAGCAAAAGGGTGAGCACAACTAGCTCAGTAAAGAATATCATGACTAAAGATAATTAAATTATCAATAGCCTTCATCAATAATAAATCAGAGATTTAGAACATATGGTAAATGATAAAAATTTTAACCATAGTTGCAGCGGAACGAGCAATCCATTAGAAGAGTCAAATAGACTATAAAGTCTATTATCTTCTCCATGTTAAAAATCCACCAACAATGTTTTATCCATGTAACATCACTCAACAGTTCCTTTCCACAATCATATGAATAACTCATAATCATAATTGTGACTATAAATTTTTCTTCGCACCCAGGACGAAGAATATTTTCATCACCTGTCTTTACCTGAAACATCAAAGATCATGGTTATACCAAATCACAGTTCCTGTTTATAATCATACTAACAAATCCATCTTTGCACTACGGGCCAAAGATATTCATCAACAAACCATCTTTGCACTACGGGCCAAAGATATTCAACAACAGTTCATCTTTGCACTACAGGCCAAAGATATTCATCAACAAACCATCTTTGCACTACGGGCCAAAGATATTCAACAACAGTTCATCTTTGCACTACAGGCCAAAGATATTCATCAACAGGTCATCTTTGCACTACATGCCAAAGATATTCATCAACAATTCATATTTGCACTACAGGCCAAATATATTCATATCTCAAAGAAATATATAATCATTTCAGAATTTATATAAATAATAATTATAACCATGTTGATCAATTCACCTTTGCACTTAAGCTTTAAGATATTCAATTATAAATTCAATGGTCATGATCATACTAGTCACAATTCAACTTTGCACTACAGGCCAAAGAGAACCCTAGTCATGATCATACCAATAATCTACCCATATTTACACTCCAGTGAAAGAGAATTTCAACATCAGGTTTATAAAAATGTTATATATGATGATAAAAATAATATGATCAACATATAGTTTTAATCTCAAGAGTAATATTCGTAACTCATGAATAGTAATCCCGATACAAAAGATAGAAATTCTACAATAAAATTCATACCAATATTTCGGTATAATGATATTGAAAGAATAATATTACTTAAATTTATAAACAATTTATTTTAATTGTTTACACTTTACTAATTAATGCATTTAATCATCATAAAATGCCAACTCTTACAATTTCATCATCAATAACTAAAACCCTCATCAAAAATCTGCATATACCTCATATAGGATTCTCAAGCCATAAAATCCTATTTTCCAATTTTCTTTCTTCACAAAACATATTTAATTCATTTACTCATAACTAGACCATTTTCATGAAAAATACCAAATCAGTTCCAAAAATATTTCTTTTCTGGGATTTAGCATAATATAGTCCCATAGTGAACATATATTTTTCTCAGAATTTTTAAAAGTTATTTACTATTTTTCATATGGCCAAAATAGCCGAATATTTAGACATTTATCAAAAATTATACTTTTGTCTAAAAATTCTGAAATTTACAGAGTATACTTCTATCATATACATGTACTCCCAATAAAAATTTCATCAATTTTGGAGTTAACCACAAGGAATTATAAGCTGTTACTTTTAAAATAGTCTTTTCTCATAAAATTCATAACTCTCAATCTATACATCCAAAAATCACCATTTTTGGACACAATCAAGAAAACTCATCAAAATATCATTTCAAATTTTTCCAAAATTTTTGAAGTTCAGAAAAATTACGAAACTGAAAATCATAACAACCCTTAAAATTCCTTACTATCCCTTACAATCTCTTACTATCCCTTACCTCAAAAGAGCAGTACTTCTGACTGGATATCGGATATGATGTTGAAGAAAACTTGCACTGATGAATAGCAACTCACCAAGTATCTAAAAACTCACAAAATATGCTTCATTATATAGAGAGAGAAAGAGAGAAAGCTTATGTTTCTGGTGTGATTTTCAATTCTAACTTAGCCCTCTATTTATAGGAAAATTTTGGTAGGTTTGACCTGCAACCTGATGGCTTTACCTGCTACTATTCCCACCCACCACATTTGAAATATAATTCAGCACATTTCTTCACCAACCACAAGTGGGGCCCACCAATTCTAGAATTTTCCACCAAAATGATAAACTCCAAAAATTCAACAATTTCTGAACCAGTCATCTCGTAAAATTCATAATAAATCATACGTTCATTTTTAACGGTTCAAAATTTGTGGGCATATACTCAACTTATATATGTATAACATATCCAAAAATTACCACGATCCAACGGTCGGATTAAAAATTATAACCCCCGCAAAATATCTCAAAAATTCTGATTTTTAATACCTCCATTCCGACAAAAATACGGATAAAAATCCCAACATTAACTCCTTCATTTTTTAACCACAAAAATATATCCCTCATTTATATCCACATAAAATAAATATTTTCTTATCATATGAATCAATAATTAATTATTCACAAATAATATTACAGAATCACATTTATGACAACCAGGCCGTTCCCAGGAAAGAGGGGGCTTTCCAATAAGGATTTCTCCTTACTGACGCGCAATTAGATGACCAAACCTCTCCTTAGACAGAACTTTCTAGACATTGCCAATAATGTTATCTAATAATATTATTCAAATAATATGAATTATTGATCTGATAATGGGAAATACTGTGCAGTGACAATTATTGAACAACAATAATATAAAATTTCAACGTAGCAATTATTGAATCAATAAAATAAAATATTGAACAGTAATTACTGTAATAATTATTGAGTAGTGCCTTCTTACGTAAGAATCAATAATTTCAAAAATACTATGCAATACCGTGTGCTACTGTGCAATAACGCGTATTACTGTATTTTAACCACCGGGTATTCTAACAGTGTTAACGGTAACAACTACGTCGTTATTTGTAAAAACTCAAATTTATCGTTTTCCTTCACCCGACAGTTATTCGTTATGGGGCCCATAAATAGCTGCGCCGTCGTACGAATATTCTCCGACAGAAAGAATATTCCACGACCAAACGAATATTTCCCGACAACAATGATTATTTTATAACCACTTGCTTATTTTGAAAAAAATTCATATTTCACCCTTAACTTTAACATTTATCAATTTAACCATTTACTGAATAGTAATTATAAGAAAAATTGAGTACTTTTATTTCATAAAATTCGGGGTCTTACAATCTCCCCTCCTTATGAAATTTCGTCCCCGAAATTTACGTACCTGGTATTTCAAAGAGTTGAGAATACCTTCCTTTCATTTCAGATTCCATCTTTCCTGTCATCATAATTTCTCCATTGCTCATCTCCTGTATTTTAAATATCATTCTAGAATACAGCTTCAAAACAAGGGTTAATTTAACAAATTAACGTATCACATAATATCCCAATATTATGACTGACCAACAAATAAGCTTAGGTAGGACACACTAGCGAAGGATTTACTCATCTCTCCCCTCCTAGTTGTATTCCCCGATCTCCGCCAGAGATCGTATCCCTAAGCTCTGATACCAAATGTAACTCTGGACACCAACCTATGTCAGCACCTTACATTGATACCTATCAGCTTGCCACCGCATAACGGCGTCCCCTACGGAGAGTCTGGCTTCGGTGCATCCCCCATCAACAGGAAGTCACCAGCGAGAGGCTCGGGGCTCTTTACTTATAGATCTGATACCAAATGTAACTCTGGACACCAACCTATGTCAGCACCTTACATTGATACCTATCAGTTTGCCACCGCAGAACGGCGTCCCCTACGGAGAGTCTGGCTTCGGTGCATCCCCCATCAACAGGAAGTCACCAGCGAGAGGCTCGGGGCTCTTTACTTATAGCTCTGATACCAAATGTAACTCACGTCCCATCAGTGGACAGCACCTTACAGTGGTACCTTACATAAAGGTATAGTCAAAAACTGTTTTAGAAATTAGAATCTTTGGGAAGTGCTCAAGGAAAGTTTCGTACATGGGAGGCCACGCGTCTAGGTTATGATAGATATCATATGGCCATAGTGTAAGACCCCAACTTATTAATGAATAAAATCAAATTTTCTCTAAATATTATTGTGAATAATAAGGGGTTAATTTGATATAATACTTTGGTTATGGGTGAAATGTGCAAATTTTGCAAAATAAGCAAGTGGTTATAAAATATTTATTTTTGGTCGGTGAATATTCGGTTGGTCGTGGAATATTCTTGCTGTCGGGGAATATTCGTACGACGACGCAGCCTTGTGTGGGCCCCATAACGGAAAGCGATTGGATGAAAAAAACGACAAGTATAAGTTGTTTATAAATAACGGCGTAGTTGTTACCGTTAATACTGTTGGAATACCCGGTGGTTAAAATACAGTAGCACACGGTATTGCACCAATTATTGATTCTTACGTAAGAAGGCACTACTCAATAATTGTTACAGTAGTTATTATTCAATATTTTATTTTATTGATTCAATAATTGCTGCGTTGATATTTTATATTATTGTTGTTTCAATAATTGTTGCTGCACAGTATTTTCATTTATCAGATCAATAATTCATATTATTTGAATAATATTATTAGATAACATTATTGGCAATGTCTAGAAAGTTCTGTCTAAGGAGAGGTTTGGTCATCTAATTGCGCGCCAGTAAGGAGAAATCCTTATTGGAAAGCCCCCTCTTTCCTGGGAACGGCCTGGTTGTCATAAATGTGATTCTGTAATATTATTTGTGAATAATTAATTATTGATTCATATGATAAGAAAATATTTATTTTATGTGGATATAAATGAGGGATATATTTTTGTGGTTAAAAATGAAGGAGTTAATGTTGAGATTTTTATCAGTATTTTTGTCGGAATGGAGGTATTAAAAATCAGGGTTTTTGAGATATTTTGCGGGGGTTATAATTTTTAATCCGACCGTTGGATCGTGGTAATTTTTGGATATGTTATACATATATAAGTTGAGTATATGTCCACAAATTTTGAACCGTTAAAAATGAACGTATGATTTATTACGAATTTTACAAGATGACTGGTTCAGAAATTGTTGAATTTTCGGAGTTTATCATTTTGGTGGAAAATTCTAGAATTGGTGGGCCCCACTTGTGGTTGGTGAAGAAATGTGCTGAATTATATTTCAAATGTGGTAGGTGGGAATAGTAGCAGGTAAAGCCATCAGGTTGCAGGTCAAACCTACCAAAATTTTCCTATAAATAGAGGGCTAAGTTAGAATTGAAAATCACACCAGAAACAAGTTTTCTCTCTTTCTCTCTCTAGATTATTGAGTGTATTTTGTGAGTATTTAGATACTTTGAGAGTTTCTATTCATCAGAGCAAGTTTCTTTCAGCCTTATACCGGTATTCCGACCAGAAGTACTGATATTTTGAGGTAAGGGATATTATTTTCTTCTTAAATGATATTATTTTCTTCAATATCATTATGCTGAAATATTGATATGAGTTTTTATCAAATTTGAACTTTTTGTGTCGGGGTTACTATTCACGTATACGGCACTATTCACGTATACGGCACTATTCACGAATACGGCACTATTCACCGAAAAATAAAATTTTTCTTTTTGTCCAAGATGTCTATTATGGTTACTATCTTTGATTGTATCCATGTTTTGATCTTTATTTTTGAATTCTGCTTCACAATTGATTATTATGAAGTATTATTGATCTTGGATAAACTGTTATACGAATCCCTACTATTTGTCCTTCTGTCTCATTGGATTCGTTCTCTTTAAGATATTTTTCATCATCCTCAGTCCTAAATGATGATATTAATGAATATCTTTGGCCTGTAGTGCAAAGATGTATAATTACTTGATGAATATCTTTGGCCTGTAGTGCAAAGATGAACAGGTGTTGAGATGAACATGACCGACTGATGATACAAATGAATATCTTTGGCCTGTAGTGCAAAGATGAATATTTGGTTAAAGATGATTATTAATTGATGTTACAGGGATAAAATATTGATGATGGACTTTTAAATCTTAGAAGATAGTAGAATTCTTTCTCTACTTGACTCTTCTAATGGTTTGTTGTTTCCGCTGCAGTTGTTGATCTAAAACTTGTTGTCGATTATATTTTATCAGATTTTTCCCTGTTGAAGACTAACGATAATTTGTTGTATATTATCTTAGTCATAATATTCTTTACTGGGCTAGTTGAGCTCACCCTTTTCCTTTTTGTTCCATTTTTCTTCTCAGGAGGTGAGAACATAGCAGGATCTAGTCGGGGTATGGAGTGATGGTTCTAGAAAGATGTATTAGCAGTCCTCACTATTTCTGTAAAATAGTGTTTGAATAATTGTAATGAGGATTTATTTGAGTGTGGATATTGTCTAGAAGACAATATTTGTATTTAAACTCACAGTATGTGTTGTCGTATTTTGCACGACAATTGTATTATTGAAGTTGTAGTTTGCTTTCTGTACCATGTATTTGGCGACTCAGAATGGGTGTTGTATACCTATTCTGGGGGCGTCACAGTTGGTATCAGAGCTTAGGGATATGATCCCTGGCTGAGATGTGAGACAAGAACTAGGAGGGGAGAGACGGGGAATTCCTTCGCTAGTATGACCTGACTAAGTTTATTTGGTGTTTATTTGGTCGGTCAGAGTATAGGGATAATATATGACATGACTATTAACCCTTGTTTTATGGCAGTATTTAAGAATGGCAGCTGAGAACGTTAATAATGGAGTAAATCAGACCGTGGAGACACCTTTGATCACTACCCAGGGGAACGTGCAACAGGAAGGCAATATTCCTCCTGTAAACAACGTTACCGAGCAAACGATGAATGATGGAATGTTTAGGAGCTTTTTGCAGTTCATGCAAAATCAGACGAGGGAGACTCGTGTGCAGAATACGGGTGGAAATGATAACAACGCGCGGTTTGTCACAGCTAAGCAGTTCAAAGAATTGGGACCACCAGAATTTAAGGGAAAGCCGGATCCGATCATGGCGGAAACGTGGGTCAAGCAAATTACCAAGATATTTGATGTCTTGGGATGCACGGAGGAACAGAAGGTTCCATTCGCCACATTTATGTTCCGCGGTGAGGCAGACTACTGGTGGGAGTCTGTGAAGCGTACCCAGCCTGACGCACTCAACATGTCCTGGGAAACATTTCAAAACTGTTCAATGACAAGTACTTTCCTGAAAGTATTCGTCATATGAAGGAGGTTGAGTTTATTAGACTGGAACAAAACAACATGACGGTGTCCCAGTACGAGGCGAAGTTTGCAGAGTTATCCAGGTTTGCACCTCATTTGGTCGAAAATGAGGAACGAATGACAAGGATGTTTCTGAGAGGTCTAAAACCCGAGATTCGGCAATATCTTATCTCTCATAAATTTTCTTTATATTCAGATGTTGTAAACAGGGCTCAATTATTAGAGCGAGATAATGAGTATGTGCAACCGAGGGACCACAACCAGGGTCATACCGGTGGCGGCAGTCATCGAAGCAATGAAAACCAGCAGGGAGGAAAACATTCGGACAAAAGCGGTAACCACTCTGGTGGTAATCGTGGTCGTGATAATAGAAGGAGCGAGTCGGGAGGAGATTTCAAGAAGAGAAGGTACAACAATGATAACGTGAAGACGTCAGCACAAACATCAACTGTTTCTAGGGGAGGAGAACGACCACCGGTCGTATGTTACAAATGTGGGAAAGAGGGACATATCAGCCCAAACTGCCCACAACAATCCAAGGTATGTTATAACTGTGGAAAGGAAGGTCATATAGCTCGAGAGTGTTCTGTAGCAAAACCAAGTTCAGCGGGGATGGTGACTCCAAAAGTTATCCCGGATAAGTCGAAATCAGCGGTTCCTGGAAGGGCGTTTGTCGTTACTGGCCAAAACGCGAGAAACCCGAACGAGGTGATCACGGGTAAGCTAATCTTGAATTCTTGCGAAGTTTATACTTTACTAGATACCGGTTCTACCCATTCTTTTATCTCTCCTGCTTGTGCTCAACGTTTAAACTTGACTCCGGAGAAATTGGACTTTAACTTATCTGTTGAAACTCCGTTGGGTGAAACCTTCGTTACATCTACAGTTTATAAATCTTGCATGATCCAAGTTGGCACTATCACATTACCTGTTGATCTTATCTCTTTAAAGATACTTGCTTTTGATGTGATTTTAGGAATTGATTGGTTAACCACTCATCATGCTAAAATTGATTGTTTTCGTAAGGTTGTTAGTTTTCATATTCCTAACCAACCTGTCATACGAATTCAAACTACTAAACCACTAAAATCAGTCACTGTCATATCAAGCCACAAAGCTATTCGTTTATTGAAAAACGGATGTCAAGCTTTCTTAGCCCATGTTATGGATTTGAACAAAGACAAGTCAGATTTGAATAATATTTCTATTGTTAGAGAATTTTCCGATGTATTTCCTGAAGAACTTCCCGGTCTACCCCCGGAACGAGAAATTGAATTCTTTATTGACCTTGAACCCGGTACAAAGCCCATTTCTAAAACCCCATATCGAATGGCTCCTATTGAACTTCAGGAGTTAAAAGTCCAACTACAGGAGTTGTTGGACATCGGTTTTATTCGTCCTAGTACGTCTCCTTGGGGTGCTCCTGTTTTATTCGTAAAGAAGAAAGACGGGAGTATGCGACTTTGTATCGACTATCGAGAATTGAACCATGTCACCATCAAGAATAGGTATCCGCTACCTCGCATTGATGACCTGTTTGACCAGTTGCAAGGAGCACAATTCTTTTCAAAGATCGATCTTCGTTCTGGATATCATCAGCTGAAGATTAAAACTGAGGATATTCCAAAGACTGCCTTCAGAACTCGGTACGGGCATTATGAATTCTTAGTAATGTCTTTTGGATTGACTAATGCTCCTGCTGCCTTCATGGATATGATGAACCGTGTATTCAAAGAATATTTGGATCAGTTCGTTGTTGTCTTTATTGATGACATCCTCATCTATTCCAAAAGCCGTGAAGATCATGAGCGCCATTTGAAGCTGGTACTGCAAAGGCTTCGTGAAAACAAGCTATATGCCAAACTGAAGAAATGCGAGTTCTGGCTTGAGGAAGTAGCATTCCTTGGGCACGTGGTGTCAAAACATGGAGTATCTGTCGACCCGGCGAAGATTGAAGCCATACAAAGTTGGGAGCAACCGAAGTCGGTAACCGAAGTACGTAGCTTTCTGGGCTTAGCTGGTTATTATCGGAGATTTGTGGAAGGATTTTCTCGAATCGCTACTCCGTTAACTCAGCTGACTCGGAAAGATACAAAATTCGTATGGAGTGAGGAATGCGAGAAGAGTTTCCAAGAACTCAAGAGGAGACTCATTTCGGCACCTGTTTTGACAATACCATCTGGTTCGGATGGATTTGTTATCTACAGCGATGCTTCAGGCAAAGGGTTAGGATGTGTTCTCATGCAACATGGGAAAGTCATAGCCTATGCCTCACGACAACTCAAAGAATATGAGAGGAATTATCCTACTCATGATTTGGAGTTGGCAGCAGTCGTTTTTGCGTTGAAGATCTGGAGACACTACCTGTATGGGGAGAAAGTGGAGATCTATACAGATCATAAAAGCCTCAAATATTTCTTCACCCAAAAGGAACTCAACATGCGGCAACGACGTTGGCTTGAGCTGTTGAAAGATTACGATCATACCATCCAATACCATCCTGGAAAAGCAAACGTAGTAGCTGACGCATTGAGTAGAAGATCATATGCGGGTACGAGTGCAATGTTTTTAACACAAAGGCCCATTTTGTATGACTTGCAAAGGATGGAGATAGAGATGAAGGCTCCAAGTACCCACATGATGATATCAAATATACGAGTAGAACCGACTTTAATCGATAAAGTTAAAGCTGCTCAAGCTACGGATATAGAGCTGATGCGTATGAAGAAGAAAGTGCAAGAAGGTGCTATTCCAGAAGCAAGAATCGATGAAGAAGGAATACTTCGAGTCAACTCCAGACTTTGTGTTCCTAACGATTTTGACTTGAAGCATAGAATAATGATGGAGGCACACAACACACCGTTTGCAATCCATCCTGGGAGTACCAAAATGTATCACGATCTTCGACATACATTTTGGTGGAGCAATATGAAAAGAGAGATCGCGGAGTTTATCTCGAGATGTTTAACTTGTCAACGTGTAAAAGCGGAGCATCAAGTACCAAAGGGTCCATTGCAACCACTTGAGATTCCGAAATGGAAGTGGGAACACATTACTATGGATTTTGTTACAGGTCTTCCCAAGGTTTCTCAAGGCATAGATGCGATTTGGGTTATTGTTGATAGATTAACCAAGTCCGCTCATTTCTTGCCGATACGTGAGACTTATTCCCTTGAACGTCTTGCTAGTATGTACGTGAACGAGATTGTGAGATTGCATGGCATGCCAGTATCCATAGTTTCGGATCGTGACCCAAGATTCACTTCACGATTTTGGGTTAGCTTGCAGAAAGCTATGGGCACGGATTTACGATTCAGTTCAGCATACCATCCTCAAACGGACGGACAATCAGAGAGGACTATTCAAACTCTTGAAGATCTATTAAGACTTTGTGTCTTAGATCTCAAAGGGAGTTGGGATAAGTACCTACCATTGGTGGAATTCTCCTACAACAACAGTTATCAGGCGAGCATAGGTATGGCTCCATTTGAGGCGTTGTATGGAAGAAAATGTCGTTCTCCAGTATGCTGGGACGAGGTGGGTGAAGCAACATTGTTGGGACCAGAATTGGTACGCATTACTACAGAGAAGATCCAAACGATTCGACAACGTATACAAACGGCACAGGATCGACAAAAGAGTTATGCGGATCTTCATCGGAAGGACGTGGAATTTAATATTGGGGATCATGTATTGTTACGTGTTGCACCATGGAAGGGAGTTACAAGATTTGGGAAGAGAGGAAAGCTCAATCCAAGATTTGTTGGTCCATTTGAGATTCTTGAGCGAATAGGAAATGTGGCATATAGACTCGCATTACCTCCAAGCATGTCTCGTGTTCATAATGTTTTTCACATATCTATGCTTCGTAAATATGTTAAAGACCCGAACCACATTATTGAGTTAGAACCAGACGAGATAGCTGAAGATTTAACGTACGAGGAGGTACCTGTTAAGATCTTGGATAGGAAAGAGCATGTCCTACGCACGAAGGTTATACCACAAGTTAAGGTTTTGTGGAGAAACCATGCTATTGAAGAAATGACCTGGGAGTTGGAATCAGAAATGAAAGCGAGGTATCCTCACCTTTTTGAAACATCAGGTACGTACGTCAATTTCGAGGACGAAATTTCATAAGGAGGGGAGGTTGTAAGACCCCAACTTATTAATGAATAAAATCAAATTTTCTCTAAATATTATTGTGAATAATAAGGGGTTAATTTGATATAATACTTTGGTTATGGGTGAAATGTGCAAATTTTGCAAAATAAGCAAGTGGTTATAAAATATTTATTTTTGGTCGGTGAATATTCGGTTGGTCGTGGAATATTCTTGCTGTCGGGGAATATTCGTACGACGACGCAGCCTTGTGTGGGCCCCATAACGGAAAGCGATTGGATGAAGAAAACGACAAGTATAAGTTGTTTATAAATAACGGCGTAGTTGTTACCGTTAATACTGTTGGAATACCCGGTGGTTAAAATACAGTAGCACACGGTATTGCACCAATTATTGATTCTTACGTAAGAAGGCACTACTCAATAATTGTTACAGTAGTTATTATTCAATATTTTATTTTATTGATTCAATAATTGCTGCGTTGATATTTTATATTATTGTTGTTTCAATAATTGTTGCTGCACAGTATTTTCATTTATCAGATCAATAATTCATATTATTTGAATAATATTATTAGATAACATTATTGGCAATGTCTAGAAAGTTCTGTCTAAGGAGAGGTTTGGTCATCTAATTGCGCGCCAGTAAGGAGAAATCCTTATTGGAAAGCCCCCTCTTTCCTGGGAACGGCCTGGTTGTCATAAATGTGATTCTGTAATATTATTTGTGAATAATTAATTATTGATTCATATGATAAGGAAATATTTATTTTATGTGGATATAAATGAGGGATATATTTTTGTGGTTAAAAATGAAGGAGTTAATGTTGAGGTTTTTATCAGTATTTTTGTCGGAATGGAGGTATTAAAAATCAGGGTTTTTGAGATATTTTGCGGGGGTTATAATTTTTAATCCGACCGTTGGATCGTGGTAATTTTTGGATATGTTATACATATATAAGTTGAGTATATGTCCACAAATTTTGAACCGTTAAAAATGAACGTATGATTTATTACGAATTTTACAAGATGACTGGTTCAGAAATTGTTGAATTTTCGGAGTTTATCATTTTGGTGGAAAATTCTAGAATTGGTGGGCCCCACTTGTGGTTGGTGAAGAAATGTGCTGAATTATATTTCAAATGTGGTAGGTGGGAATAGTAGCAGGTAAAGCCATCAGGTTGCAGGTCAAACCTACCAAAATTTTCCTATAAATAGAGGGCTAAGTTAGAATTGAAAATCACACCAGAAACAAGTTTTCTCTCTTTCTCTCTCTAGATTATTGAGTGTATTTTGTGAGTATTTAGATACTTTGAGAGTTTCTATTCATCAGAGCAAGTTTCTTTCAGCCTTATACCGGTATTCCGACCAGAAGTACTGATATTTTGAGGTAAGGGATATTATTTTCTTCTTAAATGATATTATTTTCTTCAATATCATTATGCTGAAATATTGATATGAGTTTTTATCAAATTTGAAACTTTTTGTGTCGGGGTTACTATTCACGTATACGGCACTATTCACGTATACGGCACTATTCACGAATACGGCACTATTCACCGAAAAATAAAATTTTTCCTTTTTGTCCAAGATGTCTATTATGGTTACTATCTTTGATTGTATCCATGTTTTGATCTTTATTTTTGAATTCTGCTTCACAATTGATTATTATGAAGTATTATTGATCTTGGATAAACTGTTATACGAATCCCTACTATTTGTCCTTCTGTCTCATTGGATTCGTTCTCTTTAAGATATTTTTCATCATCCTCAGTCCTAAATGATGATATTAATGAATATCTTTGGCCTGTAGTGCAAAGATGTATAATTACTTGATGAATATCTTTGGCCTGTAGTGCAAAGATGAACAGGTGTTGAGATGAACATGACCGACTGATGATACAAATGAATATCTTTGGCCTGTAGTGCAAAGATGAATATTTGGTTAAAGATGATTATTAATTGATGTTACAGGGATAAAATATTGATGATGGACTTTTAAATCTTAGAAGATAGTAGAATTCTTTCTCTACTTGACTCTTCTAATGGTTTGTTGTTTCCGCTGCAGTTGTTGATCTAAAACTTGTTGTCGATTATATTTTATCAGATTTTTCCCTGTTGAAGACTAACGATAATTTGTTGTATATTATCTTAGTCATAATATTCTTTACTGGGCTAGTTGAGCTCACCCTTTTCCTTTTTGTTCCATTTTTCTTCTCAGGAGGTGAGAGCATAGCAGGATCTAGTCGGGGTATGGAGTGATGGTTCTAGAAAGATGTATTAGCAGTCCTCACTATTTCTGTAAAATAGTGTTTGAATAATTGTAATGAGGATTTATTTGAGTGTGGATATTGTCTATAAGATAATATTTGTATTTAAACTCACAGTATGTGTTGTCGTATTTTACACGACAATTGTATTATTGAAGTTGTAGTTTGCTTTCTGTACCATGTAATTGGCGACTCAGAATGGGTGTTGTATACCTATTCTGGGGGCGTCACACATAGAATTATCCTTGGTTGACCCAATAGACCCCAAAGAAAAACGAGAAGATTACTATCATATTCTTCCCAATGGTGAGTCTTCTCTTGACTTATCATTATCTCCATTGTCTCTAATTGAGAATTATACTTCAAACAAACACCAAGATTATATAGGTAGTGCCCATAGATATACTCAGCAAGTGGATGAGCACAACCATGTCTTATGATGACACGAGGTTGTATGTCATTAGACATCTTGTATGATAGTGGCAAACCACCCTTACAACGTTGGGTTCGCCTCACCCTATTTTCTTCACCAAATATAACTACTAAATGATGACCACCGTTCTATTCCCTTGTTACCCTCGCTCGACCCAGCTACACTCTTATTACCTGAAAAGGAATTGTGAAGCAAAAGGGTGAGCACAACTAGCTCAGTAAAGAATATCATGACTAAAGATAATTAAATTATCAATAGCCTTCATCAATAATAAATCAGAGATTTAGAACATATGGTAAATGATAAAAATTTCAACCATAGTTGCAGCGGAACGAGCAATCCATTAGAAGAGTCAAATAGACTATAAAGTCTATTATCTTCTCCATGTTAAAAATCCACCAACAATGTTTTATCCATGTAACATCACTCAACAGTTCCTTTCCACAATCATATGAATAACTCATAATCATAATTGTGACTATAAATTTTTCTTCGCACCCAGGACGAAGAATATTTTCATCACCTGTCTTTACCTGAAACATCAAAGATCATGGTTATACCAAATCACAGTTCCTGTTTATAATCATACTAACAAATCCATCTTTGCACTACGGGCCAAAGATATTCATCAACAAACCATCTTTGCACTACGGGCCAAAGATATTCAACAACAGTTCATCTTTGCACTACAGGCCAAAGATATTCATCAACAAACCATCTTTGCACTACGGGCCAAAGATATTCAACAACAGTTCATCTTTGCACTACAGGCCAAAGATATTCATCAACAGGTCATCTTTGCACTACATGCCAAAGATATTCATCAACAATTCATATTTGCACTACAGGCCAAATATATTCATATCTCAAAGAAATATATAATCATTTCAGAATTTATATAAATAATAATTATAACCATGTTGATCAATTCACCTTTGCACTTAAGCTTTAAGATATTCAATTATAAATTCAATGGTCATGATCATACTAGTCACAATTCAACTTTGCACCACAGGCCAAAGAGAACCCTAGTCATGATCATACCAATAATCTACCCATATTTACACTCCAGTGAAAGAGAATTTCAACATCAGGTTTATAAAAATGTTATATATGATGATAAAAATAATATGATCAACATATAGTTTTAATCTCAAGAGTAATATTCGTAACTCATGAATAGTAATCCCGATACAAAAGATAGAAATTCTACAATAAAATTCATACCAATATTTCGGTATAATGATATTGAAAGAATAATATTACTTAAATTTATAAACAATTTATTTTAATTGTTTACACTTTACTAATTAATGCATTTAATCATCATAAAATGCCAACTCTTACAATTTCATCATCAATAACTAAAACCCTCATCAAAAATCTGCATATACCTCATATAGGATTCTCAAGCCATAAAATCCTATTTTCCAATTTTCTTTCTTCACAAAACATATTTAATTTATTTACTCATAACTAGACCATTTTCATGAAAAATACCAAATCAGTTCCAAAAATATTTCTTTTCTGGGATTTAGCATAATATAGTCCCATAGTGAACATATATTTTTCTCAGAATTTTTAAAAGTTATTTACTATTTTTCATATGGCCAAAATAGCCGAATATTTAGACATTTATCAAAAATTATACTTTTGTCTAAAAATTCTGAAATTTACAGAGTATACTTCTATCATATACATGTACTCCCAATAAAAATTTCATCAATTTTGGAGTTAACCACAAGGAATTATAAGCTGTTACTTTTAAAATAGTCTTTTCTCATAAAATTCATAACTCTCAATCTATACATCCAAAAATCACCATTTTTGGACACAATCAAGAAAACTCATCAAAATATCATTTCAAATTTTTCCAAAATTTTTGAAGTTCAGAAAAATTACGAAACTGAAAATCATAACAACCCTTAAAATTCCTTACTATCCCTTACAATCTCTTACTATCCCTTACCTCAAAAGAGCAGTACTTCTGACTGGATATCGGATATGATGTTGAAGAAAACTTGCACTGATGAATAGCAACTCACCAAGTATCTAAAAACTCACAAAATATGCTTCATTATATAGAGAGAGAAAGAGAGAAAGCTTATGTTTCTGGTGTGATTTTCAATTCTAACTTAGCCCTCTATTTATAGGAAAATTTTGGTAGGTTTGACCTGCAACCTGATGGCTTTACCTGCTACTATTCCCACCCACCACATTTGAAATATAATTCAGCACATTTCTTCACCAACCACAAGTGGGGCCCACCAATTCTAGAATTTTCCACCAAAATGATAAACTCCAAAAATTCAACAATTTCTGAACCAGTCATCTCGTAAAATTCATAATAAATCATACGTTCATTTTTAACGGTTCAAAATTTGTGGGCATATACTCAACTTATATATGTATAACATATCCAAAAATTACCACGATCCAACGGTCGGATTAAAAATTATAACCCCCGCAAAATATCTCAAAAATTCTGATTTTTAATACCTCCATTCCGACAAAAATACGGATAAAAATCCCAACATTAACTCCTTCATTTTTTAACCACAAAAATATATCCCTCATTTATATCCACATAAAATAAATATTTTCTTATCATATGAATCAATAATTAATTATTCACAAATAATATTACAGAATCACATTTATGACAACCAGGCCGTTCCCAGGAAAGAGGGGGCTTTCCAATAAGGATTTCTCCTTACTGACGCGCAATTAGATGACCAAACCTCTCCTTAGACAGAACTTTCTAGACATTGCCAATAATGTTATCTAATAATATTATTCAAATAATATGAATTATTGATCTGATAATGGGAAATACTGTGCAGTGACAATTATTGAACAACAATAATATAAAATTTCAACGTAGCAATTATTGAATCAATAAAATAAAATATTGAACAGTAATTACTGTAACAATTATTGAGTAGTGCCTTCTTACGTAAGAATCAATAATTTCAAAAATACTATGCAATACCGTGTGCTACTGTGCAATAACGCGTATTACTGTATTTTAACCACCGGGTATTCTAACAGTGTTAACGGTAACAACTACGCCGTTATTTGTAAAAACTCAAATTTGTCGTTTTCCTTCACCCGACAGTTATTCGTTATGGGGCCCATAAATAGCTGCGCCGTCGTACGAATATTCTCCGACAGAAAGAATATTCCACGACCAAACGAATATTCCCCGACAACAATGATTATTTTATAACCACTTGTTTATTTTGAAAAAAATTCATATTTCACCCTTAACTTTAACATTTATCAATTTAACCATTTACTGAATAGTAATTATAAGAAAAATTGAGTACTTTTATTTCATAAAATTCGGGGTCTTACATAGTCTGTCTCACCGCGGAACATAAAGGTGGCGAATGGAACCTTCTGTTCCTCCGTGCATCCCTAGACATCAAATATCTGGTAATTTGCTTGACCCACGTTTCCGCCATGATCGGATCCAGCTTTCTCTTAAATTCTGGTGGTCCCAATTCTTTGAACTGCTTGGCTGTGACAAACCGCGCATTGTTATCATTTCCACCCTTATTTTGCACACGAGTCTCCCTCATCTGATTTTGTATGAACTGCAAAAAGCTCCTAAACATTCCATCATTCATAGTTTGCTCGGTAACGTTGTTTACAGGAGGAATATTACCTTCCTGTTGCACGTTCCCCTGGGTGGTGATCAAAGGTGTCTCCACGGTCTAATTTACTCCATTATTAACGTTCTCAGCTGCCATTCTTAAATACTGCCATAAAACAAGAGTTAATAGTCATGTCATATATTATCCCTATACTCTGACCGACCAAATAAACACCAAATAAACTTAGTCAGGTCATACTAGCAAAGGAATTTTCCGTCTATCCCCTCCTAGTTCTTGTCTCACATCTCAGCCAGGGATCATATCCCTAAGCTCTGATACCAACTGTGACGCCCCCAAAATAGGTATACAACACCCATTCTGAGTCGCCAAATACATGGTACAAAAATCAAACTACAACTTCAATAATACAATTGTCGTGCAAAATACGATAACACATACTGTGAGTTTAAATACAAATATTGTCTTCTAGACAATATTCACACTCAAATAAGTCCTCATTACAATTATTCAAACACTATTTTACAGAAATAGTGAGGACTGCTAAAACATCTTTCTAGAATCATCACTCCATACCCCGACTAGATCCTACTATGTTCTCACCTCCTGAGAAAAAAAATGGAACAAAAAGGAAAAGGGTGAGCTCAACTAGCCCAGTAAAGAATATTATGACTAAGATAATATACAACAAATTATCATTAGTATTCAACAGGGAAAAATCTGATAGAATATAATCGACAACAAGTTTTAGATCAACAACTGCAGCGGAAATAGCAAACCGTTAGAAGAGTCAAGTAGAGAATGAATTCTACTATCTTCTAAGATTTAAAAGTTCATCATCAATATTTTATCCCTGTAACATCAATTAATAATCATTTTTAACCAGATATTTATCTTTGCACTACAGGCCAAAGATATTCATTTGTATCACTAGTCGGTCATGTTCATCTCAACACCTGTTCATCTTTGTACTACAGGCCAAAGATATTCATCAGGTAATCATACATCTTTGCAATACAGGCCAAAGATATTCAGTAATATCATCATTTAGGACTGAAGATGATGAAAAATATCTTAAAGAAAACGAATCCAGTGAGACAGGAGGACAAATAGTAGGGATTCGTATAACAGTTTATCCAAGATCAATAATATTTCATAATAATCAATTGTGAAGCAGAATTCAAAAATAAAGATCAAAATATGGATACAATCAAAGATAGTAACCATAATAGATATCTTGGACAAAAAGAGAAAATTTTATTTTTCGGTGAATAGTGTCGTATTCGTGAATAGTGCCGTGTTCGTGAATAGTGTCGTATACGTGAATAGCAACGTATACGTGAATAGTAACCCCGACACAAAAAGTTCTAAATTTGATAAAAAGTTCATATCAATATTTCGGCATAATGATATTGAAGAAAATATCATTTGAGAAGAAGATCGTATCCATTACCTCAAAATATCAGTACTTCTGGTCGGAATACCGGTATAAGGCTGAAAGAAACTTGTTCTAATGAATAGAAACTCTTAAAGTATCTAAATACTTACAAAATACACTCAATAATCTAGAGAGAAAACTTGTTTCTGGTGTGATTTTCAATTCTAACTTAGCCCTCTATTTATAGGAAAATGTTAGCACGCCGAAGCAGACTTAACCTGCAACCTGATGGCTTTACCTGCTACTATTCAAGCCTACCACATTTGAATAAAAATCTCAGCACATTTCTTCACCAACCAAGAGTGGGGCCCACCAATTCTAGAATTTTTTACCAAAATGATAAACTCCGAAAATTCAACAATTTCTGAACCAGTCTTCTCGTAAAATTCATAATAAATCATACGTTCATTTTTAACGGTTCAAAATTTGTGGACATATACTCAACTTATATATGTATAACATATCCAAAAATTACCACGATCCAACGGTCGGATTAAAAATTATAACCTCCACAAAATATCTCAAAAACTCTGATTTTTAATACCTCCATTCCGACAAAAATACTGATAAAAATCTCAACATTAACTCTTTCATTTTTAACCACAAACATATATCCCTCATTTATATCCACATAAAATAAATATTTCCTTATCATATGAATCAATAATTAATTATTCACAAATAATATTATAGAATCACATTTATGACAACCAGGCCGTTCCCAGGAAAGAGGGGGCTTTCCAATAAGAATTTCTCCTTACTGGCGCGCAATTAGATGACCAAACCTCTCCTTAGACAGAACTTTTTAGACATTGCCAATAATGTTATCTAATAATATTATTCAAATAATATGAATTATTGATCTGATAATGAAAAATACTGTGCAGTGATAATTATTGAAACAACAATAATATAAAATATAAATGCAGCAATTATTGAATCAATAAAATAAAATATTGAACAGTAACTACTGTAGCAATTATTGAGTAGTGCCTTCCTTCATAAGAATCAATAATTGGTGCAATACCGTGCGCTACTGTATTTTAACCACCAGGTATTCCAACAGTATTAACGGTAACAACTACGCCGTTAATTATAAATAACTTATACTTGTCGTTTTCTTCATCCAATCGCTTTCCGTTATGGGGCCCACACAAGGCTACGCCGTCGTACTAATATTCCCCGACAGCAAGAATATTCCACGACCAAACGAATATTCACCTACCAAAAATGAATATTTTATAACTAACCACATTAATCAAATCAACCCTTTCTATTTCAAAATAATAAATAGAGAAAATTTAATTTTATTTATTAATAAGTTGGGGTCTTACACTGAAGATCAGATTTTTGGTTCTCGATATCTTTTCTTAAATTAGAGACTTCTATCTTTAAATTAGAGATTTCTTTTTTAAGTTTATTAACTTCTTGATTTAATTTTGGTAGGGTAACTTCTTTAACTGGGGTTTTAAATCTTTCAAGGGTTTTATTAAGACTAAATATTGGTTTATCTTTAGCTTTAATAATTTTATCTTTAACTCTAGTATCTTTAGTTGATAAATCTTTTAACTATTTAGTATATTGAGCTTTAAGCTCAGGATCAGAAATTTTAGTAGGAGACTAATTCTGACTGGTATAGCGGAGATATTCTTTAGAAAATATTGTACTATTTGCTACACTCAAAATATATGTTTACTAGAAAAAAATATGCACAATATTATAGAAGAAGAATTCTCTGATTTTGGTGTGATTTTCATTTATTAACTAAGCATCCTATTTATAGGAGAATGACATGGCACTATTTAAGAAAATCACGGATGCACAATAAAGGAATTCATGGGTGAAGTTCACGGGCGAATTCACGCGAAAATCTGATATTTACTATTTATTAATGTGCAATAAAATATTCTAATAAAATAAAAACTTTATATAAAATATAATATATTCTATTTATAATCTAATAAAACAAATAAATTTATATATAATATAAAAAGTATTCTATTTTATATAAAAAGTTTTTTGTTTTATTACTATTATAATTATAATAAAACAAAAACTGAGATAACTTTCTACCGGCGATTTTGAAAAATGAGTAAGTGGGAGTCCATGTAATAAGTCAAACTTACAACAAATACTTCATGAAAAATTTCTCTATTTATCACAAATCACTTGACTTCAATAAATACATTTTTAATCTTTCAACAATTATTCATCATTAATATTATAACTCACAATATTAACAATCAGATCATTTCTAGGAAAGAGGAGGCTTTCCGATAAGGATGACCGCCGAGCTGATGCTGATGAGACTATGGAGGGTGGGACCGGCAGTCGGACCGGAGGTAAGACCGGTGATCGGGCGATAGATGGCGGCGATGATGATACTGACACTCCTGATCTTGGGTTGTAGTTAGTTTATATTTATATTTTCACTTTCATGTATGTATTTATACAGCTTTTGATTTGTACAGACTAGAGTTTTGTATCTAGTTAGGTTGATGGTTTATGTATCTAACTATATTTATTTTTCATGATTACATTTTGTATCTACATCGTATAACTTTTATCTATATGTTATTACATTGTCTACATATTTGATGGTTGATAGCAAAAGATATGATTGTTATTGATATGCGTTCGTGAAGAATTATTTATTTTTCTTTAGTTTATAACAGGTACAATTATGTATATGTAAATGAACAGGGAAATTTTGTAATTTTTTTTAAAGCAGGGCATTGGCGACTGTGTCCCGTCAGTAATGACCTATAGCGACGGTTCCAAAAATATTATAAATTAAGGTCATTGGCGACGGGGGAATTAGTCATTGGCTACGGCCTAGCCGTCTCAAATGACTATATTATTAAGTCTTTTAAATGGCTATTACTAACGGTCTGTCCGTCGCTCGTTTCGTCGCTAATGACTCATTGTCAACGACTAGCCATCAACAATGACCTAATTCCCGAAGGCGAGTGACGGGAGCCAAGGACGACGACCTGTAGGGTGACGGGAGGGGCAACGGTTTATGTCGTTGCCAATGACCTCTTTGCCGACGGTAGGAGGGTCATTAGCGATGGCAATGCCCGTCGACAATGACCTTTTTTTGTAGTGTCTGCATGTACTAAATGTGCAGTAGAGATTGTACCCTATGTATCATTGATCAGCTAATTAATCAACAAATAACTTATTGTTTTCTTGTAAAATCAGACTTATTGGGAAATATGAGAGATAAATGAAGTTGCAGGAAATTCAACAGTATAGAATGACAATAATTGTTTTACCATATATACTGTACTTACTCTTGAATTCTTGAACAAATTCGTTCAATGGTGAACCACTTTGTTCAGGAATTTAAGAGGAAGTACAGTATGGTGAACCACTTATTGGGAACTGTTGAATTTCTTGCAACTCTCCTTTTGTTCTCTTATTTCCCAATAAGTCTGATTTTGCAGTAAATTCAAAAGTTCTATGTTGATAAGCCTTCTGATCAATGATACCTTGGGTACAATTTATATTTCACATTTACTACATACATACCTTGAGTCAAATAAGACTATATATGGGTAAAAAATATCTCATTTGGCAACCCTTCACTCTATGGCAGTTGTTTTTGAAAAAACAGGAGTAGCAGCTGAAAGGCCTAGGGGTTTAAAACCGAGAATGTTTCCAAATTTCATGGAAAGGTGGGTCACAACTAGCTTACACTTCTCAAGGAGTATTGGGGACAAAATTTATCGACGACAACCGACTATCAAGATCGTATAATCTTCTTCTTGCACTTGGCGGGCATTTGTCGTCTCCGAGTTCTGAGGAGTTAGCTTATGCAGTGGCGAGAGCAGCACAACAACAGGATGATGATGCTGAGGTAATCTTGTCATTATTTAGCTTTATGTTTAGTTTTACATGTTTATTTTAGCATACTTTAGACATGACACTTAAGAAAGTATGATGAAGAAACCAAGTCAGTTTTAGTCGGACGGTATTTGTTTATGTTTATATGTGCGCCGATGTTTATATATATTGTGTTGGTTTTTATAAATTATATATATATATATATATATATATATATATATATATATATATATATATATATATATGGATGGATCTTGATGGATTTGTAGGGATGTTGGTTAATATATAGATACTTTTGTGTGTTGGAATATAAATCAAGTACAAACAGGTACAGTTTTTTTTGGAAAATCCACCAAACTTCCATTTTTTTTAAATTAGAAATCAGCGACCGCATACTATCGCTAATGTTTATCAGTGATCGCTTATAAACCCAGGATGTTAGCGACCGCAGAAGTCGCTACTAGTGGTCGCGGACATATGGACCACGTCACCAATGCGATCTGGCTCACGAAGACTCAGCTTAGCGACGAATTCGGTCACTATATGGAGGTCGAAGACATGTCGGTCACCAAAAGTGGTCGTTGTTGTGCAGACAACGATCAGATTACATGCGGCTATTATTAACGACCGAAGTCGGTCGCTGATAGATATCTGCGACCTTATGCGGTCGCGGATAAGCGGTCACTGATAAACCCTTTTTTTGTAGTGGCATGTGTTCTCAATTGTCTCATGATTATCTGATGCCTTGTTAGCATGTACTGAACTAGAAGCTTGAGTCACTATATGTTCAGATACTTAACCTTAAGGTACTTCACCACATTCCACTTCAACTTCATCGTCTAATTGAACTTCATCATCCAATTGAACTTCACAAACAACTTCCAACTCTTTAATCTTTGATTTTTTAATCTCTTCCTTATGCAGCCTAGCACTGATCAACTCCTCATTCTCATCATCATCACTAATATCAGTGCAGTCATCATCTGTTTCGTCATCTATAGATTCATCATCATCTCCCTTTGCTGCATCAACTTGCACATCAACAACATCAACTTCCCTCTCAAGTTCTTGCTCAACTTCCCTCTCACCTACCTGATCAACTTCTATCTCAAATGGTAAGACTTCATCAGTAGAGTGGTCACAGTATAGATCAACTACACCATAATGTTCACCCTTCTCAACTAGTAACCTAATACTATGGTCATCAATTATCAACTCTAAACCATAACGAATATCCATACGACAAACTTTGAAATACACTGCAGTATTCTTTTTGTATACATACTTCTTATGTAAGTTGTATATTTTGTCAACATTCAGCCAGTCACCATCAACGTCATGAAGCAATTCTACAAAACCTCTTCCATAGTGGTATATTTGTTCTTCAATGAACCTACCACCATGATTAAACTCCACAGAAAATAAACCCATGCTGCAATAGGTACAGGGCACAACATTAGATAATAAGCATTGTAAAATTGCACAAATATATCAGTGGAAGAAATCGACATATAAACCCAAATCATACATAACTTAAAAATAGAAAAAGTAAGGGTATTACATTTAAACCCAAATCAACGAACAATTATGTACCAAATCATACATACCTTAAACCCAAATCGATATATAAACCCAAATCAAAGAACAATCAGTGGAAGAAAAAAACTAATTTGGATATTTACAGAAGTTATTTTAAGCATGTACCATGAAGAGTCCAGAAAAACACATAAGGGTGTTACATTTAAACTCAAATTGACATATAAACCCGAATCAAAAACCAATCAGTGGAAGAAAAAAAACCTAGTTTGGATATTTGCAGGAGTTATTTTGAGGGTGTTACATTTAAACACAAATCGAATAATAATCAGTGGAAAAAAAATACCAACTCAGATATTTGCAAGAGAATCTCGACAAAGGAAAGAGTTTTTAAACACAAACTCATACATACATTCGACTTTGTCAGAGATTTGCATAAAAAAAACCCTAGAAGATCAAATCGCGCCTTCGTCTTGTCGCTCAATCTCTCTCTCTCTCTCTCTCTCTCTCTCTCCCTCTCTCTGAACTTCGACTCAGATATTGGCTTCGTTTGGTTTGATTTGTTTAGCAGTTGTTTTGTATTGCTGCGTAATCCACCTATGTTCAGCCTTGTCATTTTTGTTATTTTCCCTTTTCTGCTTAAAAGTCACGTAGGAAAAAAAATCAAATCAATTTAACAGAAGTTAGCCTTAGTTAACAGACTAGCCCAATTGTAAAATTTTAATTAGTTTAATGGGATAATTTAAAAAATTAAAAGTTCAGTAGTGAATTAAGTAAAACAACTTGCCAACTATAATAATGAAATCATTAGTTTTGCCTTCCTTTTAAAGTAGAGTAAGATATAGTGACATCTTCTTCAAATAATCGTAACAATATTCACTCTTTTTAAAAATTTTAAATAACAGACAGTACTCTCTAATTAATAAAAATATAATATTCACTACTAATGTGATTGACCGGTTAATATTAACTGAATTTTTTAATATAATATTCAAAACACCTTTAAATTATTATATGAGCGATTAAATTATTATACCCATTAATTTTTTTTTTTTTTTTTTTTTATGTATCTCATTTCAATATTTACGTTGATTCACTTTATTAAATTATGAACTTAGCTACTCCCTTCATTCTAAATTATAGTATCATTTTTTATTTTTGAAAGGTAACTTAAAATATTTTTAAATTCAAAATTAATAAAATTTCTCAAAAATTATGAAGTAATAATCTTTTCATACGACAAATATAAGTTTTTACAGTTGAAAAGATCAAATGTAAGTTTTTCCAATATAAGTCATAAAATCTAAACAAATATCAACAAACAAAATACAATCAATATCATAAATTAAGTAAATATATATATTTTTTGACATGCATACCAAAAAATTCAAGTTTTATATACCCTATAACTAAATCGCAATATACCCAATTTACTCTGATTGCAATAAACAACTTAATTCTAAATTTACTTATATCTTTATCATTTATTTAATAATATATGTATTAAACTGAATTTGATATTCCATAAGTTACCAACAATTTAGATGAGATGAAAGTACGTGTTTGATTACAAAAATTTTATAACGGAAAGTGTTTGAACAAAAAATATATTTTATTTTATTATATAGATAATTTAATAATAGAAACATGTAAATATATAATTTTCTTATTTAATCAATTTTAAATATTTACTATTAATTAATATTTTTTTTAAATTTATTAATGTTATTATAAGTATCCAAAATAGGTGTCATATGGTATTTTAGTCTTTCCATAAATATATGACATTTTAAATGATTTTATTTTTCTCAAATTATTTACTGTTTTATATAATATAGGAGAATTAGTTATAATCTTTCAAAATTATTATTCATAGAAAAATATTATATATAAAAAAAAGAGTATAAAATAAATATATGATAAAAAATATTATAGACAATTAATAATATATTTAATATTATATAATTATTTTTTTTAATTATTATGTATAAATTTAAATCGTCATATGTTATAGGGATAAGATAGTACAGTAGTACTACTGTACTAGAGCGCGGAAACGTGATTACAGCAGGCACCGAACACCGGAAGAGCCATTTTTTCCACAAGCTGATCGGCTCAGCTTTTAACTAAAAATAAGCCGAGTTGAGCTAGGTATCCAAGCCGTGTTCGCGTCACGCATAAAATAATTTACCCATTTTCTCCTTCGCCACCAGAGTTTCCAGAAGGCTGAGCTCCCACTAAAATGTCACCAATTATATTATGTCATGTGTCCACTTACGGTGGAAAGTAAATTCCACTCAAAGGATAAGCATGTGGAGCGATAGCCTTCGCACGTGCCAAGTCTTCTAGAAGAACTTTCTCTCTCCAACTCCTCAAATTGACAGAGTTGGAGGGCTGTCCATGTCTTGATGATACCTTTGTCTATGGGTCGGACGAAAATAACAAGTGAGATAAAGTTATCCCAAAAATATACTCTCTTATTCCCATTAAAAAATGTCTTAAATATGATTTTTAAATAATAAAAAATTTATCACATTAAATGTATCTGACCCATATAAATTTAATACTCTCTTATTCCCATTAAAAAATGTCTTAAATATTTTTTTTAAATAATAAAAAATTAATCATATTAAATGTATCTCATCGACCTTTTTATAACACAAAAATTATTTATATTTAACACTAACCCTCTTATTATTTTTCGTATTTTTGTCATGTTATTCTGTCGTGTTAAAAATTATGATCCATATCTAAAAGCAGTGAACCTTGCCTATATTTAGAGAGTAAAATATATTTTATATAATATTTTTATTTAAATTGTGTAATTTTAAATGTTTTTTATAGAATAATTATATTTTATATTTCAGTCAATTTTTGTTAAACGGAAGGAGTACTCAACTATTCCAGTATTAAATAAACTAATCCTGGATAGGGATTGGCACTAACCTTTTTTTCCACAATCAATTTAGTTTATTATGGATCAAAACATGGACGGAATCAACGGGTCAATCAATCATCAATTAAAAGGACACCTTTGGGTAATAAGTGAGAGTTTAGGATTGGTAATAATCTTGAATTTTTGGTAATTAAATATTAAAGAATTTGTGAATTGGTTATAATTGATAATGATATGAAAGTTGTGGTGTACCGCTTATTCTCAATGTTTTATCCTATAATATTATTTAAGAAAGTCTCAAGTTAAATATTTATTTATTTTAAATAAATTATTTTTTATAATAAATTATTTATTATATTTTTAATATTAATTATTATATTCTTATTTTTTATACATATTTATAAAATATCACTCGTCAAATGTTAAAAATTATACAATTAAATAATAGTATAAATATAAATAATTTTATCATATTTCGTGCATTAAGTCAATTAAATATTCTTCTTTGATGGTGACTTGCATATTGTCGGTATATGGCTGTTTGTTTGTTTTTTTGCGAATTAGATTGCACACATATGTCACAAAAATTAAGTAATATATTATATTCATATCATGAAATTGGTGTTATTTGATCCTCTCAGTGGTACACTAGACATAATCCATTTTATATTATAAAATTCAAAACAAAATATTAAACCAACTTAACAATATTATTTAATTTGGATCGACAATTTTTTTATATAATTAGAGTGCGATATTTTTGTTGTAGAAATATCAAAAAGTTTTGTAAAAATATCAAATTTTTACAAAAATATGACAATTATTCCATCCGCCTCATATTAAATGTTTAATTTTAACTTTTTTAAATTAAATTAACTAGTATTTTAAAACTAAATTTTGTACCATTTTTGATAAAATTTCGGTGAAAGGATTATTACCATAAGAAATTAGATATAATTTACTGCACTCCAACTTTTATAATTTCAAAAACGTATTTTATGTGCTTAATTATTAATTTTAAAAATTGTTAAATAGTCTAAAAAGTTAAAACTGAATATTTAATTTGGAACGGAGGGAGTATTATTTTGAGCATACACACGACGTTGTCTCTAAATTAATTCAAAAATATCCATAACCGATTTATGTAGTCTACTCGCAACAAATATTCAATTATTTTTGGCGCGATAAAAACCTTTTATGATATGATTATTAAAAAAATTAAACTAAAATGAATACTCTTATTTATAAGAAAAAAATTAATATTTTCACAAAAACACACTTAATCCCATTTATTATTCATATTAGTAAAATCAACATAACAGAGTTCAGATGGTATAAAGATACTTTTTAAAAAATGAAAGTAAGATTTTATTTTTGATAGATCAAATTCAAAATAAGGATTATAGAAAAATATATTGAAAAATATACTTCCTCCGTTCCTTAATATAAGCCGTATTAGAGAAGTATTTTTGTTTCTTAATAGAAGTCGTTTGATAATTTTAATTAAGTATTAATTGCTTAGTTTCTAATATTACCCCAAGTAATAAATATAACTTTGGTTCTCTCACTATTTTTTGCTCAATAAATAACACTCTCTTTTTTCAATACAAAAATAATATAGACAATTGATATTATATTCAATTCTATACAATCATTTTCTTAATACGTATGCACAATTTTAAAAAGACTTGTATTAAGAAACCGAGGGAGTATTGGACAAACTAAAGAGGTTGTACAAGAAGAGAAAAAACCTAAAATTTCGAAAACTTTGTTGAGAGATAAAGTCTTATATCTGATTTTGAGTTCAATACTTTAATAAACTTAGGGGGAGTTTGATAAAAAATGAATGAATCTGAATCTGAATCTGAATGAGAAAAATTTAAATCTGAATGAGTTGAATTTGAATGAAAAAAGTTATTTGATAATTAATATATCTGAAATATCTGAATAACAAAATTTTATTATTTTGCCCCTCTGAAAAAAATTCAAAATTGTTGTTAATTTATTTAATATTACTTAATATAATAGTTAATATTTTTTTTTTATTTTTTTTTTACTTCATCCAGCTACTCATTCATTCTTTCAGCTAAAAAAATTTGACTTAGTCATTTAGCTCGTCTATCTTACCGATTCAATCATTCTAATCAAAATAAACGTATTGATCGATTCAACCATTCAGTCCTTTAACCATTAAATTCTAAATAAATACTGTTCTTGTTCTTTACAAGAGATATTTAATAGAATAGCTCTTCAGCCTTATAAGGGTAAGGAGAAAGTTGAAGAGCAAAAAGTGTTGGGTCCTCCTCCTCCCCGTTATTAAGGAGTCAAAGTTAGTGGGAAAAAGTGTTGGGGCGGGGGGCGGGGGGCGGGGGGCGGGGGGCGGGGGGGGGGGGGGGGGGGGGGTGGGGTCCGGTACAAATGTATCGGACTAACGTCCGGTGCACTGTATTAATTTTTTTTTTTTTTTTTGTTTTTAATCACAATTATGAGAAAAAAAATAAAAAATAATAGAGTAAGTTTGAATAAAAAATAATAAAATAAAATATATTATTTATTAAAAAAATATTGTAAACTATCGTTAGGGAAGAAAAAAAAAAGTGCACCGGACGTACCGGTCGTTAGTGGTACCGGACGTCCCCCCAATTTTAAGAAACCTGGGAGGAGAAAAGCAGGAATGCAGAAGGTTGGGCAACCAAAAGTTTTCTGTGGGGTCACAAAGAATTTAATGGCCTTACGCCTTTCACTTTTTCTTGCCGCCAAACACGTGTTTTAGATTAAACAACACTTTTTATATTTTCTCAATTTATTATACTCCCTTTGTTCCAGAATAAAAATTCTGGTAATTTTTTTACGTATATTAAAAAGAAAATAAAATGATAAAATTATTCATAATAATATGTCATTAATTATTTTTAATATAGGTGAGAGAGTGACTTTCTAGCTTGTAAGACCCCAACTTTTATAAATAAAGATGAATTTTCTATAAATATCATTTTTGAATATTATGAAGTTAATTTGATATAATGTTATAGTTGTGGGTAATATTTATAAATTTTACAAAGTAAGCAAGTTGTTATAAAATATTCGTTTGGTCGGGGAATATTCTTTTTGTCGGGGAATATTCGTACGACGGCACAATCATTGGCGGACCCCACAACGAAATTATTGTCGGATTGAGAAAACGATAGAATTATCTTTCTATAAAAATAACAGCTGAGGTGTTACCGTTAAAATCGTTAAAACTGTTGAACTACTTGGTAGTAAAAGTACAGTAATACGCGTGGTTGCATAGTAGCACACGGTATTGATTATTGATGCTTACGTGAGAAGTCACTCAGCTATACTCAATTATTGCTACAGTAATTGCTGCATCATATCTCTTAAATTATTGTCATAGTATCATCTGTATAATATGTTATATTATTGAGACGTTGTGGTAAGTTTGGTTATTTTATGGGGGGCCATATGTCATCATCTAAGAGTCTCTTCGTCAATAGTAATTACCTTCGTCAATAGTATTTACCTTGGTCAATAGTATTTACCTTGGTCAATAGTAATTACCTTCGTCAATAGTATTTACCTTGGTCAATAGTAATTACTTTCGTCAATAGTAGTTGTCCCTTCAATATTACCAAGAGTCATTTGACCCTTCGTTAAGACCAAGAGTCATTTGACCCTTCGTTAAGGCCAACAGTCACCCTCAGTTTTTCTATAAATAGAGACCTAGGGCTTCATTATTTTTCACGAATTCATTCAAGCTATAGAGAGAGAAAGTATAGAGAGAATAAGAGAGAGAGAGACTAAAAGTATTCTGCTACATCACTTTTCCAATATCCAGTTCTTTTAAGGTAGGGAATATTTTTTCTTTTATATTCATGAAGAGAACTTCTGTTATTCCATTCGTTATTATTCTGTTGGAATAACCAGTATACGCGGTCTACCCTATACTTGGTGACATTCTTCTATTATTCTGTTGGAACATCCTGTCTGTGTGTTTTACACCGGACCTGGTTCCGTTTATTATTCTGTTGGAACATCCTGTCTGTGTGTTTTACACCGGACCTGGTTCCGTTTTTATTATTATTCTGTTGGAACATCCTGTCTGTGTGTTTTACACCGGACCTGGTTCCATTATTTATTATTCTGTCGGAATATCCTGTCTGTGCGTTTACGCCGGACCTGGTTCCATTATTTATTATTCTGTTGGAATAACCTGTCTGTGCGGTCTATCGCATGCATGGTGATTTCTTTTGTTATTCCATTCTTTATTATACTCAGTTGGTTAAGTTTTGACTTCTATACTCCATGAAATTTGTGGAATATCCTTGATAGTTGCGTTTCATCCAGTATCTTTTCAAGAAAATATTCTTCTAAGCATTCTTGAATTTTACTCCACAATGCAGTATCATGTTGACAATTTGGACGTTGTTAATTCCTGGATAAATTAATTCTTGAACTTGTTTTATTGAATTCTTATATCATTGTCATCATCCTCATGTTTATAAAATATTGAAAGTCATCTGTGGCCTGTAGTGCATAGATGGACTTGGTATGATTATGACCAGGGATTATTCGGTATAATCATGACCGTAATGTTACAAATGATGTGGTAAAAGTCCTCATTGGCCCGTAGTGCATTGATGGACAGTTGTTGGCATGATCATGACCATTAATGAATACACGAATATCCTTGGCCGTAGTGCAGGGGTGATTCGATGATGTGGATTATTTTATTAAGCTGAGTCTCAGCGATTACAGTGTTGAAAAACTTTTTAAATCATAAAAGATAGTAGAGTTTATTTTCTACTTGACTCTTTTAATGGATTGCTTGTTCCGCTACAGTTAAACTTGATGTCTATTATATTTTATCAGTTTAACATTGTTGAAGGCTAATGATAATTTATTCTGCATTATCTTAGTCATAATATTTCTTACTGGGCTAGTTGA
This sequence comes from Panax notoginseng, assembly GCA_016801055.1. Lineage (NCBI taxonomy): Eukaryota > Viridiplantae > Streptophyta > Magnoliopsida > Apiales > Araliaceae > Panax > Panax notoginseng. The sequence goes on along the minus strand of CM029018.1, from coordinate 23,099,194 downwards.
GCTCACCCTTTCTTTCACTGTTCTCTTCAGGAAATGAGAACGTAGCTGGGACAAGTCGGGGTACGGAGTGATGGTCCGAATGATAGTATTAGTTAGTAGTCCTCACTATTCTATGTAATGGTGTGTTAATAAATGTAATGAGGACTCCTTTTGAGTATGAATACTCTCTAGAAGATAATATTTGTATTCAAACTCACAGTTTATGTTTTGTCGTATTGTACACGACAGATGTATTAATCAGTTGTATTTGTATTCTGTACTATGTATCTGACGACCCAAGATGGGTGATGTATACCTAATTTTGGGGGCGTCACAGTTGGTATCAGAGCTTAGGGATATGATCCCTGGCTAAGATGTGAGAATAGAACTAGGAGGGGAGAGACGGGGAATTCCTTCGCTAGTATGGCATACCTAAGTTTATTTGCATGGTATTTAATTGGTCGGTCATAATATAAGGATAATATATGACATATCAATTAATTTTTATTTTGTGGCAGTATCTGAAAATGGCATCTGAGAATGTTGAGAATAGCAATGGAGCACAGACGACTGTTGATTCACCACATATCAATAATCAGGATAATGTGCATCAGGAAGGTGTCAATCCTCATGCAAACAACAACACTGACCAAATGATGAATGATCAAATGTTCAGAGGCTTTATGCAATTCATGCAACAACAGGTGAAAGCGGCTCCTGTCCACAACGTAGGTGGAAATACTGGAAACTCTCAGGCGGTCACCGCTAAACAGTTTAAGGAGCTGGGACCACCGGAGTTTAAGGGAGAACCCAAACCACTTGTAGCTGAAACATGGATAAAGCAGATCACCAAGATATTTGATGTCTTGGGTTGCTCCGAGGAGCAAAAGGTTCCCTTTGCCGCCTTTATGTTGCGAGGAGAGGCAGATTACTGGTGGAAATCGATAAAGCGTACTCAACCTGCCGCACTGAAGATGTCTTGGGAGAAGTTCCAAGAGCTGTTTAACGACAAATACTTTCCCGAGAGTATTCGTCACATGAAGGAGGTGGAGTTCATCAAATTGGAGCAGAATAATATGACCGTGTCGCAGTACGAGGCAAAATTTGCGGAGTTATCCCGGTTTGCGTCCCACCTGGTGGATAATGAAGAAAGAATGACGCGGATGTTTTTAAGAGGTTTGAAGCCGGAGATACGTCAACATCTTGTTTCTCATAAACTGTGTTTGTATTCAGATGTTGTAAATAGGGCTCAGTTGGTGGAGCGCGATAACGAGACAACGCAACCAAAAGAGAGCAGCCGGCAAAATGATAATACCAGTGAGAGCAGTCATCGAAGCGGTGACAACAAGCGTGGAGGGAATCAACAGGCCAGAAATGGTAACCACTTCGGTGGTAATCAGGGCCAAAACAATAAGAATGGACATTTCAAGAAGAGGAGATTCAACAATGATGGAAAGACGTCAGCACCAGCACCTGTCGTTAAGGAAGGAGAACGACCACCTATCATATGTTTCAAATGCGGAGGGGAGGGACACATCAGTCCAAACTGCGCGATGCCGTCCAAAGCATGTTATAATTGTGGAAGAGAAGGTCATTTAGCCCGATTTTGTCGTTTACCGAAAACAAATTCAGCTAGGATGGAGGCACCAAAAGCCGTCCCAGAAAAGTCAAAACCGGTTGTGCAAGGGAGAGCGTTTGTTGTGAACTCCCAGAGAGCAAGGAACCCGAATGAGGTCATCACGGGTAAGCTTATCATAAACTCTAAAGAAGTTTATACTTTATTTGATACCGGTTCAACCCATTCTTTTATTTCTCCTACTTGCGCTCATCGATTAAATTTGATTCCGGAGAAATTAGACTTTGACTTATCTGTGGAAACTCCGTTGGGAGAAACCTTCATTACCTCCACTGGTTATAAGTCTTGTTTGGTTCAAGTTGGTACCCACACATTACCTATCGATCTGATTTCATTAAAAATACTTGCATTTGACGTGATTCTAGGGATTGATTGGTTAACTACTCATTATGCAAAAATTGATTGTTTTCGTAAGGTTGTTAGTTTTCATATTCCTAATCGACCTATTATGCGAATTCAAGCAACCAAACCATTAAAATCAATCGCTGTCATCTCAAGCCATAAAGCTATTCGTTTATTGAAAAACGGATGTCAAGCTTTCTTAGCTCATGTCACAGATCTAAACAAAAATACGTCAGCTTTGAATGATATTTCTGTTGTTAATAAATTTCCTGACGTATTTCCCGAAGAACTTCCTGGCCTACCCCCAGAGCGTGAAATTGAATTTTGTATCGACCTTGAACCCGGTACAAAACCCATTTCCAAAGCCCCATATCGAATGGCTCCTATTGAACTTCAGGAGTTAAAGACCCAACTGCAGGAATTGTTAGACATTGGTTTTATTCGTCCTAGTACTTCTCCTTGGGGTGCTCCTGTTCTGTTCGTGAAGAAGAAAGATGGGAGTATGCGACTTTGTATTGATTATCGGGAGTTGAATCATGTCACCATCAAAAATAGGTACCCATTGCCACGTATTGATGACCTGTTTGACCAGTTGCAAGGAGCACAATTCTTTTCAAAGATCGATCTTCGTTCTGGATATCATCAGCTGAAGGTTAGAACTGAGGATATTCCAAAGACTGCCTTCAGAACTCGGTATGGGCATTATGAATTCTTAGTTATGTCTTTTGGATTGACTAATGCTCCTGCTGCCTTCATGGATATGATGAACAGGGTATTTAAGGAATATTTGGATCACTTTGTGGTCGTCTTTATCGATGACATCCTTGTTTATTCCAAAAGCCGTGAAGATCATGAGCAACACTTGAGGCTGGTACTCCAAAAGCTTCGTGAATACAAACTTTATGCCAAGTTGAAGAAATGCGAGTTCTGGCTGGAAGAGGTAGCATTCCTTGGGCACGTAGTATCAAGTCGTGGAATATCGGTTGACCCGGCAAAGATTGAAGCTATTCAAAGCTGGGAGCAACCTAAATCAGTAACCGAAGTACGTAGCTTTCTCGGTCTAGCTGGTTATTATCGGAGATTCGTGGAAGGATTTTCTCGAATCGCTACTCCATTAACTCAGCTGACTCGAAAAGATACAAAGTTCGGTTGGAGCGAAGAATGTGAGCAGAGTTTTCAAGAACTCAAGAGGAGACTCATTTCAGCACCTGTTCTAACAATACCATCTGGCTCGGAGGGATTTGTCATCTACAGTGATGCTTCGAGCAAAGGGTTGGGATGTGTTCTCATGCAACATGAAAAAGTCATAGCCTATGCATCAAGACAACTCAAGGAATATGAGAGGAATTATCCTACTCATGATCTAGAGTTGGCAGCTGTTGTCTTTGCACTTAAAATTTGGAGGCATTACTTGTATGGGGAGAAGGTGGAGATCTTTACGGATCATAAAAGTCTCAAATATTTCTTCACTCAAAAGGAACTCAACATGCGACAACGACGTTGGCTTGAACTGTTGAAAGATTATGATCATACCATTCAATATCATCCTGGAAAAGCGAACGTGGTAGCTGACGCATTGAGTAGAAGATCATATGCAAGTACGAGTGCGATATTGTCAACACAAAGACCCATTTTGTGTGATTTGCAAAGGATGGAGATAGAGTTAAAAACTCCAGGGACCCATGTGATGATGGCGAATATACGAGTAGAACCGACTTTAATCGATAAAGTTAAAGCTGCTCAAGCTACAGACCTGGAGCTGATGCGTATGAAGAAGAAAGTGCAAGAAGGTGCTATACCGGAAGCAAGAATCGATGAAGAAGGAATACTTCGAGTCAACTCCAGACTTTGTGTTCCTAACAACCCTGATTTAAAGTATGAAATCATGATGGAGGCGCACAACACACCGTTTGCAATCCATCCTGGAAGTACCAAAATGTATCATGATCTTCGTCATACATTTTGGTGGAGCAATATGAAGAGAGAGATAGCGTTGTTTATCTCAAGGTGTCTAACTTGTCAACGAGTCAAAGCGGAGCATCAAGTACCAAAAGGTCCATTGCAACCACTTGAAATTCCAGAATGGAAGTGGGAGCACATTACCATGGATTTCGTTACCGGTCTTCCTAGGGTTTCTCAAGGTATTGATGCGATTTGGGTCATTGTTGATAGATTGACCAAGTCTGCTCATTTCTTACCGATACGAGAAACTTATACACTTGAACGTCTTGCTCGTATGTACATAAACGAGATTGTAAGACTGCATGGTATGCCAGTATCCATAGTTTCTGACCGAGACCCAAGATTCACTTCACGATTTTGGGTTAGTTTACAAAAAGCTATGGGCACGGAGTTACGATTTAGTTCAGCATATCATCCTCAGACGGACGGACAATCAGAGAGGACTATTCAAACTCTTGAAGATCTATTAAGACTCTGTGTCTTTGACTTCAAAGGAAGTTGGGACAAGTTCTTACCATTGGTGGAGTTTTCCTACAACAACAGTTATCAAGCAAGTATTGGCATGGCTCCATTCGAAGCATTGTATGGAAGAAAATGTCGTTCTCCAGTATGCTGGGATGAGGTGGGCGAAGCAACGTTGTTGGGACCGGAGTTGGTACGTATGACTACAGAAAAGATTCAAACGATCCGACAACGTATAAAAACCTCACAAGATCGACAAAAGAGTTATGCTGATCTTCATCGAAAGGACGTGGAATTTGATGTAGGAGATCATGTGTTCTTACGTGTTGCTCCATGGAAAGGAGTTACGAGATTTGGAAAGAGAGGAAAGCTAAATCCTCGATTCATCGGTCCATTTTTAATCCTCGATCGAGTAGGAACTGTGGCTTATAGACTCGCTTTACCGCCAAGTATGTCTCGTGTTCATAACGTTTTCCACATATCCATGTTACGCAAATATGTGGAAGACCCGAACCACATTATTGAGTTAGAACCGGACGAAATAGCGGAGGATTTGACGTATGAAGAAGTTCCTGTTCAAATCTTGGATAAGAAGGAACATATTCTACGCTCCAAGGTTATACCTCAAGTTAAAGTTTTGTGGAGAAACCACGATGTTGAGGAAATGACTTGGGAGTTAGAATCAGAAATGAAATCAAGGTATCCTTACCTCTTCGACATACCAGGTACGTACCCTAATTTCGAGGGCGAAATTTCATAAGAAGGGGAGGTTGTAAGACCCCAACTTTTATAAATAAAGATGAATTTTCTATAAATATCATTTTTGAATATTATGAAGTTAATTTGATATAATGTTATAGTTGTGGGTAATATTTATAAATTTTACAAAGTAAGCAAGTTGTTATAAAATATTCGTTTGGTCGGGGAATATTCTTTTTGTCGGGGAATATTCGTACGACGGCACAATCATTGGTGGACCCCACAACGAAATTATTGTCGGATTGAGAAAACGACAGAATTATCTTTCTATAAAAATAACAGCTGAGGTGTTACCGTTAAAATCGTTAAAACTGTTGAACTACTTGGTAGTAAAAGTACAGTAATACGCGTGGTTGCATAGTAGCACACGGTATTGATTATTGATGCTTACGTGAGAAGTCACTCAGCTATACTCAATTATTGCTACAGTAATTGCTGCATCATATCTCTTAAATTATTGTCATAGTATCATCTGTATAATATGTTATATTATTGAGACGTTGTGGTAAGTTTGGTTATTTTATGGGGGGCATATGTCATCATCTAAGAGTCTCTTCGTCAATAGTAATTACCTTCGTCAATAGTATTTACCTTGGTCAATAGTATTTACCTTGGTCAATAGTAATTACCTTCGTCAATAGTATTTACCTTGGTCAATAGTAATTACTTTCGTCAATAGTAGTTGTCCCTTCAATATTACCAAGAGTCATTTGACCCTTCGTTAAGACCAAGAGTCATTTGACCCTTCGTTAAGACCAAGAGCCACCCTCAGTTTTTCTATAAATAGAGGCCTAGGGCTTCATTATTTTTCACGAATTCATTCAAGCTATAGAGAGAGAAAGTATAGAGAGAATAAGAGAGAGAGAGACTAAAAGTATTCTGCTACATCACTTTTCCAATATCCAGTTCTTTTAAGGTAGGGAATATTATTTCTTATATATTCATGAAGAGAACTTCTGTTATTCCATTCGTTATTATTCTGTTGGAATAACCAGTATACGCGGTCTACCCTATACTTGGTGACATTCTTCTATTATTCTGTTAGAACATCCTGTCTGTGTGTTTTACACCGGACCTGGTTCCGTTTATTATTCTGTTGGAACATCCTGTCTGTGTGTTTTACACCGGACCTGGTTCCGTTTTTATTATTATTCTGTTGGAACATCCTGTCTGTGTGTTTTACACCGGACCTGGTTCCATTATTTATTATTCTGTCGGAATATCCTGTCTGTGCGTTTACGCCGGACCTGGTTCCATTATTTATTATTCTGTTGGAATAACCTGTCTGTGCGGTCTATCGCATGCATGGTGATTTCTTTTGTTATTCCATTCTTTATTATACTCAGTTGGTTAAGTTTTGACTTCTATACTCCATGAAATTTGTGGAATATCCTTGATAGTTGCGTTTCATCCAGTATCTTTTCAAGAAAATATTCTTCTAAGCATTCTTGAATTTTACTCCACAATGCAGTATCATGTTGACAATTTGGACGTTGTTAATTCCTGGATAAATTAATTCTTGAACTTGTTTTATTGAATTCTTATATCATTGTCATCATCCTCATGTTTATAAAATATTGAAAGTCATCTGTGGCCTGTAGTGCATAGATGGACTTGGTATGATTATGACCAGGGATTATTCGGTATAATCATGACCGTAATGTTACAAATAATATGGTAAAAGTCCTCATTGGCCCGTAGTGCATTGATGGACAGTTGTTGGCATGATCATGACCATTAATGAATACACGAATATCCTTGGCCGTAGTGCAGGGGTGATTCGATGATGTGGATTATTTTATTAAGCTGAGTCTCAGCGATTACAGTGTTGAAAAACTTTTTAAATCATAAAAGATAGTAGAGTTTATTTTCTACTTGACTCTTTTAATGGATTGCTTGTTCCGCTACAGTTAAACTTGATGTCTATTATATTTTATCAGTTTAACATTGTTGAAGGCTAATGATAATTTATTCTGCATTATCTTAGTCATAATATTTCTTACTGGGCTAGTTGAGCTCACCCTTTCTTTCACTGTTCTCTTCAGGAAATGAGAACGTAGCTGGGACAAGTCGGGGTACGGAGTGATGGTCCGAATGATAGTATTAGTTAGTAGTCCTCACTATTCTATGTAATGGTGTGTTAATAAATGTAATGAGGACTCCTTTTGAGTATGAATACTCTCTAGAAGATAATATTTGTATTCAAACTCACAGTTTATGTTTTGTCGTATTGTACACGACAGATGTATTAATCAGTTGTATTTGTATTCTGTACTATGTATCTGACGACCCAAGATGGGTGATGTATACCTAATTTTGGGGGCGTCACATAGCTATTCAATTCAAAATATTATCTCTCCATACTTATTAAATATGGAGAGAGAATTAGAATAAAAAAATATGAGATATTTAATACTACGGGCATAATAAGAAAAAATTTGTATAAGTTTGGTTATTAAAGGAAAGTGAACATTTAACATGAGACTACTCAAAATAGTAATAAGGACTTTTATCATGGGACGGAAGGAGTAGTAAATTTTTCGAATATCGTTTTATAGTTTTTACCTCTTAATTTTAGAGGGTTTTATAAGTAAAAATATTGGTATCTTGTATTTGTTTTTTTTTATCTCATTATTTCCTGTAGTGGTTATTATTTTGTTAGAATTATAAATTTAATCTATTTTACATGCACTGATATTTTTTGATAAAATAAACATAAAATATAAACTTAGTGATGTTTATATTTGTAATAAAGGTGATTTTTTAAAAACTACTTTTGTCATGATAAAAGGATTAACTCAGTTTTTAATATTAAGAACTCCTTTTTTATATACGATTTAACTCGTAGAAAGGATTGATTCCAAAGGAATTTCAAAAAGGCAATAGAATTTCTTTCGAGTAAAGGATTAATACAGAAAAGTTTTTCTACCGGAGTTGTTCAGCATTTTATGTTAATAAAAACTCTGAACGGAAAAGAGGTACACCTAGAATAATTATTAATTATAAACCTCTTAATGAAGTTCTTAAATGGATTAGGTATCCTATACATAATAAAAGAAATTTATTAGGGCGTCTTATAGATGCAAGGATATTCTTTAAGTTTGATTTAAAATCAGGATTTTGATAAATTCAGATTGCTCCGGAGGATAGATATAAGACTATTTTTACTGTTCATTGTGGTCAATTTGAATGGACAATAATATCTTTTGGTTTAAAAAATGTACCTTTTGAATTTCAAAAGATGATGAATGAGATGTCTACTCCCTATTCAAACTTTACTATAGTTTCTGCTAAAAAAATGAAATTATTTCAGACCAATATTAAATTTCTAGGTCATAATTTTAATAAAGGAACTATGATCCCTACATAGATCTATAGATTTTGCAGAAAAGTTTCCTTATGAAATTAAGGATAAGATTTTTAGGAAGATACTAAGGTTCTTTATAAAAATCTTGCTAAAGATACTAAGAGACAACTTAATCCTAGACTAAATATAGTTTAAGATTTATATTTCAGATTAAATTTAGTCCAAGTTTTTTCGGTGAAGCTAGTGGACTATATCAAGGAATTAAAATTTCGTGGACTATAATTTTAAATATATTTAAAAGGGAGTGTGAAAGAATGATTGGTGAACTATAATTCATTAAATATAATGTAATATTATAGTCCATGGGATAGTCCATCTACTGGATGGATTGAAAGATAATCCCATGAATTGATATCATGTGGACTAAATATAGTCCATCTTTTCTTAGACTAAAAAAGCAACCAAACCATTGAAGTTAAAACATACTGAGGCTATTAAGAAAATTAAGCTAAAAGTATTCCTTGCTTTGCTTTAGCTAATCCTCAGTGGTTTAAAATTTTATAAATTGATGCTTTTGATATAGGTTATTGGGGACTTTTAAAGCAAATAAACCCAAAGACAAATAAGGAAGAATTAATCGACCTCCTTTTCCTGTTCCTCACTTGTCTCCTTATTTTCAGTATCCATGAGTATTAGCTCGGGTACTCCATCAGTTTCAGGAACCATGTTACTTGGCAATTCACCTTGAGGGCCATTGTTAATGGCATTTACCAATTTCCCAATTTGATTATCTATATTTCTAAGAGTCGCTTCCTGACTGTATTTTCACGTCCCATTCTCTTTTATGTATTTAATCAGAAACTCCTCTAATTCTGGTTTCTTTTCCTGTTGTGGGGGCAGTTGTTGGCAAGCCTGAAATTCGGGTGGTTGAGTTTGTCGTGACACTTGAGGTTAGGCTTGATTATCTTGCCACGAAAAATTTGGGTGATGCCCCAATCCTGATGATAATTGTTGGGATAAGAATAATTGTTTGGGTAGTCACCGAAGTTGCCACCATACTGTATTGTTAGAGTAATTCCCATCTGTGTTGGCAACTCATCAAGTTCAGAAATCCCTGTCGCGTTTGGCTGAGTCGCGTTTGGCTGAGTCATTCTCGTATAAGGCTATTGATAATTATAGTTAGTCATGATATACCTCGTAAAAGAAAAAATAAACAGAAAAAAAATTAAAAATTTAAATAAACTAAATTGATAAAAACTAATAACGAAAGAATTATTAGAACCGTTCCCCGGCAACGGCGCCTGTAAGACCCCAAATTATTAATAAATGAAATTTAAATTCCCTCTATTTATTATTTTGAAATAGTAAGGGTTAAATTGATTAATGAGGTTAGTTATGGGTAAAATGCGCAAATATTTCAAATAAGCAGGTGGTTATAAAATATTCATTGTTGTCGGAGAATATTCATTTGGTCGTGAAATATTCTTCCTGTCGGGGAATATTCGTACGACGGCGCAATCTTTTGTGGGCCCCATAACGGAAAGCGATTGGATGAAGAAAACGACAAGTATAAATTGTTTATAAATAACGGCGTAGTTGTTACCGTTAATACTGTTGGAATACCCGGTGGTTAAAACACAGTAATACGCGTTGTTGCACAGTTGCACACTGTATTGCACCAATTATTGATTCTTACGTAAGAAGGCACTACTCAATAATGGTTACAGTAATTACTGTTCAATATTTTATTTTATTGATTCAATAATTGCTGCGTTGATATTTTATATTACTGTTGTTTCAATAATTGTCACTACACAGTATTTTCTATTATCAGATCAATAATTCATATTATTTGAATAATATTATTAGATAACATTATTGGAAATGTCTAGAAAGTTATGTCTAAGGAGAGGTTTGGTCATCTAATTGCGCGCCAGTAAGGAGAAATCCTTATTGGAAAGCCCCCTCTTTCCTGGGAACGGCCTGGTTGTCATAAATGTGATTCTGTAATATTATTTGTGAATAATTAATTATTGATTCATATGATAAGGAAATATTTATTTTATGTAGATATAAATGAGGGATATATTTTTGTGGTTAAAAATGAAGGAGTTAATGTTGAGATTTTTATCAGTATTTTTGTCGGAATGGAGGTATTAAAAATCAGGGTTTTTGAGATATTTTACGGGGGTTATATTTTTTAATCCGACCGTTGGATCGTGGTAATTTTTGGATATGTTATACATATATAAGTTGAGTATATGTCCACAAATTTTGAACCGTTAAAAATGAACGTATGATTTATTATGAATTTTACGAGATGACTGGTTCAGGAATTGTTGAATTTTTGGAGTTTATCATTTTGGTGAAAAATTCTAGAATTGGTGGGCCCCACTCTTGGTTGGTGAAGAAATGTGCTGAGATTTTTATTCAAATGTGGTAGGCTTGAATAGTAGCAGGTAAAGCCATCAGGTTGCAGGTTAAGTCTGCTTCGACGTGCTAACATTTTTCTATAAATAGAGGGCTAAGTTAGAATTGAAAATCACACCAGAAACAAATTTTCTCTCTTTCTCTCTCTAGATTATTGAGTGTATTTTGTGAGTATTTAGATACTTTGAGAGTTTCTATTCATCAGAGCAAGTTTCTTTCAGCCTTATACCGGTATTCCGACCAGAAGTACTGTCTTTACGAGGTAATGGATGTTATTTTATTCGAAAAAGATATTATTTCTTCAATATCATTATGCCGAAATATTGGTTAGAAATTTTTATCAAATTTAGAACTTTTCACGTCGGGGTTACTATTCACGAGTTACTATTCACCAAAAAATAAAATTTTCTTCTTTTCGTCCAAAATATCTATTCTGGGTACTAGCTTTGATTGTATCCATATTTTGATCATTCTTGAATTTTACTTCACTATGAATAATTATAAGGTATTTTTGGACATGGATAAATCGAAATACGAATCTTTAATATTTGTTATTTTGTTTCACTGGATTCGTTTTCTTTAAGATATTTTTCATCATCCTCAGTCCTAAATGATGATGTTACTGAATATCTTTGGCCTGTAGTGCAAAGATGAATGATTAACTGATGAATATCTTTAGCCCGCAGTGCAAAGATGAACAGGTGTTGAGATGAACATAGCCGACTGGTGATACAAATGAATATCTTTAGTCTGTAGTGCAAAGATGAATATTTGATTAAAGATGGTTATTGATTGTTGTTACATGGATAAAATATTGATGATGAACTTTTAAATCTTAGAAGATAGTATAACTCATTCTCTACTTGACTCTTCTAATGGTTTGCTGTTTCCGCTAGGGTTATTGATTTAAAACTTGTTGTCTATTGTATTCTATTAGATTTTTCCCTGTTGAAGACTAACGATAATTTGTTCTGTATTATCTTAGTCATAATGTTTTGTTCTCACCCTTTTCCTTTTTGTTCCATTTTTCTCAGGAGGCGAGAATGTAGCGAGTACTAGTCGGGGTATGGAATGATAGTTCTAGAAGTTATTTTAGTAGTCCTCACCATTTTTGTGAAATAATAGATCAATAATTGTAATGAGGACTTATTTGAGTGTGGATATTGTCTAAATGACAATATTTGTATTTAAACTCACAGTTCTTATGTTGTAACAGTAAAGATGTAGTTGTTTCTGTACCATGTATTTTAGCGACTCAGAATGGGTGTTGTATACCTATTTTGGGGGCGTCACAGTTGGTATAAGAGCTTAGGGATATGATCTCTAGCAGAAATCGGAGAATAGAACTAGGAGGGGAGAGACGAATAAATCCTTCGCTAGTGTGTCCTACCTAAGCTTATTTATTGGTCAGTCATAATATAGGGATATTATGTGATTTGTTAATTTATTTAATTAACCCTTGTTTTATGGCAGTATTTGAGAGTGTCGACTGAGAATGTTAACAGTGGAGTAAGTGAGACCGTGGAGACACCGGTGCTTACCAACAAGGAGAACGTGCAACAGGCTGACAATGTTCCTCCTGTGAACAACACCAATGAGTAGATGATGAACGATGGAATGTTTAGAAGTTTTTTGCAATTCATGCAAAACCAGACGAGGGAGACTCGTGTTCAAAATACAGGAGGAAATGATAGCAATTCACGGTTTGTCACAGCCAAACAGTTCAAAGAATTGGGACCACCAGAATTTAAGGGAAAGCCAGATCCGATCATGGCGGAAACGTGGGTCAAGCAAATTACCAAGATATTCGATGTCTTGGGATGCACGGAGGAACAGAAGGTTCCATTCGCCACCTTTATGTTCCGTGGAGAGGCAGACTACTGGTGGGAGTCTGTGAAGCGTACCCATCCAGCCGCACTCAGCATGTCTTGGGAGACATTTCCGAAACTATTCAATGACAAGTACTTTCCTGAAAGTATTCGTCATATGAAGGAGGTAAAGTTTATTAGACTGGAGCAGAATAACATGACGGTGTCTCAGTACGAGGTGAAGTTTGCAGAGTTATCCAGGTTTGCACCTCATTTGGTGGAGAATGAGGAACGTATGACGAGGATGTTTCTGAGAGGTTTGAAACCCGGCATACGTCAATATCTCATTTCTCATAAATTTTCTCTCTATTCAGATGTTGTCAACAGGGCTCAATTATTAGAGCGAGATAACGAGTACGGTCAACTGAGGGACCACAACCAGGATCATATCGGTGACAGCAGTCATCAGAACAATGATAACCAGCGGAGAAAGAAAAATACAGACAAGAACGGAAACCACTCTGGTGGTAATCGTGGCTATGAAAATAGAAGAAGCGAGTCGGGAGGAGATTCAACAATGACAATACGAAGACGTCAGCACCAGCAGCAACTGGTTCCAAGGGAGGAGAACGACCACCGGTTATATGCTATAAGTGCGAAAAAGAAGGACATATCAGACCAAACTGCCCACACCAGTTTAAGGTATATTATAATTGTGGAAAGGAAGGACATATCGCTCGAGATTGCACTGTAGTAAAACCAAGTCCAGCGGGGATGGTGACTCAAAAAGCTGTCCCAGAAAAGATAAAGTCAACGGTTCTTAGAAGAGTGTTTGTCGTGACTGGTCAACATGCGAGGAACCCAAACGAGGCGATCACGGGTAAGCTAATCATAAATTCATGCGAAATTTATACCTTATTAGATACCAGTTCTACCCATTCTTTTATCTCTCCTGCTTGTGCTCAACGTTTAAACTTGACTCCGGAGAAGTTAGACTTTGATTTATCTGTGGAGACTCCGTTAGGAGAAACTTTCATCACATCCACTATTTATAAATCTTGTTTGATCCAAGTTGGCACCATCACATTACCTGTTGACCTTATCTCTTTAAAGATACTTGCTTTTGATGTGATTTTAGGGATTGATTGGTTAACTACTCATCATGTCAAAATTGATTATTTTCGTAAGGTTGTTAGTTTTCATATTCCTAACCAACCTGTTGTACGAATTCAAGCAACTAAGCCATTAAAATCAATCACTGTTATATCAAGCCATAAAGCCATTCGTTTATTAAAAAACGGATGTCAAGCTTTCTTAGCCCATGTTATGGATTTGAATAAAGACACGTCAAATTTGAATAATATTCCTGTTGTTATTGACTTTCCTGGCGTATTTCCTGAAGAACTTCCCGGTCTACCCCCGGAACGTGAAATTGAATTCTTTATTGATTTTGAACCTGGTACAAAGCCCATTTCTAAAACTCCATATCGAATGGCTCCTATTGAACTTCAGGAGTTAAAGGTCCAACTACAAGAGTTGTTGGACATCAGTTTCATTCGTCCTAGTACATCTCCTTGGGGTGCTCCTGTTTTATTTGTAAAGAAGAAAGACGGGAGTATGCGACTTTGTATTGATTACCGGAAATTAAACCATGTCACTATTAAGAATAGGTATCCGCTACCTTGTATTGATGACCTGTTTGACCAGTTACAAGGAGCACAATTCTTTTCAAAGATCGATCTTCGTTCTGGATATCATCAGCTGAAGGTTAAAACTGAGGATATTCCAAAGACTGCCTTCAGAACTCGGTACGGGCATTATGAATTCCTAGTCATGTCTTTTGGATTGACTAATGCTCCTGCGGCTTTCATGGATATGATGAACCGAGTATTCAAGGATTATTTGGATCAGTTCGTTGTTGTCTTTATTGATGACATCCTCATATATTTCAAAAGTCGTGAAGATCATGAGCATCATTTGAAGCTGGTACTCCAAAGGCTGCGTGAAAACAAGTTATATGCTAAGTTGAAGAAATGTGAGTTCTGGCTTGAGGAAGTGGCATTCCTAGGGCACGTGGTGTCAAAACATGGAGTATCTGTTGACCCGAAGAAGATTGAAGCAATACAAAGTTGGGAGCAACCAAAGACGGTGACCGAAGTACGTAGCTTTCTGAGCTTAGCTGGTTATTATCGGAGATTCGTGGAAGGGTTTTCTCGAATCGCTACCCCGTTAACTCAGCTGACTCGGGAAGATATCAAATTCGTATGGAGCGAGGAATGCGAGAAGAGTTTTCAAGAGCTTAAGAGGAGACTCATTTCGACACCTGTTTTGACCATACCATCTTGTTCGGATGGATTTGTTATCTACAGCGATGCTTCAGGCAAAGGACTAGGATGTGTTCTCATGCAACGTGGGAAAGTTATAGCCTATGCCTCACAACAACTTAAAGAAAATGAGAGAAATTATCCTACTCATGATCTAGAGTTGGCAGCAGTCGTTTTCGCGCTAAAGATCTGGAGGCACTATCTATATGGGGAGAAAGTGGAGATTTATTCAGACCATAAAAGCCTTAAATATTTTTTCACTCAAAAAGAACTCAACATGCGGCAACGACGTTGGCTCGAGCTGTTGAAAGATTACGACCACACTATTCAATACTATCCTGAAAAAGCAAACGTGGTAGCTGACGCGTTGAGTAGAAGATCATATGCAGGAACGAATGCGATGATGTCAAGTATACGCATAGAACCAACTTTAATTGATAAAGTTAAAGTTGCTCAAACCATAGACCCGGAGCTGATGCGTATGAAGAAGAAAGTGCAAGAATGTAAGACCCCAACTTATTAATGAATAAAATCAAATTTTCTCTAAATATTATTGTGAATAATAAGGGGGTTAATTTGATATAATACTTTGGTTATGGGTGAAATGTGCAAATTTTGCAAAATAAGCAAGTGGTTATAAAATATTTATTTTTGGTCGGTGAATATTCGGTTGGTCGTGGAATATTCTTGCTGTCGGGGAATATTCGTACGACGACGCAGCCTTGTGTGGGCCCCATAACGGAAAGCGATTGGATGAAGAAAACGACAAGTATAAGTTGTTTATTAATAATGGCGTAGTTGTTACCGTTAACACTGTTTAAATACCCGGTGGTTAAAAATACAGTAATAACGCGTGGTTGCATAGTAGCACACGGATTGCATAGTATAGTTGAATTATTGATTCGTACGTAAGAAGGCACTACTCAATAATTGTTACAGTGATTACTGTTCAATATTTTATTTTATTGGTTCAATAATTGCTGCATTGATATTTTATATTATTGTTGTTTCAATAATTATTGCTGCACAGTATTTTCATTTATCAGATCAATAATTCATATTATTTGAATAATATTATTAGATAACATTATTGGCAATGTCTAGAAAGTTCTGTCTAAGGAGAGGTTTGGTCATCTAATTGCGCGCCAGTAAGGAGAAATCCTTATTGGAAAGCCCCCTCTTTCCTGGGAACGGCCTGGTTGTCATAAATGTGATTCTGTAATATTATTTATGAATAATTAATTATTGATTCATATGATAAGGAAATATTTATTTTATGTGGATATAAATGAGGGATATATTTTTGTGGTTAAAAATGAAGGAGTTAATGTTGAGGTTTTTATCCATATTTTTGTCGGAATGGAGCTATTAAAAATCAGGGTTTTTGAGATATTTTGCGGGGGTTATAATTTTTAATCCGACCGTTGGATCGTGGTAATTTTTGGATATGTTATACATATATAAGTTGAGTATATGCCCACAAATTTTGAACCGTTAAAAATGAACGTATGATTTATTATGAATTTTACAAGATGACTGGTTCAGAAATTGTTGAATTTTCGGAGTTTATCATTTTGATGGAAAATTCTAGAATTGGTGGGCCCCACTTGTGGTTGGTGAAGAAATGTGCTGAATTATATTTCAAATGTGGTAGGTGGGAATAGTAGCAGGTAAAGCCATCAGGTTGCAGGTCAAACCTACCAAAATTTTCCTATAAATAGAGGGCTAAGTTAGAATTGAAAATTACACCAGAAACAAGTTTTCTCTCTTTCTCTCTCTAGATTATTGAGTATATTTTGTGAGTATTTAGATACTTTGAGAGTTTCTATTCATCAGAGCAAGTTTCTTTCAGCCTTATACCGGTATTCCGACCAGAAGTACTGATATTTTGAGGTAAGGGATATTATTTTCTTCTTAATGATATTATTTTCTTCAATATCATTATGCTGAAATATTGATATGAGTTTTTATCAAATTTAGAACTTTTTGTGTCGGGGGTTACTATTCACGTATACGGCACTATTCACGTATACGGCACTATTCACCGAAAAATAAATTTTTTTCTTTTTGTCCAAGATGTCTATTATGGTTACTATCTTTGATTGTATCCATGTTTTGATCTTTATTTTTGAATTCTGCTTCACAATTGATTATTATGAAGTATTATTGATCTTGGATAAACTGTTATACGAATCCCTACTATTTGTCCTTCTGTCTCATTGGATTCGTTCTCTTTAAGATATTTTTCATCATCCTCAGTCCTAAATGATGATATTACTGAATATCTTTGGCCTGCAGTGCAAAGATGTATAATTACTTGATGAATATCTTTGGCCTGTAGTGCAAAGATGAACAGGTGTTGAGATGAACATGACCGACTGATGATACAAATGAATATCTTTGGCCTGTAGTGCAAAGATGAATATTTGGTTAAAGATGATTATTAATTGATGTTACAGGGATAAAATATTGATGATGGACTTTTAAATCTTAGAAGATAGTAGAATTCTTTCTCTACTTGACTCTTCTAATGGTTTGTTGTTTCCGCTGCAGTTGTTGATCTAAAACTTGTTGTCGATTATATTTTATCAGATTTTTCCCTGTTGAAGACTAACGATAATTTGTTGTATATTATCTTAGTCATAATATTCTTTACTGGGCTAGTTGAGCTCACCCTTTTCCTTTTTGTTCCATTTTTCTTCTCAGGAGGTGAGAACATAGCAGGATCTAGTCGGGGTATGGAGTGATGGTTCTAGAAAGATGTATTAGCAGTCCTCACTATTTCTGTAAAATAGTGTTTGAATAATTGTAATGAGGATTTATTTGAGTGTGGATATTGTCTAGAAGATAATATTTGTATTTAAACTTACAGTAGGTGTTGTCGTATTTTGCACGACAATTGTATTATTGAAGTTGTAGTTTGCTTTCTGTACCATGTATTTGGCGACTCAGAATGGGTGTTGTATACCTATTCTGGGGCGTCACAAAGAAGGTGCTATTCCAGAAGCAAGAATCGATGAAGAAGGAATACTTCGAGTCCACTCCAGACTTTGTGTTCCTAACGATTCTGATTTGAAGTACAAGATCATGATGGAAGCATACAATACACCATTTACAATCCATCCTAGAAGTACCAAAATGTATCGTGATCTTCGACATACATTTTAGTGGAATAATATGAAGAGAGAGATTGCAAAGTTTATCTCGAGGTGTTTAACTTGTCAACGTGTAAAGGCGGAACATCAAGTGCCAAAGGGTCCATTGCAACCACTTGAGATTCTGAAATGGAAGTGGGAACACATTACCATGGATTTCGTTACGGGTCTTCCCACGGTTTCTCATAGCATAAATGCTATTTGGGTTATTGTTGATAGATTAACCAAGTCTGCTCATTTCTTGCCGATACGGGAGACTTATTCCCTTGAACGTCTTGCTCGTATATACGTAGATGAGATTGTGAGACTGCATGGCATGCCAGTATCCATAGTTTCGGATCGTGACCCAAGATTCACTTCAAGATTTTGGGTTAGCTTGCAGAAAGCTATGGGCACAGATTTACGATTTAGTTCAGCATACCATCCTCAAATAGACGGACAATCAGAGAGGACTATTCAAACTCTTGAAGATCTATTAAGACTTTGTGTCCTAGATTTCAAAGGGAGTTGGGATAAGTACCTACCATTGGTGGAATTCTCGTACAATAACAGTTATCAGGCAAGTATAGGTGTGGCCCCATTTGAAGCATTATATGGACGAAATTGTCGCTCTCCAGTATGTTGGGATGAGGTGGGAGAAGAAACGTTGCTAGGACCAGAGTTGGTACGAATGACTACAAAGAAGATCCAAACGATTCGACAACGTATACAAACGACACAGGATCGACAAAAGAGTTATGCGGATCTTCATCGAAAGGACGTGAAATTTGACATTGGGGATCATGTATTGTTGCGTGTGGCTCCATGGAAAGGAGTTACAAGATTTGGGAAGAGAGAAAAGCTCAATCCATAATTTATTGGTCCATTTCAGATTCTTGACCGAGTAGGAAATGTGGCCTATAGACTCGTGTTACCTCCAAGTATGTCTCGTGTTCATAATATTTTTCATATATCTGTGTTACGTAAATATGTGAAAGACCCAGACCACGTTATTGAGTTAGAACCGGACGAGATAGTTGAAGACTTAACGTACGAAGAGGTACCTGTCAAGATCTTGGATAGAAAGGAGCATGTCCTACGCACGAAAGTCATACCACAAGTTAAAGTTTTGTGGAGAAACCATGCTATTGAGGAAATGACCTGGGAGTTGGAAACGGAAATGAAAGCGAGGTATCCTATCTTTTCGAAATACCAGGTACGTACGTCAATTTCGAGGACGAAATTTCATAAGGAGGGGAGGTTGTAAGACCCCAAATTATTAATAAATGAAATTTAAATTCCCTCTATTTATTATTTTGAAATAGTAAGGGTTAAATTGATTAATGAGGTTAGTTATGGGTAAAATGCGCAAATATTTCAAATAAGCATGTGGTTATAAAATATTCATTGTTGTCGGGGAATATTCGTTTGGTCGTGAAATATTCTTCCTGTCGGAGAATATTCGTACGACGGCGCAGTCTTTTGTGGGCCCCATAACGGAAAGCGATTGGATGAAGAAAACGACAAGTATAATTGTTTATAAATAACGGCGTAGTTGTTACCGTTAATACTGTTGGAATACCCGGTGGTTAAAACACAGTAATACGCGTTGTTGCACAGTAGCACACTGTATTGCACCAATTATTGATTCTTACGTAAGAAGGCACTACTCAATAATGGTTACAGTAATTACTGTTCAATATTTTATTTTATTGATTCAATAATTGATGCGTTGATATTTTATATTACTGTTGTTTCAATAATTGTCACTACACAGTATTTTTCATTATCAGATCAATAATTCATATTATTTGAAAAATATTATTAGATAGCATTATTGACAATGTCTAGAAAGTTATGTCTAAGGAGAGGTTTGGTCATCTAATTGCGCGCCAGTAAGGAGAAATCCTTATTGGAAAGCCCCCTCTTTCCTGGGAACGGCCTGGTTGTCATAAATGTGATTCTGTAATATTATTTGTGAATAATTAATTATTGATTCATATGATAAGGAAATATTTATTTTATGTAGATATAAATGAGGGATATATTTTTGTGGTTAAAAATGAAGGAGTTAATGTTGAGATTTTTATCAGTATTTTTGTCGGAATGGAGGTATTAAAAATCAGGGTTTTTGAGATATTTTACGGGGGTTATATTTTTTAATCCGACCGTTGGATCGTGGTAATTTTTGGATATGTTATACATATATAAGTTGAGTATATGTCCACAAATTTTGAACCGTTAAAAATGAACGTATGATTTATTATGAATTTTACGAGATGACTGGTTCAGGAATTGTTGAATTTTCGGAGTTTATCATTTTGGTGGAAAATTCTAGAATTGGTGGGCCCCACTCTTGGTTGGTGAAGAAATGTGCTGAGATTTTTATTCAAATGTGGTAGGCTTGAATAGTAGCAGGTAAAGCCATCAGGTTGCAAGTTAAGTCTGCTTCGACGTGCTAACATTTTTCTATAAATAGAGGGCTAAGTTAGAATTGAAAATCACACCAGAAACAAATTTTCTCTCTTTCTCTCTCTAGATTATTGAGTGTATTTTGTGAGTATTTAGATACTTTGAGAGTTTCTATTCATCAGAGCAAGTTTCTTTCAGCCTTATACCGGTATTCCGACCAGAAGTACTGTCTTTACGAGGTAAGGGATGTTATTTTATTCGAAAATGATATTATTTCTTCAATATCATTATGCCGAAATATTGGTTAGAAATTTTTATCAAATTTAGAACTTTTCACGTCGGGATTACTATTCACGAGTTACTATTCACCGAAAAATGAAATTTTCTTCTTTTCGTCTAAAATATCTATTCTGAGTACTAGTTTTGATTGTATCCATGTTTTGATCATTCTTGAATTTTACATCACTATGAATAATTATAAGGTATTTTTGGACATGGATAAATCGAAATACGAATCCTTAATATTTGTTATTTTGTTTCACTAGATTCATTTTCTTTAAGATATTTTTCATCATTCTCAGTCCTAAATAATGATATTGCTGAATATATTTGGCTTGTAGTGCAAAGATGAATGATTAACTAATGAATATCTTTGGCCCGTAGTGCAAAGATGAACAAGTGTTGAGATGAACATGACCGACTGGTGATACAAATGAATATCTTTGGCCTATAGTGCAAAGATGAATATTTGATTAAAGATGGTTATTGATTGTTGTTACACGGATAAAATATTGATGATAGACTTTTAAATCTTAGAAGATAGTAGAACTCATTCTCTACTTGACTCTTCTAATGGTTTGCTGTTTCCGCTGCGGTTATTAATTTAAAACTTGTTGTCTATTGTATTCTATTAGATTTTTCCCTGTTGAAGACTAACGATAATTTGTTATGTATTATCTTAGTCATAATGTTCTTTACTGGGCTAGTTGAGCTCACTCTTTTCCTTTTTGTTCTATTTTTCTCAAGAGGCGAGAATGTAGCGAGTACTAGTCGGGATATGGAATGATGGTTCTAGAAGTTATTTTAGTAGTCCTCACCATTTTTATGAAATAATGTATCAATAATTGTAATGAGGACTTATTTGAATGTGAATATTGTCTAGATGACAATATTTGTATTTAAACTCACAGTTCTTATGTTGTAACAGTAAAGATGTAGTTGTTTCTGTACCATGTATTTTGGCGACTCGGAATGGGTGTTGTATACCTATTTTGGGGGCGTCACAGCGCCAAAAATTTATTTTCTGATTTATATAATGACAAATACGCGTATGTGCACACGATCAATCAAGTAATAAAGAAGTAAGAAAAGTGTCGAACCCATAGGGAACAGTTACTAATAATTATTCTAATTATCATGTTTCTACCAATTTAACTCACTTAAACAGTCACTCCAATTGAATTGTGAAGTTGTGTTGATTAAAAGAAAATAAAAATCAATTAAATAACAATTATTGATCACCAAATGATAAAGACATATGAATACAATTTTCTCAATTACTTAGCAATAATCTCCTTACCATATTTCCACTTATTTAATCCAAGTTGCCAACTATGATTACCTTTCAATTTATTAACAGTTGCCAATGATTAATAAAAAGACTTATTTTAGTTATTTTGCTACTTTCGTACAAGACACTTAAAACAGTTTCATTAAGCATAAACTCCTAACAAAGTTATGCATGACATACAAGTACTTTCGTCTTATACACTGTTACGTTATCCTTAACAAGAATTAACAAATTCATACGTTATTATATTCAAATCTAATCTAAGATTTCCTCTTTCAATTCCATCAAAGATATCAGATTAATTGATAGCTAGACAATTAATAGATTAAACACAAAATATAATAATCAACTCAATAGGATCAACAAGTGAAAATAATGATAATTGAATTATTGAATTGCAAAAGGTTCCATTGTATCCCTAATTAAGAAATTAGTTCATCATCATAATAAAGACAAGAAGATTAAGATTCAAGAACATCTCAAGTACAGATAATAAAATTAAGAGAAGAATAAAAACTCTGTCGAAGAATCTCCAATCTCCAAGTTTCAATCTCCTCCTTGTGTGCTCTCCAATGATGTCTCCAAGTCTCCAATAAAAGTGACTCTCAATGAATTGTAGTCAAAAGTCTAGAAGAAGTCTTCATAATCCAAGTTATAATCAAGTATTTATAGTCCTAATGGAAACCCTATCAAGTTAGGCAACTAATAATCCTATTCTAGCTCAAATTGGACAATATAACACCAAAATCAGCTCTCTCCCCACCGTTCGGCGCGCCCAGCGCTATTCCTAGGCCATTTTGGGCGCGCCCCGGGCTATAGTTGCAGAAAATCTGATGGTTCGACGCGCCATGCAATTTTTTGCTGCGACGTCCTTTGGTAAAACGGGCATAACTTTTGATCCGAAAATAGTTACAGGACCTGTCACCTATCAAATCGAAGATATCGACAAGATTTACAACTTTTATTCTTTAAGAATTGAGAGATACTGGTTGGATTAAGGTCAAAATCGGTCTTGAAGTGACTATTATGTAAATTGCAAGCATGACAACTTTAAGCTTTAATCTTTATTGATAAAAAGGCCATAATTCTCGAATCCGAACTCGGATTGAGACGATTCAAGATGTTCTGAAAAGTTAAGAAGTAGATCTACAATAACATCTAAAGTCCAAGCCAAGAACATGCATCTAACTTTGCATTAAAAGCACTACAATCTCCCCTTCTTGCCTTTGATTGCATATTGTACTCCAAAAGATATCCGGATTGCTTTTCTTGCTTCTTCATGCCAATGTCATGTCATAACACAAAATGTATGAAATGCACCCACAACACTTAAAAAACCAACAAAAAGATTAAGCTCAAATGCACTCAATTCTTGAGTATAAAACACACCCATCAATTATAATCTCGGGATTATAAATGATAATCTCAAGACTATTAAGTCATTTTATAATTTCTAGATTAATAGTCTCAAGTCTAAATTTGAAAGCATACTAGACACTTGGAATAATTAATATTCATATCCCAAATATAATTATTACAAACAAACATAGTCTTGAGATCAAGGGCGGATCTAGAATTTTTTTTCAGCAGGAGCGGATTTTAACTAATTTTTTTGTTGAAGTTAAATAAAAAAAATTTGAGCTAATCATAATATATTTGTAAAATACTATGTATACTTCAAACTAAAAAGATTTTTGTATTTATGTTTAGAATTGGTTTATAATTTTTTTTTGCCCCCTCCAAGTTTAACTTTTTTATTAATCTGCCATCTTGAGTTTATTAATTTACATATTTGTCATGTCCTTATACCTATAAAAAAAATCTAGGAGGAGCAGTTGCCTATGATGCCCGCCATGTAGATCCGCCCCTGCTTGAGATTATAATCTCAAGATTATAATACTTGCAAACAAACAAAGCTCTTGAGAAAAATATGATCAATATTCCTTTTATAAATTAGTTTTTTATAACTCAAAAACCTAAAGAAATGGATATTTCTGTAATAAAGAGTTATTATAAAAATTGGGAGTTAAAAGATGGGAAAATTATTACTTCTACAATAAGTCTTGCCAGACATTTTTTTTGGACATGAATATTGGACATTTTTAATTATTATTATTATTATTATTATTTTTTGTTTGTGATTCTGTATAACTCTATTTTTGTGTGTGTGTGTGTATATATATATATATATATATATATATATATATATATATATATATATATATATATATATTCAAATTACACCTAAAATATTATATTTTGTAAAAATTCCTGTTAAAATAAATACTATACATTTTTTAAAAATCACAAGCAAAAAATAAAAATAAAAATTGCACATGTCCAATAATCCTGTGCGTGTAGCATTACTCTTACTTCTATTCATCTTCCTACAGAAAATTCTTTACTTGGTAAAGATAATAATAAAATAATAATGGAAGCTGCTACTTTCATGCCAACAGGAAGTCTTACAAGTGTTTATAAACAGTGTAATTATACTAATCTTTGTCTTCAAACAATTGATAAGAATTGAATATGGAGATGATTTAAAAAACAAAGTTAAAGATTCTGTAAATTCTGTAATTAAAGGAAAAGTTATAAATACTGAAGAAATAAATCCTGCTAATTAATATTAAACCACCAATTAAATTAAGTAACTGAGAAATTTTTTAACCACCTTTAAATATTAATGAATTAATTTATCATTTTCAATCGTCATCATTAAATGATGAACAAGAAGTAAGTAAATAAATTAGATTTTAAAAAGGAAAATAAAAATAGAACTTCATATGGTAGGTATTCTCTACTGTTTGTAAAGTAAATAATAATGCAAGTTAAAGTGTATGCTTGAACAAAATAGGTAAAGAGGTCATGGGGAAAAAATAAATATAAGACTACATATATCATATATTGAGAATTTGAGATTTAAGGGACTGTACTAATTTGCAATTTTTAAGACTACAGGTGGTCAAGTAAAATTTTGTACAAACTACGTGCTTCAATTTGCATTTTACCCCCTCCTCTTGGACATCACAAATTCTAAATACACGAGGAATACTCTTACCGTTGAACAAAAAAAAATTGAATTTTATTTATCTGTTTCAAAGCGTGTAATTTTCATTACTATTGATTTACTTAATTAGAATGTTTAGTGGTACAATTATTACTACTAAACATATGATCTTCTTCCACTCTCCACAAGTAAAGTTGTTCCACTTTTTTCAAGTTGTTAAATTTATTTTGGAGAGAATGAAGCCAATTTCAATCAAACCTTTCCCCTGAAGGAAAAAACACAGCACATGGGATGTTAGAAAACATAGAGCAACAAAAGCAAAATCAAAACCTACAACTAAAGGGTAGTAATTTCGGTAGTGGTTAATGTAACACCCTAGTCCAACATCAAAAGATAAGAGAAAAATTTATCTATATATAAAAAAATAAGTTACTACCAATAGTACCTTCAAGTTATAACTTTTTAGGAGCCTATGGTGGGTTAAGATGACACAAGAAGATATTATTGGGTCAGTGGTTTGAGGCCTTATTTTGATGGATTTGATTCGATTCGGACTCGGGATTTAACCCGGATTGTTTCATATGGTATCAAAGACGACTCTTCGAAAGCTCGGGTCGGGTCATCCGATTGGGTTGCCGGAGGTGGGGACACGAAGGCTGGTGGTATTATCCCACAATGGAGAGATGGAGGTCCGGAGGTGGGGACACGAAGCCAGCCGGTATTATCCCACAATGGCTAGAGAGACAAAAATCTTTAGGCATATAAATAAATAAGTTACTACCAATAGCACCTTCAAGTCATGACCTTTTGGGTGAGCCTGTGGTGGGCTACGATGACCCAAGAAGATATTATTGGGCCAGTGGTTTAAGAACCTTATTTGAATAGATTTGATTCGATTCATATTTGAGATTTGACCCAAGATTTGTTCTGGACTCAGAATTTGACCCGGGTTATTTCATATGGTATCAGAGCCGACTCTTGAAAACTCGGGTCGGGTCATCTGATCGGGTTGTCGGATGTGGGGACACGAAGGCTGGTGGTATTATCCCATAATGGAGAGATGAAGGTCCGGAGGTGGGGATACGAGTCAGCCGGTATTATCCCACAATGGCTAGAGAGGCAAAGATTTTTGGGCCGCGTGTGTGATCGGTTCTGACGAAAACGTCAGAAATTTAAGTGATGGAGTTTATAACACCCTAGTCCCACATTGAAATATAGGAGAAAAATTTGTCTATATATAAGGAAATAAGTTATTAACAATAGTACTTTCAAGTCATGACGTTTTGGGAGCCTGTGGTAGGCTAAGATGATCCAAGAAGATACTATTTGGTCAGTGGTTTGAGGCCTTATTTTGATGGATTTGATTCGATTCGGACTTGTAATTTGACCTGATGGATTTGATTCGATTCGGACTTGTGATTTGACCTGAGATTTGTTTCGGACTCGGGATTTGACCCGGGTTGTTTCAGTTAACATGAAGTTAATTTTGCTCAATTGGCTAATATAGTGTCGACACGCTGATCAGGAGATGATTTTTATCTACGTGTCAGTATTGTATTGATCAATTGACTAACTTACCATGAAATTAATTTCATGATAACCGGATTCAATAGTTTCCAAGGACATCAATTTACCCACTGAATTTGTGATTTCATTTACTCCCGTAGTTCCTTCTTAATTGATGTTTAAAAAGAAAGTATATAGTACTTTCTTAAAATTTATAAACGACAGATAAAAATAAATAAATATTTTCTTACAAAAGATAGATAAAAAGGAATGGAGGGAATCATTTTAATCGAAATTTGGATTTTAATCACTCTATTATAGTTGAAACTGAAATTGAAATGATAGGCTGAAACTTTGTTGTGAAATTTGTTTTTTTTTTCAATGGGTAGTACATTTTTGCAACCAATGAAGTATTTTGTTGGTTTTATTTTATTTTATTTTTTTAATTATTAATCAGAAAGGAAATTAGGGAGAATTTAAGAGAAACATATATTTTAATCATATGAAACGTTTGTTATATTTTCGACTTCTTGTTATTGAGTAGACTCAAACATATGATCTTGCAGAGTAAAGAAAGAAGACTATATCATTATGCTATCATCCTTGATCGTTTGAAATGTTAGCTAGATATCAATTTTGATTGCCTTTTTAATTTTCAAAATTTTAAAATTTATAAATCGATTTTAAAAACAAAGACTATCATTAATGTCAGAACGGTTTAACAAGATCATTTTTGACTTTAAAATTTTAAATATAAAAATATCATGTTACCTTTGGAAAGTTGTAATTAATTTTATATTTTGGAATAGATGGAAATATTTTAAATTTTTTTTGATGGTGTAACCTACAATACGATGTGATGCGATGATCGCTGATACAGTTTATTAAAGGAAATTGATATTTTCATAACAAAAAATGATATTTTTACGTTAAAAGTGTAATTATAGATCCTATAGCGACGATTTTTCTTATCGCTATACATCTATAGCGATACTTTTTTTGTAAAAATATCAATTTCCTTTATTAAATAAGACAGGAGCTAAATATATTACTCTCTCTGTTCCTAAAAGATTGTCATTTAAGGTTAATGAACACAGATTAAGGAATATAATTAATACCTAGCGAAAATAATATACTACCCTTATTAATTGTCTCAACCAATTATTTCCTTCCCAATATTTCTTATTCAATTCAACCAATTATTTTTTATTCAACCAATTACTACTTTGATTATAGCATTGAATTGAATCAAAATCATTGGAAAGGGAATAAAACTTTAAATAGGAGAAAACTTTAAGTAATGGTAAAATAAAAAAAAATAGTTAATGTGTATTGATAAACTCAAAAGATAATTTTTTTAGAAGAAAAATTATTTCTTAAAACGACAATTTTTTAGTTGATTTGTCTTGAAATTGCCAAATTGATAATTAAACATATTTATGGTTTGTTTGGATTTAAAAGAAATGACAAGATTCTCTGCAGGCCCGTGGCTGCTAAATACTTGCAATTATGTATACTTTATAAATGTTTGGGCAGATAGAGGTTGAATCTTGGGATTGATTGGCAGCAGCTGCTGCTGGTCAAATGTTATTTATTATTTATTATTTATTATTTATTATTGTGATGCACAATAAGTTGGTTATATATTTTACTTGATGAAGTGGTAAAAATATGAAAAATGATAAATATTGTTAATATTTATGTTTGCGTGAATAAGTATTAATGATAATTTTTTTAAATATATGTGTAATAAATAGGATTTTTTTATAAGTCTTACCAATCAGTGGCGAAGTCAGGATTAGTTCGCAATGGGGTCAATAATTATAGTATCAAACAATAAATCAAAATTGATAATTATAATAGTAAAAAGAAACTCAAATATATAACAAAAAAAATATAATATGTCATTGTTATAGCCATCAAGCTTATCCACAAAAATAACAAGTAGAATATAATAATTACAATTGTCCTCTGTGCGTTTTCATTCGTTGAAATCGTTGCATAATACTTTCATTGTCAATGTAATCAAATACATCATTCTCGATGTATGTAATCAAGCAATCATTCATCAGTTGATCTGCCATAGAATTGTGCAACCTACTCTTTATTATCTTCATCGCAAAAAAAGTTTTTTCAACAGTAGCAGTCGTAACAGGTAAGATTAATGCCAACTTTAGAAGCCGATATACCAAAGGAAATACAATATGTTTCTTCGTACCTACGAGCTTTCTTGCAAGACCGCTAATCCCTTGAACTTCCAAAAACTCTTGATTTGTCCGCATATCAGAAATGTAATTATCTAGTTGACTATCAAGTTTCATAAGATCCATTGGAGAAAAGTTATTTGAATAAATGCTAGCGAGATGAATCAATTTGTCCTTATCAAAACTAGCGAAACAATCACTTGGATTTAAGCATGACACTGATAAAAATAAGTCAGTACTTGCTTCCGTAAAACGATCATTTAATTCTTGAAGTTGCCAATCCAAAATAGTACAAAATATCTCAACATAATAATGGTGAAAATTTGTAATACCTTGAGATTTTCGACTTGATCTCCCATGGAATAAAGCATTCATATCTATAATGTCAATTTTGTGTTTGTTGCAAAATAAACAAACTTCATCAAGTAGTTTCTTCCATCCCTCATCTCTCATAACCTTCAATAGTTGCTTAAACACTTTAACTAATTCCATAGCATTTACAATGTCTTGATTCTTTCTTTGCAATGCTTGTGATAATTCATTTGTAATTCTCAATATCTTTCTCATCAATATTAGATCAAATACAAAACCAAATGATTGCAATGACTAATAAATCAAAAGCAATACCTTTTTGTTGGTATACCAAACCATCATCTGAAAACCTCCCCCAAGTACATCAATCACCGAGGAAAACATAAGAATTAAGTTCAAAAGTGTCTCATAATGTGATCCCCAACGTGTGTCGCCTGCCCATTTAAGACTAGTTTCTTGATGCAAGTCTTTCTCACTTTGAATTTCATTAGTCATCAATGCTTTCCCAACTCTAGCAGCTTCTTTCTCTCGAAGACTATCTCGACGCTTGCATGATGCTCCAACCACATTTAATAACTCAGAAACCTTGTTAAAAAATAAAGCAATGTGTTTATGCTTACTAGCAACAGCTACAATAGTTAATTGGAGTTGATGAGCAAAACAAAGGACATAAAATGCAAAAGGATTGTCATTCATGATTAAGATTTTGAGACCATTAAATTCACCTCGCATGTTACTGGCTCCATCGTACCCTTGACCACGTATTCTTGATAAACATAGTTTGTGACTTGAGAAAAAGGTATCAATTGTTTCTTTAAGCAATGAAGCAGTGGTATTAGTAACATGAACTACACCAACAAAACGTTCAACAACACATCCCTTTCTATCCACATAGCGTAAAGCTATGGTCATCTGTTCTTTGATTGAAATATCACGAGACTCGTTAACTAATATTGCAAACATATCATATCCAATATCACTAATGATAGCAATGGTAGTTTCTACTGCAATACAATTTATAATATCTTTCTGAATATCACTCGACACCAATTTCAGATTTTTTGGAGCATTTTGCAACACGACATTATTGATACTTTCATTGTGATTAGCAAGAAATTGTAGAAGCTGTAAGAAATTTCCTCTATTACTTGAATCCTCATCTTCATCATGACCACGAAAGGATAACCCTTGATGCAAAAGAAATCTTATGCAATCAAGTGATGCATTTAAGCGAATTCGATATTCAAGTCTCGTTTGTTTGGATTGTTTAACAAAAATATTATGAATGTTTTGCTTTAGTTTCATCAAATCTTGACATTTACTCCAAGCTTGGTTATGAGCACTATTAGGCCCTCCAACATAAATATCAAATCTCTCTTTCTTGTTCCATGTTGTTAAACCGTTAGTATTGAAAGAATCACCACCCACTTGTTTTCCAGTGTTCGGCCTAAATAGATAGCAACATAAGCAAAATGTTGCATCAATAGCTATGCTATACTCCAAACAATTTTCATATTCTTTAAATCAAGAAGGATTAAATCTATGTAATAATCCCCCAATTCGAGTTTTTGGGAAGTTATGTTTGAAAGGCTAACAAGAACCCTTTAGCATGAATGCTTTTCTCACTTCATCTTGAATATTAGGATGATACTTTGATATTTTCTTTCGCAACCCGGGGTCTGCTTCAAGATTTTTCAAATCTACTTTTTCATCATCCTTTTTTTGATTTTTATTAGAACATGATTCTTCAAATGCAGAAGCTTTTCTGAATACGAATGTGTCCATATTGGCTGTTTAAATAATTAAAGATATTATGAACTTAATTACAACAAAAAACAAAGTTGTGCCAATTTCATGAACTCTATTTTTGCTATAAAAAAAGGGGACAAATGCATCCAAATATCTAATTTAATAATACTAAATTACTAACAAAATGGGAAAATTACAATTGATTTATGAAAACAAAAATGAGGTTGGAGAAATTGAAGAGAGAGTAATTTTAGTTACCTGCAAGGGCACAAGGCTGCAAGAGAGTCACAGTAGAATAGAGTCGCACTCCAGTCTCCACACTCGCGGCTCGCCAGTCACCACTGCCCACTCTGACCACTCGCGAAAGGCTTTAATGGTTCACGGTTTGCCTTTGGCCTTTTGCGATATGGCTTTGCCCCTTCTCTCTCTGTTTTATGGCTGAAGTGCTGAAAATATATTGATGTATGAGATTTAGTGCTGAGGCTTGGCCGCTTGGGTATCTCTAATTAAAAAAAAATTGAGTGGGATCAAAAATTGAGTGGGGGTAAAAAATATAATGGGGTAAAAAAAATTTAAAAATTTAGGTGATTTCAAAAATTGAGTTTTACCGTAGTTTCGCCACTGCTACCAATCATATGTATTGATAAATTTTGCAATTATAATTTAACGTAAATTTATCGCAATATTAACATGACTCTAAAAATATTAAAAGTGTCGTTAATAAAATAAGTAAACTGACAAAATTATCATTCATTTAAAGTTTTGTCATGGTTTATACATATATACGAGTAGTTAATTAGTTAAATATGGACAAACTATACACAAATAATTGTACATTAACACAGAGAAAAGGTATTATATAGATTATACCATTTACATTATTTTCAAGCTTTATCATTTTATTAATTCATATTTTTACTATTTAAGTTAATAATGTTTGTGAACAACAGTTTGAACATATAGATTTTTATTTTAATTTTTTTTTATTATTATTATATTTGTGGGCTTGACAAGGGGATTAAATATAATACGATGTCTGCTACAATCAAAAAAAGAAAGGAGCATCTCCAGCAATGTCGGCGTGCACAAATCTTAGACTATATTTAGTCTAGGAACACAGATCTCACTCCAGCAGATGGACTAAATATAGTCTATCGAATTTTCTGGCAAGGCACAAAGACTATATCAAGGAACAAGAGTTGATAAATTATAATTATGACTATAAATTTTAATATATTTAAATGGGAGAGATGGCTGAAGAAGAAGAAGAAAAATGAGTTTATTTGAATTCATTGATTATTTTATTATAGTTCACAGAATAGTCCATCTGCTGAAATGATTAAAAATTAAATGACATTTGTTGATATCATATGGACTAAGTAATATAGTTATGCTTATGCATACATGTTTCATTTTCTCAATTTGTGTACAATATTGTTAAGACTAGCTAAATTTTATATTATCAATTACAAGTTGAGAAGAATACCAGTGGGTTCTCTTTAAATATGGATGGTGTATAGACAAACTAGTATAATCCTGATCGATTGACATTTTAATTTTAATTTTGGTAATAGATTAGTAATTTTTGAGTAATGAACAAGCTTACCAAAAATATAAATAGGAAACTGATATTTTTACATAATTTTTTTATATTTTTACAAGAAAATCGTCGCTATAGATCCTATATAGCGACGGTAACCGTCGCTATACATCTATAGCGACACTTTTCATGTGAAAATATTAATTTCTTAATATCTATGTTTGACTACACAATTTTTAAAGGAAATTGATATTTTCGCAACACTTTTTGATATTTTCACAATAAAAATGTCGCTATAGATGTATAACGACAGTGAAAACCGTCGCTATAGGATCTGTAGCGACGATTTTGTTATGAAAATATCATTTTCTATTGTAAATTTATCAGTTTTATTTTTAAATCTAACTTATTTAAGTCACAAATACAACACTTAGAGCGCACTAATTAAAATGGTACAGTGTATTTAAAGGTTCAAACGCACCAAATACTACTGCCTAATATATTTAATACTTTTTTCGTCATGAAATATGTGTTTTACTTTCTTAATTTCTAGTTTCCATTGAAAATGCTACTAGTATTTAGTCTACTTACAAAGTTTCAATACAAATTAATGAAACAGATGTACTAGAAATTAATTATGTGGGCCTTCAGTTGATAACAAATTTGATGGTACCAATAGCCCATAAGGTTTAGTAATGCTTAGGCCCATTCTACTATGTATGCTTCGTTCTGTTGGGCTGGCCTATGAGTTAGTTGGATTCTGACAGAAGAATTGAGCACAAGGAAAATTGATATTTTCACAAGACTTCACTCATATGAAAGTGAGTCCTATTTATTATTCATGTGAGAGGAGCTTTGTGAAAATATCAATTCCCGAAGAGTATTGTTATATATTCCCTATGTTGCAAATTATTTGATCATTGTTGATTTTTGAAATTGATTTTTGAAAGTCAATTTTAAATATTTTTAAACTCAAAATTAAGATAACTCGAAAATTATGAAACAATAAAACTCACAATAAGTAATATTTTTTAGATAGTTTATAATATTTATAATTGTATTGATTTAAAATTAAAAGAATTTATGTCAATTTTGACTTTAAAAATCTTTTAAGTTGATTTTAAAAAGTTAACAATGATCAAATAACATGGAACAGAGAAAGTATACACGAAAATCTTACAAAAAATAACTTATAAAATAATTGGTAGTGTTCTAATCAATGATCCAACATATATATGAATGAAAATTGACAAATTTATGACAAAGTTAAATTACGACTCGAGTGGAATTTTGAGCGATAAAATAAAATAAATTAATATGAGAGTCATTTTTAATTCATACATGTCTTATGTATGTCAATCAATTGTTCTATTTACAATCGACATAAATTTGTGGTCATATGCAGTAGGATTGTATATGAATAATAGACCCACTTGTTATAAACAATCACAATATTTTTTTTTACATCATTTTATATCTATTTTAGTATACATTTTTTGATTATGAAAACACTATTGCTAAAATAAACTAGTACTCGTGCAAAGCACTGATTCCCTCGTTTATTGGTCTTTATTTTTAAAAGTTTGAATTTTGATTGTTATCAAATTTTCTTTTAATTATTTTTCAATTTTAAATTTAGGAACATAATTTTTAAAAATTAAATTTTAGTTAGTTTAGAGATAAAATACCTTCTCATTATTATAATACTAATATTGAAAGTATTAATAAAAACTACAAGACTTTTATTGATCTCATACTTCAAAATTTTATTTTTTACATTGAATCATTATTATTTGTAGCATTTTTACCCCTATCCTCCAATTTTTACTTGTAGCGTTCTTAGAACATTCACAAAAATTTCCTTATCTATATTCCTACCTTGCAGTGTTATTAGGTCATTCTGCAGAATATAAATTTAATTTTTTCACTGTACACAACAGATTCCTTATATTGATTCCTTAAATAATGAAATTTAAAAGTTAAATTTTGAAAGTTCCAACAGTGAAAACATTTATGAAAAAATTCAGAACAATTGTATCATTTATGAAAAAATTCTTGTAGGTTATAGTACAAATAAAAACTAGCAACTACAAAACTCTCAAATCATGTTTCCTAGAATGCATTTGTTAATGAATTTCTTTGTGAGAATTGCTTGTCCTTAATGTATACCACTACCACTACTATCAGATACGACGTTAACCAAAACAAAATAACAATGTGTCATAGTAGAAAAGAAACACAATATGATAAACAACAAATAAATTCCTAATATTTGATAAAGACATTCAGTAAACTGCAATAAATACATGCTTTTTTAAATTAAAATAGCCACAAAATCAGATACCCGTTGATAGATAAGATGCCGAGATCAAACAAATAATGAAACTAACAGAGGTCAAAATTATGAGACAAACAAAATTCAAAATCCCAAAACAAACAAAGGTCAAAATCAAACAAAAAAAGAAGATTGAAATTGGAACCCTATATTTTGTTTTTCTACAAAATACCTTCAAATTAAATGATTTGAGATGCCGCAAATGAGACTTTGGAGAAGAAGACAGTTGGTGAAAAGGATAATCGGTGAAGATTGCCGTCCAAATAATTTTGGGGTAGAAAATCGTCGGTTGAAGAAGTTCTGGAGAAGACGAGATTGGTGATGTTGCAAATGACGCTGAATTCTTTTATCCCTTTCTAAAGCTGACGTGTCCACTTAAATGAGGGTGTGAAATGTCATTTTGCATACATAGAGAACGATCTTTCGACTCCCTCACCCTGAGGAGTAAAATCCTATATAAATATTAAAATATAGAGTTAAATAAAGATAAGAAAATTGTTAAATAATGATTTATTGATGTATTCTTCAAAATTAAGGATAAAGAATTTATTAGAGAAATTGTTGTGAATGCTCTTGCCCCTAACCTCCAAAACAATCCGCAACAAAGCAAGTTCGTAGCGTTCTTATCCTAACCTCCATAACCATCCAAATTGTATTGCCAAAGCAAATTGGGGCAAATAGTTGCCTTAGCCTACATAGAAATCTTCGCGAATTCGAACGTTCTTACCCCCAAAAATTCGAAGATTGGTCACTCATCTGCGTTTTGAGAGATTTGGAAGGAAGATTCTTGTTCAATATTCTCTTTATCAACGTTTAATCAGTTAATTTTTGGCAAAACAACAAAGAATCCGTATTATATTTGGCACATTTTATTTATTATCCCACTAAATTTTTTAAAAAAAATACTATTACCACATTAAACTAATTAAAAAATTAAAATTAGTCCATTCGGTTAAAATAAATGAAGGACCGTTAACTTGATTCAATTATTTAAATGCGTGGTAGAAAAAATATAAGAAAAATGAAAGAAATAATGGCGTGCCCAGACATAAATTATAGGTTGAATAACACTTCTGTCCCTCTAAGTTGTCACTCACTTTTAAAATCGTATCTAAAGTTCATTTTTCGCCAATTATATCATTATAGTGATATTTTTTGTCATTTATGTTTCTTTTACCCGATTTGACTCCAACCAGACCGACCCATTTTGACTAAATTTTTACCCAAATCGACTTAGTTTGACCCAACCTCAATTTCACCAATAAATTGTTATAAAAAAAATAAAGAGTTTAAAAAGAATTTTAAAAAAGAATTGTTCTTTTATTTTTAAAATTTTTTATTTAAAAAATTTAAAAATTATTATTTTAAATATTTTTAAAAATTGTTAGTATTTTCAGGAAAAAATATTAGAAACTTTATTTTTTTTCATAAAATGAGTAAAATTCATAAAATATAGATTCAAAAAAATTAAATAAGAAATAAAACTTTATTTTTAAAAAAAAAGAACATTTTTTTCATTTTTTATGTAAAAAATTATTTTCAAAAAAATAAAGTTTTGTCTTTTACATTATTATATGTAACCTTAATATTAGAATTTTTAAATAAAAATTAAAATACAAAAAAAAGTAAAAGATAAATAAAAAAAATTGATTTAGTTTTTTAAAAAGAAGAAAATTAATTTTTTTAAAAAATTAATTATTATTTTCAAGGAAAAAATTAGAAAATATTTCAATTTAAGAAAATGAGTAAAGTTTTTAAAATATAGACTCAAAAAAATAAAACAAAACAATAAAATTTATTTCAAAAAAATAGAAATTTTTATTTTTTAAATAAAGATTAAAGTTTCAAAAAATATAGATTCAAAAAACTAAATAAAAAAGCTTTATTTTCGTTAAACAAAAATATAAAATTTTATTTTTTAAAAGATGTGTAAATTTTCAAAAAATAATTAAGAATTAAAAAAATTAAAATTTAATTTTTTTAAATCGATATTTTATGAAACTTTATTCTTTTTTTAAAAAAAAAGTTTCTAATATTTTTTCCTAAAAATAATAATTATAATAAAACTTTTTAAGAATAATATGTTATTTTAAGATATTAAAAATAATTATTTTTAAATTGATAATTATCTTAAAACTTTGTAGTTTTTTTTAAAAATAATTTGTGAATTTAGGATTGGGTCAAATTGGGTTGGGATGAGTCAAAATGGATCAGGTCAGGGTCAAATCGGGCTGATGGAATGGAAATGCAAAAAAAATACAACTTTAAGGACTTAATTAGAGAAAAATGAACTTCAAGAACGAATTTAAAAGTGAGTGTCAACTTGAACGGACAGATAAGTCCTTAACCTACTATTATTGTGACGCCCCCAGAATAGGTCTACACAACCTATTCTGAGTTGTCAAATACATGATACATAATTTAAATACAAACTTCATTTATACAACTATTGAACTGTCGTGCAAAATATGATAAAACATAAACTATGAGTTTTAATACAAATATTGTCTCGTAGACAATATTCAAATTCAAAATAAGTCATTATAATTATTATTACACTATTTTATAGAATAGTGAGGACTACTATAGCCACCATCTTGGACTATCACTTCATTCTCCGACTAGTCCTAGTTATATTCTCATTTCCTGAAGAGAACAATGAAAGAAAAGGGTGAGCTCAACTAGCCCAGTAAAGAATATTATGACTAAAATAATGTAGAATAACAAGTGATAGAATACAATAAACAACAAGTTTAGATCAACAACTCCAGCGGAACAAGCAATCCATTAGAAGAGTCAAGTAGAGCATGATGTCTACTATCTTCTATGATTTAAAAGTTCATCATCAATATTTTATCTCTGTAACATAACTCAATAAATATTTCACATCAACGAATTATCCATGCACTGTAGGCCAAGGATATTCGTTAGTATCACCAGTGGTCATGATCATGCAAAATATTTGTCTATTTATGCACTACGGGCCAAAGAGGACTTTTACCACATCATTTGTCTGTAACATTCTAGGTCATGATTATGCCAATACAGAATTTTTGGTCATAATCATACCAATCAACAGTCCATCTATGCACTACAGGCTAAAGATGACTTTTACCACATCACTTGCCTGTAATATTACATGTCATGATTATACCAATACACAATTCTTGGTCATAATCATACCAATCAACAGTTCATCTATACACTACGGGACAAATATAACTTTCACCACAATATAAGCATGAGGATGATGATAATGATATAAAGAATCAATCAAGTGAGATCAAGAATAAATATTAGATATTTATAATTTAATTTATCCAGAGTTCAAGAATGTCCAAATTGTCAACATGATAATTAATTATGGAGTAAAATTCAAGAATGATATTCATGTATCAAAATAATTTGAACAGAAAAGAAATCAATTTTTATCGTGAATATTACCCCTTGAATAGTACTCGAATGAAAAGTACCCCGAATGAATAGTACCCCGACATAAATAATATCCCGTTATTTAATAAGAAAGTTTAAACCAATAGTAGAATAATACTAGATGAAGCACAAACTATTAAGAATATTCCACTAATTTCAAGGGTTTTCACCATTAATAATAAGGTTATGGAAACAAACAAAAAATTCGTACCATAAATGAAGAAACATGACAGAAGACGATATCCCTTGATTAGTATAAAAGAAATGATATTTCATACGAGTATAAAAGAATATACGAAACTGCAAATAGATTTTCACCCGTCATGTGATAATCCGCATGGACAGATCATTTCCACAATTTAATAAAGAATGAATACGAATGGTTATTCACCATGTATGCGGTAATCCGCGTAGACAGGTTACTCCCGCAGATTAATAAAGAATGAATACGAAAGGTTATTCACCATGCATGCGGCAATCTGCGTAGACAGGTTACTGCCGCAGATTAATAAAGAATGAATACGAAGGGTCATTCACCATGCATACTGTAATCCGCGTAGACAGGTTACTCCCGCAGATTAATAAAGAATGAATACAAAGGGTCATTCACCATGTATACGATAATCCGCGTAGACAAGTTACTTCCGCTGATTAATAAGGAATAGAATGACAATACTTATGAATATGAAAAAATTAACATCCTTTACGAATACGAAAAAAATAATACCCCTTACGAATACGAAAAATAATATCTCTTACCTTAATAGGAGATTGGATACTGCAATAGTGAAGTAGTAAAATACTCTTCTTCTTTCTCTTTATAATTTCTTTCTCTATAGATTCAGTGAATTCGTAAGAAATAATGAAGGAATGAGCTTCCATTTATAGGAGAATGGATTAAATAGTAACTAATTCACGAACGGTCTAGATTGATTTAGTATTAAACGAACGGCCCATGTAAGACCCCAACTTTTATGAATAAAGATTAATTTTCTCTAAATATCATTCTGAGTAATATGATGCGGATTTGATATAATGTTATAGTTATGAGTAATATTTATAAATTTTACAAAGTAAGTAAGTTGTCATAAAATATTAGTTTGGTCGGGGAATATTCGTTTTATCAGGAATATTCGTACGACAATTATTGGTGGACCCCACAGCGGAATTACTGTCGGAGTTAGAAAACGACAGAATATCTTTTTATAAAAATAATGGCGAAAGTTTTACCGTTAACTGTTAAAATACCCAGTGATAAAAGTACAGTAATACGCGTGGTTGCATAGTAGCACACAGTATTGCACAGTATCTTTGATTATTGATGCTTACGTGAGAAGTCACTCGGTTCTACTCAATTATTGTCACAGTAATTGCTGCATAGTATCTCACATTATTGATTCAATTATTATCACAATATTTTATATTATTAAATCAATAATTGAGATAACATAATTATTCATATTATTATTTGCAGTATTAACAATGTCTAGAAAATTCTGTCGAGAAAAGGGATTTGGTCACCTAAATGCGCGCCAATAAGGAGAAATCCTTATCGGAAAGCCCCCTCATTCTTATAAATGATCTGGTTGTTAATATTGAAAATTATAATAATGATGAATAAATATTATTAAAATGTGTTTAGTGAAGCCAAATGAATTGAGATAAATAGAGGAGTATTTTATGAAGTATTTGTTATAAATTTGACTTATTAAATGGACATTCACTTACCCATTTTTTAAAATTATCGGTAGAAAGTTATCTTAATTTTTGTTATATATATATATATATATATATATATATATATATATATATATATATATATAAGTTTTTTTATGAAAAATAGAATATATTATATTTTATTATACATAGTACTGCATAGTGTGTGCATAGTGCTGTATAGTAAAATCAAAATTTTTAGAAAGTTCCAGCCAAAGAATTGCGCCCGTGAATATGGTTACTGTGCGTCTGTGATTTTTCTTAAATAGTACCCTTCCATTCTCCTATAAATAGGATGCTCAGTTTAGAAATAAAAATCACACCAGAATCAGAGAATTCTTCTTCTATAATATGGAGCGTATTTTTATAAAATTTAAGGAAGTTTTGAGTGTAGAAAATAGTGCACGTTTTCTTCAAGAATATTCCCGTCGTATCATTCAGAAGTACTCTCCTTTTAAGGTAAGCGATATTATTTTTGTTCAATTTTCGTAAGAAATAATATTTTCTTCCATACTCTGTAGTATGTAAGTAATATTATTTCGTTTCAGATTCCAAATTCTACACTCATTTTGATAAGTATTGCTTCCATACTCCGTGAAATTAGTAGAATATCTTTGAAATTTGTGTTTCATCTAGTATCATTTCACAATAATATTTTTCTGAACATTGTTGTTAAATTTTAATCTTTTCATACCGGGGCACTATTCACCCGGGGTACTATCCATGATAAAAATTGATTTCTTTTCTGTCCAAATTATTTTTGATACAATATTATTCTTGAATTTTACTCTACAAAACAGTTTCATGTTGACAATTTGGACATTATTGAATTCTGGATAAGTTGAATTATAAATCTTTAAAATTTATCCTTGCTCTTACTTAATTGAATTTTTATATCATTGTCATCATCCTCATGATTATATTATGATGAACGTCATCTTTGGCCGGTAGTGCATAGATGGACTCTTGATTGGTATGATTATGACTATGTATCGGTATAATCATGACATGTAATGTTACAAATGATATGGTAAAAGTCATCATTGGCCCTTAGTGCATTGATGGACAGTTGTTGGCATGATCATGACCAAAGGTGATAATAACGAATATCCTTGGCCCGTAGTGCATGGATGATTCGTGGATATGATACTAATGAATATCATTGGTTCGTAGTGCATGAATAATTCAGTGATGTGGATAATTTATTGAGCTGTGTTACAGCGATAAAATATTGATGATGAACTTTTAAATCATAGAAGATAGTAAATATCATGCTCTACTTGACTCTTTTAATGGATTACTTGTTCCGCTGCAGTTAAACTTGTTGTTTATTGTATTCTATCAGTAAAACACTGTTGAAGGCTAACGATAATTTATTCTGCATTATCTTAGTCCTAATATTTCTTACTGGGCTAGTTGAGCTCACCCTTTGCTTTCATTGTTCTCTTCAAGGAATGAGAACATAGCCGGGACTAGTAGGGAAATGTAGTGACGGTTCGAGATGGTGGCTGTAGTAGTACTCACTATTTTATAAAATAGTGTGATAGTAATTGTAATGAGGACTCCATTTGAATTTGAATATTGTCTACGAGACAATATTCGTGTTAAAACTCTCAACTACGTTTTTGTCGTATTGTATAAGGAAGTTTGTATTTAAATTATGTACTATGTATTTGGCGACTCAAAATGGGTTGTATATACCTATTTTGGGGGCGTCATAGTTGGTATCAAAGCTTAGGGATATGATCCCTAGCTGAGATGTGAGACTAGAACTAGGAGGGGAGAGACGGGTAAATCCTTCGCTAGTATGAGCTACCTAAGCTTAATTGTTATTTAATTGGTCGGTCAAAATATAGGGATAATATGTGATATGTCAATTAACCCTTGTTTTGTTGCAGTGTTTGAAAATAACATCTAAAAATGTCGAGTTAAGCAATGGAGCACATGAGACCGTTGAGTCACCCCTGATCAATAACCAGGATAATGTGCATCAGGAAGGCAATAATCCTCAGGTAAATAACAACACCGACCAAATGATGAATGATGGGATGTTCAGAAGCTTTATACAATTCATTCAACATCAGGTAAGAGAGACTCCTGTTCAAAATGCAGATGAAAACACTAGTAACTCTCGGATGATCACCGCTAAGCAATTCAAGGAGCTAGGACCACCGGAGTTTTTGAGAAAGCCAGAACCACTTAAGGCAGAGACGTGGATAAAGTAGATCACCTAGATATTTGATGTCTTAGGATGGTCCGAGGAGCAAAATATTCCCTTTGCCACCTTCATATTGCGAGGAAGGCATATTATTGGTGGGAATCTGTAAAACGTGAAAGTAGTATCCATACAAGCCAATCATGTACGATGATAAAACATATACTTTGTAATCAATCTTATTTATTTATTAATAAAAGAATTATTTATTAAAGGCATTTATTATCTACATGGTGCTATTTTAATAATATGTGATAAATCCATAGTTTT
Source organism: Panax notoginseng (assembly GCA_016801055.1). Lineage (NCBI taxonomy): Eukaryota > Viridiplantae > Streptophyta > Magnoliopsida > Apiales > Araliaceae > Panax > Panax notoginseng. The sequence continues at coordinate 23,056,780 of CM029018.1, read as the reverse complement.
AAGCAATACTTTTAGAATCATGATGAGATCATTCTAATGAGATCTAAGTTCTTAGACAGCTTAAAATTAAAATATTCCCAATCAATAGATTACTAAAAAAGAGATTAGTGAATCCGTATAGATTGGTACGTACGTTGCTTGCTCATTGGATGAGGATGATTGATCTCATGATCATTTGTGTGGAGACACTAAAGCAAGTATGTATGTGCTTATTAGAAAATAAGTTCACTGAATGTGACTCGCTAAGGAATACCTAATGGAGTTTTACTTGCCTGCCAATAGGAATTTCTGTAGTGATAGTAGTACAAATGATCTTTAGACTTGAAATCATCATAGTATCTTATATATAATGAATTACACTTTGACTTATTCCTTAAGACTCTTTGAGTATATCAAAGGGTATACTTAAGTGTAATAAGTTATATATGAAGATAGTGAATGATCAATAAAGAATCTACCACTTCTAGTAAAAGAAGAGATAAGTCCTATGTGATTCGATAAATGACAACCCAGGAATCCTTGACCAAGGTGGAATGAAATTAGAAAGTAGTTTTTAATTTGCATTTATTAGGAGTTATACATTTAGGAATCAAAATACATAAAATTAAATAAAAAAAGACTTGACAGTAATTCCATGTCTTATATTTAATTGGGACATTGTATGGTAGAAGGATTGAATTGTACGGTAACTATTAACTCAAAGGTTCTTTTATGATTAATGTTAAAATCTATATTATCTAAAAAGTCGTTGATCGCTAGGGAGGCTTATCCCTATTGTAGAATAAATATTATTTATTTAAATAAATTAATCATTTAATTTATTTATTTAAATAAGATTAGAATTGTTCTAATTGATTTATTCACAACTGGTTTAATATGGAGAACCTAAAGGGTCACACCATAAAAGGAAGAATAATTATTTAAGAAGTTAATGACATAATCGTAATAATATGCTAAGTATTTTAATTTAATCTACGGTGATAGAATAAATTAAATAGCTTAATAATTATTATTTAATATTTTAAAAATATTAAATATAAATTAATAAGAAGAGTCTTATTAATATTATTACAATTATTATTATTTTAATTTCTAAAAGAGTTTAGAAATTAATTTAATATAAGTACTCTCAATTATTCCTAATAGGATTAGGAAGGAAAATTAGTTAAAGGAGTTTAATTAATTATCCCTAATAAGATTAGGGAGCCCATTTAATTAAAGGAGTTTAATTAAATAAATAATACCTTATTTTAATTAAATAGGGTTACCTGATATCTTTATAAGAGGAGTCTTATATCAGATATCAAGATATACGTAATTCCAATTGTTGGAGAGTACGCCCCATTTTTCTATAGAGATAGGAAAAACTAGAGTTTGAGCCAATACACCATTCTTCTTGAAAATTTTTCTTTCTTGGTGGATCACCTCTAGAGGTCATACACTTGGGTGGCTTACATTGATCAAAGGAAGGAATCTACCCGGAGATTCAAGGAGATTGCGGAGAAGTAGGAATTGAACTCGTACCTGTGGAAGCTCGTATCTACAAGGGTATGATTACATAACTTCTTTTTTTTCGTTTTAATTAATAATATGCATAAAGGATGATCCGAGTAATTGGTTTGTGAAAAAATTTAAAATCTGATTTTACTTTGCTTCAGTTATTTTTGCAATTTGATTGCTACTTTGATTTTCACAAAACCTAACAAAATGTACTCAGCCTGCCGCACTGAAGATGTCTTGGGAGAATTTTCAAAAATTGTTCAACGAAAAATACTTTCTCGAAAGTATTCGTCACATGAAGGAGGTGAAATTCATCAAGTTGGAGCAAAATAATATGACTGTATCGTATTATGAGGCTAAGTTTGCGGATTTATCCCGGTTTGCATCCCATTTGGTAGATAATGAGGAGCGTATGACCCGAATGTTTCTAAGAGGTTTGAAACTCGAAATACGTCAATACCTCATTTCTCATAAACATTACTTGTATTCAGATGTTGTGAATATGACTCAATTATTGGAGAGCGATAATAAGTTAACCCAACCAAGAGATAGCAGTCGAAAAAACGATAATACCAGAGGTAGCAGTCATCGAAGCGATGACAAAAAATGTGGAGGAAAACAACATGTCAGAAATGGTAACCACTTCGGTGGTAATCCTGGCCAAGATAATAGAAGTGAAAATTTCAAGAAGAGGAGATTCAACAATGATAGAAAGACAACAGCACCAATACCTGTTTTCAAGGAAGGAGAACAACCACCGGTTGTATGCTACAAATGCGGACAGGAAGGACACATCAGTCTAAACTGTACGCAGCAACCCAAAGTGTGTTACAATTACGGAAAGGAAGGTAATTTTGCTTGATTTTATCATACAGCGAAGTTAAGTCCAGCTGGGACGATGACACTAAAGGCTGTCCCAGACAAGTCAAAGTCGGTAGTTCAAGGGAGAATTGTAACGACCCCAAAATAGGTCCATTCCATCCAACATATTCTGAGTCGTCAAATATATGGTACAGAAAATAACTACAACTTTATTACAACAATTGTCGTGCAAAAATACAACAACACATATGCTGTGAGTTTAGATACAAATATATATTAAATGTGACTCATGTCCCAATCGTGGACATCACCTCACAATGATACCTTACATAAAGGTATAGTCAAAAACTGTTTTAGAAATTAGAATCTTTGGGAAGTGTTCAAGGAAACCTTCGTACATGGGAGGCCATGCATCTAGGTTATGATAGATATCATATGGCCACAGAATTATCCTTGGTTGACCCAATAGACTCCAAAGAAAAATGAGAAGATTACTATCATATTCTTCCCAATGGTGAGTCTTCTCTTGACTTATCATTATCTCCACTGTCTCTAATTGAGAATTATACTTCAAACAAACACCAAGATTATATAGGTAGTGCTCGTAAATATACTTAGCAAGTGGATGAGCACAATCCTGTCTTATGATGACACGAGATTGTATGTCATTAGACATCTTGTATGATAGTGACAAAACACCCTTCCAACGTTGGGTTCGCTTCACCCTAGATGATTCACCGAATATAACTCCTAAATGATGACCACCGTTCTATTCCCCTGTTACCCTTGCTCGACCCAGCTACACTTTTATTACCTGAAAGGAATTGTGAACAGAAGGGTGTACACAACTAGCCCAGTAAAGAATATCATGACTAAAGATAAATAAATTATCAATAGTCTTCATCAGTAATAAATCAGAGATTTAGAACATATGGTAGATGATAAAAATTTTCAACCATAGTTGCAGCGGAACGAGCAATCTATTAGAAGAGTCAAATAGACCATAAAGTCTATTATCTTCTCCATGTTAAAAATTCACCAACAATGTTTTATCCCGTAACATCACTCAACAGTTCCTTTCCACAATCATATGAATAACTCATAATCATAATTGTGATTCTAAATTTTTCTTCTCATCCAGGACGAAGATAATTTTCATCACCTATCTTTACCTGAAACATCAAAGATCATGGTTACACCAAATCACATTTCCTGTTCATAATCATTCTAATAACTTCATCTTTGCACTACGGCCAAAGATATTCATTTGTATAACCAGTTGGTCATATTCATCTCAACATCTGTTCATCTTTGCACTACTGGCCAAAGATATTCAACAACATACCATCTTTGCGCTACGGGCCAAAGATATTCATCAATAATTCATCTTTGCACTACAGGCCAAAGATATTCATCAATAATTCATCTTTGCACTACGGGCCAAAGATATTTCTCAACAGTTCATCTTTGCACTAACGGCCAAATATATTCATCAACAGTTCATATTTGCACTACAGGCCAAATATATTAATATCTCAAAGAAATATATAATCATTTCAGAATTTATATAAACAATAATTATAACCATGTTAATCAATTCATCTTTACACTTAAGCTAAAGATATTCAATTATAAATTCAATGGTCATGATCATACAAGTTAACAATTCATCTTTGCACTACAGGCCAAAGATATTCTTAAGTCACGATCATTCCAATAATTTACCCATCTTTACACTCAAGTGAAAGAGAAATTCAACATTAGGGTTATAAAAATGTTATATATGATAATAAAAATAATATGATCAACAACTGCATTTATTTTCAAGAGCAACAATTATAAATCAACGATAATTTGGTCAGAAAAAGAAACCAATTTTTGTCATGAATAGTATCCGTGAATAGTAACTCATGAATAGTAACTCGACACAAAAAGGTAGAAATTCTACAATAAAATACATACCAATATTTTGGTATAATGATATTGAAAGAATAATATTTCTTAAGCTTATAAACAATTTATTTTAATTGTTTACACTTTACTAAATAATACATTTAATCATCCTAAAATGCCAAACTCATAAGATTTCATCACCAATAACCAAAAACCCACATCAAAAATCTGCATATACCTCATATAGGATTCTCAAGTCATAAAATCCTATTTTCTAATTTTCTTACTTCACAAAATATATTTAATTCATTTACTCATAACTAGACCATTTTCATGAAAAATACCAAATCAGTTCTAAAAATATTTCTTTTCTGAGATTTAGCATAATATAGTCCCATAGTAAACATATATTTTTCTCAGAATTTTTAAAAGTCATTTACTATTTTTCATATGGCCAAAACAGCCGAATATTTAGATATTTATCAAAAATTGTACTTTTATCCAAAAATTCTGAAATTTACAGAGTATACTTCTATCATATACATGTACTCCCAATAAAAATTTTATTAATTTTGGAGTTAACCACAAGGAATTATAAGCGGTTACTTTTAAAATAGTCTTTTCTCATAAAATTCATAACTCTTAATCTATACATCCAAAAATCACCATTTTTGGACAAAATCAAGAAAACTCATCAAAATATCATTTTCAAATTTTTTCAAAATTTTTGAAATTCAAAAAAATTACAAAACTGAAAATCATAACAACCCTTAAAATTCCTTACTATCTCTTACCTCAAAAGAGCAGTACTTCTGATCGGTATAAGGCTGAAGAAAACTTGCACTGATGAATAGAAACTCACAAAGTATCTAAATACTCACAAAATATACTCAATAATCTAGAGAGAGAAAGAAAGAAAACTTATGAATTCTGGTGTGATTTTCAATTCTAACTTAGCCCTCTATTTATAGGAAAATGTTAGCACACCGAATCAGACTTAACCTGTAACCTGATGACTTTACCTGCTACTATTCCCACCCACCACATTTGAATAAAAATCTCAGCACATTTATTCACCAACCAAGAGTGGGACCCACCAATTCTAGAATTTTTCACCAAAATGATTAACTCCGAAAATTCAACAATTTCTGAACCAGTCATCTCGTAAAATTCATAAAAATTATACGTTCATTTTTAACGGTTCAAAATTTGTGGACATATACTCAACTTATATATGTATAACATATCCAAATATTACCACGATCCAACGGTCGGATTAAAAATTATAACCCTCGCAAATATCTTAAAAACCCTAATTTAATTTTCAATACCTCCGTTCCGACAAAAATACAGATAAAACACCTCAACATTAACTCCTACATTTTAACCACAAAAATATATCCCTCATTTATATCCACATAAAATAAATATTTTCTTATCATATGAATCAATAATTAATTATTCACAAATAATATTACAGAATCACATTTATGACAACCGGGCCGTTCCCAGGAAAGAGGGGGCTTTCCAATAAGGATTTTTCCTTACTGGCGCGCATTTAGGTGACCAAACCTCTCCTTAGACAGAACTTTCTAGACATTGCCAATAATGTTATCTAATAATATTATTCAAATGATATGAATTATTGATCTGATAATGGAAAATACTGTGCAGTGATAATTATTGAAACAATAATAATATAAAATATCAACGCAACAATTATTGAATCAATAAAATATTGAACAGTAACTACTGTAACAATTATTGAGTAGTGCTTTCCTTCGTAAGAATCAATAATTCAAAAATACTATGCAATCCGTGTGCTACTGTGTAACAACGCGTATTACTGTATTTTAACTACCGGGTATTCCAACAGTGTTAACTGTAACAACTACGCCGTTAATTATAAAAATTCAAATTTTGTCGTTATCTTCATCCGACAGTTATTCTGTTATGGGGCCCACAAATAGCTGCGCCGTCGTACGAATATTCCCCGACAGAAAGAATATTCCACGACCAAACGAATATTCCCCGACAACAATGATTATTTTATAACCACTTGCTTATTTTGAAAAATTTTCACATTTCTCCCATAACTTTAAACTTTTATCAATTTAACCATTTACTAAATAGTAATTATAAGAAAAATTGAATACTTTTATTTCATAAAATTCGGGGTCTTACAAGAATGTTTATCGTGACCTCCTAAAAAGCGAGGAACCCAAACGAAGTTATCACGGGTAAGCAAATCATAAACTCTTGCGAAGTCTATATCTTATTTGATAGCAGTTCTTGTAAGACCCCAAATTATTAATAAATAAAATTTAATTTCCTCTATTTATCATTTTGAAATAGTAAGGGTCGATTTGATTAATGTGATTAGTTATGGATAAAATGCGCAAATATTTTAAATAAGTAAGTGGTTATAAAATATTCATTTTTATCGGAGAATATTCGTTTGATCGTGGAATATTCTTGTTGTCGGAGAATATTCGTACGATGGCGCAGCCTTGTGTGGGCCCCATAACGAAAAGCGATTGGATGAAGAAAATGACAAGTATAAGTTGTTTATAAATAACGGCGTAGTTGTTACCGTTAATACTGTTGGAATACCCGGTGGTTAAAACACAGTAATACGCATTGTTGCACAGTAGCACACGGTATTACACCAATTATTGATTCTTACGTAAGAAGGCATTACTAAATAATGGTTACAGTAATTACTGTTCAGTATTTTATTTTATTGATTCAATAATTGCTGCGTTGATATTTTATATTACTGTTGTTTCAATAATTGTCACTACACAATATTTTTTATTATCGGAACAATAATTCATATTATCTGAATAATATTATTAGATAATATTATTGGTAATGTCTAGAAAGTTCTGTCTAAGGAGAGGTTTGGTCACCTAATTGCGCGTCAATAAGGAGAAATCCTTATTGGAAAGCCCCCACTTTCCTGAGAACTGCTTGGTTGTCAGTATTGTGATTCGGTAATATTATTTGTGAATAATTAATTATTAATTTATATGATGAGAAAAATATTCATTTTATGTGGATATAAATGGAAATTTTTTTTAAAGTGCCAATTGTTAAAAATTGATATTTTGTCTTTTCTGATAAAATAATATTTTATTATATTATTATAATATAATAATGATGATATTTTTATAATGAATGTGGGATATATGAGTATATGAGGAGAAAGAGTATTTTTGTTGTAAAAGTTATTTAAAACATGTTAAACATGTCTGTGGGCCCATTTCTTGACTGAAATTTAATTATAGCCTGTAAAATCGTCTGTTTATGGATTTCAGTCAATTTCTGTTTAGAATTTGAAAAAACTTTCTTCTACAAAGTTGTAGAGAATTGAATTTCCTATAAAAATACGCGAGATTCGAATTTTCTGATAAAAGAGCTATTTAGTATGAATTATTGAAGTTCTGAAATTCTGAAATAATTAATTTTTGGAAGTTTAAAATTTTTTAAATAACAAAAACTTTTTTTTCATTATGGTGTGTTCCACATGTGTGTTGAATGGGCTGATTTCAGATTTTCTACGGTTGGCTTGAAAATTTATATAAATATATTATTAATTTATTAAATTTTCTGCTTTGGTGTTGTAAGCATTTTCCTATAAATAGGGTGCTTAGGTTAGAATTGAAAAATACTCCAGAAACTAAAGATTTCCCTCTCTTTCTCTCTCGATATATTGAACGTATTCTTGTGAATATTTTAATACTTTGAGTGTTGTTATACGGTGCTTGTTCCCTTCAGCACTATACCCAGTATTCCAGCCAGAAGTGTTATTCTTTCGAGGTAAGGGATGCTATTTCTTCTTAAATGATATTATTTTCTCAATATCATTATGCCGAAGTATTGATCTGAAATTTTTATTAAATTTAGAACTTTTTATGTCGGGGTTACTATTCACGAATACGACACTATTCACCGAAAAATAAAATTTTCCTTTTTTTGTCCAAAATATTTATTATGGATACTATCTTTGATTGTATCCATGTTTTGATCATTCTTGAATTATACTCCACTATGATTACTTATGAGGTATTTTTGGACATGGATAAACCGAAATACGAAACCTTAATAATTATTCTTTCGTTTCACTAGATTCGTTTTCTTTCAAATATTTTTCATCATCCTCAGTCCTAAATGATGATGTTACTGAATATCTTTGACATGTACTGCAAAGATGAATGATTTTCTGATGAATATTTTTGACCGTAGTGCAAAGATGAACAGGTGTTTAGATGAACATGAACAACTGATAAATATCTTTGAACTGTAGTGCAAAGATGAATATTTAATTCCAGATATATATTGATTGATGTTACAGGGATAAAATATCGACGATGAACTTTTAAATTCATATATAGAAGATAGTAGTTTGCATTCTCTACTTAACTCTTCTAATGAATTTTTATTTCACCTGTGAAGTTTGATTTAAAACTGGTTGTCTATTGTATTCTTTTATATTTTTCCTTGTTGAAGACTAACGATAATTTGTTCTATGTTATCTTAGTCATAATATTCTTTACTGGTCTAGTTGAGCTCACCCTTTTTCTTTTGTTCTATTTTTCTTCTCAGGAGGCGAAAATGTAGCGAGTACTAGTCGGGGTATGGAATGAATGTTCTAGAAAGTCGTTTTAGTAGTCCTCACTATTTTTGTAAAATAATGTATCAATAATTATAATGAGAACTTATTTGAGTGTGGATATTGTTTAGATAACAATATTTGTATTTAAACTCACAGTTTTTATGTTGTATTAATAAAGTTGTAGTTATTTCTGTACCATGTATTTTGACAACTAGAATGGCTGTTGTATACCTATTTTGGGGGCGTCACAGTTGGTATCAGAGCTTAGGGATATGATCTCTGGCGGAGATCGGGGAATAAAACTAGGAGGGGAGAGACGATTAAATCATTCGCTAGTGTGTCCTACCTAAGCTTATTTGTTGGTCAGTCATAATATAGGGATATTATGTGATATGTTAATTGCTTAAATTAACCCTTGTTTTATGGCAGTATTTGAGAATGTCGACTGAGAATGTTAACAGTTGAGTAAATGAGACTGTGGAGACACTTGTGCTCACCAACGAGGAGAACGTGCAACATGCTGGCAATGTTCCTCCTGTGAACAACACCAATGAGCAGATGATGAACGATGAGATGTTTAGAAGCTTTTTGCAATTCATGCAAAACCAGACGATGGAGACTCGTGTTCAAAATACAGGAGGAAATGATAGCAATTCACGGTTTATCACAGTCAAGCAGTTCAAAGAATTGGGACCACCAGAATTTAAGGGAAAGCCGGATCCGATCATGGCGGAAACGTGGGTCAAGCAAATTACCAAGATATTCGATGTCTTGGGATGCAAGGAGGAACAAAAGGTTCCATTCACCACCTTTATGTTCCGTGGCGAGGCAGACTACTGGTGGGAGTCTGTGAAGCGTTCCCATCCAGCCGCACTCAGCATGTCTTGGGAGACATTTCAGAAACTGTTCAATGACAAGTACTTTCCTGAAAGTATTCGTCATATGAAGGAGGTAGAGTTTATTAGACTGGAGCAAAATAACATGACGGTGTCCCAGTACGAGGTGAAGTTTGCAAAGTTGTCCAGGTTTACACCTCATTTGGTGGAGAATGAGGAACGTATGACGCGGATGTTTCTGAGAGGTTTGAAACCTGGCATACGTCAATATCTCATTTCTCATAAATTTTCTCTCTATTCAGATGTTGTCAACATGACTCAATTATTAGAGTGAGATAACGAGTACGGTCAACCGAGGGACTACAACCAGGATCATACCGGTGATAGCAATCATCAGAACAATGATAACCAGCGGAGAAAGAAAAATACAGATAAGAACGGTAACCACTCTGGTGGTAATCGTGGCCATGAAAATAGAAGAAGCGAGTCGGGAGGAGATTTTAAAAAGAGAAGATTCAACAATGACAATACGAAGACGTCAGCACCAGCAGCAACTGGTTTCAAAGGAGGAGAACGACCACCGATCATATGCTATAAGTGCGGAAAAGAAGGACATATCAGCCCAAACTGCTCACAATAGTTTAAGGTATGTTATAATTGTGGAAAGGAAGGACATATCGCTCGAGATTGCACTGTAGCGAAACCAAGTCCAGTGGGGATGGTGACTCAAAAAATTATCCCATAAAAGTCAAAGTCAACGGTTCCTGGAAGAGCGTTTGTCGTGACTGGTCAACATGCGATGAACCCAAACGAGGTGATCACGGGTAAGCTAATCATAAATTCATGCGAAGTTTATACCTTACTAGATATCGGTGCTACCCATTCATTTATTTCTCCTGCTTGTGTTCAACGTTTAAACTTGACTCCGGAAAAGTTAGACTTTGATTTATCTGTGGAGACTCCGTTAGGAGAAACTTTTATCACATCCACTGTTTATAATCTTGTTTGATCCAAGTTGGCACCATCACCTTACCTGTTGACCTTATCTCTTTAAAGATACTTGCTTTTGATGTGATTTTAGGGATTGATTGGTTAACTACTCATCATACCAAAATTAATTATTTTTGTAAGGTTGTTAGTTTTCATATTCCTAACCACCTGTTGTGCGAATTCAAGCAACTAAGCCATTAAAATCAATCACTGTTATATCCAGTCATAAAGCTATTCGTTTATTAAAAAACGGATGTCAAACTTTCTTAGCCCATGTTATGGATTTGAATAAAGACACGTCATATTTGAATAATATTCCTGTTGTTATTGACTTTCCTGACATATTTCCTGAAGAACTTCCCGGTCTACCCCCGGAACGTGAAGTTGAATTCTTTATTGATCTTGAACATGGTACAAAGCCCATTTCTAAAATCCCATATCGAATGGCTCCTATTGAACTTCAGGAGTTAAAGGTCCAACTACAAGAGTTATTGGACATCGGTTTCATTCGTCTTAGTACATCTCCTTGGGGCGCTCCTATTTTATTTGTAAAGAAGAAAGACGGGAGTATACGACTTTGTATTGATTATCGGGAATTAAATCATGTCACTATCAAGAATAGGTATCCGCTATCTCATATTGATGACCTGCTTGATCAGTTACAAAGAGCACAATTCTTTTTAAAGATCGATCTTCGTTCTGGATATCATCAGCTGAAGGTTAAAACTGAGGATATTCCAAAGACTGCCTTTAGAACTCGGTACGGGCATTATGAATTTCTAGTCATGTCTTTTGGATTGACTAATGCTCCTGCGGCTTTCATGGATATGATGAACCGAGTTTTCAAGGATTATTTGGATCAGTTCGTTGTTGTCTTTATTGATGACATCCTCATATATTCCAAAAGCCGTGAAGATCATGAGCACCATTTGAAGCTGGTACTCCAAAGGCTGCGTAAAAACAAGTTATATGCTAAGTTGAAGAAATGCGAGTTCTGGCTTGAGGAAGTAGCATTCCTAGGGCACGTGGTGTCAAAACATGGAGTATCTGTTGACTCGGCAAAGATTAGAGCAATACAAAATTGGGAGCAACCAAAGACGGTGACCGAAGTACGTAGCTTTCTGGGCTTAGCTGGTTATTATCGGAGATTCGTGGAAGGATTTTCTCGAATCGCTACCCCGTTAACTCAGCTGACTCGGAAAGATATCAAATTCGTATGGAGCGAGGAATGCGAGAAGAGTTTTCAAGAGCTTAAGAGGAGACTCATTTCGACACCTGTTTTGACCATACCATCTGGTTCGGATGGATTTGTTATCTACAGCGATGATTCAGACAAAGGGCTAGGATGTGTTCTCATGCAACGTGGGAAAGTTATAGCCTATGCCTCGCGACAACTTAAAGAATATGAGAGGAATTATCTTACTCATGATCTAGAGTTGGCAGCAGTCGTTTTCGCGTTAAAGATCTGGAGACACTATCTATATAGGGAGAAAGTGGAGATATATTCAGACCATAAAAGTCTCAAATATTTCTTCACTCAAAAAGAACTTAACATGCGGCAACGACGTTGGCTCGAGCTGTTGAAAGATTACGACCACACTATTCAATACCATCCTGGAAAAGCAAACATAGTTGTTGACGCGTTGAGTAGAAAATCATATGCAGGAACGAGTGCGATGATGTCAAGTATACGCATAGAACTAACTTTAATCGATAAAGTTAAAGTTGCTCAAGCTACAAACCCGGAGCTGATGCGTATGAAGAAGAAAGTGCAAGAAGGTGCTATTCCAGAAGCAAGAATCGATGAAGAAGGAATACTTCGAGTCCACTCCAGACTTTGTGTTCCTAACGATTCTGATTTGAAGTACAAGATCATGATGGAGGCACACAATACACCATTTGCAATCCATCCTGGAAGTACCAAAATGTATCGTGATCTTCGACATACATTTTGGTGAAACAATATGAAGAGAGAGATTGCAAAGTTTATCTCGAGGTGTTTAACTTGTCAACATGTAAAGGCGGAGCATCAAGTGCCAAAGGGTCCATTGCAACCACTTGAGATTCTAAAATGGAAGTGGGAACACATTACCATGGATTTCGTTACGGGTCTTCCCACGGTTTCTCAAGGCATAAATGCTATTTGGGTTATTGTTAATAGACTAACCAAGTCTGCTCATTTCTTGCCAATACAGGAAACTTATTCCCTTGAACGTCTTGCTAGTATGTACGTAAATGAGATTGTGAGGTTGCATGGAATGCCAGTATCCATAGTTTCGGATCGTGACCCAAGATTCACTTCAAGATTTTAGGTTAGCTTACAAAAAGCTATGGGCATGGATTTACGGTTCAGTTCGGCATACCATCCTCAAACGGACAGGCAATCAAAGAGGACTATTCAAACTCTTGAGGATCTATTAAGACTTTATGTCCTAGATTTCAAAGGGAGTTGGGATAAGTACCTACCATTGGTAGAATTCTCCTACAACAACAGTTATCAGGCAAGTATAGGTGTGGCTCCATTTGGAGCATTATATGGACGAAAGTGTCGCTCTCCAGTATATTAGGATGAGGTAGGAGAAACAACGTTGTTGGGACTAGAGTTGGTACGAATGACTACAGAGAAGATCCAAACGATTCGACAACGTATACAAACGGCACATGATCGACAAAAGAGTTATGCGGATCTTCATCGAAAGGACGTGGAATTTGACATTGGGGATCATGTATTGTTGCGTGTGGCTCCATGGAAAGGAGTTACAAGATTTGGAAAGAGAGGAAGCTCAATCCACGATTTATTGGTCCATTTCAGATTCTTGACCGAGTAGGAAATGTGACCTATAGACTCGCGTTACCTCCAAGTATGTCTCGTGTTCATAATATTTTTTATATATCTGTGCTACGTAAATATGTTAAAGACCCAAACCACGTTATTAAGTTAGAACCGGACGAGATAGCCGAAGACTTAACGTACGAAGAGGTACCTATCAAGATCTTGGATAGGAAGGAGCATGTCCTACGCACGAAGGTCATACCACAAGTTAAAGTTTTATGGAGAAACCATGCTATTGAGAAAATGACGTGGGAGTTGGAAACAGAAATGAAAGCAAGATATCCTCATCTTTTTGAAAAACCAGGTACGTACGTCAATTTCGAGGACGAAATTTCATAAGAAGGGGAGGTTGTAAGACCCCAAATTATTAATAAATAAAATTTAATTTTCTCTATTTATCATTTTGAAATAGTAAGGGTTGATTTGATTAATGTGGTTAGTTATCGATAAAATGCGCATATATTTTAAATAAGCAAGTGGTTATAAAATATTTATTTTTATCGGAGAATATTCGTTTGGTCGTGAAATATTCTTGTTGTCGGAGAATATTCGTACGACAGCGCAGCCTTGTGTGGGCCCCATAACGGAAAGCGATTAGATGAAGAAAACGATAAGTATAAGTTATTTATAAATAACGGCGTAGTTGTTACCGTTAATACTGTTAGAATACCCGGTGGTTAAAACACAGTAATACGTGTTGTTACACAGTAGCACACAGTATTGCACCAATTATTGATTCTTACGTAAGAAGGCACTACTAAATAATGGTTACAGTAATTACTGTTCAGTATTTTATTTTATTGATTCAATAATTGCTGCGTTGATATTTTATATTACTATTGTTTCAATAATTGTCACTACACAGTTTTTTTCATTATCGGAGAAATAATTTATATTATCTGAATAATATTATTAGATAACATTATTGGTAATATCTAGAAAGTTCTGTCTAAGGAGAGGTTTAGTCACCTAATTGCGCGCCAGTAAGGAAAAATCCTTATTGGAAAGCCCCCTCTTTCCTGAGAACTGTCTGGTTGTCAGTATTGTGATTCGGTAATATTATTTATGAATTATTATTAATTGATTTATATGATGAGGAAAATAATTATTTTATGTGGATATAGATGGAGAAAATTTTTTAAAGTGATAATTGATGAAAATCGATATTTTATCTTTTCTGATAAAATAATATTTTATTATATTATTATAATATAATAATGATGATATTTTTATAATGAATGTGGGATATATGAGTATATGAGGAGAAAGAGTATTTTTGTTGCAAAAGTTATTTAAAACATGTTAAACATGTATGTGGGCCCATTTCTTGACTAAAATTTGATTATAGCTTATAAAATCGTTCGTTTATGGATTTCGGTCAATTTCTGTTTAGAATTTAGAAAAACTTTCTTCTGCAAAGTTGTAGAGAATTGAATTTTCTATAAAAATAAGTGAGATTCGAATTTTCTGATAAAAGAGCTATTTATTATGAATTATTGAAGTTCTAAAATTCTAAAATAATTAATTTTTGGAAGTTTAAAATTTTTTAAATAACAAAAGCGTTTTTTTCATTATGGTGTGTTCCACATGTGTGTTGAATGGCCTGATTTCAGATTTTCTACGGTTGGCTTAAAAATTTATATAAATATATTATTAATTTATTAAATTTTCTACTTTGGTGTTCTAAGCATTTTTCTATAAATAGGGTGCTTAGGTTAGAATTAAAAAATACACCAGAAACTAAAGATTTCTCTCTCTTTCTCTCTCGATATATTGAGCGTATTCTTGTGAGTATTTTAATACTTTGAGTGTTGTTATACGGTGCAAGTTTCCTTCAGCACTATACCCAGTATTCCAGCCAGAAGTACTATTCTTTCGAGGTAAGAGATGTTATTTCTTCTTAAATGATATTATTTTCTCAATATCATTATGCCGAAGTATTGATCGGAACTTTTTATCAAATTTAAAACTTTTTGTGTCGGGATTACTATTCACGTATACGGCACTATTCACGAATACGACACTATTCACCGAAAAATAAATTTTTTTTCTTTTTGTCCAAAATATCTATTATGAATACTAGCTTTGATTGTATCCATGTTTTGACCATTCTTGAATTTTACTCCACTATGATTACTTATGAGGTATTTTTGGACATGGATAAACCGAAATACGAATCCTTAATAATTATTCTTTTGTTTCACTGAATTTCCTATAAAAAGCAACGAGATTTGAATTTTCTGATAAAAGGGCTATTTATTATGAATTATTGAAGTTCTGAAATTCTGAAATAATTATTTTTTGGAAGTTTAAAATTTTTTAAATAACAAAAACGTTTTTTTCATTATGGTGTGTTCCACATGTGTGTTGAATGGGCTGATTTCAGATTTTCTACGGTTGGCTTGAAAATTTATATAAATATATTATTAATTTATTAAATTTTCTGCTTTGGTGTTCTAAGCATTTTTCTATAAATAGGGTACTTAGGTTAGAATTAAAAAATACACCAGAAACTAAAGATTTCTTTCTCTTTCTCTCTCTATATATTGAGCGTATTCTTGTGAGTATTTTAATACTTTGAGTGTTGTTATACGGTGCTTGTTCCCTTCAGCACTATTCCCAGTATTCCAGCCAGAAGTACTATTCTTTCGAGGTAAGGGATGTTATTTCTTCTTAAATGATATTATTTTCTCAATATCATTATGCCGAAGTATTGATCTGAACTTTTTATCAAATTTAAAATTTTTTGTGTCGAGATTACTATTCACGTATACGGCATTATTCACGAATACGATACTATTCACCGAAAAATAAAATTTTCTTATTTTTGTCCGAAATATCTATTATGAATACTAGCTTTGATTGTATCCATATTTTGATCATTCTTAAATTTTACTCCACTATGATTACTTATGAGGTATTTTTGGACATGGATAAATCGAAATACGAAACCTTAATAATTATTCTTTTGTTTCACTGGATTCGTTTTCTTTAAAATATTTTTCATCATCCTCAGTCCTAAATGATGATGTTACTGAATATCTTTTGCATGTACTGCAAAGATGAATGATTTTCTGATGAATATCTTTGGCCGTAGTGTAAAGATGAACAGGTGTTTAGATGAACATGACCAACTAATGAATATCTTTGGCCTGTAGTGCAAAGATAAATATTTAATTCCAGATATATATTGATTGATGTTATATGAATAAAATATCGACGATGAACTTTTAAATTCATATATAGAAGATAGTAGTTTGCATTCTCTACTTAACTCTTCTAATGAATTATTATTTTCGCTGCGAAGTTTGATTTAAAACTGGTTGTCTATTGTATTCTATTAGATTTTTTCCTATTGAAGACTAACGATAATTTGTTCTATGTTATCTTAGTCATAATATTCTTTACTGGGCTAGTTGAGCTCACCCTTTTCCGTTTGTTCCATTTTTCTTCTCAGGAGGCGAGAATGTAGCGAGTACTAGTCGGGGTATGGAATGAAGGTTCTAGAAAGTCGTTTTAGCAGTCCTCACCATTTTTGTAAAATAATGTATCAATAATTGTAATGAGGACTTATTTGAGTGTGGATATTGTCTAGATGGTAATATTTGTATTTAAACTCACAGTTTTTATGTTGTATTAATAAAGTTATAGTTATTTCTGTACCATGTATTTTGACGACTCAGAATGGGTGTTGTATATCTATTTTGGGGGCGTCACAGTTCTACCCATTCTTTTATTTCTCCTACTTGCGCTCAACGTTTAAATTTTAATCCAGAGAAATTAGACTTTGACTTATCTGTTGAAACTCCGTTGGGAGAAACCTTCATTACATCCACTGTTTATAAATCTTGTTTGATTCAAATCGGCACCTTCACATTACCTGTCGATCTTATCTCCTTGAAAATACTTGCATTTGATTTAAATTTAGGGATTGATTGGTTAACAATTCATTATGCTAAAATTGATTGTTTTCGTAAGGTTGTTAGCTTTTATATTCCTAACCAACCTATTATGTGAGTTCAATTAACCAAACCACTAAAGTCAATCATTGTCATATCAAGCCATAAAGTCATTCGTTTATTAAAAAACGGATGTCAAGCTTTCTTAGCCCATGTCATGGATTTAAACAAAAATACGTCAGATTTGAATGATAATTCTATTGTTAATAAATTTCCTGTCGTTTTTCCTGAAGAACTTCCTGGCCTACCCCCAGAGCGTGAAATCGAATTTTGTATTGACCTTGAACCTGGTACAAATCCCATTTCTAAAGCCCCATATCGAATGACTCCTATTAAACTTCAGGAGTTAAAAACCCAACTACAGGAGTTGTTAGACATCGATTTCATTCGTCCTAGTACGTCTCCTTAGGGTGCTCCTATTTTATTCGTAAAGAAGAAAGATGGGAGTATGCGATTTTGTATTGATTATCGGGAGTTGAATCATGTCACCATCAAAAATAGGTACCCGTTGCCTCGCATTGATGACCTGTTTGACCAGTTACAAGGCGCTAAATTCTTTTCAAAAATCCATCTTCGTTCCGGATATCATCAGTTAAAGATTAAAACTGATGACATTCCAAAGACTGCTTTCAGAACTCGGTACGGGTATTACGAATTCCTAGTCATGTCTTTTGGATTGACTAATACTCCTGCTTCCTTCATGGATATGATGAACCGAGTATTCAAGAAGGAATATTTGGATCATTTTGTGGTTGTCTTTATTGATGACATCCTCATATACTCCAAAAGTCGTGAAGATCATGAGAAACACTTTAGGCTGATACTCCAAAAGCTTCGTGAAAACACGATATATGCCAAGTTGAAGAAATGCGAGTTCTGGCTTGAGGAAGTAGCATTATTTGGGCACATGATATCATATCACGGAATATCTGTTGACCCAGCGAAGATTGAAGGAATACAAAGCTGGGAGTAACTTAAGTCAGTGACCGAAGTACGTAGTTTTCTGGGATTAACTGGTTATTATCGGAGATTCGTGGAAGGGTTCTCTCGAATCGCCATTCCGTTAACTTAGCTGATTAGAAGATATATAAAATTCGGTTTGAGCGAGAAATGTGAGAAGAGTTTTCAAGAACTCAAGAGGAGACTCATTTCAGCACTTGTTCTGGCAATACCATCTGGTTCGGAGGTATTTGTCATCTACAACAATGCTTCAGGAAAAGGGTTAGGATGTATTCTCATGCAACATGGGAAAGTCATAGCCTATGCCTCGTGACAACTCAAAGAATATGAAAGGAATTATGCTACTCATGATCTAGAGTTGGCAGCAGTCGTTTTTGCGCTTAAAATCTGAAGGCATTACCTATATGGGGAGAAAGTGGATATCTATACAGATCATAAAAGCCTCAAATATTTCTTCACCCAAAAGGAACTCAACATGCAACAACGACATTGGCTCGAGCTGTTGAAAGATTATGATCATACCGTTCAATACCATCTTGGAAAAGGGAACGTGATAGCTGACGCGTTGAGTAGAAGATCTTATGGGGGTACGAGTGCGATATTGTCAAAGCAAAAGCCCATTTTGTATGACTTACAAAGGATGGAGATAGAGTTAAAGACTCCAGGGACCCATGTGATGATGTCAAATATATGAGTAGAACCGACTTTAATCGATAAAGTTAAAGCTGCTTAAACTACGGAGCTGGAGTTGATGCGTATGAAGAAGAAAGTGCAAGAAGGTGTTATTCTGGAAGCAAGAATCGATGAAGAAGGAATACTTCGAGTCAACTCCAATGGAGGCGCACAACACACCATTTGCAATCTTTCCTGGGAGTACCAAAATGTATCGTGATCTTTGACATATATTTTGGTATAGCAATATAAAGAGAGAGATAGCAGAGTTTATCTCAAGGTGTTTAACTTGTCAACGTGTCAAGGCGGAGCATCAAGTGCCAAAAGGTCTATTGTAGCCACTTAAAATTCCAGAATAGAAGTGGAAGCACATTACCATGGAATTCGTTACTGGTCTTTCCAAGGTTTCTCAAGGCATAGATTCAATTTGGGTTATTTTCGATAGATTAACCAAGTCTGCTCATTTCTTACCTATACGAGAAACTTATTCACTTGAATATGTTGCTCGTATATACATAAACGAGGTTGTATGACTGCATGGTATGCCAGTATCCATAGTTTCTGATTGGGACCCAAGATTCACTTCACGATTTTGGATTAGTTTGCAAAAACCTATGGGCACGAATTTACGATTTAGTTCGGCATATCATCCTCAGACGAACGAGCAGCCGGAGAGGACTATTCAAACTCTTGAAGATCTATTAAGACTCTATGTCACTTCAAAGAAAGTTGGGACAAGTTCTTGCCATTAGTGGAATTCTCCTACAACAACAGTTATCAAGTAAGTATAGGCATGACTCCATTCGAGGCGTTGTATGGACGAAAGTGTCGTTTTCTAGTATGCTGGGATGAGGTGGGTGAAGCAACGTTGTTGGGACCGAAATTGGTACGTATGACTACGAAAAAGATTCAAATGATCCGGCAACGTATAAAAACCTTACAAGATCGACAAAAGAGTTATGCTGATCTTCATCGAAGGGACGTGGAATTTAGTCTTGGAGATTATGTTTTGTTACGTATCGCTCCACGGAAAGAAGTTATAAGATTTGAAAAGAGAGAAAAGCTCATCCTCGATTCATTAGCCCATTTGAAATCCTCGACCGAGTAGGAATTGTGGAGTATAGACTCGCCTTACCCCCAAGTATGTCTCGTGTTCATAATGTTTTCACATACCTATGTTACGTAAATATGTGGAAGACCCGAACTACATTATTGAATTAGAACCAGATGAGATATCGGAAGATTTAACGTATAAAGAAGTGTGACGCCCCCAAAATAGGTATACATCACCCATTCTGAGTTACCAAATATATGGTACAGAATTCAAATACAACTTAATTATACAACTGTCGTGTAAAATACGACATAACATAGCTAAAAGTTTTAACACGAATATTGTCTTCTAGACAATATCCGAACTCAAATGAAGTCCTCATTACACTTATTATCACACTATTTTATGAAATAGTGGGGACTACTACAGCCACCATCTCGGACCGTCACTCCATTCCCCGGCTAGTCCCGACTACGTTCTCATTTCCTGAAGAGAACAATGAAAGCAAAAGGGTGAGCTCAACTAGCCCAGTAAGAAATATTATGACTAAGATAATACAGAATAAATTATCGTTAGCCTTCAACAGTGTTAAATTGATATAATACAATAAATATCAAGTTTAATTACAGCGGAACAAGCAATCCATTAGAAGAGTCAAGTAGAGCACGATATCTACTATCTTTTATGATTTAAAAAGTTTATCATCAATTTTATCGCTGAGACTCAACTCAATAACTAATCCACATCACTGAATTATCTATGCATTACGGGCCAAGGATATTCATTAGTATCACATCCACAAATTATCTATGCACTACGAGCCAAGGATATTCGTGTTATCACCAATGGTCATGATCATGCCAACAACTGTCCATCAATGCACTACGGGCCAATGAGAACTTTTACCACATCATTTGTAACATTAAAGGTCATGATTATACCGAATAATTCTAAGTCATAATCATACCAATCAACCTCATCTATGCACTACGGGCCAAAGATGACGTTCATCATAATATAAGCATGAGGATGATGACAATGATATAAGAATTCAATTAAATGAAAGCGAAGGATAAATTTTAAAGATTTATAATTCAATTTATCCAGAATTTAAAAATGTCCAAATTATCGACATGATATTGCTTTGTGGAGTAAAATTCAAGAATAATATTGTATCAAAAATAATTTAGACATAAAAGAAATTAATTTTTGTCATGAATAGGACCCCGGGTGAATAGTACCTGAGTAAATAGTACCCTGTAAATAGTACTTCATGAATAGTATCCCGTAAATAGTACTCCGGCATGAAAAAAATTAAACTAATAATAATGTTCAGAAAAATATCATTGTGAAACGATATTAGATGAAGCGCAAATTTCAAGAATATTCTACTAATTTCAAGGAGTGCAAAAGTCATACTTTAACAAAATGAGTGTAAAATTCAGAATCTGAAACGAAATAATATTACTTACATACTACAGAGTATAGAAGAAAATATTATTTCTTACGAATATTGAACGAAAATAATATCCCTTACCTTAAAAGGAAAGTACTTCTGACTGGTAGGGCGGGGATATTCTTGAAGAAAATTTATGCTATTTTCTACGCTCAAAGCTTCCTTAAACTCTAAAGAAATACGCTCAATTTTATAGAAGAAGAATTCTCTGATTCTGGTGTGATTTTTAATTCTAAACTAAGCATCCTATTTATAGGAGAATGGAAGGATACTGTAAGACCCCAAGTTTTATGAATAAAGATTAAGTTTTTTCGAAATATATTTTTGAATATTATGGTGTGGATTTGATATAATGTTATAGTTGTGGATAATATTTATAAATTTTGCAAAGTAAGCAAGTGGTTATAAAATATTCAATTGGTCGGGGAATATTCATTTTAACAGGGAATATTCGTACAACGAAGCCATCATTGGTGGACCCCACAACGGAATAATTGTCAGAGTTAGAAAATGACAGAATTATCATTTTCTAAAAATAACGGCGAAAGTTTTACCGTTAAACTGTTGAAATACTCGGTGGTAAAAAAACAGTAATACGCATGGTTGTATAGTAGCACGTGATATTGATTATTGATGTTTACGTGAGAAGTCACTCAGTTATACTTAATTATTGTTACAGTAATTATTGCATAGTATCTCACGTTATTTGATTCAATTATTACAGTATCATCTGTATAATATTTTATATTACTAAATCGATAATTGAGACGACAAATTTATTCATATTATTATTTACAATATTGACGATGTCTAGAAAGTTCTGTCGAGGAGAGGTTTGGTCACCTAATTGCGCGCCAATAGGGAGAAATCCTTATCAGAAAGCCCCCTCTTTCTTGAAAATGATCTGGTTGTTAAATATTATGAGTTATAATATTAATGATGAATAATTGTTAATAGATTAAAAATGTGTTTATTAAAGATAAATGATTTATGGTAAATATTTATTCAATTTTTGATATACATAGAAGGGTTTGTTATGAGGTAGTTGTTATAAGTTTGGCTTATTATTCCATGAGGAGATGTTCTATATTTTCATACCGTTGGTTGAAGTTATAATAGTAAATCAATATGAATTGTTGGTTTAAAGTTTTAATAGTAAATTAGTATGGACCGTTGCTTTAAGTTTTAATAGTAAATCAATATGGACCGTCCGTTTAAAAGCGAATTAATCTGGGCTGTTCATGAATTAGTTACTATTCAATCATTTTTCCTATAAATAGAAGCTCATTCCTTTATTATTTTTTACGAATTTACTAAAACTCTAGAGAGAGAAACTATAGAAAGCAAGAAGAAGAGTATTCTGCTACTACCCTAATTCAGTATTCACTCTTCTATTAAGGTAAGAGGTGTTATTTATTTTGTATTCGTAAGGATATTATTTCTTTCGTATTCATAAAGAGAGTTATTTTCCTTCAATACTCATAAGGGTTGTTATTCCATTCTTTATTATTCTGTGGGAATAACTTGTCTACGCGGACTACCGCATGCATGGTGAAATCTTTTGTTATTCCATTCTTTATTATTCTGTGAAAATAACCTGTCTACGCGAACAACCGCATGCATGGTGAAATCTTTTGTTATTTCATTCTTTATTATTTTGTGGGAATAACCTGTCTAGGCGAACTACCGCATTCCTGGTGAATAACCCTTCGTATTCAATTGTTATTAAATTATAAAAATGATCTGTCTACGCGAACTACCGCATGACGGGTGAAAATTCATTTGCAGTTTCGTATATTATTTCTTTTCATATTCTTAAATTTAAACTTACTATGGTAATTATTGCTTCTATAATTCCTGAAATTAGTATAATATCCTTGAGTTTTGCGCTTCATCCAGTATCGTTTCATTAGAATATTTATCTGAACTTTCTTATTAAATATCAATATTTTCATCCCGGGGTATTATTCACGGGTTACTATTCACTCAGTTATTATTCACTCAAATATTATTCACCCGAGGATTCGGGGTACTTTTCATATCGAGTTACTATTTATGAAATAAAAGTATTTAATTTTTCTTATAATTACAATTCAGTAAATGGTTAAATTGATAAAAAGTTAAAGTTAAAGGTGATATATGAATTTTTTTTCAAAATAAGCAAGTGGTTATAAAATAATCATTGTTGTCGGGAAATATTCGTTTGGTCGTGGAATATTCTTTCTGTCGGGGAATATTCGTACGACGGCGCAGCTATTTGTGGGCCCCATAACGAATAACTGTCGGATGAAGATAACGACAAAAATTGAGTTTTTATAATTAACGGCGTAGTTATTACCGTTAACACTGTTGGAATACCCGGTGGTTAAAATACAGTAATACGCGTTGTTACACAGTAGCACACTGATTGCACAGTATTTTTGAATTATTGATTCTTACGAAAGAAGGCACTACTCAATAATTGTTACAGTAATTACTGTTCAATATTTTATTTTATTGATTCAATAATTGCTGCGTTGATATTTTATATTATTGTTGTTTCAATAATTGTTACTGTACAATATTTCCCATTATCAGATCAATAATTTATATTATTTGAATAATATTATTAGATAACATTATTGGTAATGTCTAGAAAGTTCTGTCTAAGGAGAGGTTTGGTCACCTAATTGCGCGCCAATAAGGATAAATCTTTATTGGAAAGCCCCCTCTTTCCTGGGAACGGCCTGATTGTCATAAATGTGTTTCTGTAATATTATTTGTGAATAATTAATTATTGATTCATATGATAAGGAAATATTTATTTTTATGTGGATCTAAATGTTGGATATTTTTATTGTGGTTAAAAATAAAGGAGTTAATGTTGAAGTTTTTATCAGTATTTTTGTCGAAATGGATGTATTAAAAATTAAATTAGGATTTTTGAGATATTTTGCGGGGGTTATAATTCCTTGTGGTTAACTCCAAAATTGATAAAAATTTTATTGAGAGTACATGTATATAATAGAAGTATACACTTGTAAATTTTAGAATTTTTGGACAAAAGTACAATTTTTGATAAATGTCTAAATATTCGGCTGTTTTGGCCATATGAAAAATAGTAAATGACTTTTAAAAATTCTGAGAAAAATATATGTTCACTATGGGACTATATTATGCTAAATCCCAGAAAAGAAATATTTTTGAAACTGATTTGGTACTTTTCATGAAAATGGTCTAGTTATGAGTAAATGAATTAAATATGTTTTGTGAAGTAAGAAAATTAGAAAATAGGATTTTATGACTTGAGAATCCTATATGAGGTATATGCAGATTTTTTATGAGGGTTTTGGTTATTGGTGATGAAATCTTATGAGTTTGGCATTTTAGAATGATTAAATGCATTATTTAGTAAAGTGTAAACAATTAAAATAAATTGTTTATAAGTTTAAGAAATGTTATTCTTTCAATATCATTATATCGAAATATTGGTATGAATTTTATTGTGAAATTTTTACCTTTTTGTGTCGAGGTTACTATTCATAAGTTACTATTCACGAGTTACTATTCACGGGTACTATTCATGACAAAATTGGTTTTTTTTTCTGACCAAATTATAGTTGATTTATGAATATTACTCTTGAGATTAAAACTATATGTTGATCATATTATTTTTATTATCATATATAATATTTTTATAACCCTAATGATGATATTCTCTTTCACTTGAGTGTAAAGATGGGTAGATTATTGGTATGATCATGACTAGGGTTCTCTTTGGCCAGTTGTGCAAAGTTGAATTGGTGACTGGTATGATCATGACCATTAAATTTATAAGTGAAAATTTTTAGCTTAAGTGCAAATGTGAAATGATCAACATGGTTATAATTATTGTTTATATAAATTCTGAAATGATTATATATTTCTTTGAGATATGAATATATTTGGCCTGTAGTGCAAAGATGAATTGTTGATGAATATCATTGGCCTGTAGTGCAAAGATGACATGTTGTTAAATATCATTGGCCAGTAGTGCAAAGATAAACAGGTGTTGAGATGAACATGACCAACTGGTACAAATGAATATCTTTGGTCGTAGTGCAAAGATGAAGTTATTAGTATGATTATGAACAGAAACTGTGATTTGGTATAACTATGATCTTTGATGTTTCAGGTAAATACAGGTGATGAAAATATTCTTCGTCCTCGGTGCGAAGAAAAATTTAGAGTCACAATTATGATTATGAGTTATTCATATGATTGTGGAAAGGAACTGTTGAGTGATGTTACATGGATAAAATATTGTTGGTGGATTTTTAACATGGAGGAGATAATAGACTTTATGGTCTATTTGACTCTTCTAATGGATTGAACGTTCCGCTGCAACTATGGTTGAAATTTTTATCATTTACCATATGTTCTAAATCTCTGATTTATTATTGATAAAGGCTATTGATAATTTAATTATCTTTAGTCATGATATTCTTTACTGAGCTAGTTGTGCTCACCCTTTTGCTTCACAATTTCTTTCAGATAATAAGAGTGTAGCTTGGTCGAGCGAGGGTAACGGGGAAATAGAACGGTGGTCTCTAGATGTGGAGGTTCTCCCGAAGTAGTATAGAAAAGTTTATTTAGTAGTTTTATTTGGTGAATCCAATAGGGTAAGGTGTATCCAACGTTGGAAGGGTGTTTTTGCCACTATCATATAAGATGTCTAACGACATACAACCTCGTGTCATCATAAGACAGGATTGTGCACATCCGCTTGTCGAGTATATCTACAAGTACTACCTATATAATCTTGGTATTTGTTTGAAGTATAATTCTCAGTTAGATACAGTGAAGATAATGATAAGTCAAGAGAAGACTCACCATTGAGAAGAATATGATAGTAATCTTCTCGTTTTTCTTTGGGGTCTATTGGGTCAACCAAGAATAATTCTGTGGTCATATGATATCTATCATAACCTAGAAGCATGGCCTTCCATGTACGAAGGTTTCCTTGAGCACTTCCCAAAGATTTTAATTTCTAAAACAGTTTTTGACTATACCTTTATGTAAGGTGTTACTGTGAGGTGCTGTCCACGGTTGGGACATGTGTCACATTTGGTATATATTTGTATTCAAACTCACAGTATATGTGTTGTTGTATTTTGTACGACAATTATTGTAATAGAGTTGTAGTTATTTTTTGTACCATGTATTTGACGACTCAGAATGGGTTGGATGGAATGGACCTATTTTCGTTACATATGCTACTATGCAACCACGCGTATTACTGTACTTTTATCACTGGGTATTTCAACAGTTAACAGTGAAATTTTCGCCGTTATTTTTATAAAAAGATATTTCTGTCGTTTTCTAACTCTGAAAATAATTTCATTCTGGGGTCCACCAATGATTATGTCGTCGTACGAATATTCCCTATTAAAATAAATATTTCCCAACTAATCGAATATTTCATAACAATTTGCTTACTTTGTAAAATTTATAATTATTACCCACAACTATAACATTATATCAAATCCACACCATAATATAAAAAAATTATTTCTAGAAATTAAATTTTTATTTATAAAAGTTGGGGTCTTACAAAAGGTACCTGTTAAAATCTTGGATAAGAAGGAACATATTCTACGCTCAAAGGTTATACCTCAAGTTAAAGTTTTGTGGAGAAACCACGATATTGAGGAAATGATCTGGGAGTTAGAATCTGAAATGAAATCAAGGTATCCTCACCTCTTCAACATACCAGGTACGTACACCAATTTTGAGGATGAAATTTCATAAGAAAGGAAGGTTGTAAAATCCTAACTTTTATGAATAAAGATTAATTTTTTCTAAATGTCATTTTGAATAATATGGCGTGGATTTGATATAATATCATAGTTGTGGATAATATTTATAAATTTTGTAAAGTAAGCAAGTTGTCATAAAATATTCGTTTGGTCAGGGAATATTCATTTTATAAGGAAATATTTGTACGACGTCACAATCATTGGTGGACCCCATAATTTCGGAGTTAGAAAATAATAGAAATATCTTTTTATAAAAATAATGGCGAAAGTTTTACCGTTAACTGTTGAAATACCCGGTGATAAAAGTACAGTAATATGCGTGGTTGCATAATAGCACACGGTATTGTACAATATCTTTAATTAGTGATGCTTACTTGCGAAGTCACTCAGTTATACTCAATTATTGTCACAGTAATTGCTGCATAGTATCTCATGTTATTGATTTAATTATTATCACAATATTTTATATTATTAAATTAATAATTGAGACAACACAATTATTCATATTATTATTTGTAGTATTAACAATGTCTAAAAAGTTATGTCGATGAAAGGGGTTTGGTCACTTGATTGCGCACCAATCAGGAGAAATCCTTATCGGAAAGCCCCCACTTTCCTGGGAATGATCTGGTTATTAATATTACGAGTTTTAATAATGATGAATAAATGTTATTAAAAATATGTTTAGTGAAGCCAGGTGAATTGAGAAAAATAGAGGGGTATTTTATGAAGTATTTGTTATAAATTTAGCTTATTATATGGACCTCCACTTACCCATTTTTTAAAATTATCGGTAGAAAGTTATCTCAATTTTTGTTATATATATAAGTATTATATATATATATATACAAAATTTTGTCACGGGGGCAGGGCGGGGTGGGGCGGGGGGGGGTTGAAAAAAAAAGTCACGGGTGGTGACGGTGGGTTTTACATATGTATATGTATATGTATGTGTATATATATTATATATATATATATATATATATATAAGTTTTATTTTTTATAAAAAATAGAATATATTTTATTTTATTATACATAGTGTTGCATAGTACTGCATAGTGCAGCATAGTAAAATCAAAATTTTCAGAAAGTTTCAGTCGAAGAATTGCGCCCGTGAATATGGTTACTGTGCGTCCATGATTTTTCTTAAATAGTACTCTTCCATTCTCCTATAAATAGGATGCTCAGTTTAGAAATAAAAATCACACCAAATTCAAAAAATTCTTCTTCTATAATATTGAGCGTATTTTTTTAGAGTTTAAGGAAGTTTTGAGTGTAGAAAACAGTGCAAGTTTTCTTCAAGAATATCCCCTTCATACCATTAAGAAGTACTCTCCTTTTAAGGTAAGGGATATTATTTTTGTTCAATATTCGTAAGAAATAATATTTTTTTACATACTCTGTAGTATGTAAGTAATATTATTTCGTTTCAGATTCTGAATTCTACACAAAGCAGTATCATGTTGACAATTTGGACATTATTAAATTCTGAATAAATTAAATTATAAATCTTTAAAATTTATCATTGCTCTTACTTAATTGAAATTTTATATCATTGTCATCATCCTCATGTTTATATTGTGATAAACGTCATCTTTGGCCCGTAGTGCATAGATGGACTGTTGATTGATAATTATGACTATGTATCGGTATAATCATGACCTTTAATGTTACAAATGATGTGGTAAAAGTCCTCATTGGCCCGTAATGCATTGATGGATAATTGTTGGCATGATAATGACCACTGGTAATAATAACGAATATCCTTGGCCCGTAGTACATGGATGATTCGTGGATGTGATAATAATGAATATCATTTGCTCGTAGTGCATGGATAATTCAATGATGTGGATTATTTATTGAGTTGTGTTACAGCGATAAAATATTGATGATGAACTTTTAAATTATAGAAGATAGTAGATATCATCCTCTACTTGACTCTTCTAATGGATTGCTTGTTCCGCTGCAGTTAAACTTGTTGTTTATTGTATTCTATCAGTTTAACACTGTTGAAGGCAAACGATAATTTATTCTGCATTATCTTAGTCATAATATTTTTTACTAGGCTAGTTGAGCTCACCCTTTGCTTTCATTGTTTTCTTAAATACACAGTGTATAATATATTCAAACTCTCGCTATCTAACTCGTTAAACTTCATTCCTTCACTTTACTTCTGTCCAAAAAAAATTGACCCCTATTGGAAATAGATCCTGCATTTGCCCCTGGGCCCAATTAATTTTTTTAAATTAGTTCAATGTGAGAATTGCAAATTTAAAAAACTAATTGAATAGTAAAAGGTGTCAATTAGAATGGATTAATCCTTAATTTTGCCTATAGTTTTTTTGAATTTTGGTGTAAAATATTAATAACTTACCATAGTTTCTAAGTGATGGTTGAATAGTAATATATTATGATTCAGAATGTTAAAATATTATGATTTGTATAGAATAAGAGTTTTTATTTTTTAAATATTTTGGTGGATTAAAGTGTAGAGTACATACTCGAGACTTCTCACCAAACTTTCCTTAAAACTAGAAAAGTGCAACCATTGTGTGGATAGAGAATTTTTTATGATAAGTTTATGCCTCCTGTAATTTATATCTTAAA
The DNA here is from genome assembly GCA_016801055.1 of Panax notoginseng. Taxonomy (NCBI): domain Eukaryota; kingdom Viridiplantae; phylum Streptophyta; class Magnoliopsida; order Apiales; family Araliaceae; genus Panax; species Panax notoginseng. Next base: position 23,026,803 of record CM029018.1, on the reverse strand, counting down.
TATTCCCTTATATTGATAGTATACATAGAAGTAAAGAATGAACAAGTAGTAGTGTGTATTTTAAGTTTCTGAATTAACCAAACCTTGAAAACATGATACTACCTCCATTCTTTTTTAGAAGAAAAAATTTAATTCAATTTATTTGTGGTTTACAACTTTCTAAGAGAATAAATTATTTATTTTTTCTACATCACCCCTAACTTTTCTTATTATTCCAAGAAATTTTTTATTAATAATTTTTAATTTCCCATAAAGGGTAGTGATAGATTTTCATACAAATTTTAACTCTTAAATGATAGTATTAAATGAGTTTCTTAATTCATGTGCATAAAGTTAAAAAGACTTATTATGGAATGGAGCTAGTACTGTTTACTGGCCTCAAATCCCATTCAATAAAGCACGAGACATTAATGTAAAAACTTCAGTGCCACTTAGTTCGATGATATAACTACACTAAGCAAGTGTATGTTTGATCTTCATTGATGTTTATCTTGTACACTGCATACGATTTCGTATCCGGTGTTGTTAGAAGTTGAATCTTTTGCATTATGAATTTATGAGATTTTATTATTTCAATCTGAAAAAGTCTAAACATCTATTTTGTATGAATTCTCAACATCTCTTTTGTATGAATTCTCATAGAATGTGTGTCCAATAGTGATTTCAAAGTCATACTTCGTGTCCGATGACAAGTTGCATAGTCAAATTTTCTTTCTCTAATAACTTGCTTCTCAAGGACCGTTTGTGAGTTTACGATAAATTCCTTAGTACTCGTTGTAGCATTCACATAGTCATCGAATAAACTGTTTGTTCCCTCACTTATGGATGTAGTCGTTATTTCCATTGCAAAAAAATTCTTTGAGTACACCTTGATCTATTTGTGTTTCACCTCATAAAGTGATTGGAGTCAATCATGGCCACGCGGTTCATAATTTATCATTAACTTTTTTCATCGTTCCTCGAACTCCTCAACTATGAATTATTTAACTTTTTCTCAAGGAATTTATTACTGATATGTCATGTGCAAAGTACATGGTGTGTATTGGGAATAACCCTAGCAATTGCGTTGCTCATAGTTTTGTCCTAATAAGTTATAATGGTGATCGGTGCTTTATTGTTCATTGCTTCAAGCCAAGTTTCAAAAACTCATACAAAAGTATCATATTTTCATCTTTAATCAATGCAAAGCCAAACAAGAAGGAATGATAATAATGATTTACCAAGCAACATTGAATACTTGTTCATCCTATATGTGTTATCAAATGTAACTATAACCCTAAATTTTTATAAGCTATGATTGATCGGTAATATATCCACAAAAATCATGTGATACGATTATCATCATCTCGTTTGATATCATTAAAAGTTGAAGCATTTTTCGTTGAAAGTTTTTTCATGTATTACAATGTTATCGTTTGAATCTATTGTGTCACATCTTATATCTTGCATGACATTCCGAACATCCTTATCGCTAAAACCTAAATTTTTCATCCCTCCTCCTATTTCATCAAAAACATTCATCATTTTACTTGGGCCAACTCATATGTAAGACCCCAACTTTTATGAATAAAGATTAAATTTTTCTCGAAATATATTTTTGAATATTATGGTGCGGTTTTGTTATATTATTATAATTGTGAGTAATATTTATAAATTTTACAAAGTAAGCAAGTTGTTATAAAATATTCGATTGGTCGGAAAATATTCGTTTTAACAGAAAATATTCGTAAGGCGGCACAATCATTGGTGAACCCCACAACGGAAGTATTGTCGTAGTTAGAAAATAACAGGATTATCCTTTTATAAAAATAACGGCGAAAGTTTTACCGTTAAACTGTTGAACTACTCGGTGGTAAAAGTACAGTAATACGCGTGGTTGCATAGTAACACACGATATTAATTATTGATACTTACGTAAGAAGTCACTCAGTTATACTCAATTATTGCTACAGTAATTGCTACATAATATCTCTCATATTATTGATTGTAACGGTATCAATATTTTATATTATTAAATCAATAATTGAGATGACAAAGTTATTCATATTATTATTTGCAATATTGGCGATGTTTAGAATATTTTGTCGAGGAGAGGTTTGGTCACTTAATTACACGCCAATAGGGAGAAATTCTAATTGGAAAGCCCCCTCTTTCCTGGGAATGATCTGGTTGTTAAATATTATGAATTATAATATTAATGATGAATAAGTTCGTGTTGATTAAAGATAAAATTGATAGTTCCATTGTGTTGAGATTATTAGTGTTAGTGAAAATCGACATTTATTTTGATAATAATTGATGTCTGGAGGTTATATTGACTTAATCGGATAAATGAGCAATTAATTACTATTAATTCACATGCTTATAACTATTTGTTCACATGTGTGTACTATTGATTCACATGCATGTACTATTAGGGGAGGTGGTGCAAGATTGATAATACTTGCATGACTAAATTAAAAATGGAGGTATAGATGAATGTATTATACTGTAACTATTTTTTTTACATGTATAGAACTATTGATTCACATGAATGTACTATTGATTCACATGATTTACTATTAGGGGAGGTGGTGCAATTTGATAATACTTGCAGGACTAAATTAAAAATGAAGGAAAAGATGAAGGTATTATACTTTAATATTTTGAGCCCCAAAACATGCAATTATCGAAACTAAATTTTCCTATAAATAGAAGCTCATTCTTCTTTTTTTCTCACCAATTCACTAAGACTCACAAGAGCAATTATAGAGAGAGAAGCTATAGAAAAAAAGAATAAGAGAAGTCTGCTACCTCACTATTCCAGTATCCAGTCTTCTTATGAAGTAAGAGATATTATTTTTGTTCAGTATTCATAAGGAATAATATTTTCTTCCATACTCTGTAGTATGTGAGTAATATTATTTCGTCTCGTATTCCTGATTATACCCTCATTTTGATAAAGGATTGCTTCTATACTCCGTGAAATTAGTAGAATATCCTTGAAATTTGCGCTTCATCTAGTATCGTTTCACAAGGATATTTTCTACACATTCTTGTTAAGTTTTAAGCTTTTCATGCCGGAGTACTGTCCATAAGTATTATTCATTTATACGGTACTATTCATAAAAGTACTATTTGTAACGACCCCAAAATAGGTCCATTCCATCCAACCTATTCTGAGTCGCCAAATACATGGTATAGAAAATAACTGTAACTTTATTACAACAATTGTCGTGTAAAATACAACAACACATATGCTATAAGTTTGGATACAAATATATACCAAATGTGACTCATGTTCTAACCGTGGACATCACCTCACAATAACACCTTACATAAAGGTATAGTCAAAAACTGTTCTAGAAATTAGAATCTTTGGGAAGTGTTCAAGGAAACCTTCGTACATGGGAGGCCACGCGTCTAGGTTATGATAGATATCATATGGCCACAGAATTATCCTTGGTTGACCCAATAGACCCCAAAGAAAAACGAGAAGATTACTGTCATATTCTTCCCAATGGTGACTCTTTTCTTGACTTATCATTATCTCCACTGTCTCTAATTGAGAATTATACTTCAAACAAACACCAAGATTATATAGGTAGTGCCCATAGATATACTCAGCAAGTGGATGAGCACATCCCTGTCTTATGATGACACGAGGTTGTATGTCGTTAGACATCTTGTATGATAGTGGCAAACCACCCTTCCAACGTTGGGTACACCTTACCCTATTGGATTCACCAAATATAACTACTAAATGAACTTTTCTATACTGCTTCGGGAGAACATCCACAGCTAGAGACCACCGTTCTATTTCCCCGTTACCCTCGCTCGACCCAGCTACACTCTTATTACCTGAAAGGAATTGTGAAGCAAAAGGGTGAGCACAACTAGCTCAGTAAAGAATATCATGACTAAAGATAATTCAATTATCAATAGCCTTCATCAACAATAAATCAGAGATTTAGAACATATGGTAAATGATAAAAATTTCAACCATAGTTGCAGCGGAACGAGCAATCCATTAGAAGAGTCAAATAGACTATAAAGTCTATTATCTTCTCCATGTTAAAAATCCACCAACAATGTTTTATCCGTGTAACATCACTCAACAGTTCCTTTCCACAATCATATGAATAACTCATAATCATAATTGTGACTATAAATTTTTCTTCGCACCCAGGACGAAGAATATTTTCATCACCTGTCTTTACCTGAAACATCAAAGATCATGGTTATACCAAATCACAGTTCCTGTTTATAATCATACTAACAAATCCATCTTTGCACTACGGGCCAAAGATATTCATCAACAAACCATCTTTGCACTACGGGCCAAAGATATTCAACAACAGTTCATCTTTGCACTACAGGCCAAAGATATTCATCAACAGGCCATCTTTGCACTACATGCCAAAGATATTCATCAATATTTCATCTTTGCACTACAGGCCAAAGATATTAATATCTCAAAGAAATATATAATCATTTCAGAATTTATATAAACAATAATTATAACCATGTTGATCAATTCACCTTTGCACTTGAGCTAAAGATATTCACTTATAAATTCAATGGTCATGATCATACCAGTCACAATTCAACTTTGCACTACAGGCCAAAGAGAACCCTAGTCATGATCATACCAATAATCTACCCATCTTTACACTCCAGTGAAAGAGAATTTCAACATCAGGGTTATAAAAATGTTATATATGATGATAAAAATAATATGATCAACATATAGTTTTAATCTCAAGAGTAATATTCGTAACTCATGAATAGTAACCCTGACACAAAAGATAGAAATTCTACAATAAAATTCATACCAATATTTCGGTATAATGATATTGAAAGAATAACATTACTTAAATTTATAAACAATTTATTTTAATTGTTTACACTTTACTAATTAATGCATTTAATCATCATAAAATGTCAACTCTTATAATTTCATCATCAATAACCAAAACCCTCATCAAAAATCTGCATATACCTCATATAGGATTCTCAAGCCATAAAATCCTATTTTCCAATTTTCTTTCTTCACAAAACATATTTAATTCATTTACTCATAACTAGACCATTTTCATGAAAAATACCAAATCAGTTCTAAAAATATTTCTTTTCTGGGATTTAGCATAATATAGTCCCATAGTGAACATATATTTTTCTCAGAATTTTTAAAAGTCATTTACTATTTTTCATATGGCCAAAATAGCCGAATATTTAGACATTTATCAAAAATTGTACTTTTGTCTAAAAATTCTGAAATTTACAGAGTATACTTCTATCATATACATGTACTCCCAATAAAAATTTCATCAATTTTGGAGTTAACCACAAGGAATTATAAGTTGTTACTTTTAAAATAGTCTTTTCTCATAAAATTCATAACTCTCAATCTATACATCCAAAAATCACCATTTTTGGACACAATCAAGAAAACTCATCAAAATATCATTTCAAATTTTTCCAGAATTTTTGAAGATCAGAAAAATTACGAAACTGAAAATCATAACAACCCTTAAAATCCCTTAATATCCCTTACTATCCCTTACTATCCCTTACCTCAAAAGAGCAGTACTTCTGATCGGTATAAGGCTGAAGGAAACTTGCACTGATGAATAGAAACTCACCAAGTATCTAAAAACTCACAAAATATGCTTCATAATATAGAGAGAGAAAGAGAGAAAGCTTATGTTTCTGGTGTGATTTTCAATTCTAACTTAGCCCTCTATTTATAGGAAAATTTTGGTAGGTTTGACCTGCAACCTGATGGCTTTACCTGCTACTATTCCCACCCACCACATTTGAAATATAATTCAGCACATTTCTTCACCAACCACAAGTGGGGCCCACCAATTCTAGAATTTTCCATCAAAATGATAAACTCCGAAAATTCAACAATTTCTAAACCAGTCATCTCGTAAAATTCATAATAAATCATACGTTCATTTTTAACGGTTCAAAATTTGTGGACATATACTCAACTTATATATGTATAACATATCCAAAAATTACCACGATCCAACGGTCGGATTAAAAATTATAACACCCGCAATATATCTCAAAAACCCTGATTTGATTTTTAATACCTCCATTCCGACAAAAATACTGATAAAAACCTCAACATTAACTCCTTCATTTTTAACCACAAAAATATATCCCTCATTTATATCCACATAAAATAAATATTTCCTTATCATATGAATCAATAATTAATTATTCACAAATAATATTACAGAATCACATTTATGACAACCAGGCCGTTCCCAGGAAAGAGGGGGCTTTCCAATAAGGATTTCTCCTTACTGGCGCGCAATTAGATGACCAAACCTCTCCTTAGACAGAACTTTCTAGACATTGTCAATAATGTTATCTAATAATATTATTCAAATAATATGAATTATTGATCTGATAATGGGAAATACTGTGCAGTGACAATTATTGAACAACAATAATATAAAATTTCAACGTAGCAATTATTGAATCAATAAAATAAAATATTAAACAGTAATTACTGTAACAATTATTGAGTAGTGCCTTCTTACGTAAGAATCAATAATTTCAAAAATACTATGCAATACCGTGTGCTACTGTGCAATAACGCGTATTACTGTATTTTAACCACTGGGTATTCCAACAGTGTTAACGGTAACAACTACGCCGTTATTTGTAAAAACTTAAATTTGTCGTTTTCTTCACCCGACAGTTATTCTGTTATGGGGCCCACAAATGGCTGCGCCGTCGTACGAATATTCCCCGACAGAAAGAATATTCCACGACCAAACGAATATTCCCCGACAACAATGATTATTTTATAACCACTTTCTTATTTTGAAAAAATTTTCATATATCACCCTTAACTTTAACTTTTATCAATTTAACCATTTACTGAATAGTAACTATAAAAAAAATTGAATACTTTTATTTCATAAAATTCGGGGTCTTACAATCTCCCCTCCTTATGAAATTTCGTCCCCGAAATTTACGTACCTGGTATTTCAAAGAGTTGAGAATACCTTCCTTTCATTTCAGATTCCATCTTCTCTGTCATCATAATTTCTCCATTGCTCATCTCCTGTATTTCAAATATCATTCTAGAGTACAGCTTTAAAACAAGGGTTAATTTAACAAATTAACATATCACATAATATCCCGATATTATGACTGACCAACAAATAAGCTTAGGTAGGACACACTAGCGAAGGATTTACTCGTCTCTCCCCACCTAGTTGTATTCCCCGATCTCCGCCAGAGATCATATCCCTAAGCTCTGATACCAAATGTAACTCTGGACACCAACCTATGTCAGCACCTTACATTGATACCTATCAGCTTGCCACCGCATAACGGCGTCCCCTACGGAGAGTCTGGCTTCGGTGCATCCCCCATCAACAGGAAGTCACCAGCGAGAGGCTCGGGGCTCTTTACTTATAGCTCTGATACCAAATGTAACTCCCCCAAAATAGGTCCATTCCATCCAACCTATTCTGAGTCGCCAAATACATGGTATAGAAAATAACTGTAACTTTATTACAACAATTGTCGTGTAAAATACAACAACACATATGCTGTGAGTTTGGATACAAATATATACCAAATGTGACTCATGTTCCAACCGTGGACATCACCTCACAATAACACCTTACATAAAGGTATAGTCAAAAACTGTTTTAGAAATTAGAATCTTTGGGAAGTGCTCAAGGAAACCTTCGTACATGGGAGGCCACGCGTCTAGGTTATGATAGATATCATATGGCCACAGAATTATCCTTGGTTGACCCAATAGACCCCAAAGAAAAACGAGAAGATTACTATCATATTCTTCCCAATGGTGAGTCTTCTCTTGACTTATCATTATCTCCACTGTCTCTAATTGAGAATTATACTTCAAACAAACACCAAGATTATATAGGTAGTGCCCATAGATATACTCAGCAAGTGGATGAGCACATCCCTGTCTTATGATGACACGAGGTTGTATGTCGTTAGACATCTTGTATGATAGTGGCAAACCACCCTTCCAACGTTGGGTACACCTTACCCTATTGGATTCACCAAATATAACTACTAAATGAACTTTTCTATACTGCTTCGGGAGAACATCCACAGCTAGAGACCACCGTTCTATTTCCCCGTTACCCTCGCTCGACCCAGCTACACTCTTATTACCTGAAAGGAATTGTGAAGCAAAAGGGTGAGCACAACTAGCTCAGTAAAGAATATCATGACTAAAGATAATTCAATTATCAATAGCCTTCATCAACAATAAATCAGAGATTTAGAACATATGGTAAATGATAAAAATTTCAACCATAGTTGCAGCGGAACGAGCAATCCATTAGAAGAGTCAAATAGACTATAAAGTCTATTATCTTCTCCATGTTAAAAATCCACCAACAATGTTTTATCCATGTAACATCACTCAACAGTTCCTTTCCACAATCATATGAATAACTCATAATCATAATTGTGACTATAAATTTTTCTTCGCACCCAGGACGAAGAATATTTTCATCACCTGTCTTTACCTGAAACATCAAAGATCATGGTTATACCAAATCACAGTTCCTGTTTATAATCATACTAACAAATCCATCTTTGCACTACGGGCCAAAGATATTCATCAACAAACCATCTTTGCACTACGGGCCAAAGATATTCAACAACAGTTCATCTTTGCACTACAGGCCAAAGATATTCATCAACAGGCCATCTTTGCACTACATGCCAAAGATATTCATCAATATTTCATCTTTGCACTACAGGCCAAAGATATTAATATCTCAAAGAAATATATAATCATTTCAGAATTTATATAAACAATAATTATAACCATGTTGATCAATTCACCTTTGCACTTAAGCTAAAGATATTCAATTATAAATTCAATGGTCATGATCATACCAGTCACAATTCAACTTTGCACTACAGGCCAAAGAGAACCCTAGTCATGATCATACCAATAATCTACCCATCTTTACACTCCAGTGAAAGAGAATTTCAACATCAGGGTTATAAAAATGTTATATATGATGATAAAAATAATATGATCAACATATAGTTTTAATCTCAAGAGTAATATTCGTAACTCATGAATAGTAACCCTGACACAAAAGATAGAAATTCTACAATAAAATTCATACCAATATTTCGGTATAATGATATTGAAAGAATAACATTACTTAAATTTATAAACAATTTATTTTAATTGTTTACACTTTACTAATTAATGCATTTAATCATCATAAAATGCCAACTCTTATAATTTCATCATCAATAACCAAAACCCTCATCAAAAATCTGCATATACCTCATATAGGATTCTCAAGCCATAAAATCCTATTTTCCAATTTTCTTTCTTCACAAAACATATTTAATTCATTTACTCATAACTAGACCATTTTCATGAAAAATACCAAATCAGTTCCAAAAATATTTCTTTTCTGGGATTTAGCATAATATAGTCCCATAGTGAACATATATTTTTCTCAGAATTTTTAAAAGTCATTTACTATTTTTCATATGGCCAAAATAGCCGAATATTTAGACATTTATCAAAAATTGTACTTTTGTCTAAAAATTCTGAAATTTACAGAGTATACTTCTATCATATACATGTACTCCCAATAAAAATTTCATCAATTTTGGAGTTAACCACAAGGAATTATAAGCTGTTACTTTTAAAATAGTCTTTTCTCATAAAATTCATAACTCTCAATCTATACATCCAAAAATCACCATTTTTGGACACAATCAAGAAAACTCATCAAAATATCATTTCAAATTTTTCCAGAATTTTTGAAGATCAGAAAAATTACGAAACTGAAAATCATAACAACCCTTAAAATCCCTTAATATCCCTTACTATCCCTTACTATCCCTTACCTCAAAAGAGCAGTACTTCTGATCGGTATAAGGCTGAAGGAAACTTGCACTGATGAATAGAAACTCACCAAGTATCTAAAAACTCACAAAATATGCTTCATAATATAGAGAGAGAAAGAGAGAAAGCTTATGTTTCTGGTGTGATTTTCAATTCTAACTTAGCCCTCTATTTATAGGAAAATTTTGGTAGGTTTGACCTGCAACCTGATGGCTTTACCTGCTACTATTCCCACCCACCACATTTGAAATATAATTCAGCACATTTCTTCACCAACCACAAGTGGGGCCCACCAATTCTAGAATTTTCCACCAAAATGATAAACTCCGAAAATTCAACAATTTCTGAACCAGTCATCTCGTAAAATTCATAATAAATCATACGTTCATTTTTAACGGTTCAAAATTTGTGGACATATACTCAACTTATATATGTATAACATATCCAAAAATTACCACGATCCAACGGTCGGATTAAAAATTATAACCCCCGCAAAATATCTCAAAAACCCTGATTTGATTTTTAATACCTCCATTCCGACAAAAATACTGATAAAAACCTCAACATTAACTCCTTCATTTTTAACCACAAAAATATATCCCTCATTTATATCCACATAAAATAAATATTTCCTTATCATATGAATCAATAATTAATTATTCACAAATAATATTACAGAATCACATTTATGACAACCAGGCCGTTCCCAGGAAAGAGGGGGCTTTCCAATAAGGATTTCTCCTTACTGGCGCGCAATTAGATGACCAAACCTCTCCTTAGACAGAACTTTCTAGACATTGTCAATAATGTTATCTAATAATATTATTCAAATAATATGAATTATTGATCTGATAATGGGAAATACTGTGCAGTGACAATTATTGAACAACAATAATATAAAATTTCAACGTAGCAATTATTGAATCAATAAAATAAAATATTGAACAGTAATTACTGTAACAATTATTGAGTAGTGCCTTCTTACGTAAGAATCAATAATTTCAAAAATACTATGCAATACCGTGTGCTACTGTGCAATAACGCGTATTACTGTATTTTAACCACCGGGTATTCCAACAGTGTTAACGGTAACAACTACGCCGTTATTTGTAAAAACTTAAATTTGTCGTTTTCTTCACCCGACAGTTATTCTGTTATGGGGCCCACAAATGGCTGCGCCGTCGTACGAATATTCCCCGACAGAAAGAATATTCCACGACCAAACGAATATTCCCCGACAACAATGATTATTTTATAACCACTTGCTTATTTTGAAAAAATTTTCATATATCACCCTTAACTTTAACTTTTATCAATTTAACCATTTACTGAATAGTAATTATAAAAAAAATTGAATACTTTTATTTCATAAAATTCGGGGTCTTACAATCTCCCCTCCTTATGAAATTTCGTCCCCGAAATTTACGTACCTGGTATTTCAAAGAGTTGAGAATACCTTCCTTTCATTTCAGATTCCATCTTCTCTGTCATCATAATTTCTCCATTGCTCATCTCCTGTATTTCAAATATCATTCTAGAATACAGCTTTAAAACAAGGGTTAATTTAACAAATTAACATATCACATAATATCCCGATATTATGACTGACCAACAAATAAGCTTAGGTAGGACACACTAGCGAAGGATTTACTCGTCTCTCCCCACCTAGTTGTATTCCCCGATCTCCGCCAGAGATCATATCCCTAAGCTCTGATACCAAATGTAACTCTGGACACCAACCTATGTCAGCACCTTACATTGATACCTATTAGCTTGCCACCGCATAACGGCGTCCCCTACGGAGAGTCTGGCTTCGGTGCATCCCCCATCAACAGGAAGTCACCAGCGAGAGGCTCGGGGCTCTTTACTTATAGCTCTGATACCAAATGTAACTCCCCCAAAATAGGTCCATTCCATCCAACCTATTCTGAGTCGCCAAATACATGGTATAGAAAATAACTGTAACTTTATTACAACAATTGTCGTGTAAAATACAACAACACATATGCTATAAGTTTGGATACAAATATATACCAAATGTGACTCATGTTCTAACCGTGGACATCACCTCACAATAACACCTTACATAAAGGTATAGTCAAAAACTGTTCTAGAAATTAGAATCTTTGGGAAGTGTTCAAGGAAACCTTCGTACATGGGAGGCCACGCGTCTAGGTTATGATAGATATCATATGGCCACAGAATTATCCTTGGTTGACCCAATAGACCCCAAAGAAAAACGAGAAGATTACTATCATATTCTTCCCAATGGTGACTCTTTTCTTAACTTATCATTATCTCCACTGTCTCTAATTGAGAATTATACTTCAAACAAACACCAAGATTATATAGGTAGTGCCCATAGATATACTCAGCAAGTGGATGAGCACATCCCTGTCTTATGATGACACGAGGTTGTATGTCGTTAGACATCTTGTATGATAGTGGCAAACCACCCTTCCAACGTTGGGTACACCTTACCCTATTGGATTCACCAAATATAACTACTAAATGAACTTTTCTATACTGCTTCGGGAGAACATCCACAGCTAGAGACCACCGTTCTATTTCCCCGTTACCCTCGCTCGACCCAGCTACACTCTTATTACCTGAAAGGAATTGTGAAGCAAAAGGGTGAGCACAACTAGCTCAGTAAAGAATATCATGACTAAAGATAATTCAATTATCAATAGCCTTCATCAACAATAAATCAGAGATTTAGAACATATGGTAAATGATAAAAATTTCAACCATAGTTGCAGCGGAACGAGCAATCCATTAGAAGAGTCAAATAGACTATAAAGTCTATTATCTTCTCCATGTTAAAAATCCACCAACAATGTTTTATCCGTGTAACATCACTCAACAGTTCCTTTCCACAATCATATGAATAACTCATAATCATAATTGTGACTATAAATTTTTCTTCGCACCCAGGACGAAGAATATTTTCATCACCTGTCTTTACCTGAAACATCAAAGATCATGGTTATACCAAATCACAGTTCCTGTTTATAATCATACTAACAAATCCATCTTTGCACTACGGGCCAAAGATATTCATCAACAAACCATCTTTGCACTACGGGCCAAAGATATTCAACAACAGTTCATCTTTGCACTACAGGCCAAAGATATTCATCAACAGGCCATCTTTGCACTACATGCCAAAGATATTCATCAATATTTCATCTTTGCACTACAGGCCAAAGATATTAATATCTCAAAGAAATATATAATCATTTCAGAATTTATATAAACAATAATTATAACCATGTTGATCAATTCACCTTTGCACTTGAGCTAAAGATATTCACTTATAAATTCAATGGTCATGATCATACCAGTCACAATTCAACTTTGCACTACAGGCCAAAGAGAACCCTAGTCATGATCATACCAATAATCTACCCATCTTTACACTCCAGTGAAAGAGAATTTCAACATCAGGGTTATAAAAATGTTATATATGATGATAAAAATAATATGATCAACATATAGTTTTAATCTCAAGAGTAATATTCGTAACTCATGAATAGTAACCCTGACACAAAAGATAGAAATTCTACAATAAAATTCATACCAATATTTCGGTATAATGATATTGAAAGAATAACATTACTTAAATTTATAAACAATTTATTTTAATTGTTTACACTTTACTAATTAATGCATTTAATCATCATAAAATGTCAACTCTTATAATTTCATCATCAATAACCAAAACTCTCATCAAAAATCTGCATATACCTCATATAGGATTCTCAAGCCATAAAATCCTATTTTCCAATTTTCTTTCTTCACAAAACATATTTAATTCATTTACTCATAGCTAGACCATTTTCATGAAAAATACCAAATCAGTTCTAAAAATATTTCTTTTCTGGGATTTAGCATAATATAGTCCCATAGTGAACATATATTTTTCTCAGAATTTTTAAAAGTCATTTACTATTTTTCATATGGCCAAAATAGCCGAATATTTAGACATTTATCAAAAATTGTACTTTTGTCTAAAAATTCTGAAATTTACAGAGTATACTTCTATCATATACATGTACTCCCAATAAAAATTTCATCAATTTTGGAGTTAACCACAAGGAATTATAAGCTGTTACTTCTAAAATAGTCTTTTCTCATAAAATTCATAACTCTCAATCTATACATCCAAAAATCACCATTTTTGGACACAATCAAGAAAACTCATCAAAATATCATTTCAAATTTTTCCAGAATTTTTGAAGATCAGCAAAATTACGAAACTGAAAATCATAACAACCCTTAAAATCCCTTAATATCCCTTACTATCCCTTACTATCCCTTACCTCAAAAGAGCAGTACTTCTGATCGGTATAAGGCTGAAGGAAACTTGCACTGATGAATAGAAACTCACCAAGTATCTAAAAACTCACAAAATATGCTTCATAATATAGAGAGAGAAAGAGAGAAAGCTTATGTTTCTGGTGTGATTTTCAATTCTAACTTAGCCCTCTATTTATAGGAAAATTTTAGTAGGTTTGACCTGCAACCTGATGGCTTTACCTGCTACTATTCCCACCTACCACATTTGAAATATAATTCAGCACATTTCTTCACCAACCACAAGTGGGGCCCACCAATTCTAGAATTTTCCATCAAAATGATAAACTCCGAAAATTCAACAATTTCTAAACCAGTTATCTCGTAAAATTCATAATAAATCATACGTTCATTTTTAACGGTTCAAAATTTGTGGACATATACTCAACTTATATATGTATAACATATCCAAAAATTACCACGATCCAACGGTCGGATTAAAAATTATAACACCCGCAATATTTCTCAAAAACCCTGATTTGATTTTTAATACCTCCATTCTGATAAAAATACTGATAAAACACCTCAACATTAACTCCTTCATTTTTAACCACAAAAATATATCCCTCATTTATATCCACATAAAATAAATATTTCCTTATCATATGAATCAATAATTAATTATTCACAAATAATATTACAGAATCACATTTATGACAACCAGGCCGTTCCCAGGAAAGAGGGGGCTTTCCAATAAGGATTTCTCCTTACTGGCGCGCAATTAGATGACCAAACCTCTCCTTAGACAGAACTTTCTAGACATTGTCAATAATGTTATCTAATAATATTATTCAAATAATATGAATTATTGATCTGATAATGGGAAATACTGTGCAGTGACAATTATTGAACAACAATAATATAAAATTTCAACGTAGCAATTATTGAATCAATAAAATAAAATATTAAACAGTAATTACTGTAACAATTATTGAGTAGTGCCTTCTTACGTAAGAATCAATAATTTCAAAAATACTATGCAATACCGTATGCTACTGTGCAATAACGCGTATTACTGTATTTTAACCACCGGGTATTCCAACAGTGTTAACGGTAACAACTACGCCGTTATTTGTAAAAACTTAAATTTGTCGTTTTCTTCACCCGACAGTTATTCTGTTATGGGGCCCACAAATGGCTGCGCCGTCGTACGAATATTCCCCGACAGAAAGAATATTCCACGACCAAACGAATATTCCCCGACAACAATGATTATTTTATAACCACTTGCTTATTTTGAAAAAATTTTCATATATCACCCTTAACTTTAACTTTTATCAATTTAACCATTTACTGAATAGTAACTATAAAAAAAATTGAATACTTTTATTTCATAAAATTCGGGGTCTTACACTATTCACAGGGTACTATTCCCGAAATACTATTCACGGGGTACTATTCACCCGGAGTACTATTCATGACAAAAATTGATTTTTTTCGGTCTAAATCATTTTTGATACAATATTATTCTTGAATTTTACTCCACAAAGCCGTATCATGTTGGCAATTTGAACATTAATGAATTCTGGATAAATTAAATTATAAATCTTTAAAAATTTATCTTTTGTTTCTTTTAATTGAATTCTTATATCATTGTCATCATCCTCATGCTTATATTGTGATGAAAGTCATCTTTGGCTTACGTGCATAGATGGACTGTTGATTGGTATGATTATGACCAGGGATCATTCGGTATAATCATGACCTGTAATGTTACAAATGATGTGATTAAAGTCATCATTGCCCTGTAGTGCATTGATGGACAGTTGTTGGTATGATTATGACCAGGGATTATTCGGTATAATCATGACCATTGATGATTACATGAATATCCTTGGTCGTGGTGCAAGGATGATTCGATGATGTGGTTTATTTATTAAGCTGAGTCTCAGTGATAGAGTTGATGAAAAATCTTTTTAAATCATAGAAGATAGTAGATATCATGCTCTACTTGACTCTTCTAATGGATTGTTTGTTCCGCTACAGTTAAACTTGATGTTTATTGTATTTTATCAGTTTAACACTGTTGAAGGCTAATGATAATTCATTCTGCATTATCTTAGTCGTAATATTTCTTACTGGGTTAATTGAGCTCACCTTTTGCTTTCATTGTTCTCTTCAGAAAATGAGAACGTAGCCGGGACTAATCGGAGAACAAAGTGACGGTCCGAGATGATGGCTATAGTAGTCCTCACTATTTTATTTTTTGAAATAGTGTGATAATAAATGTAATGAGGACTTCATTTAAGTTAGAATACTGTCTATGAGACAATAATCGTGTAAACACTCTAAGCTGTGCTGTTGTCGTATTGTATAAAAGAAGTTTATATTTGATTTATGTACCATGTATTTAGCGACTCAGAATGAGTGATGTATACCTATTTTGAGGGCATCACATCATGCGCTATTTAAAATTTCAATTAAAGTTCAAGCAGCTGAATGCGCTATTTAAAGTTTCAATTAAAGTTCAAGCAACTGAAGTTATGTTTCAATGAAGTTTTTTTGGCTCGGAGTGACTAAATCTTGATTGTGAGTCAACTAAATTTTTGAAACTTTCCATTTATCTTATTTGTTTAGATGAACAACAAATATTCTAGTTTTGCACATGATACGACCTATAAAATCCCTTTTTATTTGACCTTAGTACCCTCAACTTCATTACATCTTGTTTATTTTCTTCAATTAATTTTCTAGCTTTCTTACATGTAAAAAGTTTGTTGGATAAATTGTTGGAAGGAGCATATTTAGGACTTGACCCAATTTTTATTTCAAATTCAGTATTGCGTGCACATGCTCTATAAAAATCTTTCGTCGCTTGGATAGTAGAAAAATATACCTTCATATGAAGTTTTTAAATCATTAACATGAGATGTATGCATGCTATGAATACAAATATTATCCCTGTCAATATCATTATGAGAAGAATTTATAGTTCTAAAATTAAATATATCTTCAACCATAATCGAAAACATACCATCACAAATTTAAGAAGAGACGCGTCTTGCTGTGAATTTGTAGTAAAGCCTTTGAGAATTGTGTTTATTTCTTTGTTGATGAAAATCACTTATACTCTCTCCGTCCCAAATTATCTGCTTTTTTAGAGTTCTACACACATACCAATATGTGTGATAAAAATACTAAAATACCCTTATGTGCTGACTTTTTTGTTTTTTGCGCATGAATCCTTATTGGTGGGAATATGAAAATATGCTTAAAAAAGAGGAGAGGCATAAATGAGAGTAATGATTATCATTAATTAGGGTAAAGGGGCAAACTTGAAAAATAAAAGAAAAAATGCATTGAAATTTTGAAAAAGCAGATATTGTGGGACAAATTTTTTTTGCTAAAACAGCAGATAATTTGGGACAGAGGGAGTAGTGAATAGTGTATGAGAATTGGGATTGGTTAGCTTTAGATATTCTCCCTCCATTCCTTAATATATGTGATTTTAGAGTTGTGTAAAAGAATTAAGAAAATATTTGTATAGCATTAAATATAATATCAATTGTATATAATACCCTTAAATTCTCATAATTATCATACTTATCTCATACTCTCTCATTTGTAACATTTTCTCATGATGGGTAATTTTGAAAAGATTGTAGTTAATTCTTTTATATTATATAAAGCGAGAAATAATTAAGAAAAAAATTATCTAAAACGATTTATATTAAGAGACGAAGTGAGTAGTTTTTTAATTAAATTGATTATCATCCTATTCACTATTGAATTTGGATGCAAAGTTCACTTTTTGTCATGGTTGTCTTTTTGTCATGAATTTGTATGCAAAGTTGACTGATTCTGACGATCACTAAATAATTTTGATCAGGGCATCCAGTACTATAAGTAGCGAACTATTTAAAAAATTTATGAGTATTCATTGACTTAAGGGGTATATATTGGTCAAAATTATGCAGGTTACTATTAGTATGTTCGTCCGCTACTAACAATAGCGGACAGATAGTAACAGACGTATTTTTCACAACTTCTATCTTATTGGTTGTATCTTGTAATAAAAGGTAGAGATAATGTATGACAATTTTTGGTTCATAATAACTATTTGTTATGAATCATTTTTATATTTATATATTTTCCTATATATATACAGAGTCGTTCTCCAACGTACTGGTTCGTTAACGGACCAGTCTTTAGCGACGGATTGTCCGTCGCTAAAGCCAATAACATTACATGTTATGAGATTTAACGACGGACTGTATATATATACAGACCAGTTTGTTCTTGAATCGGACTGTATATATATATATATATATATATATATATATATATATATATATATATATATATATATATATAAACACACGAAACATTATTTAATCTATTGCATCTAATTTAGTTAATGAGTCATCATAATTTTTAGCCATTAATGTAAGGGTACCTATTTTTTTAAATAATTTTATTTAATGTTTGAAATGATTATTTAAAAAAAAACAATGACTGTGGTATATTAGTGTAAAAATATGAAAATAACATTCAACTAGATAAATTATTTAGTTGAATGATATTTATGTCCTTGTTTATAAACTTTGGTGTATAATTTTTATTCAAAAAAGATTTACAGTTAAAAAAATGTCAACTTTTATTGTGAATAAATATACATACTAATTAACTATTTATATATATACTATTATTATTATTATTATTAATTTACAAGTATATCATTGATCTACTCACGCTTTATTTATTCACAATAAAAGCGGACAAACTTTTTGTGACAATATCTATCTATATTATAAAGTTTCTATGGAGACTATGGGGAAGTTTGGACATTTGTTTTCTCTTTTACCCTTATAATTTTATTTATATTATTACTTTGTCTTTTTTACATTAAAATTTTTATATATTTTTATTTGACCCTTCAAATTTTATAAAATTTTTATTTTATCTCACATAATATTTTATGCAAGTAACGCGTGTACCATCATCTGCGAATAATTGGACCAAATTATTTTTTTTCTTTTAAATCTCAAAAAATGTATAATATTTATTATAACCGAAATTTTTATAGAATATAATATTTTAAAAATAATTTAAATACATATATATTATGTAAAAAATTCAATTAAAATAAATACTATATATTTTTTAAGATTCACAAGGGAAAAAAAAAACTTAGACCAGTCCAATTTTTTCTGTCCAAAAAATATGTCCGCCTATACTTATTATTGTTTCTATTTAATTGATTGTCTTACCTATTTACACGTTACAAGTTACAACTGCTATACGTTTACGACAACCACCTCTCACCTGCCTCAGATCTTCCTTTAGTAAGTACTTGCTTTTCCTGTCTTACGCATTATATCCTACACAATCCCAGGTGGATTTGGATATTATCACATTACGCCTGTCAGCAACACCACGGAATAATAATATGTACCACCAAATCCTTTTATTTGCATCATAATTCATAAATTTTGAAAAATTTATGAAAGTAATTTTTAAAAATATTTTATTTTTAATGTGCATAATAATATAATTAATTATATTTCATTAACGGTTAAGAATAATTTGCACTACAAATCCACGACTGAGGGGAAAAAATTATATGCAGACATAATAATTGGACATGAGTAATTTATAATTTCACCTATTTATATTTTTACCCCTCATTAGATAGTAATATACCTATATGTCATGTGTCACCAATTTGGAGATTTGATCTTAATGAATTTATTCTAATTTAATTTGCATAGGAATATAACAGGTTAATTAGAATGAATATTTATTGGTCAATTGATCAAAATTAACTTCATGTTAATCACTTCCAAAATTAAGTATTTATGATTAACAATTTATCGTGACCATATAATCAAATGGAAAGTTATGAGACTTGAATGAATCATCGGATGAAATTAAATTCTTAAATTTATTTATGTATGTAATTATATTTTGTTATTTATTTTTAGTAGTTAGTTTAATTATTAATTTTAGTTAATTCGTCCGTTTAAATAATATTGACTTAAAAACTTATTCGTTATAATTTATTTCAAACACAACTCATCTAATTCATAAACTCAACGTCTGGAATTTAGACTGTCTCAAGCTAATATAATGTCTTTGGAAGTGAAAACGCTAAAAATGGGATTAGTGTAAATACTAATAACTCAACAAACTTTTTAATTTGAACTATACAAAAAAAAATGAAAATCTCTAAAATTTGAATTAAAATAAATATTATAAATTTTTTAAAGGAAAAAAAAAAAGGCGACACGGTTGCTAGCATCGTCAAATTAATTGAGAGTATGTGTTAGGCACATCGTATCGAGAGCAGATCTTATGTGTCTCTATTTTTTCTATCCCCCTTATGTATTTCCACTTAAATTTTGACACCAAACTTCTTATTTAACACTAATTAATTTTAAAATTAAATAAAAAACTAAGTATAAAAATTTAGGTGAGAAGACACAAGAGAATATAAAAAAAATGAAGAAAGAGGATCTGTTCTCCATTACATCTGCATAGAATGGAATGGAATGAAATAATAATTGCAGTATTTTATTTAATTCGTCCCGAAAACCGAGAAATGCGCCCAGCTTTCACGGAATCCCATGCATACGCAAGACTGCAACTCCACGCGCATTAAAAATTGTCAAAATTAAAAAAGAGAGAAAATTAAGAAGGAATATGAAAGATGCGTAAAAGATATAACTCGCTCATTTCCATTATTTATGACGTAGTACATGATATAATTACACATATTAAAAAGTCTTATTAATACTAATATTAGATAATTAATATATTAGTTTAAAATTTTATTACTATTCATGCATTAATTAATTACTCATCCTCTTCTCTCTTAATTACTTAATTTTAAGAAGATTTTTAGGAACAAAATAGGGAAGGAATAGATTTTTTCTCCTAAATATATATAAAACCACTTATGAAAAAAATATTATTCTAAAATGTCATATATATAATATAAAAGAGGTAGTTTTTAATTTTAATTTTAAATAGAGCAATGAGAAATTTACAATTACTCATTTTTCTTAGGTTATTTTTGTTGAACTATTAATTATAATAAGTCTCTTGTTTGTTTTAAAAATTGACTTGGACTATTAGTTAAAACATAATAAAATGACTTAGATTAGGACTTCATAGACTATTTATATAATGTTCAATCAAGTATTATAATTCCTACTATTTAGAATTAAAATTTTGTAGAAAATTATTATTTTTGTTTCTTTTTTTAAATGATCGATATATCTTATTCTATCAATCTAAACTCATCAATTTTTCTTTGTTATTAATAATAAGTGTATAATAGTTCAAATGATAATTTTTTATTTAATTCTTGAAATAATTTTAGATAAAACAAATACAACATAAAATTATTTTAAGTTATTTTATAAATAATCATATTCAAAATAAATATTCATGTATGGGGGTTGACGCCTGTCCAGTTTCACAAGGTCAAAGAAGTTGGTGATTTGATAACAGAGAGCCACGACTGAAACCCGATGAACAACGATTGAAACCTTTCTATATAGTCGATTGAATAGTTAGATAGTTGCTCAATTGTTCTAGATTTTTTGAAAGAATTATTAATCTTAACATTATAATTTATGAAAATATAATATCAAAATTATAATAGTTACAAATAAACATGATCCTAAAATATAAGGAAATCAAATTTATCATCTCATTCTCTATGTATTTTCATTCTTATCCATCAGGGCAAGAGAATAAAAAGTACTCTATTCATTTCAAAATTATGAATATATTTTTTGCATTTTTCTGGTCAAGCCACATGAACATAAAGTAGGCCCACTTTTGCGTGAGTTTTTAGTGGGAATAGTAATTTTTGTCTAAATTCACACACAAAAGATTAAGAAAATTAAATTATGTTATTTTCTAGGAAATGGTTATTATGAAATTTATTTTTAAATAAGTTGATCAATTAGCCAATATAATATTGACACGTATACGAGATTATATGTGTGTTATTATTTTATTAACCAATTGACCAATTTAGACAAAAATTTAAATTTTATACTAACCGATCCTATTTTCTCCATTTTTTTTGTTTAATAATTTCAACTCACTAAGGATAGTGCATGCTAACCCCATGGCCCCATATGCTCTGTTTCTCTGCAACTACAACCAGTATATAAACTGCTTCATTTCTCTATCATCACACGCATAATTGAGGAAGAGCAGTTGTGGATTCCAATTTGTTGCTGCCTATCACTTTGCTTTTGTTTTTTGTTTCTGTTTCTGTCTTTGATTTTGTTATCTAGTAAAACACAAAAACATTGATCTGTAGCAGCGAAAAACAGAGAGAGGAGAGAGCAAAATACAATGACGGTTGGGGCAGGAATTTGTGTGCAAGATGGGAATTTGAATGTGTTGGGTAACACCGTCCTCACCGACGTTAATCACGACGTTTTCGTCTCTCCGGCCGCCGGCGATGGACTCATCAATGCTGCTTTCCTCGGCGTCCGATCCGATCAGACTGGTAGCCGCCGCCTCTTTTCCGTCGGTAAACTTGAGTATGCTCTTCTTCCCTTCAATTGTTCTCCGTTCTTCCCATCTGTCTTTCATTATAGTTAATTTGTTCTAATACTAATTTTTTTGATTTTGGACTAACAATTTTGTAGGTAGCTTATTAAACAGTTTACAATATTAGCTATTGCATTGATTCTAGTTAATGTACGAATCTTCAATTTTGAGATTATGATATGAATTATTTTAATTTTCAACTAAGTAATAGTACTTTATAAGTAATTTACAATATTAGATATTTAATCAAAATCAAATAATTGACTATCAATTTTAAATTTTAGATTTAGCAAGTTGATTAAATATTAAATGTTTCAAATGAGACTCTTTTTTGTGGAACAGAGATAGTTAAGTTGTGATGTTGATCGGTTTGATCTAATGAAATACTTTTGAATTATTTTGTTCCGGTTGATTTTGCAGGGGACTACGGTTTATGTGTGTTTTCCGGTTCAAAATATGGTGGATGACACAGAGGATGGGAACAAGTGGGAAGGATATACCATTTGAGACCCAATTTTTGATTGTGGAAGCCAATGAAGGTGATGGGGTGGGAGAATCTGCAGTCTACACAGTTTTCTTGCCCATTATTGAGGGTGATTTTAGAGCTGTTCTTCAGGGGAATTCAGATAATGGGTTGGAGATCTGTTTAGAAAGTGGTATGCCCCAACTTTATTGCTCTATATGTCAAAAAGATTCTCATTTGTCAATTATTTTTGTTCCAAAAAAAAGTCCCATTTCTGTGGATAGTAATATAATTTGACGCGGTACCCAAGTTTAGCATCAAAATTTCATTATCATGTCATCAATAATACTATACTAAACACCTAATAATTTTGGGGTAAATATGAAACACAAATATATCCTTTAAATTTGTAAATTTTTCAAATGAGACTTTTTTTGGAATGTAGGGAATGTACTAAAAGTGTTGTCTTTTGAAATTTTGAATTTTCCTCTTCTTTTGATGACAATGTTGGTTGATTGCAGGAGATCCTGCTGTGCAAGGATTTGAGGGAAGTCATCTGGTGTTTCTTGCTG
The DNA here is from genome assembly GCA_016801055.1 of Panax notoginseng. NCBI lineage: Eukaryota > Viridiplantae > Streptophyta > Magnoliopsida > Apiales > Araliaceae > Panax > Panax notoginseng. The sequence continues at coordinate 23,003,015 of CM029018.1, read as the reverse complement.
CTGGATCTGACCCTTTTGATGTCATTACAAATGCAGTAAAGTGAGTATCTTCCAATTCAATCTTAGAAAGCACCACATCTTCTTTGAAATCATGAATTTTAAATCCTACTTTTTTGCTTACTTTTTGCTTATTGTAATCACTGAATTCCAATTTACAGGGTACCACCAATCCAATTCCAATTGTCAGGTGTATTTTAGATGTTTGTATAATTTATTTATCAAAATAGAAATTCGGGTTATTAGCTTAAACTAATTTATTTATACGTTTTTTCACTTAATTCACTTGCATTGACTCTGGATTATCTGTTTTTTAGCACTTTCAGATTGTCGATTTTTTAGCTTCTTGTTGTCACTACTCTATACTAAATGCATGAAGCGATTGAAGTTTATTCTACATATTCTATGCCCGAATCTCTTTTACCATTGTAAAAGTGTTTGGGTCAGACTTGGTGTAGAAGGGCAAAAAAATTTATTTCTAAAACAGTTACTTATATGGGTAAGTACTTCAGTCATAATACATTTTGAAAGGTGCTGATGGTTATTTCAAACATTATGCAGGAGTGTTGAGAGACATTTACAGACATTTTGTCATCGTGAAAGAAAGAAGGTACTAATTTTTCCTTTTCATTTCCCATCATAGTAAGTACCTAATTGTTGACTATTTGGTTTTGTAATGAGAGGATCATGATATCTCTATGTTTTGATTTTTTGTTCTGTCCATCATGGTTCAGATGCCAGACATGTTGAACTGGTTTGGCTGGTGCACATGGGATGCATTCTACACAGATGTTACTACTGAGGGGATGAAGCAAGGATTAGAGAGGTATGACGCTAACCAGTTTGGTTTGAAGTTGCTTAAGTTTTCAGAATTCTAGTATCACGTAAGAGGTAGTAACAAGTAATTATACGTTGCAGTTTTGAGGAAGGTGGGATTCCCCCGAAATTCGTTATCATTGATGATGGATGGCAATCAGTTAGTATGGACCCCACTAGTGTTGAATCTAAAGCTGATAACACGGCCAAGTGAGAACTTTGAATGAGATTATTAAAGTTCAATTGTGTCATGAACTTTGTTCTCGGTGACTAAATTGGTCATTCTAATAGTTATCATCTCTTCTTTGCAGCTTTGCAAACAGGTTAACTAATATCAAAGAGAATCACAAATTTCAGAAAGATGGCAAAGAGGGCCATAGGGTGGAGGATCCAGCAAAGGGTCTACGCCACATTGTTACTTACATTAAAGAAAGACATGATCTGAAGTAATATATTTTTAATCAATGTAGGGCTTTTTAGGTTATAACAATTTCGACTAGGTACTTATGAGTTATGATATCCCCTGAATATGCAGGTATGTATTTGTGTGGCATGCAATAACTGGTTACTGGGGCGGTGTTAGACCCGGTGTTGCTGAAATGGAGCATTATGAATCGAAGTTGACTTTCCCAGTTTCAACTCCAGGAGTCGAGTCTAATGAACATTGTGATGCTTTGAAGTGCATAATCATGAATGGTCTAGGCCTCGTGAACCCTGAGAAAGTGTTTAATTTCTATGATGAACTGCACTCATATCTTGCATCTGCTGGAATCGACGGTGTCAAGGTAGATGTTCAAAACATCCTTGAAACTCTTGGCGCAGGCCATGGTGGAAGGGTGAAACTCACTAGAAAATACCATCAGGCATTGGAAGCATCAATTTCAAGAAATTTTCAAGATAACGGAATTATATCTTGCATGAGCCACAACACAGATAGTCTGTATAGGTAAGAAATACCTTCTTAGTACAGTGATAGCTCATTATTTAGGTACTTGTATAACAATCGCCAAGAGTTCTTAGTTTTGAATTAATCTATGTAGCATCAAGAGGACTGCCGTTATAAGAGCATCAGATGATTTCTGGCCAAGAGATCCAGCATCACACACAATCCATATTGCATCAGTTGCTTACAACACCGTCTTCCTAGGGGAGTTCATGCAGCCAGATTGGGATATGTTTCATGTAAGTGAAAAACTTGTGATTTTGGTATCTTATATGTCTGAAATTTCCTCAGCTTTTTCCTCAGCATTGAGATCTTTTGATGCTGACTTGTAAGTTGTTTCATATGGTAGAGCTTACACCCAATGGCTGAATACCACGGAGCAGCTCGTGCTGTGGGAGGCTGTGCGATTTATGTCAGGTGCAGTTATTAGTCATGTTTATGTTGTACAACGTGATATCAATATTAAAAAATGGTTAATTAGTGAGATATCTGCGTACTTTATGCAGTGACAAGCCTGGGCAGCATGATTTTAAACTGCTGAGGAAACTTGTACTCCCCGATGGATCGATATTGAGGGCCAAACTTCCTGGGAGGCCAACCAGGGATTGCTTGTTTTCAGATCCTACCAGGGATGGTCAAAGGTACTTATAAATAAAACCATATTAACAATGAATATTGAACTCTATTTGGTACTACTAATTTTATTTTATGCTTACTGTAATCATGATAATCTTATGACAGTGTTTTAAAGATTTGGAATCTGAACGATTTCAATGGAGTTGTCGGGGTCTTCAACTGCCAGGGTGCTGGATGGTGTAAAGTTGGAAAAACGAACCTCATTCACGATGTTCAACCGGGCACAGTTACTGGGGTCATCCGATCTAAAGATGTTGATTATTTGCACAGAGTTGCTAACGAGGGATGGAGTGGGGATGCCATATTATATTCCCATCTTGGTGGTAAGTTTTGCAGGCTCAAAACTTGTAGTCCTTTCTTTCTTGGTAAATATTTATCTGGGTAGTTATGTGCACAAACTATGCACAAAATATCGATCTTTTTGTCATTGTCTTAGTTGTGTATTTTAAGGATCCAAATTTAATCCACTCGACAAATTCTGTGTTTGCCACTTGCAGGAGAAGTAGTTTATCTTCCCAAGAATGCATCTCTGCCAATAACACTCGAGGCACGAGAATACGAAGTTTTCACAGTGGTTCCGGTCGAGAAACTGTCAAGCGGGGTTAATTTTGCACCCATAGGCCTCATCAAAATGTTCAACTCTGGAGGAGCAATCAAAGAATTGAAGTATGAGTCAGAAAGAAGCGCAACTGTTAGCATGAAAGTCCGGGGCTGTGGCATATTTGGGGCATACTCATCAGTTAGGCCAAAAAGGATTACAGTCGGCGCAAAGGAGATAGAGTTTGGATATGAAGAGCAGCCAGGATTCATCACCCTTACTCTGAGAGTACCAGAGCAAGAGTCTTACCAATGGGATATAACTATCGACATATGATGAGTTTCAGTCTTTTTCTCATAGCATTGGGGCTTATGTGATGATTTTTGGAAGTCAATTGGAAATATTTGATATAAATTCATTACAAATTATGAAACAATAAAATTTACAATGAAAATTATTTTTTAAATATTTTATCATTGTACTGATTAAAATTAAAAAAATTTATGTCAATTTTAAGTTTAAAAATTTCTTAAATTAACTTTAAAACGTCAACAATGATCAAATAATCCGACAAAACGCATTCATGAGTTGTATAGTTTAACTTATCGAACTCATCGATATTTTGTCTAGATAAATTAAATAAGACAATGCATTCATGAGTTGTATTGTACACCTCATCAATACTTTGTTTAATTAAAGTGATCATTTATGTCTATTTTCCTAGTATTTGTGATCCATTTTAGCACAGGGTTGATTTATAATTTTAAGAACGATATTGACTTTTTAAAAATTAATTTCAAATATTTTTAAACTTAAAATAGCATGATTCATTTAGATTATGCCAATAAAATTATATTTATATATTTTCAAACTCAAAATTCATTTAGCTTATGTCAATAATAAAAGTATATTTTAAATATTTTTAAACTCAAAATTAACATGATTTATTTAGCTTATGTTAATAAAATTATAACTATCATACTGAGAACATTTGGGACATCAAAGCCGATGCAATGATAATCTCGTCCTTAGCTGCTGAATTTAATGAAGGTTTATCCGTAATTGGTAAAACGAGATCTCGACGAAGCTGACCGATAGGAATTCCTACTCTAGGTAAAGCATGTTGCCTTTAGAATATGAGTAAGGCTCCTAGGTGGTGCGTTCGTGGAGGCAACTTGAAGGAAGAACAAAAGGAAGGTTAGGTGCTTGTCGGGTGAGGCTCGATTTCCGGGTAGGGCGGGAGGTCATGAGGGCCATAAAAGAAGATTGCCCCCTCGATAAGGAAGAGGAAAAAAGGGTGTTGTCATCTATCTCGACCGGTTTCCTTAGGCGTTGGAAATCCAGTCCGATTCAGAGAATTATTGATGCTATTTTAGCCTTTCGTTTTGCCAATAAAGAAGTCATTCTTGACGATTTTCCATTCTTTCTTTACCGAGTTACATAAAAAATACTACTAGTTATAAGATTTATTATTTTCAAAACTTAAATAAATTATGTTAATTTTAAAATTGAAAATATCGGAATCTAATTTTTAGAAATTTAATATTAAGATTATAATTTCGGACGAAGGGAGTATTTTATTTTATTTTTTTATTGTTTTTTGAGAGAAAACCAGGACGTGCTCATCAAACTAAGGAATAAGTTAATATATTTTCTTTCGAAGGAAACACATGGTAAATTTTACGATTAATTAGATATAGGATTAATTATAGTGCTTGTTTAGTTACAAAATGTTTATTATTTCAAGTTTATTTGGTGTATTCAAAAGTCCAAACGCACTATAACGCTCAAGTATTATTGTGTTTTGAGACTTGCCGGCCTAAAAGTTAGAATATAAATTTAAATACAAAGGTATGAATCAAGAAAAATAATACTAACATGTTATTAAATATGGGGAGTACTATTTTCACTTGAGTTTTTGATATTTTCACATGATCCCCTCTCACGTGAAGGTGAGATTCACTTGCTTTTCATGTGAGAGAGACCTATGTAAAAATATCAATTCCTTAGCTTAATGTCTTATTCCTTCGGTTAAGGGTGTAAACGAGTCGAACCGGAGCGAACAAAGAGCTACTCGAAATGATAAATTCGTACTCGAATTCGAGAATTATATTTGAAAAATCCTACTCAGATTCGGCTCGACTCGAATATTTATTACTCGAATTCGATCCGATCCGACTTGAATATTTATTCAAACTACTCGCGAGCTTCAAATTCAAGCTCAAATTCGAGTCTCTACATAATAACTAGTTTTATAATAAATATAATTATAAATTGAATTTTTTATTTTACTTGAAAATGAGAAAATATATTTATTATTACACTTTACAAATATAAAATCACAATTAAAATTCAAAACAAAACAAAATAATATCTAATTATCTTAATTTGATTTAAATTTGTATATATTATAAGAGAATGTATCGAACATCTAATCAAAAATGTATTAACCGAGTATGTATCGAATCACAATAAAAAATTCAAGTAGTTTGAATCTTAAACGAGTCGAGTATAACCTTACTCAGATTCTACTCAAATTTTTATTCAAACTATTTTTAATGCTCGGATTTGGATCATATTATTAACGAATCCGAGTCTCGCTTGTATTTTTTCGAGTCGAGCCCGAATTGAGCCCGAACTGTGTTGGCTCGTTTACAGTCTTACCTTAAGATTTTCTTATAACAAAAGACCTTTTTCTTTAATTCAAAAATTAATAGAAAATCTGGGTTCAACAATTCTTAAGAAAAATAGTTGGGAGTAGTCTTATTATTCATGCACATAATTGGACAATACAAAAAATACAATTACATATACACAAAGAATAGCATGTAAAGAAAGATTGATGACCATTGAGCTCATCACAAACCCAAAAAATAATTATAAAATTAACTCAAAATTAACTTTATTTATTCGCTAAATAACTAATATTTTTTTTTTACCAAAAAAAAACTAATTTTATTTTTCTCTATTATAATTATATTTTAGGAACAATTACATATTATAGTACATTTTTAAAAGTAATTATAAAAATCATACATCCATAAAATAATTACAAAAAAATGACACTTTATCATATATATTTACAATATTAGTGCAATTAGGATTCCTTAATTTAAGGGAATAATATGCAATTAGGATTCCTTAATTTAGGGGATTAGTATTGGTGATCTCCCATATCTCTTCCCGTTAATTATTATTTTCTTTTTCAAACACAGCAAACCCATTTTTGATCTTTGTTCCTGTTTCTCTCTCTTTTTTCTTCATCCTCTTTTTTCTTCATCCTCTTTTTTTTTACTATAAACCAAAGTGGCGACGGTTTGCCCGGCAGAGGAGGGTTTGCCCGGCGGTTTGTGGAGTCAAGCATATAAATTGACTTAGGGTTCTGAAACATAAATAAGGTTGTTCCCAACTTCGTCAACAGATTTATTGTTCTTGTGTGTTGGACAAAGTTGGAACATATCGGTTGTACGTATACGCCTCTTTTATTTGATATGTTCGTTTTTCATCTTACTTCTGTTGTTGAAAAGTCAAGTTCAACATATGATATATTATTTTTACTCAAAAGTTTGGAAAGCATGAATAGATTTAGATTTCATCTGATGTCTCGTGAAAGAGCATGTTCTTTTGCTGAAGGCAGAATTGATAACTTAGATAATTTGAAAGTTGTCGTCTCTTAAGCAGAATTTGGAAAGCATGTTTATTATGTAAAGAACCTGTTTTAAAGGGGTTTTGATGCTGAAATACATAATGTGGCTTTACCAAAATTTTCAGTTGAGAATTTTTTAAGTTATATGAATAAATCAAAGTGACAGACATACCAAGGTAACCAAACCTAAATACCAAGATTACTAAACCTTCATACCTATGTAAGACCCCAACTTATTAATGAATAAAATCAAATTTTCTTTAAATATTATTGTGAATAATAAGGGGTTAATTTGATATAATACTTTGGTTATGGGAGAAATGTGCAAATTTTACAAAATAAGCAAGTGGTTATAAAATATTCAATTTGTCGGGGAATATTCGTTTGGTCGTGGAATATTCTTGCTGTCGGGGAATATTCGTACGACGGCGCAGCCTTGTGTGGGCCCCATAACGGAAAGTGATTGGATGAAGAAAACGACAAGTATAAGTTGTTTATAAATAACGGCGTAGTTGTTACCGTTAATACTGTTGGAATACCCGGTGGTTAAAATACAGTAGCACACGGTATTACACCAATTATTGATTCTTACGTAAGAAGACACTACTAAATAATTGTTACAGTAGTTATTGTTCAATATTTTATTTTATTGATTCAATAATTATTGCGTTGATATTTTATATTATTGTTGTTTCAATAATTGTTGCTGCACAGTATTTTTCATTATCAGATCAATAATTCATATTATTTGAATAATATTATTAGATAACATTATTGGCAATATCTAGAAAGTTCTGTCTAAGGAGAGGTTTGGTCATCTAATTGCGCGCCAGTAAGGAGAAATCCTTATTGGAAAGCCCCCTCTTTCCTGGGAACGGCCTGGTTGTCATAAATGTGATTCTGTAATATTATTTATGAATAATTAATTATTGATTCATATGATAAGAAAATATTTATTTTATATGGATATAAATGAGGGATATATTTTTGTGGTTAAAAATGAAGGAGTTAATGTTGAGATTTTTATCCGTATTTTTGTCGGAATGAAGGTATTAAAAATTAGGGTTTTTGAGATATTTTGCGGGGGTTATAATTTTTAATCCGACCGTTGGATCGTGGTAATTTTTGGATATGTTATACATATATAAGTTGAGTATATGCCCACAAATTTTGAACCGTTAAAAATGAACGTATGATTTATTATGAATTTTACAAGATGACTGGTTCAGAAATTGTTGAATTTTCAGAGTTTATCATTTTGATGGAAAATTCTAGAATTGGTGGGCCCCACTTGTGGTTGGTGAAGAAATGTGCTGAATTATATTTCAAATGTGGTGGGTGGGAATAGTAGCAGGTAAAGCCATCAGGTTGCAGGTCAAACCTACCAAAATTTTCCTATAAATAGAGGGCTAAGTTAGAATTGAAAATCACACCAGAAACAAGTTTTCTCTCTTTCTCTCTCTAGATTATTGAGTGTATTTTGTGAGTATTTATATACTTTGAGAGTTTCTATTCATCAGAGCAAGTTTCTTTCAGCCTTATACCGGTATTCCGACCAGAAGTACTGATATCTTGAGGTAAGGGATATTATTTTCTTCTTAAATGATATTATTTTCTTCAATATCATTATGCTGAAATATTGATATGAGTTTTTATCAAATTTAGAACTTTTTATGTCGGGGTTACTATTCACGTATACGACACTATTCACGTATACGGTACTATTCACGAATACGGCACTATTCACCGAAAAATAAAATTTTTTCTTTTTGTCCAAGATGTCTATCATGGTTACTATCTTTGATTGTATCCATGTTTTGATCTTTATTTTTGAATTCTGCTTCACAATTGATTATTATGAAGTATTATTGATCTTGGATAAGCTGTTATAGGAATCCCTAATATTTGTCCTTCTGTCTCATTAGATTCGTTTTCTTTAAGATATTTTTCATCATCCTCAGTCCTAAATGATGATATTACTGAATATCTTTGGCCTGTAGTGCAAAGATGTATGATTACTTGATGAATATCTTTGGCCTGTAGTGCAAAGATGAACAGGTGTTGAGATGAACAGGTGTTGAGATGAACATGACCGACTGGTGATACAAATGAATATCTTTGGCCTGTAGTGCAAAGATGAATATTTGGTTAAAGATGATTATTAATCGATGTTACAGGGATAAAATATTGATGATGGACTTTTAAATCTTAGAAGATAGTAGAATTCTTTCTCTACTTGACTCTTCTAATGGTTTGCTGTTTCCGCTGCAGTTGTTGATCTAAAACTTGTTGTCGATTATATTCTATCAGATTTTTCCCTGTTGAATACTAATGATAATTTGTTGTATATTATCTTAGTCATAATATTCTTTACTGGGCTAGTTGAGCTCACCCTTTTCCTTTTTGTTCCATTTTTCTTCTCAGGAGGTGAGAACATAGCAGGATCTAGTCGGGGTATGGAGTGATGGTTCTAGAAAGATGTTTTAGCAGTCCTCACTATTTCTGTAAAATAGTGTTTGAATAATTGTATTGAGGACTTATTTGAGTTTGGATATTGTCTAGAAGACAATATTTGTATTTAAACTCACAGTATGTGTTGTCGTATTTTGCACGATAATTGTATTATTGAAGTTGTAGTTTGCTTTCTGTACCATGTATTTGGCGACTCAGAATGGGTGTTGTATACCTATTTTGGAGGCGTCACAGTTGGTATCAGAGCTTAGGGATATGATCCATGGCTGAGATGTGAGACAAGAACTAGGAGGGGAGAGACGGAGAATTCCTTCGCTAGTATGACCTGACTAAGTTTATTTGGTGTTTATTTGGTCGGTCAGAGTATAGGGATAATATATGACATGACTATTAACCCTTGTTTTATGGCAGTATTTAAGAATGGCAGCTGAGAACGTTAATAATGGAGTAAATCAGACCATGGAGACACCTTTGATCACCACCCAGGGGAACGTGGAACAGGAAGGCAATATTCCTCCTGTAAACAACGTTACCGAGCAAACGATGAATGATGGAATGTTTAGGAGCTTTTTGCAGTTCATGCAAAATCAGACGAGGGAGACTCGTGTGCAGAATACGGGTAAAAATGATAACGCGCGGTTTGTCACAGCTAAGCAGTTCAAAGAATTGGGACCACCAGAATTTAAGGGAAAGCCGGATCCGATCATGGCGGAAACGTGGGTCAAGCAAATTACAAAGATACTCGATGTCTTGGGATGCACGGAGGAACAGAAGGTTCCATTCGCCACCTTTATGTTCCGCGATGAGGCAGACTACTGGTGGGAGTCTGTGAAGCGTACCCAGCCTGACGCACTCAACATGTCCTGGGAAACATTTCAAAAACTGTTCAATGACAAGTACTTTCCTGAAAGTATTCGTCATATGAAGGAGGTGGAGTTTATCAGACTAGAACAAAACAACATGACGGTGTCCTAGTACGAGGCGAAGTTTGCAGAGTTATCTAGGTTTGCACCTCATTTGGTCAAAAATGAGGAACGAATGACAAGGATGTTTCTGAGAGGTTTAAAACCCGAGATTCGGCAATATCTTATCTCTCATAAATTTTCTTTATATTCAGATGTTGTAAACAGGGCTCAATTATTAGAGCGAGATAATGAGTATGTGCAACCGAGGGACCACAACCAGGGTCATACCGGTGGCGGCAGTCATCGAAGCAATGAAAACCATCAGGGAGGAAAACATTCGGATAAAAGCGGTAACTACTCTGGTGGTAATCGTGGTCGTGATAATAAAAGGAGCGAGTCGGGAGGAGATTTCAAGAAGAGAAGGTACAACAATGATAACGTGAAGACGTCAGCACAAACATCAACTGTTTCTAGGGGAGGAGAACGACCACCGGTCGTATGTTACAAATGTGGGAAAGAGGGACATATCAGCCCAAACTGCCCACAACAATCCAAGGTATGTTATAACTGTGGAAAGGAGGGTCATATAGCTCGAGAGTGTTCTGTAGCAAAACCAAGTTCAGCGGGGATGGTGACTCCAAAAGTTGTCCCGGATAAGTCGAAATCAGCGGTTCCTGGAAGGGCATTTGTCGTGACTGGCCAAAACGCGAGAAACCCGAACGAGGTGATCACGGGTAAGCTAATCTTGAATTCTTGCGAAGTTTATACTTTACTAGATACCGGTTCTACCCATTCTTTTATCTCTCCTGCTTGTGCTCAACGTTTAAACTTGACTCCGGAGAAATTGGACTTTAACTTATCTGTTGAAACTCCGTTGGGTGAAACCTTCGTTACATCTACAGTTTATAAATCTTGCATGATCCAAGTTGGCACTATCACATTACCTGTTGATCTTATCTCTTTAAAGATACTTGCTTTTGATGTGATTTTAGGAATTGATTGGTTAACCACTCATCATGCTAAAATTGATTGTTTTCGTAAGGTTGTTAGTTTTCATATTCCTAACCAACCTGTCATACGAATTCAAACTACTAAACCACTAAAATCAGTCACTGTCATATCAAGCCACAAAGCTATTCGTTTATTGAAAAACAGATGTCAAGCTTTCTTAGCCCATGTTATGGATTTGAACAAAGACAAGTCAGATTTGAATAATATTTCTATTGTTAGAGAATTTCCCGATGTATTTCCTGAAGAACTTCCTGGTCTACCCCCAGAACGTGAAGTTGAATTCTTTATTGACCTTGAACCCGGTACAAAGCCCATTTCTAAAACCCCATATCGAATGGCTCCTATTGAACTTCAGGAGTTAAAAGTCCAACTACAGGAGTTGTTGGACATCGGTTTTATTCGTCCTAGTACATCTCCTTGGGGTGCTCCGGTGTTATTCGTAAAGAAGAAAGACGGGAGTATGCGACTTTGTATCGACTATCGAGAATTGAATCATGTCACTATCAATAATAGGTATCCGCTACCTCGTATTGATGACCTGTTTGACCAGTTGCAAGGAGCACAATTCTTTTCAAAGATCGATCTTCGTTCTGGATATCATCAGCTGAAGATTAAAACTGAGGATATTCTAAAGACTGCCTTCAGAACTCGGTACGGGCATTATGAATTCTTAGTAATGTCTTTTGGATTGACTAATGCTCCTGCTGCTTTCATGGATATGATGAATCGTATATTCAAAGAATATTTAGATCAGTTCGTTGTCGTCTTTATTGATGACATCCTCATCTATTCCAAAAGCCGTGAAGATCATGAGCACCATTTGAAGCTGGTATTGCAAAGGATTCGTGAAAACAAGCTATATGCCAAACTGAAGAAATGCGAGTTCTGGCTTGAGGAAGTAGCATTCCTTGGGCACGTGGTGTCAAAACATGGAGTATCTGTCGACCCGGCGAAGATTGAAGCCATACAAAGTTGGGAGCAACCGAAGTCGATAACCGAAGTATGTAGCTTTCTGGGCTTAGCTGGTTATTATCGGAGATTTGTGAAAGGATTTTCTCAAATCGCTACTCCGTTAACTCAGCTGACTCGGAAAGATACAAAATTCGTATGGAGTGAGGAATGTGAGAAGAGTTTTCAAGAACTCAAGAGGAGACTCATTTCGGCACCTGTTCTGACAATACCATCTGGTTCGGATGGATTTGTTATCTACAGCGATGCTTCAGGCAAAGGGTTAGGATGTGTTCTCATGCAACATGGAAAAGTCATAGCCTATGCCTCGCGACAACTCAAAGAATATGAGAGGAATTATCCTACTCATGATTTGGAGTTGGCAGCAGTCGTTTTCGCGTTGAAGATCTGGAGACACTACCTGTATGGGGAGAAAGTGGAGATCTATACAGATCATAAAAGCCTCAAATATTTCTTCACCCAAAAGGAACTCAACATGCGGCAACGATGTTGGCTTGAGATGTTGAAAGATTACGATCATACCATCCAATATCATCCTGGAAAAGCGAACGTAGTAGCTGACGCATTGAGTAGAAGATCATACGCGGGTACGAGTGCAATGTTGTTAACACAAAGACCCATTTTATATGACTTGCAAAGGATGGAGATAGAGATGAAGGCTCCAAGTACCCACATGATGATATCAAATATACGAGTAGAACCGACTTTAATCGATAAAGTTAAAACTGCTCAAGCTGCGGACATGGAGCTGATGCGTATGAAAAAGAAAGTGCAAGAAGGTGCTATTCCAGAAGCAAGAATCGATGAAGAAGGAATACTTCGAGTCAACTCCAGACTTTGTGTTCCTAACGATTTTGACTTGAAGCATAGAATAATGATGGAGGCACACAACACACCGTTTGCAATCCATCTTGGGAGTATCAAAATGTATCACGATCTTCGACATACATTTTGGTGGAGCAATATGAAAAGAGAGATCGCGAAGTTTATCTCGAGATGTTTAACTTGTCAACGTGTAAAAGCGGAGTATCAAGTACCAAAGGGTCCATTGCAACCACTTGAGATTCCGAAATGGAAGTGGGAACACATTACTATGGATTTTGTTACGGGTTTTCCCAAGGTTTCTCAAGGTATAGATGCGATTTGGGTTATTGTTGATAGATTAACTAAGTCCGCTCATTTCTTACCGATACGTGAGACTTATTCCCTTGAACGTCTTGCTAGTATGTATGTGAACGAGATTGTGAGATTGCATGGCATGCCAGTATCCATAGTTTTGGATCGTGACCCAAGATTCACTTCACGATTTTGGGTTAGCTTGCAGAAAGCTATGGGCACGGATTTACGATTCAGTTCGGCATACCATCCTCAAACGGACGGACAATCAGAAAGGACTATTCAAACTCTTGAAGATCTATTAAGACTTTGTGTCCTAGATCTCAAAGGGAGTTGGGATAAGTACCTACCATTGGTGGAATTCTCCTACAACAACAGTTATCAGACGAGCATAGGTGTGGCTCGATTCGAGGCGTTGTATGGAAGAAAATGTCGTTCTCCAGTATGCTGGGACGAGGTGGGTGAAGCAACATTGTTGGGACCAGAGTTGGTACGCATGACTACAGAGAAGATCCAAACGATTCGACAACGTATACAAACGGCACAAGATCGACAAAAGAGTTATGCGGATCTTCATCGGAAAGACGTGGTGGGACGAGGTGGGTGAAGCAACATTGTTGGGACCAGAGTTGGTACGCATGACTACAGAGAAGATCCAAACGATTCGACAACGTATACAAACGGCACAAGATCGACAAAAGAGTTATGCGGATCTTCATCGGAAAGACGTGGAATTTAATATTGGGGATCATGTATTGTTACGTGTTGCACCATGGAAGGGAGTTACAAGATTTGGAAAGAGAGGAAAGCTCAATCCAAGATTTGTTGGTCCATTCGAGATTCTTGAGCGAATAGGAAATGTGGCATATAGACTCGCATTACCTCCAAGCATGTCTCGTGTTCATAATGTTTTTCACATATCTATGCTTCGTAAATATGTTAAAGACCCGAACCACATTATTGAGTTAGAGCCAGACGAGATAGCTGAAGATTTAACGTACGAGGAGGTACCTGTTAAGATCTTAGATAGGAAAGAGCATGTCCTACGCACGAAGGTTATACCACAAGTTAAGGTTTTGTGGAGAAACCATGCTATTGAAGAAATGACCTGGGAGTTAGAATCAGAAATGAAAGCGAGGTATCCTCACCTTTTTGAAACATCAGGTACGTACGTCAATTTCGAGGACGAAATTTCATAAGGAGGGGAGGTTGTAAGACCCCAATTATTAATGAATAAAATCAAATTTTCTTTAAATATTATTGTGAATAATAAGGGGTTAATTTGATATAATACTTTGGTTATGGGAGAAATGTGCAAATTTTACAAAATAAGCAAGTGGTTATAAAATATTCAATTTGTCGGGGAATATTCGTTTGGTCGTGGAATATTCTTGCTGTCGGGAAATATTCGTACGACGGCGCAGTCTTGTGTGGGCCCCATAACGGAAAGCGATTGGATGAAGAAAACGACAAGTATAAGTTGTTTATAAATAACGGCGTAGTTGTTACCGTTAATACTGTTGGAATACCCGGTGGTTAAAATACAGTAACACACGGTATTACACCAATTATTGATTCTTACGTAAGAATGCACTACTCAATAATTGTTACAGTAGTTATTGTTCAATATTTTATTTTATTGATTCAATAATTATTGCGTTGATATTTTATATTATTGTTGTTTCAATAATTGTTGCTGCACAGTATTTTCCATTATCAGATCAATAATTCATATTATTTGAATAATATTATTAGATAACATTATTGGCAATGTCTAGAAAGTTCTGTCTAAGGAGAGGTTTGGTCATCTAATTGCGCGCCAGTAAGGAGAAATCCTTATTGGAAAGCCCCCTCTTTCCTGGGAACGGCCTGGTTGTCATAAATGTGATTCTGTAATATTATTTGTGAATAATTAATTATTGATTCATATGATAAGAAAATATTTATTTTATGTGGATATAAATGAGGGATATATTTTTGTGGTTAAAAATGAAGGAGTTAATGTTGAGATTTTTATCCGTATTTTTGTCGGAATGGAGGTATTAAAAATTAGGGTTTTTGAGATATTTTGCGGGGGTTATAATTTTTAATCCGACCGTTAGATCGTGGTAATTTTTGGATATGTTATACATATATAAGTTGAGTATATGCCCACAAATTTTGAACCGTTAAAAATGAACGTATGATTTATTATGAATTTTACAAGATGACTGGTTCAGAAATTGTTGAATTTTCGGAGTTTATCATTTTGATGGAAAATTCTAGAATTGGTGGGCCCTACTTGTGGTTGGTGAAGAAATGTGCTGAATTATATTTCAAATGTGGTGGGTGGGAATAGTAGCAGGTAAAGCCATCAGGTTGCAGGTCAAACCTACCAAAATTTTCCTATAAATAGAGGGCTAAGTTAGAATTGAAAATCACACCAGAAACAAGTTTTCTCTCTTTCTCTCTCTAGATTATTGAGTGTATTTTGTGAGTATTTAGATACTTTGAGAGTTTCTATTCATCAGAGCAAGTTTCTTTCAGCCTTATACCGGTATTCCGACCAGAAGTACTGATATCTTGAGGTAAGGGATATTATTTTCTTCTTAAATGATATTATTTTCTTCAATATCATTATGCTGAAATATTGATATGAGTTTTTATCAAATTTGGAACTTTTTGTGTCGGGGTTACTATTCACGTATACGACACTATTCACGTATACGGTACTATTCACGAATACGGCACTATTCACCAAAAAATAAAATTTTCCCTTTTTGTCCAAGATGTCTATTATGGTTACTATCTTTGATTGTATCCATGTTTTGATCTTTATTTTTGAATTCTGCTTCACAATTGATTATTATGAAGTATTATTGATCTTGGATAAGCTGTTATACGAATCCCTAATATTTGTCCTTCTGTCTCATTAGATTCGTTTTCTTTAAGATATTTTTCATCATCCTCAGTCCTAAATGATGATATTACTGAATATCTTTGGCCTGTAGTGCAAAGATGTATGATTACTTGATGAATATCTTTGGCCTGTAGTGCAAAGATGAACAGGTGTTGAGATGAACAGGTGTTGAGATGAACATGACCGACTGGTGATACAAATGAATATCTTTGGCCTGTAGTGCAAAGATGAATATTTGGTTAAAGATGATTATTAATCGATGTTACAGGGATAAAATATTGATGATGGACTTTTAAATCTTAGAAGATAGTAGAATTCTTTCTCTACTTGACTCTTCTAATGGTTTGTTGTTTCCGCTGCAGTTGTTGATCTAAAACTTGTTGTCGATTATATTCTATCAGATTTTTCCCTGTTGAATACTAATGATAATTTGTTGTATATTATCTTAGTCATAATATTCTTTACTGGGCTAGTTGAGCTCACCATTTTCTTTTTTGTTCCATTTTTCTTATCAGGAGGTGAGAACATAGCAGGATCTAGTCGGGGTATGGAGTGATGGTTCTAGAAAGATGTTTTAGCAGTCCTCACTATTTCTGTAAAATAGTGTTTGAATAATTGTATTGAGGACTTATTTGAGTGTGGATATTGTCTAGAAGACAATATTTGTATTTAAACTCACAGTATGTGTTGTCGTATTTTGCACGATAATTGTATTATTGAAGTTGTAGTTTGCTTTCTGTACCATGTATTTGGCGACTCAGAATGGGTGTTGTATACCTATTTTGGGGGCGTCACAACCTAGGTTACCAATCCACCTCCACACCTGCAGTTTTTTCATGGTGCAGTTAGTAACCAAACATTCATACCAAGATAACCAAACTGTCTTATCAAGGTAACCAATCCACCTCCACACCTTCAGATTTTTTATAGTGCAGTTGGTAACCAAACATTCACACCAAGGTAACCAAACCTTCATACCAAGGTAACCAAAGCTACTGTTGAACCAATCCACCTCCACACCTTTAAATTTTTCATAGTGCAGTTGGTAACTAAACCTTCACACCAAGGTAACCAAACTTTCATACCAAGGTAACCAAAGCTACTGTTGATCCAAAAATTAGCAACTGATAGAAGAGATTAGTAACCAAACATTCATACCAAGGTAACCAAACCTTCATATCAAGGATACCAATCCACCTCCACACCTGCAGTTTTTTCATAGTGCAATTGGTAACCAAACATTCATACCAAGGTAACCAAATTGTCATACCAAGGTAACCAATTCACCTCCACACCTTCAGATTTTTCATGGTGCAGTTGGTAACCAAACCTTCACACCAAGGTAACCAAAGCTACTGTTGAACTGAAGAAGAAGATAATGGAGATAGATGGCCTTCTGACTGATTCAAGGAAGAAGGTGGAAGAACTTCAGACATTTACAGAATCTAAGTATCAGAGATGGAAAAAGAAATAACTTAGCTACAAGAGCTTCTTAGATTTTCAATCTGGATCACTACAGGTTTGCATCAACTGTCATGTCTATGAATTATGAGTTTTTGTGAGTATATATATATGTTTCACGGTTTATTTATTTTGACATGAAGTGATGAAACTACTCAGGAATTAAGGGTGGGTTCCAACTCAATAAAGCAAGAGGTTTTGAAGACACAGAGTATCTCGCGCCTGAGATCATTAAAAGAGAGGGATATGGAAGTGTTGTTGATTGGTGGACATTTGAATTTGAATTATTAATTATGTCAGTTATTTCTCCTTGATTTTAGGTTTTCTTATTAATGTGAATTGCGTTATTTTTGTAATTATTTTGTAGATGTTTTATTTTTATAATTACTTTCTAATTGTTGTATATTAGTGTTAAGGACCTTATATTTTATTCCCTAAACTAAAAGGAGTAGAAGAACCCAACACAGAGTCCAGGATAAGTTCTGGGCCTTTGTAAACCTAGTACATCTTTTCCAGGCCTACAATGGTTCTACGGCCGGCAACGGTCCACGCAAGTCACAGCTGAACCGCCCGACCCGCTCACAGTTAAACCTCGAAACTGAGATTTTAGAACAAGCCAAGCTGAGCGACCAAACACCAAAAACTGATTTCGATTGGGCAAAAGCAATGTTTGAGAGCAAATTGATTTCGATTATAAGGAGGAACAGATCCTTGAATCAAATATTATCATCACCATCTTCATCGAAAATTCAGAGATGTTCACCGAGGTTTGTCAATGATTCTTCGTTGGTACAACCTTCCAAATTCTTTTCTTCTTCAGCTACATCTGAACTTATTCCTTCAAGTGGTATTGGCGGCATAACTGCAAGAAATTATGTAATCATTAATGGGTTTAGATCATTACTCCGTTATCAGAAGGTTCGAGCCTTCTCCTCATTTTATCTCCCCAACAAATTCAATTTTGCTGTTATATTCTGGTTTTTGATGTACATTAATTGTTCGTACATTTAATGGTTTATTCTGGTTATATAAATTAATAAGTATAGTGCCAGAAGACTAAAAGTAATGGGATTTTATTCATTTCTATTTGTTAACTAAACCAAATTAATTTTAGAATTCATGAATTAATTAAGTACATGAGTATGTAATTGCTAAATACATGATACATGTATGTACATGAATGTATTTAAAATGTCTTGGAACATGTAATGGTTAGGTTCATGTACATGAATTTAGTCATCTAGTAATTATTATAGTAACTCTAGAAGTACCATATGAGTACTATAAATTGTCATGTACTTAGTTCATTTGAAGCAAGTGAAATGAAAGTATTCTCAAGTGTTCTCTAAAGTTATATTTCACTTCTTCTATAATTTATAATCTTCCATAAATTTCCAACAAGTGGTATCAGAGCTAAGGTTAATTCGAAGGTTTAGAGAAGGTTAAACCAAAGGGAAGTAAAGGTAGACGACTCAAGAGAGGTGACGTTGTCATCGAAGTGTTCCGCCGGACGAGTGCAAAGTGTGCGCGTTAGAGCTCCGGACTTCAACCTAACAAAGGTGCTAGTTGAAAAGAAATTTGAAAAAGAAGTTAGTGAGTTGAAGCACGTCACAAAGGTCGTCATATTGATAGCGTTTTGGAGAGGTAAATTACAGAAAAATGATGTTTCTTAGGTTTGGTGCAAAATTAGTAGTCACAAATTACAAAGTTTGGAGCATAAGGATTAAAGTATTTCTTGAAACTTGCAATTTATGGCAAGATGTCATTGCAAATCCAGAAAAGTGTATTTCAAAAAAAGTTCGAGAAATGAAAGGAAAAAGAACAAGGAGGATTTTGCAAGGAGTAATGCATGAAAAAGTTTGGAAACATGTTGCGAGTTTTGATTCTCTACCTCAGTTATGGAATGAACTTGAATTGATTTTCAATAATTATAAAGGTCCATCATTACCTAAAGAGTCTTGGTTTTTGGAAGAAGATGAGAAACTTGTAAAACAAATTGATGAAGTTGAAGAAGAAAGTAAAAAAGAATTTTTTGAAGATATCTCGAAAGAGGAAGACGAAAAGATTTGTGTTGATAAAATTTGAAGATAAAAAAGGAGAAATTGAAGAGACGCCAAGTAAAGAAGCATTTGAAGAGGTAAAAGAAGAAGAAAAAGAAAGCGTTGAAGAAATTGTCGAAATTGAAAAAATAGAAGAGATTGTTAACGAAAAGAAATAGTTCAAAAATTTGGATGAGCATGAGAAATATATTTTGAATATCAAAAATAATGATTTGATATTTAGAGTGATGAATTTTGTGGAGATCGGAAAGAATGGGTTGAGGAATAAGCTGGTTAAGGAAGGTGAAGGATGGGAACATCCTGGCTCTGGTGATGAAGTTAAAGTTCATTATGTGGGTATTTTGCTTGATGGAATCTAGTTTGAGGTTGAGTTGCTCTCTTGGTCAAGTGTCAAGGATATATGTAAAGATGGAGGAATATTCAAGAAGATACTTACTGAAGGAGAAAACTGGCGAAATCCTAAAAACCTAGATGAAGTATTAGTTAAATATGAGACTAGGCTTGAGGATGGAATGCTAATTTCGAAATTTGATGGGGTGGAGTTCATTGTGAAAGATGGGTATCTCTGTCCTGCTATGTCAAAAGTCGTAAAGACAATGAAGAAGGAAGAGAAGGTCCTCCTGACAGTGAAGCCACAACATGCATTTGGAGATAATGGTAGACCAGCAACTGGAGATGATTGTGATGTGCCTCTAAATGATGGGGTATTTGCCAAAGTGAAATTGATAGGAAAACTGCAAGATGGAACTATTCTTTTGAAGCAAGAATTGCAGCATATTACTTCACTAAGGGAAACATTGGCAAAAAAAATAGAACAAGTTAATTTAGAAATAAATAGACTTAATAGTGAGAGAAAAGAGATTAATTTGGATCGTGAAAGAAGAGGCAAGGAATGGGCAGAGCTGAACGATTACATTGAAGAACTTAAGGTGAAGAGGCAGAAACTAGAGAAACAAAGAGAATTATTACGTGTTGATACGGAAGAGTTTCTTGCACAGATTAAGCACCTGAAGCAATTGGAAGATTTGAAAGTTGTCATAGATCGTATTGCTTTAACTGATTTTCAAAAGTCTGACTTACGATCTAGCAAACAAAAAACATTATTTGTGTCATTCACATCCGTGGAAATGGCAAAAGAGTTTCTAGCATTTGAAGGAATCGGAAGATCAAAAGGTTTTACGACATTGTGAAGAATAAATTTGATTTACGGGGAAGGCCTTGTTAACTAAACCAAATTAATTCTAGAATGTTCATGAATTAGTTAAGTACATGAATATGTAATGTCTAAATACATGATACATGTATGTACATGAATGTATTTAAAATGTCTTGGAACATGTAATGGTTAGGTTTATGTACATGAATTTAGTCATCTAGTAATTATTATGGTAACTCTAGAAGTATCATATGAGTCCTATAAATTGTCATGTACTTAGTTCATTTGAAGCAAGTGAAATGAAAGTATTCTCAAGTGTTCTCTAAAGTTATATTTCACTTCTTCTATAATTTATCATCTTCCATAAATTTCCAACACTATTGCGTCTGGTTCCGCAATACAGATACTTGTTTGTTTTTTTGAAAATGTAACCAGTATTAATACTCATATGACTAATTATGTATAAATGTGATTGTTAGCAGGCTTCATTTTTGTTGAGCCAAATTTTGTGTTGTATGAGGTTTAGGGAACTTAAATTTTATTATTAATCAAAGCATCTGTTACTCTTGAGACCTTTTTAATGTGATATAGATAGCTCAAGCAATACAGTTGGTCTATAGAGAAATGCTTCAGTGGATCTATTTTGGTTTTCTTTCGTAGTGGCATGCTCTCAGATCCATGATGTGAGATGTTACTTACTAGAAAAATTCTTTGTACTACTTCACAAGTGCTATTGCCTTTTGGTATAAGAAATGAAATGGGATTTGGGATTTGAAGACAACAATTTAAATATGGGCCCTTGATTCCACTCAACTGATGGAATCCAGATTACTAGTTACGTCAAAGTTTGTTGTTCGTGCTAGAAGTGTGTTCTTCGAAACCGTGGGCCTCTTTCCATGTTGTAATTAAAATTCATGTTACTGAACTATATTCATTCATTTTATCTGGGTAATCCAACTAATCTTAAGATGTTTTAGCATACTTTCTTTCATTTACTGGATTAGCTTATAAGTTCCTTTCTGAGTTCCATTGTGTTTGACTATGCCCGAGAGTGGCTGCCTTCTTTCTTCAGCTCGTCTTAGTTTAGTATCAATGTATCATGTTTTATAATCTTGAGATCAATGAAAATACTTAATAGAAAATGTTTATAATCTTCAGAACAATGTGCTCATGTGTTTTCAGGGTTTTCAACCGTCATTTAGGAAGTTTTCCACTGCAGCAGCAACTGCCTGTAAAGAAAATGAGGGATTGAAGTTCCTAGTTACTGCGGGGTCCCATGCTCAGAAAATGATTGGGATTTGGCTTTTTGCATCTGCTGCATGGGTGTTTAGTATGGTGGTACTTGGTGGTGTCACACGATTGACCCGTTCTGGTCTTTCAATGACCGACTGGAAATTCACTGGCAGCCTTCCCCCTTTATCAGAAAAAGATTGGTTGATTGAGTTTGAGAAATATAAGCAATCCCCTGAGTTCAAGAGGTTATTTGAGCATTACTTCATGCGTCTGTATTTATTATTTGCTGATCCTCATAGAATCTGGACTTTTTAGTAATCTTTTCTTGTTCTCAACTCTATAGTTCTGTTTATTTAAGCACGTTAGAAAGTGTTCTCATTCTTGTGGGGAGTTTACATTCGGATTGATGGCGAGGAAAGATTTTATATAATCTGAAGGGGCTACTTAAGACACTGCTTTTAAACTTTTTCCTTTTAATTGAAGTCAGTATGCCAAATTCGAAATTTAGCAAAAGTTTTATTTGATATTGCTGATATTACAAGATTCTAACCTGGTGCAGGGTAAATAATGGGATGAATATTGATGATTTTAAGTTCATTTATTGGATGGAATATGCTCATCGTATGTGGGGAAGAGCACTGGGTATCATGTTTGCGTTGCCCTTTTCGTATTTTATTCATAAAAGATATATTACTCCGCGACTTGGATTTAGACTCTCTGGTCTCTTTGCCCTTGGTGCGGGACAGGGACTAATTGGCTGGTGGATGGTTAAAAGTGGTTTAGAGGTAAGGTGATTGTTATCAGCATTTGCTTTTATAAATTTTTTATAAAAGATGCGAAGTTCCTGAATGTTTTTTGGCTTTTCGTGATTCCTCCACAGGAACCAGCATCAGAATATGCTCAACCAAGAGTAAGCCCTTACCGCCTGGCAGCTCATCTCACTTCGGCATTTGCTATTTACTGTGGGCTCTTTTGGACTGCTCTTTCTGTTGTTATGCCTGAACCCCCTGCCGAATCAGTAGCTTGGGTGCATGGGGCTGCAAAAGTGAGGAGACTTGCACTTCCTGTAGGCATCCTTGTTGGCATAACTGCTATCTCAGGAGCATTTGTTGCAGGAAACGATGCTGTATGCATATTTCTTGTCCTCAGTATCTTTATGATCATACCAGTACAACCATTTTGGGTTTTTTCCTCTGAAGCAAATAATGATGAATTATTCTTTGCATTTGAAATTCACAGGGCCATGCATTTAATACGTTTCCTAAGATGGGTGATTTGTGGATTCCAGATGACATTTTAAGCATGAAGCCACTTATGCGCAACTTCTTTGAGAATACATCAACTGTACAGGTATTTTTGACAATTCTAGTTACCATTTTTTTTCTTTCAATAAAATAAATTTGAGAATCGTTGAAAGATGTCAAGAGTTCTTTATTCCAAGGAAGATATCATAGTAGATGGTTCTACCGTTTATAAAGTTGCTTTTGCTAAAGTTTTTGGGGCCATTTACTTCTAATTTCAGCTGAGCTGAGCATGTCCAATATATATTTATATAGCTTAGTTCTACATTTATCTCCAGAAAAACTAATCGCAGCATTGGTGCGGTTATGCATGTGCTTAAATCTATTAATTTTTTCTAGATGAGAGTTGTGCTTAAATTTAATATTTTTTTTAAAAAAAGATGGGAGTAGAGGTGTACAACAGGCCGGCTTGGGCCTTCCAGACGTTGACCAGGCTGGGCCAAGCTTCTCCCACGAAAATATAACTTGTTGAGGCCTGTATGCCAGGCCATGGGTCAGGCCGGTCCAACACCTATTTTTTTTTTATTATAAAAAAACTCTGCATGTCCATGCAATGTGCGTGTCCAGTACCTTATTTTTAGATCGTTGGGCTTGGGCATGTCACAAATTATTTTCAAATAAAATGAAAAATATTGTTCTGTTAACATTTACACAATGTAAACAAAAGATCTAATCTTTGGTTTAGACTTTAGATGCATAAGAAGATACAATTTTTCCTTTCCGGAAGCCAAACATGGTAGAATTTAAGAGAGAAAATAAGGAATTAATTACCTACCTAAGCATGAGGGAAAAAGTGAATATTGGAATTGGAGAAGCACTAGATATGACGGTGGTGGAAGCTGCAACAACAAAGGCTCCAGATTTCTTATTCTTGCTTATTTCAGACATTAATCTTGTACAAGAGGCTGCTGGCTGCACAAGAACCAAGTGTTGTAACCTGTATGGACACGTTAGCTTTGCTAGTCGCAAGGGCCAAGGGAAAAAAACTTTTCTTTTTCCTTTTCCCAAGGATAGTGGGAAAGAATTACTAATGAAAATTATATATATATATATATATATATATATATATATATATGAGGAATGCTCCATTGTAATGACTTAACGATTGTAGAGTCATGACTTAACGATTGTAGATTCGTTACTTACTTAGATCGCATAGTTTAGAGTGACTTTAGCCTTTACTATAATAGAACTACTCTACTATCGTAGAGCTACTCTACTATCGCGAAACTACTCTACTACTGTAACATCTAGACTTAAACTCTAGTAAGGACTGTTCGCTACTCCTACTAACGCCCTGATAACACGGCGACGTTTTCCTAAGTGCTAGTAGGAGAGCACCACTTTCAAAATCTACATAAATAAAGTTGAGGGCAATTTAGTCATTCCCTGACCGCTGGGAGTTGCGATGGCACTTGGCAGTATGTGAAACATGGCTATTGGCTAGTATTACAAATGACATCGATTTGACACCATTATCCATCAGTCCACATAAGCAAATAATCTCTATTTCATCAACCCCTTTATATATATATATATATATATATATATAACTTGAATTTTAAATTTTAATACTAACTTAGTAATATTAAATAAACTAACTAGTATATTAATATTAAAATTTAATCAACTAATTTTTAATGAGAAATATTAAATAAACTAACTACTATATTAATTAAATGTATTCACAAGAAATTAAAAATGAGTAATTAAATTTATTGATGTATTCCTTAAAAACTAATTTATTACAACTTACAAATTACAATAATGAATAAGTAAAATTTATATTTTATTGAATCATTGATAAATTATTATAAGTTTATAACTTGAAAAATATAACTTAAACAATAATTAAGAATGAGTCGGCTACAAATATTTGGCTTCAAAAATTTTAAAAATGTCTTCAAATATTTAAAAAATGTCTTCAAAATCCAAATCTTCAAAAATATTTGTCTTTAGAACTTCAAAAAATTTATCTTAAAATCTTCAAAAAATATAGTTTCAATCTTCAAAAAAATATATCTTCAATATTCTTGGATGTACATTTTCGGCAATTCCTGCTCCAACTTCGAGATCTTTTGAGCTATCTTGATCATCTATTACGTTTTATATTTTTCTTTATGTGGCAAGACAATCTCTATAACAAATGCATATCTCTAACGATTTTGGGCCAAGTCTACTTTTTTCATCCATTACCTTTGCCAGATAAAGAAAAACAAGATTCCGAAACTACGGTACTAGCTTGGATAGTTAGTAAATCACGGGCAATGGCAGCCTAAGTAGGAATTGCTAGTTATACTGTTTCCAAAATGCAAGTATATCAAAATTTTTAAATTCGTGGTCAGTCATAAAACTTTTAAAATCAGTACTACAACATAAACCAAGTTTGTTTAAACTGTTTTTGTGTGTTGAAATTTTTGTTTTTTTTATAATGATTTTAATAATGATGCATACTTAGAAGATGAAGGAGTAGGGGTGGTGCACGTGTAGTTGTAGAATATACATTCATATTGTTTATAAAATTCAGTAAATGTATTATTAAAATTTAGTTTAATGTAATCAATATTTTTAGCATGTATATTTTCTACTATATCTTCTGAAACACTTTCCACACTTTAATTTTATTACGGGGTTTTATGCCGCTGCACAAGTAATAAAAGTAGGCACATCTTCAAAATATTTTTAAATTTTTTGTTCCATATTAAAAATAAGGTTAGCTCAAAAAGGATCATATTTATATTGTTGAAACATATTTGTTATTTCAAAACATATAAACAGAACATGATGAATTGTAGGATAATAGACACTACTTAATATTTTTGTGTTTTTTTAAAAACTTTAAGAATATTTAAAAGTTGACATAATAAATCCCAGTGTTGATTTTTTAATATTTGATCGTAACACCAATTGTGACAAGAACGATCAATTTGTGATGGAGAGCTTTCATCAATTATTTTATGCTTCTTCAAACACGACTCGTAGTGACGGAGTAATGTGTTATTTCCTTTAATCCCAAAGAAGAAGTTACATATTTTCCATTGTGATTTTTTAACACCTTCCGCAATCCAAACTTCGATGAAATGATCCCAAACAACCGTTGTACGTTTTCTTTGCTCACCGGTAGGACGTGGAAAAGTTGTATTCGAACCCGGAACGACACGTTCGGACATAATGATATTTGGATCATTTTGGATAAATGACGACACTTGTGGAATGTTGGAAGAATCCATTGTAATAATACGAGTGTACTGGTAAAATAAATATTATGATTTATGTGTATAATTAATTGTAAATATTATATAAAGTTATATAAATTGTAACAATGATATAAATTAAGAATTTAAGCTTGCAAGTATGTTATTGATATATCAGAGAATAGAGAGATACGAGGAGTTGTGATTTGTGGAGTAAACTATATGATTTTTATAAAGAAAACAAAATAACCGTTTAGAAAAATTATAGATGTTAAAAAAATTTGACCGTTGGTAAATGAAAGTTATTTGATTTTGGGTTGGGTCATCCGTCATTGGGTGACTTTGGGTTTGAATTCTGATGGAAAGATGAGTAAAATGTGAATAAATATTAAATGTGATGGACTGATCACTGCTGATAGGCTGACTGGCTGTGGCTAAGACGCTGAGTAGTGAGTGGACTGGCCACTAGCGTCAACTCACCTCTGTCTCCAATATTGGAGTTAACTATGGCACCCTTGGCAACAACCACTTGCCAATGCGCCGAAAAAATGGAGCAGGGACTGGGCTTGGGCAGTAAGGGACGCGCCGAAGCAACTTGAATCTTGGGTTAGAGGCCTTGGGGCCGTTGGGTTGAGCCGCTGAGGTCCCTGAGGATAAGGCAGGCCAGGCCAAACATATAATATGTAGCTAGGCCATCCGTCATTAGGCGACTTGGGTTTGAAATTTTGGAAAGATGGAGGAAAATGTGAATAAATATTAAATGTGATGGATTGATACTGATCACTATTGAGAAGTCTAGGCTGTGGTTGAGACATCGAGTAGTGAGTGGATTGGCCACTAGCGTTAGCTCACCTTCGTCTACTCTATCGGAGTTAACTATGAGTTTACTATGACATCCTCGGCAACCACCTCCTGCCGGTGCGCCGTAAATATGGAGTAGGGACTATGGCACCCTCGACAACAACCTCCCAACGCAGCCTTGATCTTGGGTTGGGGGATTTGGGGCCGTTGGGTTGAGCTGCTGAGGTCCTTAGGATAAGGCAGGCTAGGCCAGACATGTAACATGTAGCTAGCATGCCGGACCACAGGCCGGACCCAGGCCACATGCAAGTCTAGGCTGGATTTTCATGGCCAAAAAGTAGCCTGCTTAAAATCTCCAAACTGGGCCTAACCGGTCCAGGCCTTGACTATGCCAGACTTTGACTAGGCCAACCCCTACTCCATTTTTTCGGCGTGTCGACTGGAGGTGGTTGTCGAGGGTGTTGTAGTTAACTTTAGATGGAGTCAGGGGTGGATCCAGCCCTTTAGTTCAGTGGGGTCAATTTTTAAAAAATAAAAATTTATAAAGAAATAAAATACAATATAATAAAGGTAAAAAAGGATGCGAGGGACATTGCAAATAATTGTGTGAGCTATCATATAAAACCGATGTCGTTTTATGTAATTGAATATACTTCCTCCCATGTTATGTATAAAGTGATATTTTATAATTTTTTAAAACATTGTTATTATAAGAAACATCTTGCGCAAGGTGAGAATTTCCCTCACCGTGTCCTCTAAAATAAATTACAAAACTAAATAATATTGTAAAAATATTATTTATAATAACATTTTTCGAGACTTCATTACTTGAAATTATTGCAATGATAGCCTCATTTCAATAGTTTCAAAAATATCGTGTTCACTATAAGTTACTAAACAATATAAAAGAGTGGAATGTTGGTGTTAGTAGAAATTTAAGACATTTAATAGTCTTTTAATTTGAATTTTTTATTTTCACTAAACACCTTATAAAATTAAAAATAAATAAAAAATTGATTCCTTAAAATTTAGTGGAGTCAATTGACCCCACCGCCCAAGGGTAGATTCGCTAGTGGAGGTGAGTAGACGGAGGTGAGCTGTTGGAGGTGAGTTGTCGCCAGTGGCTGACTCACTAAGCGTCTCAGCAACAACCACATCCAATCAACCTTTTCAGCAATGATCTATCCATCAGTCTATCACATTTAATATTTATTCACATTTTACTCTATGTTTCCATCAGAATCCAAACGGATGACCCAACCCAAAATCAAATAACTTTCATTTACCAACGGTCAATTTTTTTTAACATCTATAATTTTTCCAACAGTTATTTTTTTTCTTTATAAATATCACACAATGTACTCCACAAATCACAACTCGTATCTCTCTATTCTTTGATATAGCAATAACAAAATACTTGCAAACTTAAAATTTTAATTTATATCGTTGTTACAATTCTTATAATTGTATATAATATTTTCAATTTATTATACACAAATCATAATATTTATTTTATTAGTACACTCGTATTATTACAATGAATTCCTCAACATTCCACAAATGCCATCATTTATCTAAAATGATCCAAACATCATTATGCCTGAAAGTGTCGTTCCGGGTTTGAGTATAACATTTTTATGTCCTACCGGTGAGTAATGCAAATGTACAATGGTTGTTTGGGATCATTTCATCGAAGTGTCGATTGCGGAAGCTATTAAAAAATACCAATGCAAAGTATGTAACTTCTTTGGGATTAAAGGAAATAACACATCACTTTGCCACTACGAGTCGTGTTTGAAGAAGCATAAAATAACTGATGAAAGCTCTCAATCACAAATTAATCGTTCTGGTCAAAATTGGAATTACGATCAAATATTACAAAAAGGAGTGACAAGCTAAGTTAGTGATCGAGAAAGAGTCCATTCAATTTTTTGACGATACGCGTTGTACCGACTACATTCAAGGCGCATTGCAACCAAAATATAAACAAGTAGAATGACTACTAAACGTGATGCAATTAAATTATATAATAAAACTAAAAATGAATTAATTGAATATTTTGATAATTTAGACGTTAAAATTTGTTTAACTAGTGATACTTGGTATGTTAATCATCAACCTGGAATTAGTAATATTTGTATTACAACTCATTGAATAGGTTTTGAAATGTTTACGCAAAAAAGAATTATAGGATTTGAATATTTTGAATTACAACATACTGGTCAATCAATATATACTCAAATTATGTCCATAATTCGTACTTTCAAAATTAAAGATAAAATAATGAGTATTAGTTTAGATAATGCAACAAATAATAATAGTTTAGTTAATATGTTAAAAAATGATTTAAAGCCTGTAGTAAATGGTGTGTTTTTCATGTTAGATGTGTATGCCATATAATAATTTTGATTGTACAATCCGGATTCACTTACTTGCAAACGACAATATATAAAATTTGTGGTATGATTGGTTTTATATATGGTTCAAATAGAAGAATACAGGATTTTAGAGATTTTTGTCATGCATGAGGTGAAAAATTTAAGAGTAAAATTTGATAATAAATAACACTAGATGGAATAGTACATATGATTTATTTAGAGATGTTTACAAATGTCAAAATCAAGACTTGAATTTATTATGTCAACTTTTAAATATTCTTAAAGTTTTTAAAAAACACAAATATTAAGTAATGTTTATTATCCTACAATTCATCATGTTCTGTTTGCATGTTTGGAAATAACAAATATGTTTCAACAATATAAATATGATGCTTTTTGGGCTGATCTTATTTTTTATATGGAAGAAAAATTTTAAAAATATTTTGAAGACATGCCTACTGTTATTACTTGTGCAACGACATTAAACCCCGTAATAAAATTAGGTGTGGAAAGTGTTTTAAAGGATATAGTAGAAAATATAGGTACTGAAAATATTGATTACTACATCTACGCATGCACCGCCCCTTCCCCTCATCTTCTATGTATGCATCATTATTAAAATCTTTATCAAAAAATCCAAAAACTTCAATACACAAGCAGTTTAAACGAACTTGGTTTATGTTGTAGTACTGATTAATATACTAGTTAGTTAGTTTAATATTACTAAGTATTAGTTGATTAAAATTTATTAATATTTAATATTTTAAGAACATAAACATAATTAGTAGGTAATTTTTTTTAACAAAAATTGATTTGAATTTAAAAGCATTTGATTTTTTAGGTTTTATATATTATATATATATGAAGGGGTTGATGAAACAGATTATGTGGACTGATGAGGGATAATGGCGTCAAATTGTTGTCATTTGTAATAATAGTTATCAACCATGTTTCACATATTGCCAAATATTGGTGCAACTCCTACTAGCGGTCAGGGAAATAACTAAATTGTCCTCAACTTTATTGGATTTTCAAAGTGACTGCTACTCTTACTAGCGGCCAGGAAAAACGACGCCGTTCAGTCTCTACTAGAGTCTAGATGTAACAATAGTAGAGTAGTTTTGCGAAAGTAGAGTGGCTCAGTGATAGTAGAGTAGCTCTGTTATAGTAGAGGCTGAAATCACTCTAAACTTTACGATCTAAGTAATGACTCTACGATCGTTTAGTCATGATCCTACGATCGTTTAGTCACGACCCTACGATCGTTAAGTCATGACTTAATGATCGTAGAATAACGACTTAATGATGGTAGAATCATTACTTAGATCGTAGAGTTTATTGGACGGTTGGAGATCTGGTTGCTCTACGATCGTTAAGTCATGACTCTACAATCGTAGAGTAATGAATTAACGATCATAGAGTCATTACTTAGATCGTAGAGTTTATTAAACGGTTGGAGATCTGGTTGCTGCATAGCAAATGGTTGCTATGGAGCATTCCTCGTATATATATATATATATATATATATATATATATATATATATATATATATAACTTTCATTAGTAATTCTTTCCCACTCCCCTCAGGAAAAGGAAAAGAAAAAGTCTTTACCACTTGGTCCTTGTGACTAGCAAAGTTAACGTGTCCATACAGGCTACAACACTTGGTTCTTGTGCAGTCAGCAACCTCTTGTACAAGATTAATGTCTGAAATAAACATGAAGAAGAAATTTGGAGCCTTTGTCGCTGCAGCTTCCACCACGCCATATCTACGGCTTCCTCATACTCGGATTTGGCCTCCAATTCCAATATTCACTTTTTCCCTCTGGTTCAGATAGGTAATTAATTCCTTATTTTTTCTCTTAAATTCTGCCATGTTTGGTTTTTCAGAAAGGAAAAATTTGATCTTCTTATGCATCCAAATTCCAAACCAAATATTAGATCTTTTGTTTACATTGTGTAAATGTTACCAGAACAATATTTTTCATTTTATTTGGAAATAATTTGTGACATGCCCTATCCCAACGGTCTATAAATAAGGGTCTGGACATGCACATTGCGGACCGAACGTGCACATTTTTTTTTTAAAAATAAAGGTGTTGGACCGGCCTAGCCTACAGGCCTCAACAGGTCTATTTTCGTGTGAGAAGCCTGGCTTTGGCAGGCCCAAAGTCAAGGCCTGACCTGGTCAACGGCCAAGGCCCAGGTCGGCCTATTGTGCACATCTAGACTGGGCTCAGGCTGTAGGGGACGCGCCGGCGCGGCCTTGATCTTGGGTTGGGGTCGTTGGGCTGAGCTGCTGAGGTCCTGAAGAGACAGGCCAGACATGCAACATGTAGCTAGCAGGTCGGACTAGACTGGCCACAGTGCACACGTTCAGGTTAGGCTTTTGGCCAGGCTGGTCCAGGTCGGATTTTCACGTTCAAAACGTACCCTGTTTAAAATCTCTAGACCGGGCCTGACCAGTTTAGGGCTTGATCAGGCCAGGCCTCAGGTCCTGAGTTTTTTGTGCAACTCTAGATGGGAGGTATAAATACTTTTTAGAATTTCTAAAACTCTAAATTTTAATAGTGAAATTCAATGTGGATCTTTACAGCTTGACCATCGAATCCTTGCAACTGCGACTTTAGTTTCTGTTACTGGCTTATGGTGGGCAACAAGAAGACTGGACATACATCCTGCAATCCGATCTTTAATTGGAAGCACCCTCGGCATGGCTGCTCTTCAGGTTTTTATATCGACTTATTTAGCTCTGCAGCCTCTGCTTCATATTTATTCCCCATTGTTTATAATTAGTGTTAGCAATATATCTTTCTATAATTGATTTTTATCTTTGGTACACAATACACATGGATTAGTATAAGTTGATGAATGTTATATTGTTACGGCCTTGTCCTAATTGCAGGTCACTTTGGGGATATCAACTCTTCTATCTTATGTGCCTGTTTCACTGGGGAGTGCTCATCAGGCTGGAGCTCTGACTCTTCTAACCCTTATGATCCTGCTCAATCATACTGTACGGCGACCTTCGTTATCTCTTCTGAAATCGTTGCCATCAGTTGCAAGAACTTGATATTTTATGCTAGGATTACATTCTAAATTAGGCTTAAAATATTTACGTTTAAACATTCAAATTGTACACTAGCAGTCCATTTGTTTTTTTAAAAAAAGAAGAATAGAAGGCATATGCAGTGAAGGTCTTTGCCTACATTTCCTTGCACTCTGGAGGCCATCACTGCAAGGTTTTGCATCTCTTTCAATTTTTTTGTCTTGAACTGTTGTCATTTGATTTGAATCATCCTCACTCACTGCTGAATTGCACTGTGGTACCTTACTAAATTGCTCACGCATAGGAGCTTAAAATGTGTGTTGACAACTAAGCTTTACACATTTGCCAAGTAAAATTGTTACCAGTAATTAAATTTATGAAGCTTGGCAGCCTCAAGTGAATGCATCCCTGGTCCAAATCTTTTGTAATAACATTGGCAGAAACTAGGATTTGAAAAATACGAAAGGGCTGTGCCCAACTAACGTGTGGTTTAGCTATATAATGCTGAAACATAATAATATCCAATGCTAACAAAATGTTGTAGAGAGGAGATTCAGGTTTACATCTATCATAAGAAATTCCATGTTCAAGGCAGGATGGGTTTAAATAAAGCTAAGCTTAGTGTTACCTAGTGGGATTCTTGTTGGGGACTATCAAATAGAACACAAGTTACGGCCATTTGCATTTAGTTTTAATGCATTCACACTCAAAAATTATCAGCAAGAATAAACTTCTAATACATGATTGGTTTGAATTCTGCACAAATCTAATATTGCAGAGGCAGGTCCTGTATGCCCTAACTGAGAAGTAATAAAAGGGCTCGAGCCCTTGCAGATTCCAAATTCTTACCGTGCTAGATTTGATCAATTATATATGTTCCAACAGGATGATACAGTATAATGTCATCAAATAATTTTACACTGCATTTATGCTCTTCCATGGGATCAAGATGAAGAATAATGTTAGGTATCTTAAATAAATCTCAAATGACATGATATTGAATATTTTAATGAAAAATTATGGTATAACCAATCACATGAGATTTATCCAACTAATATTATGATGACACGTCATTTGAAACACTTTTTAAGAGTAAAAATTTAAGACCTCTAGCATAGCCTTACTGAATGACCTTGCACGAAGCACCTGTAGAACTCTAATTGTTTATGCGCTCTGAGACAAATTATATGAGAGAAAAAAGTGATTCTCAGTCGTTTAAATAACATCATAAAACATTCTTATGCAACAATAGCCTAAGAGTCGACAGCAATAACACGGTTAAAGCCGCATTCAAACCATCTTCAAGGTAACAACAGTATAAAGGAGTTATAGTAATTCCACACCTTTCAAGCTCTAAAGTAAACAGATGGACAATCAATTATAACAGTATGTTCTTGCATAACCTGAGGCTAAGAAAATCTAGAAACAGAAATGATTCTAACGGCCACGCCCACGTCCACGACCACGCCCTCGTCCACGCCCGCGTCCCAAAGGTTTTCCTGAATTTAAAAAAATCATTGAGATCAAAACCAGTAATGCAGAAGGAGAGTAGAAAATACAGATGTATAAAATTATCTGGAAATGATGAAAGGGGAAGAGAGCATACCAGCAGTTGGCTTCTTGGGCTTGACCCTTGGTGTCTCTTCCACTAACAAGGTCTCAAGATTTAAGCTATCAGGAAGAATATAATAGCGAATATTGTTGCCTCTCACACTTAGATGATCAAGAGCCACTGGATTTTTTCCCTTCAGAGTCAATTTCACTGCCTTCAAATGTGTGTTCATACTGATATCCACACCTACAAAAGATCAACAAAGTCATTAGTTGAGGTCCTGAATTTAAATTTATAAGTTTTCTTGAACTCTGCCAACGATGGAGAATAAAATTTGTACTACACTTGGTGGTTATATAATACTGCAAACTTGCATACGAGATTCACATGGGGGGGGGGGGGAAACTTGGATGATGCTGAAAATATTAAGGTGTACAGTTGTGCATTAAATTCAATCAAAGCCAGGAAACAAAACATAGGTGTTTCTCTTGTAGTATATCATAAGTAGAAATTAAATTTCTCCACTCTTGCTCTACGTATCAAAATTAACATAAAATCCTCCAATATCCTCCTTTAATTGTTATTCACCTTTAGGCGCCACGAGTTATTACCAAGCTAAATCCTTACTAACTTGGATACTGCCATTTGATAGTTTTGACTACAGTCTAGGAAATGATGAATACTTGAAGTAGGATGGAGCATATGCACCACAAGAGCAAACGATAATTTTAGAAGCTTATATTCAAACTTCAGTATAGAATTGATGCTTTACGGAAACAAGGGGGAAGTTAAATGGTTCATCTGCCAGGATTCAAATAGCTTATCCAAAAAAAAAAGAAAAAAAACTTTTGGCAGAAGCAGCAATATAGAAGACCAGACTTGTAATCTTTCCAATCCTTGACTTGTTGCGAGGCGTAAGATCTTATCTGAGAGGCTTGTTGAATTGGAATCAGGGTTAAAAAAATCGGGTCTAACAAAATTCTGACCAAGGAACTTTCCAAGTCTTCCAGATTTTTATGTGCTTGAGCCATGTGAGACTCTAACTGACTAAATAGGAACAGTTTACAAATGAATCAGGACATAAGATTACCAATGTATCTTGAAGGGTCTGTAGAATGGCATAACAATGTCTAATCAATCGAGGATATAGCAGTTACAATTTCTTAAACCCGCATCTTAAGGACGTGAGTGGTTATTCGAGTCATTGAGTGTAAAGCGGAATCCTGAGGCAAATCATGGAGAAAGAAGTTACAGAGAGTGAATAGAAAAACCAACATAAGTTGCAACTAACAACAAGAGAACCCCTTAACAGCACCTACATCTCTGCATATCTCTGAATTTTCAGACAACCACAGTTAGAAATCTAAATCGTAGTTATGCAGATTTTTACTCCTCTAGTTTACAGTAGTACAATTGTACATTTAGTTTTACTGCTTTCCTTTCTGTTTATTGTAGGCAAATGCAACCTAAACTGAAGGGTGCTCCCTTACTTCCAAACTTGGTCTATCAGCCCTTAAGCATATAGGAGATCATATGGTACTTAACCGGGTCTGGAGGCCCTAGTATCACCGAGTAATAAGCACCATCACAACAATATTTAGAGCCAAACCACAAACTAGGTCTAGATTAATTGAGTAGCAGCGGATCAGATTCCCGCATCAACTTTGAATAATTTCTGAAATTACACAAGCTTATGAAATTACATCAAAAAGAAAAATGAGAAAAGCCCATTTTTCTACAAGCAGTGTATTCAAATTGTGTTATGCAGACATGGACTTGACCTAATTAAAGCTTGGTACTCACCAACAAGATAGCAGGCATCCAATTTACATATGCGGAATCCAAATCAAGGCTTGCTTTATACATGGATATCACACAAACCCTAGCTCTTAAAGAACGAATTCGTACGAAAAGAAATAAAAACCCATCAGCCGCGCATAATCAAAATACAAATAGAGTATATTCAAGAGAGAATGCGTAAGAATGTGACCTGTTATTGTGCCTTTTACCACAGTGCCGTTCTTCAGCTCGATTGAGACGGTCTCGTTGTTCAACTTCATCAAAAACCTACCTCAAACAACAAAATTATAAGTACATATCAAGTTCAGACTGTAATTTTTTCCGAATAGAAAACAAAACAAGTGCAATAAAGAGATAGAGAAATTAACCTGACGAGCTTCATTGTTGTTGGAAGAAAAAACAGAAAGAACTAGCTAATAAGCTATCTAGTCTAGTCTATAGGGCTTGAAGCGGGAGATGCAGATGATGTATTCAATTTAGATTTTTAATGACTTTTTTTAAGTGATAGGATTTTGTAGAATTTATGGATTTTAATGATTTTTAAAGACTTTAAAGACTTTTTTAAAATAATTTTTATAGATTTCATGAAATAAGTAACAAACTTTTATTAACTTTTTATTAAGACTGTGATAGACTTTTGTATAATTTTAATATATCTTGTAATTTATATTAATTGTTAATTAGCCTATGTGTACAACGTCTCCCTCTTTTTTCATGAACTAGAGTAAATTTCATTATTTCATTAAATTATTGTGGCATGAGATTCTATAAATGTTGAAAGTCTTCATATTATTCTACTCATTTCATAATATATTTGGACACTCGGACACCAATAAAACTTTAAAAACTACATATGCAACACAAAAATTAAGATCACTTTTCATTGAACTATAAATACTTTATGCATATGCGTACGTTTTTTAGTAGAAATACCAAACTCTGTTTTTCATAAAATAATATGACAATAAAAATCTATATGATCAAAAGTCGCAAAACTTCATACATGTGAGTAAATTGCCGCCAAGTTATAGAAAATTTACCATAATTGGGTACCAAAAATCACTCATCTTTGTAATCACCAAAATAAACTCAAAATATTTCAAAAATTTTAAGAATTTCAAAACTAGTATTCTTGTTACCGGCCATTGTTATTATTATGATCGACATCTCTCCACATGTCAGAAGCTATACCAGTCCTCCATTCATTAACATTCTCTCGTTGTTGCTCTTGAGTTTCAAAAACTTGTTCCAAATTATCTCCTTGATTGAGTGATAACGATGAAGATAGTGAAGACTCGTTATCTAGTTCAATAGGAAATTCATTTGAACAACACTCCTTACGAAGAAAATTGTGGAGTCCTACACAAGCTAGTACAAGCTCTGCTTGAATTTTATAAGAAAATGGAGGTACAGACTTGAAAATTGTGAATCTCGATTTAAATATACCAAATATTCTCTCAATTACGTTCCTTAGAGAAGCATGACGAAGATTGGACAACTCGATTGCATTTTCGGGGTCACGACCCTGGCAAGCAAAATCTTGAAGATGATATCGAACACCTCAAAAGGAGCTAAAAATTGGCGCCTATTTAAAAATCCACAATCCACCAAGAAAAATTTGCCTAATTATATGCCATTTAAAAAATTACTATGGAATGAAGGATCTAATATCAAACAAATAAAATGAAAACCAAGATAAGTACATACCTTGTGGCACTTTAAGTTCGTTCCTTCTTGTTAAAGCGTCGCTTAGCACTTTTGAATCATGAGCTGAACCCTCCCACCCACTAAGCACATATATGAATTCCAAATCAAAATTACAAACTGCTAATACATTCTGAGATATTTTTCCATGACGATTACGATAACTGCTTACATCGCGTCCTTTTACCATTGCTGGTCCAATGCAATCCTTAAATGAATTAATAGACATTTTTATTCAATATAACGGTGATAAATAACAACAACAAAAACAGTGATAATAATGAAATTTTCATTACTTAAGGAAAAAATCTTGTGCTTTCTCTTATTTTAGAAGGTATTGTGGATCCAGGTTTAGCCATCATTTGAGGTGCTAGTGTGTTCAAAGCCTTCAAGACTTTGTTAAAATTTCTACTAGTAGCAAAATGGGATCGACCAAAAGTCTCATGAGTTAAACAATATCAAGAATTTTGACCGACAATGAGTAGAAAAGTTGCAACCATTTCTTCAATACAAATAAATCTCGTCAGCTACCACTTTCTTTCTTCCACGATGATATTGAATGGTATGGTCATAATCTTCAACATCTCGAGCCAACGTCTTTGGTGCATGATACGTTCGCTTTAGTTGAAGAAATATTTAAGGGTTTAAGAAATGAGTTTTGTACTGGGGTCAATACAAAATTTGATTTCACACTCTAGGGTAGGCTAAGAAGTCTTCAAGAATACGTTAGGAACTCTATTAATAATAGAAATATCATTCAAAACTGTGACCCTCTTCCAAGACTTGGATATCACGTCACATTGATACCTATCAACTTGCCATCGTCATTCACGACGTCGCCTACAGAAAGTCTGGCTTCGGTGCATTCCACACAAGGAAGTCAACAACGAAAGGATCGGGGCTCTTTACTTATGGCTTGATATAACAATGATTGACTTTAGTGGTTTGGTTATTTTGAATTCGCATAACAGGTTGGTTAGGAGTATGAAAGCTAACAACCTTACAAAAAACATGATGAGTAGTTAACCAGTCGATTCCTAAAATCACATTAAAGTCAAGTATTTTCAAAGAGGTAAGATCGACAGGTAACGTGAAAGTGTCGATTTGAATCAAACAAGATTTATAAATAGTGGAGGTAACGAAGGTTCTTCCTAACAGAGTTTCAACAGATAAGTCAAAGTCTAATTTTTTAAGAGTCAAGTTTAAATGTTGAACACAACTAGGTGAAATACAAGAGTGGGTGGAACCGATATCGAATAAGGTACAAACTTCGCAAGGGTTTATGATTAGCTTACCCGCGATAACTTCATTTGGGTTCCTCACTTGTTGGGAAGTCCTGACAACCGCTCTCCCTTGAACTACCCGGCTTTGACTCGTCTGGGGCAGTATTTGGTGTCATCACTACCGCTGGAATTAACTTTTCTATAGGACATATTCCACCCTCAACTGCTTCATCGTACTCCTGATTCATGATCTGAATCATCAATCTTCGATCCATATTGAATTGAGATTGACCACTCTGTACAGGGTAACTCAAAACTCGATGTTGGGTTCTTCCAATTGCTGTCCAAAAAGAGAAATGTATATCATCTATTTTAGCCTTTTTGGATCGGACGTCTCTTTCTACAATATCAACATGTCGTGCGGCTTTTACCCACGCATCCTTCATTCTCACTCGTTCAGTTGTTTCTTCTTTCAGCTGATCCTTGATATTTGAATTCTCAGAT
This sequence comes from Panax notoginseng, assembly GCA_016801055.1. NCBI lineage: Eukaryota > Viridiplantae > Streptophyta > Magnoliopsida > Apiales > Araliaceae > Panax > Panax notoginseng. The sequence continues at coordinate 22,963,651 of CM029018.1, read as the reverse complement.
TCCAACCTTAATATCTTACACTCTGCCAAAGCGTGATTTTGTTCGAGGATCACATATCGGGTAACACAATTTTAAATTGTTGCATCCCTTTGTTCCACGATTGCTTGCCGTTCTTCAACCTGTTCTTCTAACTCATGAACATGATTTTGTAATTCTAAGTTTTGATCATAAACTTCTTCTAACCAATTCTCCTCAGGTTCCTCTTCTTCCTCTTCTTCCTCACTCTCAACTGCTACCTCTGCAACTAGCTCGGGTGCAACTAGCTCTGGTGCAACTATTAGTTCTTCACTTACCACGTAGATATCTCTAATTTCTTCTTCGCCTGATATTACATTATCCTGGTTGGTGATTAGAGGTGTCTCCACGGTCTCATTCACTCCATTGATATTTTCAGTTACCATTTTCAAATACTGTCACGAAACAAGGGTTAATTAACATGTCACATATTATCAATATACTCTGACCAACCAATTAAATAACAAATAAACTTAGGTAGGTCATACTAGCGAAAAAATTTCCCGTCTCTCTCCTCCTAGTTCTTGTCTCACATCTTAGCCAGGGATCATATCCCTAGGCTTTGATATCAACTGTGACGCCCCCAAAATTAGGTATACATCACCCATCTTGAGTCGCCATATACATGGTACAAAATTCAAATACAACTTAATAATACAACTGTCGTGTACAATACGACAAAACATAAACTGTGAGTTTGAATACAAATATTGTCTACTAGAGAGTATACAAACTCAAAAGGAGTCCTCATTACAATTATTATCACACTATTTTACAGAATAGTGAGGACTACTAATGCACCATCTAGGACCATCACTCCGTTCCCCGACTCGTCCCAACTATATTCTCATTTCCTGAAGAGAACAGTGAAAGAAAGGGTGAGCTCAACTAGCCCAGTAAGAAATATTATGACAAAGATAATGCAAAATAAATTATCATTAGTCTTCAATAATGTTAAACTGATAAAATACAATAGACATCAAATTTAACTGCAGCGGATCAAGCAATCCATTAAAAGAGTCAAGTAGAGAATAAAATCTACTATCTTTTATGATTTAAAAGGTTTTTCATGACTTTTGTCGCTGAGACTCAGCTTAATAAATAATCCAGATCATCCCTGCACTACGGCCAAGGATATTCATTAGTATCACAACCATAAATTATCCATGCATCACAGCCAAGGATATTCGTGTATTCATCAATGGTCATGATCATGCCAACAACTCTCCATCAATGTACTACGGGCCAATGAGGACTTTTACCACATCATTTGTAACATTACAGTTATGATTATACCGAATAATCCCTAGTCATAATCATACCAAGTCCATCTATGCACTACAGGCCACAGATGACTTTCAACATAATATAAACATGAGGATGATGACAATGATATAAGAATTCAATAAAATAAGTTCAAGAATTAATTTATCTAGGAACTAATAACGTCCAAATTGTCAACATGATACTGCTTTGTAGAGTAAAATTCAAGAATGCTCAGAAGAATATTTTCATGAAAAGATACTAGATAAAGCGCAAATATCAAGGATATTCCACTAATTTCATGGAGTATAGAAGTCAAAACTTTAACCAACTGAGTATAATAACGAATAGAATAACAAAAGAATTCACTATGCATGCGGTACTTCGCATGAACAGGTTATTCCAACAGAATAATAAGTAACGGAACCAGGTCAGGCGAAATTCGTACCGACAGGATGTTCCAACATAATAATAAAGACGGAACCAGGTCCGGCGTAAAATGCACAGACAGGATATTCCAACAGAATAATAATAAAGACGGAACCAGGTCCGGCGTAAAACGCACAGACAGGATATTCCAACAGAATAATAATAAAGATGGAATAATAGAAGAATGTCACCAAGTATAGGGTAATCCGCGTATACTGGTTATTCCAGCAGAATAATAAAGAATAGAATAACAGAAGTTCTCTTCATGAATACAAAAGAAATAATACCCCTTACAGGTACAACAAATAATATCCCTTACCTTGAAAGGAAGAGTACTGGATATAGGAGTAGTGAAGTAGCAGAACACTTTTCTACTCTCTCTATAATTTTCTCTCTCTAGAGTTTCAGTGAATTCATAAGAAATAATGAAGGAATGAGCTTCTATTTATAGAAAAATGGACTGCATAGTAACTAACTCATGAACGGTCTAGATTGATTTACTTTAATATGACGGTCCATATTTAAAGCAAAATCTTTTAAATAAAATATAATATTATATATATATATATATATATATATATATATATATGACATTTGTCACGAGTTATAAACCCCGTGACTCTCCCTGCCAATCCTCCAAACCAAGACATATAAATATATATAATAATAATAATAATTGCACCACCCCTGCCACTTTCAAAACATTAATATATATATATATAATCATTATAGTTGAAATCTTCATGCTAACCTTATTTCCCCCCCCCCCAAATCAATCAAGCCATCAAAAGTATATATATATATATATATATATATATATATATATATATATATATATATATATATATATATATATAATGAATAACTTTCTATCGGTTATTCTGAAAAAAAATGGGTAAATGGGGGTCTATAAAATAAGCAAAACTGAGTAACTTCACACATAAGCATCAATAATCAATACAGTATGTTACTATGCAACCACGAGTATTACTGTACTTTTACTACCGAGTAGTTCAACAGTATTAACGGTAAAACTTCTGCCGTTATTTTCAATAAAAATATTTGTCGTTTTTTCAATCCGACAATAATTCCGCTGTGGGGTCCACCAATGATTCCGCCGTTGTACGAATATTCCCTGCTAAAACGAATATTCCCCGACCAATCGAATATAATACAACAACTTGCATACTTTATAAAATTTATAAATACTACTCACAACTATAACATTATATCAAATTCACACCATAATATTCAAAAAAAATATTTCGAAAAATTTAAATCTTTATTCATAAAATCTGGGGTCTCACACATCCTCTCCATGTACTCCATTATCTCCTTGCATATTTGTGTGAGACATTATATTTGATTTTGCAAAAAATTAAAAGTAAATTACATTGTCTAATATATCATTAATTTGGTACAAAATTAATATAATATCCTAACTGCTATAACATGAAAATAGCTGTAGAAGGCAGCATGTAATAACTACATAAAAATAGGTAGGAGCCATGAAATTGTAACACCAATTAACAAACACCAACCACATATATTTCAACTAAATCCCATAATGTTAAACATGCTTGCACCAATTACAAAAACCAAACATCACATATCCAAACCAAATCCCAAAATGTTAGGCATGCCAACACCAATTGAAGAAGCCAACTAGAACATACATCAAAATCAAAGTTCAAAATGTTAACAAGCCTGCACTGAATGCAAAACCAACTAGAGCATATTTCTCAACCTGGGCCATCATCTCAATAATTGCAATCATTCTAACAATTTGTATGTTATCCAATCTGAGCGCTCTTCTGGTGACATTTTCAAGAACATATCTTTCTTTGATTTAGTATTAAACAATTCAACCGTCTTGTAACAAGTTTGGTTGTCCAAATTTGGTATCTCTTTGATAGCATCCCAACAACTACTATCTCTTTCCTTTTTTTCCAGTAGGCTATGGATTCCCCGAAAATCAGTAGAAATTGAGTCAATGCTAGCAGAAAGTTTTTCTTAAACATTAACTCAAGTAGTGGTCTCAATGGAGCTATTATTCCCTTCAAAATCAATTCTGTTTCGTTTTTTCTGAGCATTGGTGGACAAGGAAGCCTCCGTATTTGTTCCTTGAAATGGTAAGGGTGGAGTAGGTTGCATGGGTGATGGTTCTTGAAATGTTGCTCTAACCTCATTCGGTACAAACACATCATTACTATAATCATAATTCAAATCTTCTATCCTGACATTTCTATTTTCTTCCACTTCAAATGTTCTCGCATCAGTTTCATCACCAAGTGCAATTGAGTTTTTTTCAATAGCAGTTCCATTTTCAATTGCAATTTTTAAATCTTCATAGTCAGCAAAAGTATCGTTCTTTAAGTATCTATGATTCGGGTGGGACTACCAACAAAAAAAGAACTCCATTAATCACAGTGATAATAATATAAACATATAAAATAGAGTTGTCAATGATAATTATTTTAAAAAATACTAGAAGCTTACCGTGAAGTAATCTTCCCACACTTCATCCCTAGCAATGAACTTTTTATTGATTGAATCCCACCCAAACCGAGAGTTATTACGAAAAAGCTCCACAAAATTGCCATAACGATTCTTGAACCATTTCAGTCGACTTAGGTACTGTGAGTATGTTCTTTGGCAGCCAAGTTTTTGATTAAGAGCAGGAAGTATCTTTTTCTTACTTAGCATTCCATTACTATCACTCCATCCACGAACTGCAACATCAACCATGAGTTGTAGTAACTCATTGCTGTGACGCCCCCAAAATTAGGTATACATCACCCATCTTGGGTCGTCAGATACAAAGTACAGAATACAAATACAACTTACTAATACAACTGTCGTGTACAATACGACAAAACATAAACTGTGAGTTTGAATACAAATATTATCTTCTAGAGAGTATTCATACTCAAAAGGAGTCCTCATTACATTTATTAACACACTATTACATAGAATAGTGAGGACTACTAACTAATACTATCATTCGAACCATCACTCCGTTCCCCGACTTGCCCCAGCTACGTTCTCATTTCCTGAAGAGAACAGTGAAAGAAAGGGTGAGCTCAACTAGCCCAGTAAGAAATATTATGACTAAGATAATGCAGAATAAATTATCATTAGCCTTCAACAATGTTAAACTGATAAAATATAATAGACATCAAGTTTAACTGCAGCGGAACAAGCAATCCATTAAAAGAGTCAAGTAAAAAATAAATTCTACTATCTTTTATGATTTAAAAAGTTTTTCATCACTTTTATCGCTGAGACTCAGCTTAATAAATAATTCACATCATCCCTGCACTACGACCAAGGATATTTGTTAGGATCACGACCACAAATTTCATGCACTACGGGCCAAGGATATTTGTGTATTCATCAATGGTCATGATCATGCCAACAACTGTCCATCAACGCACTACGGGCCAATGAGGACTTTTACCACATCATTTGTAACATTACGGTCATGATTATACCGAATAATCCCTGGTCATAATCATACCAAGTCCATCTATGCACTACAGGTCACAGATGACTTTCAACATTTTATAAACATGAGGATGATGACAATGGTATAAGAATTCAATAAAACAAGTTCAAGAATTAATTTATCCAAGAATTAACAACGTCCAAATTGTCAACATGATACTGCTTTGTGGAGTAAAATTCAAGAATACGTAGAAGAATATTTTCATGAAAAGATACTGGATGAAACGCAATTATCAAGGATATTCCACAAATTTCATGGAGTATAGAAGTCAAAACTTAACCAACTGAGTATAATAAAGAATGGAATAACAAAAGAAATCACCATGCATACGATAGACCGCACAGACAGGTTAGTCTAACAGAATAATAAATAATGGAACCAGGTCCGGCGTAAACGCACAGACAGGATATTCCGACAGAATAATAAATAATGGAACCAGGTCCGGTGTAAAACACACAGACAGGATGTTCCAACAGAATAATAACAAGACGGAACCAGGTCCGGTGTAAAACACACAGACAGGATGTTCCAACAGAATAATAATAAAAACGGAACCAGGTCCGGTGTAAAACACACAGACAGGATGTTCCAACAGAATAATAATAAAAACGGAACTAGGTCCGGTGTAAAACACACAGACAGGATGTTCCAACAGAATAATAGAAGAATGTCACCAAGTATAGGGTAGATCCGCGTATACAGGTTATTCCAACAGAATAATAAGAAATGGAATAACAACAGTTCTCTTCACGAATAAGAAAGAATAACACCCCTTACCGTTTTAAAGACGAGCTGAAATAAGGAAGTAGTTAAGTAGCAGAATACTCTTCTTCTCTCTCTCTATGGTTTCTCTCTATAGTTTCTCTCCCTAGAGTTCAGTGAATTCGTAAGAAATAATGAAGGAATGAGCTGCTATTTATAGAAAAATAGAATGCATAGTAACTAATCCATGAACGGTCCAGATTGATTACTTTAATCTGACGGTCCATATTTAAAGAAAAATCTTTTAAATGAAATATAATATATTCTATTTATAGAATAACTTTAATAAAGTATTCTGTTTTATATAAAAAGATGTTTCTGTTTTATTACGTTAATAATACGAATAAAACAAAACGTCATTATCGCTAAATAATTCATATTATTAACTGACCATAATTGAATCAACTGAGTGACTTCTCACATAAGCATTAATAATCAATACCGTGTGCTACTATGCAACCACACGTATTACTGTACTTTTACTACCGAGTAGTTCAACAGTAACAATGGTAAAATTTTCGTCGTTATTTTTAATAAAATATTTTTGTCATTTTCTCAATCCGACAATAATTTCGTTGTGGGGTCCACCAATGATTGTGTCGTTGTACGAATATTCCCTGCTAAAACGAATATTCCCCGACCAATCGAATATTATATAACAACTTGCGTACTTTGCAAAATTTATAAATATTACCCACATTATATCAAATTAACTCCATAATATTCAAAAATGATATTTATAGAAAATTCATCTTTATTTATAAAAGTTGGGGTCTTACAACCTCCTCTTCTTATGAAATTTCGCCCTCGAAATTAGGGTACGTACCTGGTATGTCGAAGAGGTAATGATACCTTGATTTCATTTCAGATTCTAACTCCCAAGTCATTTCCTCAACATCGTGGTTTCTCCACAAAACTTTGACTTGAGGTATAACCTTGGAGCGTAGAATATGTTCCTTCTTATCCAAGATTTGAACAGGAACTTCTTCATATGTCAAATCCTCCGCTATTTCATCCGGTTCTAAATTAATAATGTGGTTCGGGTCGTCCACATATTTACGTAACATCGATACGAAAAAAAAATATTTTGAACACGCAACATACTTGGCGATAAAACGAGTCTATAGGCCACAGTTCCTACTTCATCGAGGATTTCAAATGGGTCAATTACATCGAGAGTTGAGATTTCCCTTCTTCGTCGATTCTTGCTTCTAGAATAACGCCCTCTTGAACCTTCTTCTTCACATTTATCAGCTCAGAGTATGTAGCTTGAGCGTCTTTAACTTTATCGATTAAAGTCGATTTTAATCGTATATTCGTTATCTTCACGTGGGTTCGTATATTCGCACTTGTAACCGTATACGATCTTCTACACAACGCGTCAGCTACCACGTTCACTTTTCCACGATGTTATTGAATAGTACGATCGTAATCTTCAACAGCTCGAGCCAATGTCTTTGGCGCATAATACGTTCGTTTTAGTTGAAGAAATATTTGAGGGTTTAAGAAATGGGTTTTGTACTGGGGTCAATACAAAATTCAATTTTACGCTCTGGGGTAGGCTAAGAAGTCTTCAAGAATACGTCAAGAAATTTATTAACAATTGAAATATCATTCAAAACTGTGACTCTCATCCCAGACTTGGATAACACGTCACATTGATACCTATCAGCTTGCCATCGTCATTTACAACGTCTCCTACGGAAAGTCTGGCTTCGGTGCATTCCACACCAGGAAGTCAACAACGAAAGAAACGGGGATCTTTACTTATGGCTTGATATGATAATGATTGACTTTAGTGGTTTGGTTGCTTGAATTCGCATAACAGGTTGGTTAGGAATATGAAAATTAACAACCTTACGAAAAGCATAATGGGTAGTTAACCAATCATTTCCAAAAATCACATATCGACAGGTAACGTGAGAGTGTCGATTTGAATCAAACAAGATTTATAAATAGTGGAGTTAACGAAGGTTTCTCCTAACAGAGTTTCAACAGCTAAGTCAAGTCTAATAATTTTTTTTAAGGGCCAAGTTTAGACGTTGAACACAACTAGGTGAAATACAAGAGTGGGTAGAACCAGTATCGAATAAGGTACAAACTTCGCAAGGGTTTATGATTAGCTTACCCGCGATAACTTCATTTGGGTTCCTCACTTGTTGGAAAGTCATGACAACCGCTCTCCCTTGAACTACCCGGCTTTGACTTGTCTAGGGTAGCATTTGGTGTCATCACTATCGTTGGAATTGACTTTAATATAGGGCATATTCCACCCTCAACTGCTTCATCGTACTCCTGCTTCATGATCTAAATCATCAATCTTCGATCCATATCGAGTTCAGATTGACCGCTCTGTACAGGGTAATTCAAAACTCGATGTTGGGTTCTCCTAATTGCTGTCTAAAAAGAGAAATGTATATCATCTATTTTAGCCTTTTTGGATCGGACGTCTCTTTCCACAATATCAACACGTCGTGTGGCTTTTACCCACGCATCCTTCATTCTCACTCGTTCAGTTGTTTCTTCTTTCAGCTGATCCTTGATATTTGAATTCTCAGATTCCAACTTTAATATCTTACACTCTGCCAAAGCGTGATTTTGTTCGAGCAACACATATCGGGTAACATAATTTTGAATCGTTACATCTCTTTGCTCCACGACCGCCTGTCGTTCTTCAGCCTGCTCTTCTAACTCATGAACACGATTTTGTAATTCTAAGTTTTGATCATAGATTTCTTCTAACCAATTCTCCTCAGGTTCCTCTTCTTCCTCTTCTTCCTCTTCTTCCTCTTCTTCCTCACTCTCAGCTGCTACCTCTGCCATTAACTCGGGTGCAACTATTAGTTCTTCACTTACCACGTAGATATCTCTAATTTCTTCTTCGCCTGATATTACATTATCCTGGTTGTTGATTAGAGGTGCCACGGTCTCATTCACTCCATTGTTGACATTTTCAGCTGCCATTTTCAAATACTGCCACAAAATAAAAGTTAATTAACATGTCACATATTATCAATATACTCTGACCAACCAATTAAATACCAAATAAACTTAGGTAGGTCATACTAGCGAAGGAATTCCCCGTCTCTCCCCTCCTAGTTCTATTCTCACATCTTAGCCAGGGATCATATCCCTAAGCTCTGATACCAACTGTGACGCCCCCAAAATTAGGTATACATCACCCATCTTGGGTCGTCAGATACAAAGTACAGAATATAAATACAACTTACTAATACAACTGTCGTGTACAATACGACAAAACATAAACTGTGAGTTTGAATACAAATATTATCTTCTAGAGAGTATTCATACTCAAAAGGAGTCCTCATTACATTTATTAACACACTATTACATAGAATAGTGAGGACTACTAACTAATACTATCATTCGAACCATCACTCTGTTCCCCGACTTGCCCCAGCTACGTTCTCATTTCCTGAATAGAACAGTGAAAGAAAGGGTGAGCTCAACTAGCCCAGTAAGAAATATTATGACTAAGATAATGCAGAATAAATTATCATTAGCCTTCAACAATGTTAAACTGATAAAATATAATAGACATCAAGTTTAACTGCAGCGGAACAAGCAATCCATTAAAAGAGTCAAGTAGAAAATAAATTCTACTATCTTTTATGATTTAAAAAGTTTTTCATCACTTTTATCGCTGAGACTCAGCTTAATAAATAATTCACATCATCCCTGCACTACGACCAAGGATATTTGTTAGGATCACGACCACAAATTTCATGCACTACGGGCCAAGGATATTTGTGTATTCATCAATGGTCATGATCATGCCAACAACTGTCCATCAACGCACTACGGGCCAATGAGGACTTTTACCACATCATTTGTAACATTACGGTCATGATTATACCGAATAATCCCTGGTCATAATCATACCAAGTCCATCTATGCACTACAGGTCACAGATGACTTTCAACATTTTATAAACATGAGGATGATGACAATGGTATAAGAATTCAATAAAACAAGTTCAAGAATTAATTTATCCAAGAATTAACAACGTCCAAATTGTCAACATGATACTGCTTTGTGGAGTAAAATTCAAGAATACGTAGAAGAATATTTTCATGAAAAGATACTGGATGAAACGCAATTATCAAGGATATTCCACAAATTTCATGGAGTATAGAAGTCAAAACTTAACCAACTGAGTATAATAAAGAATGGAATAACAAAAGAAATCACCATGCATGCGATAGACCGCACAGACAGGTTATTCTAACAGAATAATAAATAATAGAACCAGGTCCGGCGTAAACGCACAGACAGGATATTCCGACAGAATAATAAATAATAGAACCAGGTCCGGTGTAAAACACACAGACAGGATGTTCCAACAGAATAATAACAAGACGGAACCAGGTCCGGTGTAAAACACACAGACATGATGTTCCAACAGAATAATAATAAAACGGAACCAGGTCCGGTGTAAAACACACAGACAGGATTTTCAGGATGTTCCAACAGAATAATAATAAAAACGGAACCAGGTCCGGTGTAAAACACACAGACAGGATGTTCCAACAGAATAATAGAAGAATGTCACCAAGTATAGGGTAGATCCGCGTATACAGGTTATTCCAACAGAATAATAAGAAATGGAATAACAACAGTTCTCTTCACGAATAAGAAAGAATAACACCCCTTACCGTTTTAAAGACGAGCTGAAATAAGGAAGTAGTTAAGTAGCAGAATACTCTTCTTCTCTCTCTCTATGGTTTCTCTCTATAGTTTCTCTCCCTAGAGTTCAGTGAATTCGTAAGAAATAATGAAGGAATGAGCTGCTATTTATAGAAAAATAGAATGCATAGTATGTAAGACCCCAACTTATTAATGAATAAAATCAAATTTTCTCTAAATATTATTGTGAATAATAAGGGGTTAATTTGATATAATACTTTGGTTATGGGTGAAATGTGCAAATTTTGCAAAATAAGCAAGTGGTTATAAAATATTTATTTTTGGTCGGTGAATATTCGGTTGGTCGTGGAATATTCTTGCTGTCGGGGAATATTCGTACGACGACGCAGCCTTGTGTGGGCCCCATAACGGAAAGCGATTGAATGAAGAAAACGACAAGTATAAGTTGTTTATAAATAACGGCGTAGTTGTTACCGTTAATACTGTTGGAATACCCGGTGGTTAAAATACAGTAGCACACGGTATTGCATCAATTATTGATTCTTACGTAAGAAGGCACTACTCAATAATTGTTACAGTAGTTATTATTCAATATTTTATTTTATTGATTCAATAATTGCTGCGCTGATATTTTATATTATTGTTGTTTCAATAATTGTTGCTGCACAGTATTTTCATTTATCAGATCAATAATTCATATTATTTGAATAATATTATTAGATAACATTATTGGCAATGTCTAGAAAGTTCTGTCTAAGGAGAGGTTTGGTCATCTAATTGCGCGCCAGTAAGGAGAAATCCTTATTGGAAAGCCCCCTCTTTCCTGGGAACGGCCTGGTTGTCATAAATGTGATTCTGTAATATTATTTGTGAATAATTAATTATTGATTCATATGATAAGAAAATATTTATTTTATGTGGATATAAATGAGGAATATATTTTTGTGGTTAAAAATGAAGGAGTTAATGTTGAGATTTTTATCCGTATTTTTGTCAGAATGGAGGTATTAAAAATCAGGGTTTTTGAGATATTTTGCGGGGGTTATAATTTTTAATCCGACCGTTGGATCGTGGTAATTTTTGGATATGTTATACATATATAAGTTGAGTATATGTCCACAAATTTTGAACCGTTAAAAATGAACGTATGATTTATTACGAATTTTACATGATGACTGGTTCAGAAATTGTTGAATTTTCGGAGTTTATCATTTTGGTGGAAAATTCTAGAATTGGTGGGCCCCACTTGTGGTTGGTGAAGAAATGTGCTGAATTATATTTCAAATGTGGTAGGTGGGAATAGTAGCAGGTAAAGCCATCAGGTTGCAGGTCAAACCTACCAAAATTTTCCTATAAATAGAGGGCTAAGTTAGAATTGAAAATCACACCAGAAACAAGTTTTCTCTCTTTCTCTCTCTAGATTATTGAGTGTATTTTGTGAGTATTTAGATACTTTGAGAGTTTCTATTCATCAGAGCAAGTTTCTTTCAGCCTTATACCGGTATTCCGACCAGAAGTACTGATATTTTGAGGTAAGGGATATTATTTTCTTCTTAATGATATTATTTTCTTCAATATCATTATGCTGAAATATTGATATGAGTTTTTATCAAATTTGGAACTTTTTGTGTCGGGGTTACTATTCACGTATACGACACTATTCACGTATACGGTACTATTCACGAATACGGCACTATTCACCGAAAAATAAAATTTTCCCTTTTTGTCCAAGATGTCTATTATGGTTACTATCTTTGATTGTATCCATGTTTTGATCTTTATTTTTGAATTCTGCTTCACAATTGATTATTATGAAGTATTATTGATCTTGGATAAACTGTTATACGAATCCCTACTATTTGTCCTTCTGTCTCACTGGATTCGTTCTCTTTAAGATATTTTTCATCATCCTCAGTCCTAAATGATGATATTACTGAATATCTTTGGCCTGTAGTGCAAAGATGTATGATTACTTGATGAATATCTTTGGCCTGTAGTGCAAAGATGAACAGGTGTTGAGATGAACATGACCGACAGGTGATACAAATGAATATCTTTGGCCTGTAGTGCAAAGATGAATATTTGGATAAAGATGATTATTAATTGATGTTACAGGGATAAAATATTGATGATGGACTTTTAAATCTTAGAAGATAGTAGAATTCTTTCTCTACTTGACTCTTCTAATGGTTTGCTGTTTCCGCTGCAGTTGTTGATCTAAAACTTGTTGTCGATTATATTCTATCAGATTTTTCCCTGTTGAAGACTAACGATAATTTGTTTGTATATTATCTTAGTCATAATATTCTTTACTGGGCTAGTTGAGCTCACCCTTTTCCTTTTTGTTCCATTTTTCTTCTCAGGAGGTGAGAACATAGCAGGATCTAGTCGGGGTATGGAGTGATGGTTCTAGAAAGATGTTTTAGCAGTCCTCACTATTTCTGTAAAATAGTGTTTGAATAATTGTAATGAGGATTTATTTGAGTGTGGATATTGTCTAGAAGACAATATTTGTATTTAAACTCACAGTATGTGTTGTCGTATTTTGCACGACAATTGTATTATTGAAGTTGTAGTTTGTTTCTGTACCATGTATTTGGCGACTCAGAATGGGTGTTGTATACCTATTTTGGGGGCGTCACAGTTGGTATCAGAGCTTAGGGATATGATCCCTGGCTGAGATGTGAGACAAGAACTAGGAGGGGAGAGACGGGGAATTCCTTCGCTAGTATGACCTGACTAAGTTTATTTGGTGTTTATTTGGTCGGTCAGAGTATAGGGATAATATATGACATGACTATTAACCCTTGTTTTATGGCAGTATTTAAGAATGGCAGCTGAGAACGTTAATAATGGAGTAAATCAGACCGTGGAGACACCTTTGATCACTACCCAGGGGAACGTGCAACAGGAAGGCAATATTCCTCCTGTAAACAACGTTACCGAGCAAACGATGAATGATGGAATGTTTAGGAGCTTTTTGCAGTTCATGCAAAATCAGACGAGGGAGACTCGTGTGCAGAATACGGGTGGAAATGATAACAACGCGCGGTTTGTCACAGCTAAGCAGTTCAAAGAATTGGGACCACCAGAATTTAAGGGAAAGCCGGATCCGATCATGGCGGAAACGTGGGTCAAGCAAATTACCAAGATATTTGATGTCTTGGGATGCACGGAGGAACAGAAGGTTCCATTCGCCACATTTATGTTCCGCGGTGAGGCAGACTACTGGTGGGAGTCTGTGAAGCGTACCCAGCCTGACGCACTCAACATGTCCTGGGAAACATTTCAAAAACTGTTCAATGACAAGTACTTTCCTGAAAGTATTCGTCATATGAAGGAGGTTGAGTTTATTAGACTGGAACAAAACAACATGACGGTGTCCCAGTACGAGGCGAAGTTTGCAGAGTTATCCAGGTTTGCACCTCATTTGGTCGAAAATGAGGAACGAATGACAAGGATGTTTCTGAGAGGTCTAAAACCCGAGATTCGGCAATATCTTATCTCTCATAAATTTTCTTTATATTCAGATGTTGTAAACAGGGCTCAATTATTAGAGCGAGATAATGAGTATGTGCAACCGAGGGACCACAACCAGGGTCATACCGGTGGCGGCAGTCATCGAAGCAATGAAAACCAGCAGGGAGGAAAACATTCGGACAAAAGCGGTAACCACTCTGGTGGTAATCGTGGTCGTGATAATAGAAGGAGCGAGTCGGGAGGAGATTTCAAGAAGAGAAGGTACAACAATGATAACGTGAAGACGTCAGCACAAACATCAACTGTTTCTAGGGGAGGAGAACGACCACCGGTCGTATGTTACAAATGTGGGAAAGAGGGACATATCAGCCCAAACTGCCCACAACAATCCAAGGTATGTTATAACTGTGGAAAGGAAGGTCATATAGCTCGAGAGTGTTCTGTAGCAAAACCAAGTTCAGCGGGGATGGTGACTCCAAAAGTTATCCCGGATAAGTCGAAATCAGCGGTTCCTGGAAGGGCGTTTGTCGTTACTGGCCAAAACGCGAGAAACCCGAACGAGGTGATCACGGGTAAGCTAATCTTGAATTCTTGCGAAGTTTATACTTTACTAGATACCGGTTCTACCCATTCTTTTATCTCTCCTGCTTGTGCTCAACGTTTAAACTTGACTCCGGAGAAATTGGACTTTAACTTATCTGTTGAAACTCCGTTGGGTGAAACCTTCGTTACATCTACAGTTTATAAATCTTGCATGATCCAAGTTGGCACTATCACATTACCTGTTGATCTTATCTCTTTAAAGATACTTGCTTTTGATGTGATTTTAGGAATTGATTGGTTAACCACTCATCATGCTAAAATTGATTGTTTTCGTAAGGTTGTTAGTTTTCATATTCCTAACCAACCTGTCATACGAATTCAAACTACTAAACCACTAAAATCAGTCACTGTCATATCAAGCCACAAAGCTATTCGTTTATTGAAAAACGGATGTCAAGCTTTCTTAGCCCATGTTATGGATTTGAACAAAGACAAGTCAGATTTGAATAATATTTCTATTGTTAGAGAATTTCCCGATGTATTTCCTGAAGAACTTCCTGGTCTACCCCCAGAACGTGAAGTTGAATTCTTTATTGACCTTGAACCCGGTACAAAGCCCATTTCTAAAACCCCATATCGAATGGCTCCTATTGAACTTCAGGAGTTAAAAGTCCAACTACAGGAGTTGTTGGACATCGGTTTTATTCGTCCTAGTACGTCTCCTTGGGGTGCTCCTGTTTTATTCGTAAAGAAGAAAGACGGGAGTATGCGACTTTGTATCGACTATCGAGAATTGAATCATGTCACTATCAAGAATAGGTATCCGCTACCTCGCATTGATGACCTGTTTGACCAGTTGCAAGGAGCACAATTCTTTTCAAAGATCGATCTTCGTTCTGGATATCATCAGCTGAAGATTAAAACTGAGGATATTCCAAAGACTGCCTTCAGAACTCGGTACGGGCATTATGAATTCTTAGTAATGTCTTTTGGATTGACTAATGCTCCTGCTGCTTTCATGGATATGATGAACCGTGTATTCAAAGAATATTTGGATCAGTTCGTTGTTGTCTTTATTGATGACATCCTCATCTATTCCAAAAGCCGTGAAGATCATGAGCGCCATTTGAAGCTGGTACTGCAAAGGCTTCGTGAAAACAAGCTATATGCCAAACTGAAGAAATGCGAGTTCTGGCTTGAGGAAGTAGCATTCCTTGGGCACGTGGTGTCAAAACATGGAGTATCTGTCGACCCGGCGAAGATTGAAGCCATACAAAGTTGGGAGCAACCGAAGTCGGTAACCGAAGTACGTAGCTTTCTGGGCTTAGCTGGTTATTATCGGAGATTTGTGGAAGGATTTTCTCGAATCGCTACTCCGTTAACTCAGCTGACTCGGAAAGATACAAAATTCGTATGGAGTGAGGAATGCGAGAAGAGTTTCCAAGAACTCAAGAGGAGACTCATTTCGGCACCTGTTTTGACAATACCATCTGGTTCGGATGGATTTGTTATCTACAGCGATGCTTCAGGCAAAGGGTTAGGATGTGTTCTCATGCAACATGGGAAAGTCATAGCCTATGCCTCACGACAACTCAAAGAATATGAGAGGAATTATCCTACTCATGATTTGGAGTTGGCAGCAGTCGTTTTTGCGTTGAAGATCTGGAGACACTACCTGTATGGGGAGAAAGTGGAGATCTATACAGATCATAAAAGCCTCAAATATTTCTTCACCCAAAAGGAACTCAACATGCGGCAACGACGTTGGCTTGAGCTGTTGAAAGATTACGATCATACCATCCAATACCATCCTGGAAAAGCAAACGTAGTAGCTGACGCATTGAGTAGAAGATCATATGCGGGTACGAGTGCAATGTTTTTAACACAAAGGCCCATTTTGTATGACTTGCAAAGGATGGAGATAGAGATGAAGGCTCCAAGTACCCACATGATGATATCAAATATACGAGTAGAACCGACTTTAATCGATAAAGTTAAAGCTGCTCAAGCTACGGACATGGAGCTGATGCGTATGAAGAAGAAAGTGCAAGAAGGTGCTATTCCAGAAGCAAGAATCGATGAAGAAGGAATACTTCGAGTCAACTCCAGACTTTGTGTTCCTAACGATTTTGACTTGAAGCATAGAATAATGATGGAGGCACACAACACACCGTTTGCAATCCATCCTGGGAGTACCAAAATGTATCACGATCTTCGACATACATTTTGGTGGAGCAATATGAAAAGAGAGATCGCGGAGTTTATCTCGAGATGTTTAACTTGTCAACGTGTAAAGGCGGAGCATCAAGTGCCAAAGGGTCCATTGCAACCACTTGAGATCCCGAAATGGAAGTGGGAACACATTACTATGGATTTTGTTACAGGTCTTCCCAAGGTTTCTCAAGGCATAGATGCGATTTGGGTTATTGTTGATAGATTAACCAAGTCCGCTCATTTCTTGCCGATACGTGAGACTTATTCCCTTGAACGTCTTGCTAGTATGTACGTGAACGAGATTGTGAGATTGCATGGCATGCCAGTATCCATAGTTTCGGATCGTGACCCAAGATTCACTTCACGATTTTGGGTTAGCTTGCAGAAAGCTATGGGCACGGATTTACGATTCAGTTCAGCATACCATCCTCAAACGGACGGACAATCAGAGAGGACTATTCAAACTCTTGAAGATCTATTAAGACTTTGTGTCTTAGATCTCAAAGGGAGTTGGGATAAGTACCTACCATTGGTGGAATTCTCCTACAACAACAGTTATCAGGCGAGCATAGGTATGGCTCCATTTGAGGCGTTGTATGGAAGAAAATGTCGTTCTCCAGTATGCTGGGACGAGGTGGGTGAAGCAACATTGTTGGGACCAGAATTGGTACGCATTACTACAGAGAAGATCCAAACGATTCGACAACGTATACAAACGGCACAGGATCGACAAAAGAGTTATGCGGATCTTCATCGGAAGGACGTGGAATTTAATATTGGGGATCATGTATTGTTACGTGTTGCACCATGGAAGGGAGTTACAAGATTTGGGAAGAGAGGAAAGCTCAATCCAAGATTTGTTGGTCCATTTGAGATTCTTGAGCGAATAGGAAATGTGGCATATAGACTCGCATTACCTCCAAGCATGTCTCGTGTTCATAATGTTTTTCACATATCTATGCTTCGTAAATATGTTAAAGACCCGAACCACATTATTGAGTTAGAACCAGACGAGATAGCTGAAGATTTAACGTACGAGGAGGTACCTGTTAAGATCTTGGATAGGAAAGAGCATGTCCTACGCACGAAGGTTATACCACAAGTTAAGGTTTTGTGGAGAAACCATGCTATTGAAGAAATGACCTGGGAGTTGGAATCAGAAATGAAAGCGAGGTATCCTCACCTTTTTGAAACATCAGGTACGTACGTCAATTTCGAGGACGAAATTTCATAAGGAGGGGAGGTTGTAAGACCCCAACTTATTAATGAATAAAATCAAATTTTCTCTAAATATTATTGTGAATAATAAGGGGTTAATTTGATATAATACTTTGGTTATGGGTGAAATGTGCAAATTTTGCAAAATAAGCAAGTGGTTATAAAATATTTATTTTTGGTCGGTGAATATTCGGTTGGTCGTGGAATATTCTTGCTGTCGGGGAATATTCGTACGACGACGCAGCCTTGTGTGGGCCCCATAACGGAAAGCGATTGGATGAAGAAAACGACAAGTATAAGTTGTTTATAAATAACGGCGTAGTTGTTACCGTTAATACTGTTGGAATACCCGGTGGTTAAAATACAGTAGCACACGGTATTGCACCAATTATTGATTCTTACGTAAGAAGGCACTACTCAATAATTGTTACAGTAGTTATTATTCAATATTTTATTTTATTGATTCAATAATTGCTGCGTTGATATTTTATATTATTGTTGTTTCAATAATTGTTGCTGCACAGTATTTTCATTTATCAGATCAATAATTCATATTATTTGAATAATATTATTAGATAACATTATTGGCAATGTCTAGAAAGTTCTGTCTAAGGAGAGGTTTGGTCATCTAATTGCGCGCCAGTAAGGAGAAATCCTTATTGGAAAGCCCCCTCTTTCCTGGGAACGGCCTGGTTGTCATAAATGTGATTCTGTAATATTATTTGTGAATAATTAATTATTGATTCATATGATAAGAAAATATTTATTTTATGTGGATATAAATGAGGATATATTTTTGTGGTTAAAAATGAAGGAGTTAATGTTGAGATTTTTATCCGTATTTTTGTCGGAATGGAGGTATTAAAAATCAGGGTTTTTGAGATATTTTGCGGGGGTTATAATTTTTAATCCGACCGTTGGATCGTGGTAATTTTTGGATATGTTATACATATATAAGTTGAGTATATGTCCACAAATTTTGAACCGTTAAAAATGAACGTATGATTTATTACGAATTTTACATGATGACTGGTTCAGAAATTGTTGAATTTTCGGAGTTTATCATTTTGGTGGAAAATTCTAGAATTGGTGGGCCCCACTTGTGGTTGGTGAAGAAATGTGCTGAATTATATTTCAAATGTGGTAGGTGGGAATAGTAGCAGGTAAAGCCATCAGGTTGCAGGTCAAACCTACCAAAATTTTCCTATAAATAGAGGGCTAAGTTAGAATTGAAAATCACACCAGAAACAAGTTTTCTCTCTTTCTCTCTCTAGATTATTGAGTGTATTTTGTGAGTATTTAGATACTTTGAGAGTTTCTATTCATCAGAGCAAGTTTCTTTCAGCCTTATACCGGTATTCCGACCAGAAGTACTGATATTTTGAGGTAAGGGATATTATTTTCTTCTTAATGATATTATTTTCTTCAATATCATTATGCTGAAATATTGATATGAGTTTTTATCAAATTTGGAACTTTTTGTGTCGGGGTTACTATTTACGTATACGGCACTATTCACGTATACGGTACTATTCACGAATACGGCACTATTCACCGAAAAATAAAATTTTCCCTTTTTGTCCAAGATGTCTATTATGGTTACTATCTTTGATTGTATCCATGTTTTGATCTTTATTTTTAAATTCTGCTTCACAATTGATTATTATGAAGTATTATTGATCTTGGATAAACTGTTATACGAATCCCTACTATTTGTCCTTCTGTCTCACTGGATTCGTTCTCTTTAAGATATTTTTCATCATCCTCAGTCCTAAATGATGATATTACTGAATATCTTTGGCCTGTAGTGCAAAGATGTATGATTACTTGATGAATATCTTTGGCCTGTAGTGCAAAGATGAACAGGTGTTGAGATGAACATGACCGACAGGTGATACAAATGAATATCTTTGGCCTGTAGTGCAAAGATGAATATTTGGATAAAGATGATTATTAATTGATGTTACAGGGATAAAATATTGATGATGGACTTTTAAATCTTAGAAGATAGTAGAATTCTTTCTCTACTTGACTCTTCTAATGGTTTGCTGTTTCCGCTGCAGTTGTTGATCTAAAACTTGTTGTCGATTATATTCTATCAGATTTTTCCCTGTTGAAGACTAACGATAATTTGTTTGTATATTATCTTAGTCATAATATTCTTTACTGGGCTAGTTGAGCTCACCCTTTTCCTTTTTGTTCCATTTTTCTTCTCAGGAGGTGAGAACATAGCAGGAACTAGTCGGGGTACGGAGTGATGGTTCTAGAAAGATGTTTTAGCAGTCCTCACTATTTCTGTAAAATAGTGTTTGAATAATTGTAACGAGGACTTATTTGAGTGTGGATATTGTCTAGAAGACAATATTTGTATTTAAACTCACAGTATGTGTTGTCGTATTTTGCACGACAATTGTATTATTGAAGTTGTAGTTTGTTTTCTGTACCATGTATTTGGCGACTCAGAATGGGTGTTGTATACCTATTTTGGGGGCGTCACATAGTAACTAATCCATGAACGGTCCAGATTGATTACTTTAATCTGACGGTCCATATTTAAAGAAAAATCTTTTAAATAAAATATAATATATTCTATTTATAGAATAACTTTAATAAAGTATTCTGTTTTATATAAAAAGATGTTTCTGTTTTATTACGTTAATAATACGAATAAAACAAAACGTCATTATCGCTAAATAATTCATATTATTAACTGACCATAATTGAATCAAACTGAGTGACTTCTCACATAAGCATTAATAATCAATACCGTGTGCTACTATGTAACCACACGTATTACTGTACTTTTACTACCGAGTAGTTCAACAGTAACAATGGTAAAGTTTTCGCCGTTATTTTTAATAAAATATTTTTGTCATTTTCTCAATCCGACAATAATTCCGTTGTGGGGTCCACCAATGATTGTGTCGTTGTACGAATATTCCCTGCTAAAACGAATATTCCCCGACCAATCGAATATTATATAACAACTTGCGTACTTTGCAAAATTTATAAATATTACCCACATTATATCAAATTAACTCCATAATATTCAAAAATGATATTTATAGAAAATTCATCTTTATTTATAACAGTTGGGGTCTTACAATTGCTCTCTTCTAATGTCCACGGATTATAAGTTCCAACATTTTTTCCCTTTCCTTTGTTATTTCCTTGTTGAGAATCTCCCATTTGTAATTACTATGTCATATATGCACATCTATCTTAGTATTTCCTTTAGTAGTTTACTAGTCTAAACACAATGAGACATGAATAATGTGACATGTTATTAGATAAATTCTTCATGCAGAAAAGTTTAAATTATGAATCAGCTGAATAGTTTTATGAAATTTATATTATAATCAAGACCTCTAACATTTGAATAGCTCAGGAAAGAAGTCAAATTCTATGATTATAAGAACATTCACATCCATGAAATTTTACAGCATGCACAAATTACCAATACCAGCTTCAAAAGGAGCCACTAATGAAAGTGCCCTGTGATGTGGTCATAAAGTATAAACCAGTACTCTTTCAATCTTTCCTTTAAAACAAAATGAATTGATGACCATCTCCACCAAAATGCATCAGTTAGTTTCAAAAATCTCCAAATCAGAAATATAATCTTTCATCTCTAGCATATGACTCCTCAGATAATGAATACTACCATCAAAATAACTAGGAGGGTATATAAAATAAATAATAAACAAAAAACATTCATATAATGAACCTAGATCCATATAATAATACTTCTATAAAAATCCAATATAAATAATTATGGAATAAAAGTGTAGTGTAATGAATGGTTAGTAAAGGTCCAAGAAAATTTTCCATCTCATTTTCCAAGTTCCAATCGGCAAAACAAAAGGAAAAGAAAAATACATACATCCTACATATTACAAAACATCATACAAAAAACTCAATCACACCACAATGAATATGCGTGCCCGCTTCAGAAAAGTATGCATAAATTGGTAATAGCTACATAAATACAGTGTGGTTCCTACTTCACCGAGCTTTATGTATTATTTTTATGTAGAAAAGTATATTGT
This sequence comes from Panax notoginseng, assembly GCA_016801055.1. Classification (NCBI taxonomy): domain Eukaryota; kingdom Viridiplantae; phylum Streptophyta; class Magnoliopsida; order Apiales; family Araliaceae; genus Panax; species Panax notoginseng. Next base: position 22,941,502 of record CM029018.1, on the reverse strand, counting down.
GGTGCTCCGCGTTAAGCATGATGTTTAGGAAATTATAAAATTGAAAGATTATTAGATTTAATATTAAAACTTTCCTACACAGTTAAATTATTTATTATATTTTTTTAGTGCATATATTATAAATAATAATCCACTGCTTATGATAACAACATTCAGAAAATATATTATACAAAAATTTTAAGTTCTGACAATATTATTTTATCTAAGCATTAGAATACATATATATTATAATATATTTATTACATGGCTTCGGATTATTTAATTATTGGCTCTATGATTTCATTTTATTTTTTTTCACAAAAAACGAAATTCACACTCTTGTGTGAACGTGTGATTCAATACCATATATATATATATATATATATATATACCTCCTTCTACCAAATCATGCAGTATAATTAATAATAAGACAAAAACTTTAAACATATATACATACATAATTTTTATAATTGATCTGAGAGTTTCATGATTTTATCTCACCTTTGTTAAACAAATTTCTTTCCTCTTTGTATTGGAAATTGCCGCTTTCTCCCTTACCAATTTACTGTGCCTTTTCCCTTTTTTCTCGATTATGTGCCGCGAAATAGATTAGGTCTTTAGTTATTTGTTTACTTATTAATATATCTTGTTAATTCTCGTATTATAATATGATTTAATTTTTTCCACATAAAAATTAAATCCAATTTGCTTTAAGGACCAAATTTTATCAAATTAATTTATCCATCACATATTAATACTTATTAGCTCATATAAAATAAATAACTAGTTTGACCCAATAAAAAATAAGTATGTTTTTCTCAACTGTTTGCTTCTTTAGCAGTCCATTACTATCACGCCATCCACGAACTGCATCATTAACCATGAGTTGTAGCAACTCATTGCTCTCTTCTAATGTCCACGGATTATAAGTTCCAACATTTTTTCCCTTTCCTTTGTTATTTCCTTGTTGAGAATCTCCCATTTGTAATTACTATGTCATATATACACATCTATCTTAGTATTTCCTTTAGTAGTTTACTAGTCTAAACACAATGAGACATGAATAATGTGACATGTTATTAAATAAATTCTTAATGCAGAAAAATTTAAATTATGAATTAGCTGAATAATTTTATGAAATTTATATTATAATCAAGACCTCTAACATTTGAATAGCTCAGGGAAAAAGTCAAATTCTATGATTATAAGAACATTCACATCCATGAAACTTTACAACATGCACAAATTACCAATACCAGCTTCAAAAGGAGCCACTAATGAAAGTGCCATGTGATGTGGTCATTGTGACGCCCCCAAAATAGGTATACAACACCCATTCTGAGACGCAAAATACATGGTACAGAAAGCAAACTATAACTTCAATAATACAATTGTCGTGCAAAATACGACAACACATACTATGAGTTTAAATACAAATATTGTCTTCTGGACAACATCCACACTCAAATAAATCCTCATTACAATTATTCAAACACTATTTTACAGAAATAGTGAGGACTGCTAAAATATCTTTCTAGAACCATCACTCCATACCCCGACTAGATCCTGCTATGTTCTCACCTCCTGAGAAGAAAAATAGAACAAAAAGGAAAAGGGTGAGCTCAACTAGCCCAGTAAAGAATATTATGACTAAGATAATATACAACAAATTATCGTTAGTCTTCAACAGGGAAAAATCTGATAGAATATAATCGACAACAAGTTTTAGATCAACAACTGCAGCGGAAACAGCAAACCTGTAACGACCCCAAAATAGGTTCATTCCATCCAACCTATTCTGAGTCGCCAAATACATGGTATAGAAAACAACTGTAACTTTATTACAACAATTGTCGTGCAAAATACAACAACACATATGCTATAAGTTTGGATACAAATATATACCAAATGTGACTCATGTTCCAACCGTGGACATCACCTCACAATGACACCTTACATAAAGGTATAGTCAAAAACTGTTCTAGAAATTAGAATCTTTGGAAAGTGCTCAAGGAAACCTTCGTACATGGGAGGCCACGCGTCTAGGTTATGATAGATATCATATGGCCACAGAATTATCCTTGGTTGACCCAATAGACCCCAAAGAAAAACGAGAAGATTACTATCATATTCTTCCCAATGGTGAGTCTTCTCTTGACTTATCATTATCTCCACTGTCTCTAATTGAGAATTATACTTCAAACAAACACCAAGATTATATAGGTAGTGCCCATAGATATACTCAGCAAGTGGATGAGCACAACCCTGTCTTATAATGACACGAGGTTGTATGTCATTAGACATCTTGTATGATAGTGACAAAACACCCTTCCAACGTTGGGTTCGCCTCACCCTATTTTCTTCATCAAATATAACTACTAAATGATGACCACCGTTCTATTCCCTTGTTACCCCCGCTCGACCCAGCTACACTCTTATTACCTGAAAGGAATTGTGAAGCAAAAGGGTGAGCACAACTAGCTCAGTAAAGAATATTATGACTAAAGATAATTCAATTATCAATAGCCTTCATCAACAATAAATCAGAGATTTAGAACATATGGTAAATGATAAAAATTTCAACCATAGTTGCAGCGGAACGAGCAATCCATTAGAAGAGTCAAATAGACTATAAAGTCTATTATCTTCTCCATGTTAAAAATCCATCAACAATGTTTTATCCCTGTAATATCAATCAACAATTCTGGTCCACAATCATATGAATAACTCATAATCATAACTGTAGTTCTAAATTCCTCTTCTCATCCAGGACGAAGATAATTTTCATCACATATCTTTACCTGAAACATCAAAGATCATGGTTACACCAAATCACATTTCCTGTTCATAATCATACTAATAACTTCATCTTTGCACTACGGCCAAAGATATTCATTTGTATCACCAGTTGGTCATGTTTATCTCAACATCTGTTCATCTTTGCACTACTGGCCAAAGATATTCAACAACATGTCATCTTTGCACTACGGGCCAAAGATATTCATCAACAATTCATCTTTACACTACAGGCCAAAGATATTCATCAATATTTCATCTTTGCACTACATGCCAAAGATATTAATATCTCAAAGAAATATATAATCATTTCAGAATTTATATAAACAATAATTATAACCATGTTGATCAATTCACCTTTGCACTTAAGCTAAAGATATTCACTTATAAATTTAATGGTCATGATCATACCAATCAACGATTCAACTTTGCACTACTGGCCAAAGATAACCCATAGTCATGATCATACCAAAAATCTACCCATCTTTACACTCAAGTCAAAGAAAAATATCATCATTAGGGTTATAAAAATGTTATATATAATAATAAAAATAATATGATCAACATCTAGTTTTAATCTCAAGAGTAATATTCGTAAATCAACTATAATTTGGTTAGAAAAAGAAACTAATTTTTATCGTGAATAGTAACTCGTGAATAGTAACTCATGAATAGTAACTCGTGAATAGTAACTCATAAATAGTAAACCCGACACAAAAAGGTAGAAATTCCATAATAAAATCCATACCAGTATTTCGGTATAATGATATTGAAAGAATAATATTTCTTAAGCTTATAAACAATTTATTTAAATTGTTTACACTTTACTAAGTAATGCATTTAATCATTCTAAAATACCAAACTCATAAGATTTTATTACCAATAATCAAAACCCTCATCAAAAATCTGCATATACCTCATATAGGGTTCTCAAAGTCATAGAATCCTATTTTCCAATTTTCTTACTTCACAAAACATATTTAATTCATTTACTCATAACTAGACTATTTTTATGAAAAATACCAAATCAGTTCCAAAAATATTTTTTTTCTGAGATTTAGCATAATATAGTCCCATAGTGAACATATATTTTTCTCAGAATTTTTAAAAGTCATTTACTATTTTTCATATGGCCAAAACAGCCGAATATTTAGACATTTATCAAAAATTATACTTTTGTCCAAAAATTCTGAAATTTACAGAGTATACTTCTATCATATACATGTACTCCCAATAAAAATTTCATCAATTTTGGAGTTAACCACAAGGAATTATAAGCGGTTACTTTTAAAATAGTCTTTTCTCATAATATTCATAACTCTCAATCTATACATCCAAAAATCACCATTTTTGGACACAATCAAGAAAACTCATCAAAATATCATTTCAAATTTTTCCAGAATTTTTGAATGTCAGAAAAATTACGAAACTGAAAAACATAACAACCCTTAAAATCCCTTACTATCCCTTACCTCAAAAGAGCAGTACTTCTGACTGGATAGCGGATATGATGCTGAAGGAAACTTGCACTGATGAATAGCAACTCACCAAGTATCTAAAAACTCACAAAATATGCTTCATAATATAGAGAGAGAAAGAGAGAAATCTTATGTTTCTGGTGTGATTTTCAATTCTAACTTAACCCTCTATTTATAGGAAAATTTTGGTAGGTTTGACCTGCAACCTGATGGCTTTACCTGCTACTATTCCCACCCACCACATTTGAAATATAATTCAGCATATTTCTTCATCAACCACAAGTGGGGCCCACCAATTTTAGAATTTTCCACCAAAATGATAAACTCCGAAAATTCAACAATTTCTGAACCAGTCATCTCGTAAAATTCATAATAAATCATACGTTCATTTTTAACGGTTCAAAATTTGTGGACATATACTCAACTTATATATGTATAACATATCCAAATATTACCACGATCCAACGGTCGGATTAAAAATTATAACCCTCGCAAAATATCTCAAAAACCCTAATTTTTAATACCTCCATTCCGACAAAAATACTGATAAAAACCTCAACATTAACTCCTTCATTTTTAACCACAAAAATATATCCCTCGTTTATATCCACATAAAATAAATATTTCCTTATCATATGAATCAATAATTAATTATTCACAAATAATATTACAGAATCACATTTATGACAACCAGACCGTTCCCAGGAAAGAGGGGGCTTTCCAATAAGGATTTCTTCTTACTAGCGCGCAATTAGATGACCAAACCTCTCCTTAGACAGAACTTTCTAGACATTGCCAATAATGCTATCTAATAATATTATTCAAATAATATGAATTATTGATCTGATAATGGGAAATACTGTGCAGCAACAATTATTGAACAACAATAATACAAAATTTCAACGTAGCAATTATTGAATCAATAAAATAAAATATTGAACAGTAATTACTGTAACAATTATTGAGTAGTGTCTTCTTACGTAAGAATCAATAATTTCAAAAATACTATGCAATACCGTGTGCTACTGTGCAATAACGCGTATTACTGTATTTTAACCACCGGGTATTCCAACAGTGTTAACGGTAACAACTACGCCGTTATTTGTAAAAACTCAAATTTGTCATTTTTTTCACCCGACAGTTATTCTGTTATGGGGCCCACAAATAGTTGCGCCGTCGTACGAATATTCCCCGACAGAAAGAATATTCCACGACCAAACGAATATTCCCCGACAACAATGATTATTTTATAACCACTTGCTTATTTTGAAAAAAATTCATATTTCACCCATAACTTTAAACTTTTATCAATTTAACCATTTACTGAATAGTAATTATAAGAAAAATTGAATACTTTTATTTCATAAAATTCGGGGTCTTACAATCTCCCCTCCTTATGAAATTTCGTCCCCGAAATTTACGTACCTGGTATTTCGAAGAGTTGAGAATGCCTTGCTTCCATTTCAGATTCTATCTCTCAGATCATCATGATTTCTCCATTTCTCATCTCCCATGATAACTTCATTTGGGTTCCTCATTTGTTGGGAAGTCATGACAACCGCCATCCCTCGAACTACTCGACTTTGACTTGTCTGGAGCAGCATTTGGCGTCATCATTATCGTTGGAATATACCTTTCTATAGGACATATTCCTCCCTCAACTGCCTCTTCGTACTCCTCATTCATGATCTGAATCATCAATCTTCGATCCATATCGGATTCAGGTTGACCGCTATGTATAGGGTAATTCAAAACTCGATGTTGGGTTCTCCCAATTGCTTTCCAAAAAGAGAAATTCATATCATCTATTTTAGCCTTCTTAGATCGAACATCTCTTTCCACAATATCCACGTGTCGTGCGGCTTTTGCCCATGCATCACTTATTCTCACTCGTTCAGTTTTTTCTTCTTTCAGCTCAGATTCTATTTTTATCATCTTATACTCTGCCAAAGAATGCTTCTGTTCAAGCATCACATATCGGGTAACACAAGCTTGAATTGTTGCATCCTTTTGTTCCACGACCGCCTGTCGTTCTTCTGCCTGCTCTTCTAACTCATGAATACGATTTTGAAATTCTACATTTTGATCATATAATACCTCTAATAAACTCTCATCTGGTACTTCTTCTTCCTCTTCTTCCTCAGTCTCAGCTGTTACCTCTGCGACTATCTCGGGTGTAACTATCAATTCTTCACTCACCACATGGATATCTCTAATTCTTTCTTCGTCTGACATCACATTATCACGGTTAGTGATTAGAGGTATCCCCACACTCTCATTCACTCCATTGTTAGCATTCTCAGCTGTCATTCTCAAATACTGCCATAAAACAAGGGTTAATTAAACAAATTAACATATCACATAATATCCCAATATTATGACTGACCAACAAATAAGCTTAGGTAGGACACACTAGCGAAGGATTTACTCATCTCTCCCCTCCTAGTTGGATTCTCCGATATCCGCCAGAGATCATATCCCTAAGCTCTGATACCAAATGTAACGACCCCAAAATAGGTTCATTCCATCCAACCTATTCTGAGTCGCCAAATACATGGTATAGAAAACAACTGTAACTTTATTACAACAATTGTCGTGCAAAATACAACAACACATATGCTATAAGTTTGGATACAAATATATACCAAATGTGACTCATGTTCCAACCGTGGACATCACCTCACAATGACACCTTACATAAAGGTATAGTCAAAAACTGTTCTAGAAATTAGAATCTTTGGAAAGTGCTCAAGGAAACCTTCGTACATGGGAGGCCACGCGTCTAGGTTATGATAGATATCATATGGCCACAGAATTATCCTTGGTTGACCCAATAGACCCCAAAGAAAAACGAGAAGAGTACTATCATATTCTTCCCAATGGTGAGTCTTCTCTTGACTTATCATTATCTCCACTGTCTCTAATTGAGAATTATACTTCAAACAAACACCAAGATTATATAGGTAGTGCCCATAGATATACTCAGCAAGTGGATGAGCACAACCCTGTCTTATAATGACACGAGGTTGTATGTCATTAGACATCTTGTATGATAGTGACAAAACACCCTTCCAACGTTGGGTTCGCCTCACCCTATTTTCTTCATCAAATATAACTACTAAATGATGACCACCGTTCTATTCCCTTGTTATCCCCGCTCGACCCAGCTACACTCTTATTACCTGAAAGGAATTGTGAAGCAAAAGGGTGAGCACAACTAGCTCAGTAAAGAATATTATGACTAAAGATAATTCAATTATCAATAGCCTTCATCAACAATAAATCAGAGATTTAGAACATATGGTAAATGATAAAAATTTCAACCATAGTTGCAGCGGAACGAGCAATCCATTAGAAGAGTCAAATAGACTATAAAGTCTATTATCTTCTCCATGTTAAAAATCCATCAACAATGTTTTATCCCTGTAATATCAATCAACAATTCTGGTCCACAATCATATGAATAACTCATAATCATAACTGTAGTTCTAAATTCCTCTTCTCATCCAGGACGAAGATAATTTTCATCACATATCTTTACCTGAAACATCAAAGATCATGGTTACACCAAATCACATTTCCTGTTCATAATCATACTAATAACTTCATCTTTGCACTACGGCCAAAGATATTCATTTGTATCACCAGTTGGTCATGTTTATCTCAACATCTGTTCATCTTTGCACTACTGGCCAAAGATATTCAACAACATGTCATCTTTGCACTACGGGCCAAAGATATTCATCAACAATTCATCTTTACACTACAGGCCAAAGATATTCATCAATATTTCATCTTTGCACTACAGGCCAAATATATTAATATCTCAAAGAAATATATAATCATTTCAGAATTTATATAAACAATAATTATAACCATGTTGATCAATTCACCTTTGCACTTAAGCTAAAGATATTCACTTATAAATTTAATGGTCATGATCATACCAATCAACGATTCAACTTTGCACTACTGGCCAAAGATAACCCATAGTCATGATCATACCAAAAATCTACCCATCTTTACACTCAAGTCAAAGAAAAATATCATCATTAGGGTTATAAAAATGTTATATATAATAATAAAAATAATATGATCAACATCTAGTTTTAATCTCAAGAGTAATATTCGTAAATCAACTATAATTTGGTTAGAAAAAGAAACTAATTTTTATCGTGAATAGTAACTCGTGAATAGTAACTCATGAATAGTAACTCGTGAATAGTAACTCATAAATAGTAAACCCGACACAAAAAGGTAGAAATTCCATAATAAAATCCATACCAGTATTTCGGTATAATGATATTGAAAGAATAATATTTCTTAAGCTTATAAACAATTTATTTAAATTGTTTACACTTTACTAAGTAATGCATTTAATCATTCTAAAATACCAAACTCATAAGATTTTATTACCAATAATTAAAACCCTCATCAAAAATCTGCATATACCTCATATAGGGTTCTCAAAGTCATAGAATCCTATTTTCCAATTTTCTTACTTCACAAAACATATTTAATTCATTTACTCATAACTAGACTATTTTTATGAAAAATACCAAATCAGTTCCAAAAATATTTTTTTTCTGAGATTTAGCATAATATAGTCCCATAGTGAACATATATTTTTCTCAGAATTTTTAAAAGTCATTTACTATTTTTCATATGGCCAAAACAGCCGAATATTTAGACATTTATCAAAAATTATACTTTTGTCCAAAAATTCTGAAATTTACAGAGTATACTTCTATCATATACATGTACTCCCAATAAAAATTTCATCAATTTTGGAGTTAACCACAAGGAATTATAAGCGGTTACTTTTAAAATAGTCTTTTCTCATAATATTCATAACTCTCAATCTATACATCCAAAAATCACCATTTTTGGACACAATCAAGAAAACTCATCAAAATATCATTTCAAATTTTTCCAGAATTTTTGAATGTCAGAAAAATTACGAAACTGAAAAACATAACAACCCTTAAAATCCCTTACTATCCCTTACCTCAAAAGAGCAGTACTTCTGACTGGATATCGGATATGATGCTGAAGGAAACTTGCACTGATGAATAGCAACTCACCAAGTATCTAAAAACTCACAAAATATGCTTCATAATATAGAGAGAGAAAGAGAGAAAACTTATGTTTCTGGTGTGATTTTCAATTCTAACTTAGCCCTCTATTTATAGGAAAATTTTGGTAGGTTTGACCTGCAACCTGATGGCTTTACCTGCTACTATTCTCACCCACCACATTTGAAATATAATTCAGCATATTTCTTCATCAACCACAAGTGGGGCCCACCAATTCTAGAATTTTCCACCAAAATGATAAACTCCGAAAATTCAACAATTTCTGAACCAGTCATCTCGTAAAATTCATAATAAATCATACGTTCATTTTTAACGGTTCAAAATTTGTGGACATATACTCAACTTATATATGTATAACATATCCAAATATTACCACGATCCAACGGTCGGATTAAAAATTATAACCCTCGCAAAATATCTCAAAAACCCTAATTTTTAATACCTCCATTCCGACAAAAATACTGATAAAAACCTCAACATTAACTCCTTCATTTTTAACCACAAAAATATATCCCTCGTTTATATCCACATAAAATAAATATTTCCTTATCATATGAATCAATAATTAATTATTCACAAATAATATTACAGAATCACATTTATGACAACCAGACCGTTCCCAGGAAAGAGGGGGCTTTCCAATAAGGATTTCTCCTTACTAGCGCACAATTAGATGACCAAACCTCTCCTTAGACAGAACTTTCTAGACATTGCCAATAATGCTATCTAATAATATTATTCAAATAATATGAATTATTGATCTGATAATGGGAAATACTGTGCAGCAACAATTATTGAACAACAATAATATAAAATTTCAACGTAGCAATTATTGAACCAATAAAATAAAATATTGAACAGTAATTACTGTAACAATTATTGAGTAGTGTCTTCTTACGTAAGAATCAATAATTTCAAAAATACTATGCAATACCGTGTGCTACTGTGCAATAACGCGTATTACTGTATTTTAACCACCGGGTATTCCAACAGTGTTAACGGTAACAACTACGCCGTTATTTGTAAAAACTCAAATTTGTCGTTTTTTTCACCCGACAGTTATTCTGTTATGGGGCCCACAAATAGTTGCGCCGTCGTACGAATATTCCCCGACAGAAAGAATATTCCACGACCAAACGAATATTCCCCGACAACAATGATTATTTTATAACCACTTGCTTATTTTGAAAAAAATTCATATTTCACCCATAACTTTAAACTTTTATCAATTTAACCATTTACTGAATAGTAATTATAAGAAAAATTGAATACTTTTATTTCATAAAATTCGGGGTCTTACAATCTCCCCTCCTTATGAAATTTCGTCCCCGAAATTTACGTACCTGGTATTTCGAAGAGTTGAGAATGCCTTGCTTCCATTTCAGATTCTATCTCTCAGATCATCATGATTTCTCCATTTCTCATCTCCCATGATAACTTCATTTGGGTTCCTCATTTGTTGGGAAGTCATGACAACCGCCATCCCTCGAACTACTCGACTTTGACTTGTCTGGAGCAGCATTTGGCGTCATCATTATCGTTGGAATATACCTTTCTATAGGACATATTCCTCCCTCAACTGCCTCTTCGTACTCCTCATTCATGATCTGAATCATCAATCTTCGATCCATATCGGATTCAGGTTGACCGCTATGTATAGGGTAATTCAAAACTCGATGTTGGGTTCTCCCAATTGCTTTCCAAAAAGAGAAATTCATATCATCTATTTTAGCCTTCTTAGATCGAACATCTCTTTCCACAATATCCACGTGTCGTGCGGCTTTTGCCCATGCATCACTTATTCTCACTCGTTCAGTTTTTTCTTCTTTCAGCTCAGATTCTATTTTTATCATCTTATACTCTGCCAAAGAATGCTTCTGTTCAAGCATCACATATCGGGTAACACAAGCTTGAATTGTTGCATCCTTTTGTTCCACGACCGCCTGTCGTTCTTCTGCCTACTCTTCTAACTCATGAATACGATTTTGAAATTCTACATTTTGATCATATAATACCTCTAATAAACTCTCATCTGGTACTTCTTCTTCCTCTTCTTCCTCAGTCTCAGCTGTTACCTCTGCGACTATCTCGGGTGTAACTATCAATTCTTCACTCACCACATGGATATCTCTAATTCTTTCTTCGTCTGACATCACATTATCACGGTTAGTGATTAGAGGTATCCCCACACTCTCATTCACTCCATTGTTAGCATTCTCAGCTGTCATTCTCAAATACTGCCATAAAACAAGGGTTAATTAAACAAATTAACATATCACATAATATCCCAATATTATGACTGACCAACAAATAAGCTTAGGTAGGACACACTAGCGAAGGATTTACTCATCTCTCCCCTCCTAGTTGGATTCTCCGATCTCCGTCAGAGATCATATCCCTAAGCTCTGGTACCAAATGTAACGACCCCAAAATAGGTTCATTCCATCCAACCTATTCTGAGTCGCCAAATACATGGTATAGAAAACAACTGTAACTTTATTACAACAATTGTCGTGCAAAATACAACAACACATATGCTATAAGTTTGGATACAAATATATACCAAATGTGACTCATGTTCCAACCGTGGACATCACCTCACAATGACACCTTACATAAAGGTATAGTCAAAAACTGTTCTAGAAATTAGAATCTTTGGAAAGTGCTCAAGGAAACCTTCGTACATGGGAGGCCACGCGTCTAGGTTATGATAGATATCATATGGCCACAGAATTATCCTTGGTTGACCCAATAGACCCCAAAGAAAAACGAGAAGAGTACTATCATATTCTTCCCAATGGTGAGTCTTCTCTTGACTTATCATTATCTCCACTGTCTCTAATTGAGAATTATACTTCAAACAAACACCAAGATTATATAGGTAGTGCCCATAGATATACTCAGCAAGTGGATGAGCACAACCCTGTCTTATAATGACACGAGGTTGTATGTCATTAGACATCTTGTATGATAGTGACAAAACACCCTTCCAACGTTGGGTTCGCCTCACCCTATTTTCTTCATCAAATATAACTACTAAATGATGACCACCGTTCTATTCCCTTGTTATCCCCGCTCGACCCAGCTACACTCTTATTACCTGAAAGGAATTGTGAAGCAAAAGGGTGAGCACAACTAGCTCAATAAAGAATATTATGACTAAAGATAATTCAATTATCAATAGCCTTCATCAACAATAAATCAGAGATTTAGAACATATGGTAAATGATAAAAATTTCAACCATAGTTGCAGCGGAACGAGCAATCCATTAGAAGAGTCAAATAGACTATAAAGTCTATTATCTTCTCCATGTTAAAAATCCATCAACAATGTTTTATCCCTGTAATATCAATCAACAATTCTGGTCCACAATCATATGAATAGCTCATAATCATAACTGTAGTTCTAAATTCCTCTTCTCATCCAGGACGAAGATAATTTTCATCACATATCTTTACCTGAAACATCAAAGATCATGGTTACACCAAATCACATTTCCTGTTCATAATCATACTAATAACTTCATCTTTGCACTACGGCCAAAGATATTCATTTGTATCACCAGTTGGTCATGTTTATCTCAACATCTGTTCATCTTTGCACTACTGGCCAAAGATATTCAACAACATGTCATCTTTGCACTACAGGCCAAAGATATTCATCAACAATTCATCTTTGCACTACAAGCCAAAGATATTCATCAATATTTCATCTTTGCACTACAGGCCAAAGATATTAATATCTCAAAGAAATATATAATCATTTCAGAATTTATATAAACAATAATTATAACCATGTTGATCAATTCACCTTTGCACTTAAGCTAAAGATATTCACTTATAAATTTAATGGTCATGATCATACCAATCAACGATTCAACTTTGCACTACTGGCCAAAGATAACTCATAGTCATGATCATACCAAAAATCTACCCATCTTTACACTCAAGTCAAAGAAAAATATCATCATTAGGGTTATAAAAACGTTATATATAATAATAAAAATAATATGATCAACATCTAGTTTTAATCTTAAGAGTAATATTCATAAATCAACTATAATTTGGTTAGAAAAAGAAACCAATTTTTATCGTGAATAGTAACTCGTGAATAGTAACTCATGAATAGTAACTCGTGAATAGTAACTCATAAATAGTAAACCCGACACAAAAAGGTAGAAATTCCACAATAAAATCCATACCAGTATTTCGGTATAATGATATTGAAAGAATAATATTTCTTAAGCTTATAAACAATTTATTTAAATTGTTTACACTTTACTAAGTAATGCATTTAATCATTCTAAAATACCAAACTCATAAGATTTTATCACCAATAATCAAAACCCTCATCAAAAATCTGCATATACCTCATATAGGGTTCTCAAAGTCATAGAATCCTATTTTCCAATTTTCTTACTTCACAAAACATATTTAATTCATTTACTCATAACTAGACTATTTTTATGAAAAATACCAAATCAGTTCCAAAAATATTTCTTTTCTGAGATTTAGCATAATATAGTCCCATAGTGAACATATATTTTTCTCAAAATTTTTAAAAGTCATTTACTATTTTTCATATGGCCAAAACAGCCGAATATTTAGACATTTATCAAAAATTATACTTTTGTCCAAAAATTCTGAAATTTACAGAGTATACTTCTATCATATACATGTACTCCCAATAAAAATTTCATCAATTTTGGAGTTAACCACAAGGAATTATAAGCGGTTACTTTTAAAATAGTCTTTTCTCATAAAATTCATAACTCTCAATCTATACATCCAAAAATCACCATTTTTGGACACAATCAAGAAAACTCATCAAAATATCATTTCAAATTTTTCCAGAATTTTTGAATGTCAGAAAAATTACGAAACTGAAAAACATAACAACCCTTAAAATCCCTTACTATCCCTTACCTCAAAAGAGCAGTACTTCTGACTGGATATCGGATATGATGCTGAAGGAAACTTGCACTGATGAATAGCAACTCACCAAGTATCTAAAAACTCACAAAATATGCTTCATAATATAGAGAGAGAAAGAGAGAAAACTTATGTTTCTGGTGTGATTTTCAATTCTAACTTAGCCCTCTATTTATAGGAAAATTTTGGTAGGTTTGACCTGCAACCTGATGGCTTTACCTGCTACTATTCCCACCCACCACATTTGAAATATAATTCAGCATATTTCTTCACCAACCACAAGTGGGGCCCACCAATTCTAGAATTTTCCACCAAAATGATAAACTCCGAAAATTCAACAATTTCTGAACCAGTCATCTCGTAAAATTCATAATAAATCATACGTTCATTTTTAACGGTTCAAAATTTGTAGACATATACTCAACTTATATATGTATAACATATCCAAATATTACCACGATCCAACGGTCAGATTAAAAATTATAACCCTCGCAAAATATCTCAAAAACCCTAATTTTTAATACCTCCATTCCGACAAAAATACTGATAAAAACCTCAACATTAACTCCTTCATTTTTAACCACAAAAATATATCCCTCGTTTATATCCACATAAAATAAATATTTCCTTATCATATGAATCAATAATTAATTATTCACAAATAATATTACAGAATCACATTTATGACAACAAGACCGTTCCCAGGAAAGAGGGGGCTTTCCAATAAGGATTTTTCCTTACTAGCGCGCAATTAGATGACCAAACCTCTCCTTAGACAGAACTTTCTAGACATTGCCAATAATGCTATCTAATAATATTATTCAAATAATATGAATTATTGATCTGATAATGGGAAATACTGTGCAGCAACAATTATTGAACAACAATAATACAAAATTTCAACGTAGCAATTATTGAATCAATAAAATAAAATATTGAACAGTAATTACTGTAACAATTATTGAGTAGTGTCTTCTTACGTAAGAATCAATAATTTCAAAAATACTATGCAATACCGTGTGCTACTGTGCAATAACGCGTATTACTGTATTTTAACCACCGGGTATTCCAACAGTGTTAACGGTAACAACTACGCCGTTATTTGTAAAAACTCAAATTTGTCGTTTTTTCACCCGACAGTTATTCTGTTATGGGGCCCACAAATAGTTGCGCCGTCGTACGAATATTCCCCGACAGAAATAATATTCCACGACCAAACGAATATTCCCCGACAACAATGATTATTTTATAACCATTTGCTTATTTTGAAAAAAATTCATATTTCACCCATAACTTTAAACTTTTATCAATTTAACCATTTACTGAATAGTAATTATAAGAAAAATTGAATACTTTTATTTCATAAAATTCGGGGTCTTACAAAACCATTAGAAGAGTCAAATAGAGAAAGAATTCTACTATCTTCTAAGATTTAAAAGTCCATCATCAATATTTTATCCCTGTAACATCAATTAATAATCATCTTTATTCAAATATTCATCTTTGCACTATAGGCCAAAGATATTCATTTGTATCACATGTCAGTCATGTTCATCTCAACACCTGTTCATCTTTGCACTACAGGCCAAAGATATTCATCAAGTAATCATACATCTTTGCACTACAGGCCAAAGATATTCAGTAATATCATCATTTAGGACTGAGGATGATGAAAAATATCTTAAAGAGAACGAATCCAGTGAGACAGAAAGACAAATAGTAGGGATTCGTATAACAGTTTATCCAAGATCAATAATACTTCATAATAATCAATTGTGAAGCAGAATTCAAAAATAAAGATCAAAACATGGATACAATCAAAAATAGTAACCATAATAGACATCTTGGACAAAAAGGGAAAATTTTATTTTTCGGTAAATAGTGCCGTATTCGTGAATAGTGCCGTATACGTGAATAGTAATCCCGACACAAAAAGTTCCAAATTTGATAAAAACTCATGTTAATATTTCAGCATAATGATATTGAAGAAAATAATATCATTTAAGAAGAAAATAATATCCCTTACCTCAAGATATCAGTACTTCTGGTCGGAATACCGGTATATGGCTGAAAGAAACTTGTTCTGATGAATAGAAACTCTCAAAGTATCTAAATACTCACAAAATACACTCAATAATCTAGAGAGAGAAGGAGAGAAAACTTGTTTCTGGTGTGATTTTCAATTCTAACTTAGCCCTCTATTTATTGGAAAATGTTAGCACGCCGAAGCAGACTTAACCTGCAACCTGATGGCTTTACCTGCTACTATTTCTACCCACCACATTTGAATAAAAATCTCAGCACATTTCTTCACCAACCAAGAGTGGGGCCCACCAATTCTAGAATTTTCTATCAAAATGATAAACTCCGAAATTTCAACAATTTCTAAACCAATCATCTCGTAAAATTCATAATAAATCATACGTTCATTTTTAACCGTTCAAAATTTGTGGACATATACTCAACTTATATATGTATAATATATCCAAAAATTACCACGATCCAACGGTCGGATTAAAAATTATAACCCCCGCAAAATATCTCAAAAATCCTGATTTTTAATACCTCCATTCCGACAAATATACTGATAAAAACCTCAACATTAACTCCTTCATTTTTAACCACAAAAATATATCCCTCATTTATATCCACATAAAATAAATATTTCCTTATCATATGAATCAATAATTAATTATTCACAAATAATATTACAGAATCACATTTATGACAACCAGGCCGTTCCCAGGAAAGAGGGGCTTTCCAATAAGGATTTCTCCTTACTGGCGCGCAATTAGATGACCAAACCTCTCCTTAGACAGAACTTTCTAGACATTGCCAATAATGTTATCTAATAATATTATTCAAATAATATGAATTATTGATCTGATAATGGAAAATATTGTGCAGTAACAATTATTGAAACAACAATAATATAAAATATCAACGCGACAATTATTGAATCAATGAAATAAAATATTGAACAATAACTACTGTAACAATTATTGAGTAGTGCCTTCTTACGTAAGAATCAATAATTGTTGCAATACCGTGTGCTACTGTATTTTAACCACCGGATATTCCAACAGTATTAACGGTAATAACTACGCCGTTATTTATAAATAACTTATACTTGTCGTTTTCTTCATCCAATCGCTTTTCGTTATGGGGTCCACACAAGGCTGCGCCGTCGTACGAATATTCCCCGACAGCAAGAATATTCCACGACCAAACGAATATTCTCCGACAAAATGAATATTTTATAACCACTTGCTTATTTTGCAAAATTTACACATTTCACCCATAACCAAAGTATTATATCAAATTAACCCCTTATTATTCACAATAATATTTAGAGAAAATTTGATTTTATTCATTAATAAGTTGGGGTCTTACAGTCATAAAGTGTAAACCAGTACTCTTTCAATCTTTTCTTTAAAGCAAAGTGAATTGATGACCATCTCCACCAAAATGCATCAGTTAGTTTCAAAAATCTCCAAATCAGAAATATAATCTTTTATCTCTTGCATATGACTCCTCAGAGAATGAATACTACCATCAAAATACTTCTATAAAAATCCAATATAAATAATTATGGAATGAAAGTGTAGTGTAATGGATGGTTAGTAAAGGTCCAGGGAATTTTCCCTCTAATTTTCCAAGTTCCAGCAGGCAATACAAAAGGAAAAGAAAAATACATACATCCTATATATTACAGAACATCATACAAAAAACTCAATCACACCACAATGAATATGTGTGCCAACTTCAGAAAAGTATCCATAAATTGGTAATAGCTACATAAATACAGTGTGATTCCTACTTCACCTAGCTTTATGTATTATTTTTATGTAGAAAATTATATTGTGGTGCTTCGCGTTAAACATGATGTTTAGGAAATTATAAAATTGAAAGATTATTAGATTTAATATTAAAACTTTGCTACACAGTTAAATTATTTATTATATTTTTTTAGTGCATATATTATAAATAATAATCCACTGCTTATGATAACAACATTTAGAAACACATATTATACAAAAATTTCAAGTTCTGACAATATTATTTTATCTAAGCTTAAAATACATATATATTATAATATATTTATTACATAGCTTATGATCATTCAATTATTGGCTCCATGATTTTATTTTATTTTCCTTCGCAGAAAACGAAATTCACTCTTGTGTGAACGTGTGATTCAATACCATATTGATTGCTTTACTACTATATATATATATATATATATATATATATATATATATATATATATATATATATATATATATATATATATATATATTCCTCCTTTTACCAAATCATACAGTATAATTAATAATAAGACAAAAGCTTTAAACATATATACATACGTAATCTTTACAATTGATCTGAGATATTCATGATTTTATCTCACCTTTGTTCAACAATTTTTTTTCCTCTTTGTATTGGATGCTTTCGAACTGCCGCTTTTTCCCTTACCAATTTACTGTGCCTTTTTGTGACGCCCCCAAAATAGGTATACAACACCCATTCTGAGTCGCCAAATACATGGTGCAGAAAGCAAACTACAACTTCAATAATACAATTGTCGTGCAAAATACGACAACACATACTGTGAGTTTAAATACAAATATTGTCTTCTGGACAATATCCACACTCAAATAAATCCTCATTACAATTATTCAAACACTATTTTACAGAAATAGTGAGGACTGCTAAAACATCTTTCTAGAACCATCACTCCATACCCCGACTAGATCCTGCTATGTTCTCACCTCCTGAGAAGAAAAATGGAACAAAAAGGAAAAGGGTGAGCTCAACTAGCCCAGTAAAGAATATTATGACTAAGATAATATACAACAAATTATCTTTAGTCTTCAACAGGGAAAAATCT
Organism: Panax notoginseng; assembly: GCA_016801055.1. Classification (NCBI taxonomy): domain Eukaryota; kingdom Viridiplantae; phylum Streptophyta; class Magnoliopsida; order Apiales; family Araliaceae; genus Panax; species Panax notoginseng. Next base: position 22,922,330 of record CM029018.1, on the reverse strand, counting down.
GATAGAATATAATCGACAACAAGTTTTAGATCAACAACTGCAGCGGAAACAACAAACCATTAGAAGAGTCAAGTAGAGAAAAAAGAATTTTACTATCTTCTAAGATTTAAAAGTCCATCATCAATATTTTATCCCTGTAACATCAATTAATAATCATCTTTATTCAAATATTCATCTTTGCACTACAGGCCAAAGATATTCATTTGTATCACATGTCAGTCATGTTCATCTCAACACCTGTTCATCTTTGCACTACAGGCCAAAGATATTCATCAAGTAATCATACATCTTTGCACTACAGGCCAAAGATATTCAGTAATATCATCATTTAGGACTGAGAATGATGAAAAATATCTTAAAGAGAACGAATCCAGTGAGACAGAAGGACAAATAGTAGGGATTCGTATAACAGTTTATCCAAGATCAATAATACTTCATAATAATCAATTGTGAAGCAGAATTCAAAAATAAAGATCAAAACATGGATACAATCAAAGATAGTAACCATAATAGACATCTTGGACAAAAAGGGAAAATTTTATTTTTCGGTGAATAGTGCCGTATTCGTGAATAGTGCCGTATTCGTGAATAGTGCCGTATACGTGAATAGTAAACCCGACACAAAAAGTTTTAAATTTGATAAAAACTCATGTTAATATTTCAGCATAATGATATTGAAGAAAATAATATCATTTAAGAAGAAAATAATATCCCTTACCTCAAAATATCAGTACTTCTGGTCGGAATACCGGTATAAGGCTGAAAGAAACTTGCACTGATGAATAGAAACTCTCAAAGTATCTAAATACTCACAAAATACACTCAATAATCTAGAGAGAAAAGGAGAGAAAACTTGTTTCAGGTGTGATTTTCAATTCTAACTTAGCCCTCTATTTATAGGAAAATTTTAGTAGGCTTGACCTGCAACCTTATGGCTTTACCTGCTACTATTCCCACCCACCATATTTGAAATATAATTCAGTATATTTCTTCACCAACCACAAGTGGGGCCCACAAATTCTAGAATTTTCCACCAAAAATGATTTATAACCTGATTTTCGAATCAGCCACCTCTTAAAATTCATAACAAATCATACGCTCATTTTTAACGGTTCAAAATTTGTGAACATATACTCAACTTATATATGTATAACATATCCAAAAATTACAACGATCCAACGGTCGGATTAAAAATTATAACTCCCGCAATATATCTCAAAAAACACTGGTTTGATTTTTAATACCTCCAATCCGACAAAATACTAATAAAACACCTCAACATTAATTCCTTCATTTATAACCACAATAAATATATCCAACATTTATATCCACATAAAATAAATATTTTCTTATCATATGAATCAATAATTAATTATTCACAAATAATATTATAAAATCACATTTATGACAACCAGGCCGTTCCCAGGAAAGAGGGGGCTTTTCAATAAGGATTTCTCCTTACTGGCGCGCAATTAGATGACCAAACCTCTCCTTAGACAGAACTTTTTAGACATTGCCAATAATGTTATCTAATAATATTATTCAAATAATATGAATTATTGATCTGATAATAGAAAATACTGTGCAGCAACAATTATTGAAATAACAATAATATAAAATATCAACGCAACAATTATTGAATCAATAAAATAAAATATTGAACAATAACTACTGTAACAATTATTGAGTAGTGTCTTCTTACGTAAGAATCAATAATTAGTGCAATACCGTGTGCTACTGTATTTTAACCACCGGGTATTTCAACAGTATTAACGGTAACAACTACGCCGTTATTTATAAATAACTTATAGTTGTCGTTTTTTTCATCCAATCGCTTTCCGTTATGGGGCCCACACAAGGCTGCGCCGTCATACGAATATTCCCCGACAGCAAGAATATTCCACGACCAAACAAATATTCTCTGACAAAATGAATATTTTATAACCACTTGCTTATTTTGTAAAATTTACACATTTCACCCATAACCAAAGTATTATATCAAATTAACCCCTTATTATTCACAATAATATTTAGAGAAAATTTGATTTTATTCATTAATAAGTTGGGGTCTTACAACCTCCCCTCCTTATGAAATTTCGTCCTCGAAATTGACGTACGTACCTGATGTTTCAAAAAGGTGAGGATACCTCGCTTTCATTTCAGGATTCTAACTCCCAGGTCATTTCTTCAATAGCATGGTTTCTCCATAAAACCTTAACTTGTGGTATAACCTTCGTGCGTAGGACATGCTCTTTCCTATCCAAGATCTTAACAGGTACCTCCTCGTACGTTAAATCTTCAGCTATCTCGTCTGGTTCTAACTCAATAATGTGGTTCGGGTCTTTAACATATTTACGAAGCATAGATATGTGAAAAATATTATGAACACGAGACATGCTTGGAGGTAATGCGAGCCTATATGCCACATTTCCTATTCGCTCAAGAATCTCAAATGGACCAACAAATCTTGGATTGAGCTTTCCTCTCTTCCCAAATCTTGTAACTCCCTTCCATGGTGCAACACGTAACAATACATGATCCCCAATATTAAATTCCACGTCCTTCCGATGAAGATGCGCATAACTCTTTTGTCGATCCTGTGTCGTTTGTATACGTTGTCGAATCGTTTGGATCTTCTCTGTTGTAATGCGTACCAACTCTGGTCCCAACAATGTTGCTTCACGCACCTCGTCCCAGCATACTGGAGAACGACATTTTCTTCAATACAACGCCTCGAATGGAGCCACACCTATGCTCGCCTGATAACTGTTGTTGTAGGAGAATTTCACCAATGGTAGGTACTTATCCCAACTCCCTTTGAGATCTAGGACACAAAGTCTTAATAGATCTTCAAGAGTTTGAATAGTCCTCTCTGATTGTCCGTCCGTTTGAGGATGGTATGCCGAACTGAATCGTAAATCTGTGCCCATAGCTTTCTGCAAGCTAACCCAAAATCGTGAAGTGAATCTTGGGTCACGATCCGAAACTATGGATACTGGCATGCCATGCAATCTCACAATCTCGTTCACGTACATACTAGCAAGACGTTCAAGGGAATAAGTCTCACGTATCGACAAGAAATGAGCGGACTTGGTTAATCTATCAACAATAACCCAAATCGCATCTATGCCTTGAGAAACCTTGGGAAGACCCGTAACAAAATCCATAGTAATGTGTTCCCACTTCCATTTCAGAATCTCAAGTGGTTGCAATGGACCCTTTGGTACTTGATGCTCCGCTTTTACACGTTGACAAGTTAAACATCTCGAGATAAACTTCGCGATCTCTCTTTTCATATTGCTCCACCAAAATGTATGTCGAAGATCGTGATACATTTTGGTACTCCCAGGATGGATTGCAAACGGTGTGTTGTGTGCCTCCATCATTATTCTATGCTTCAAGTCAAAATCGTTAGGAACACAAAGTCTGGAGTTGACTCGAAGTATTCCTTCTTCATCGATTCTTGCTTCTAGAATAGCACCTTCTTGCACTTTCTTCTTCATATGCATCAGCTCCATGTCCGTAGCTTGAGCAGCTTTAACTTTATCGATTAAAGTCGGTTCTACTCGTATATTTGATATTATCATGTGGGTACTTGGAGCCTTCATCTCTATCTCCATCCTTTGCAAGTCATACAAAATGGGCCTTTGTGTTAACAACATTGCACTCGTACCCGCGTATGATCTTCTACTCAATGCGCAGCTACTACGTTCGCTTTTCCAGGATGATATTGGATGGTATGATCGTAATCTTTCAACAGCTCAAGCCAACGTCGTTGCCGCATATTGAGTTTCTTTTGGGTGAAGAAATATTTGAGGCTTTTATGATCCGTATAGATCTCCACTTTCTCCCCATACAGGTAGTGTCTCCAAATCTTCAACGCGAAAACGACTGCTGCCAACTCCAAATCATAAGTAGGATAATTTCTCTCATATTCTTTGAGTTGTCGTGAGGCATAGGCTATGACTTTTCCATGTTGCATGAGAACACATCCTAACCCTCTGCCTGAAGCATCGCTGTAGATAACAAATCCATCCGAACCAGATGGTATTTTCAGAACATGTGCCAAAATGAGTCTCCTCTTGAGTTCTTGGAAACTCTTCTCACATTCCTCACTCCATACGAATTTTGTATCTTTCTGAGTCAGCTGAGTTAACGGAGTAGCGATTCGAGAAAATCCTTCCACAAATCTCCGATAATAACCAGCTAAGCCCAAAAAGCTACGTACTTTAGTTACCGACTTCGGTTGGTCCCAACTTTGTATGGCTTCAATCTTCGCCGGGTCGACAGATACTCCATGTTTTGACACCACGTGCCCAAGGAATGCTACTTCCTCAAGCCAGAACTCGCATTTCTTCAATTTGGCATATAGCTTATTTTCACGAAGCCTTTGCAGTACCAGCTTCAAATGGCGCTCATGATCTTCACGGCTTTTGGAATAGATGAGAATGTCATCAATAAAGACAACAACGAACTGATCCAAATATTCTTTGAATACATGGTTCATCATATCCATGAAGGTAGCAGAAGCATTAGTCAATCCAAAAGACATGACTAAGAATTCATAATGCCCGTACCGAGTTCTGAAGGCAGTCTTTGGAATATTCTCAGTTTTAATCTTCAGCTGATGATATCCAGAACGAAGGTCGATCTTTGAAAAGAATTGTGTTCCTTGTAACTGGTCGAACAGGTCATCAATGCGAGGTAGCGGATACCTATTCTTGATGGTGACATGATTCAATTCTCGATAGTCGATACAAAGTCGCATACTCCCGTCTTTCTTCTTTACGAATAAAACAGGAGCACCCCAAGGAGACGTACTAGGACGAATAAAACCGATGTCCAACAACTCCTGTAGTTGGACTTTTAACTCCTGAAGTTCAATAGGAGCCATTCGATATGGAGTTTTAGAAATGGGCTTTGTACCGGGTTCAAGGTCAATAAAGAATTCAACTTCACGTTCTGGGGGTAGACCAGGAAGTTCTTCAGGAATTACATCGGGAAATTCTCTAACAATAGAAATATTATTCAAATCTGACTTGTCTTTGTTCAAATCCATAACATGGGCTAAGAAAGCTTGACATCCGTTTTTCAATAAACGAATAGCTTTGTGGCTTGATATGACAGTGACTGATTTTAGTGGTTTAGTAGTTTGAATTCGTATGACAGGTTGGTTAGGAATATGAAAACTAACAACCTTACGAAAACAATCAATTTTAGCATGATGAGTGGTTAACCAATCAATTCCTAAAATCACATCAAAAGCAAGTATCTTTAAAGAGATAAGATCAACAGGTAATGTGATAGTGCCAACTTGGATCATGCAAGATTTATAAACTGTAGATGTAACGAAGGTTTCACCCAACGGAGTTTCAACAGATAAGTTAAAGTCCAATTTCTCCGGAGTCAAGTTTAAACGTTGAGCACAAGCAGGAGAGATAAAAGAATGGGTAGAACCGGTATCTAGTAAAGTATAAACTTCGCAAGAATTCAAGATTAGCTTACCCGTGATCACCTCGTTCGGGTTTCTCGCGTTTTGGCCAGTCACGACAAACGCCCTTCCAAGAACCGCTGATTTTGACTTATCCGGGATAACTTTTGGAGTCACCATCCCCGCTGAACTTGGTTTTACTACAGAACACTCTCGAGCTATATGACCCTCCTTTCCACAGTTATAACATACCTTGGATTGTTGTGGGCAGTTTGGGCTGATATGTCCCTCTTTCCCACATTTGTAACATACGACCGGTGGTCGTTCTCCTCCCCTCGAAACAGTTGATGTTTGTGCTGACGTCTTCACGTTATCATTGTTGTACCTTCTCTTCTTGAAATCTCCTCCCGACTCGCTCCTTCTATTATCACAACCACGATTACCACCAGAGTTGTTACCGCTTTTGTCCGAATATTTTCCTCCCTGCTGGTTTTCATTGCTTCGATGACTGCCGCCACCGGTATGACCCTGGTTGTGGTCCCTAGGTTGCACATACTCATTATCTCGCTCTAATAATTGAGCCCTATTTACAACATCTGAATATAAAGAAAATTTATGAGAGATAAGATATTGCCGAATCTCGGGTTTTAGACCTCTCAGAAACATCCTTGTCATTCGTTCCTCATTTTTGACCAAATGAGGTGCAAACCTGGATAACTCTGCAAACTTCGCCTCGTACTGGGACACCGTCATGTTGTTTTGTTCCAGTCTGATAAACTCCACCTCCTTCATATGACGAATACTTTCAGGAAAGTACTTGTCATTGAACAGTTTCTGAAACGTTTCCCAGGACATGTTGAGTGCGTCAGGCTGGGTACGCTTCACAGACTCCCACCAGTAGTCTGCCTCACCGCGGAACATAAAGGTGGCGAATGGAACCTTCTGTTCCTCCGTGTATCCCAAGACATCGAATATCTTGGAAATTTGCTTGACCTACGTTTCCGCCATGATCGGATCCGGCTTTCCCTTAAATTCTTGTGGTCCCAATTCTTTGAACTGCTTAGCTGTGACAAACCGCGCGTTGTTATCATTTCCACCCGTATTCTGCACACGAGTCTCCCTCGTCTGATTTTGCATAAACTGCAAAAAGCTTCTAAACATTCCATCATTCATCGTTTGCTCGGTAACGTTGTTTACAGGAGGAATATTGCCTTCCTGTTGCACGTTCCCCTGGGTGGTGATCAAAGGTGTCTCCACGGTCTGATTTACTCCATTATTAACGTTCTCAGCTGCCATTCTTAAATACTGTCATAAAATAAGGGTTAATAGTCATGTCATATATTATCCCTATACTCTGACCGTCCAAATAAACACCAAATAAACTTAGTCAGGTCATACTAGCGAAGGAATTCCCCGTCTCTCCCATCCTAGTTCTTGTCTCACATCTCAGCCAGGGATCATATCCCTAAGCTCTGATACCAACTATGACGCCCCCAAAAAAGGTATACAACACCCATTCTGAGTCGCCAAATACAAGGTACAGAAAGCAAACTACAACTTCAATAATACAATTGTCGTGCAAAATACGACAACACATACTGTGAGTTTAAATACAAATATTGTCTTCTGGACAATATCCACACTCAAATAAATCCTCATTACAATTATTCAAACACTATTTTACAGAAATAGTGAGGACTGCTAAAACATCTTTCTAGAACCATCACTCCATACCCCGACTAGATCCTGCTATGTTCTCACCTCCTGAGAAGAAAAATGGAACAAAAAGGAAAAGGGTGAGCTCAACTAGCCCAGTAAAGAATATTATGACTAAGATAATATACAACAAATTATCGTTAGTCTTCAACAGGGAAAAATCTGATAGAATATAATCGACAACAAGTTTTAGATCAACAACTGCAGCGGAAACAGCAAACCATTAGAAGAGTCAAGTAGAGAAAGAATTCTACTATCTTCTAAGATTTAAAAGTCCATCATCAATATTTTATCCCTGTAACATCAATTAATAATCATCTTTATTCAAATATTCATCTTTGCACTACAGGCCAAAGATATTCATTTGTATCACATGTCAGTCATGTTCATCTCAACACCTGTTCATCTTTGCACTACAGGCCAAAGATATTCATCAAGTAATCATACATCTTTGCACTACAGGCCAAAGATATTCAGTAATATCATCATTTAGGACTGAGGATGATGAAAAATATCTTAAAGAGAACGAATCCAGTGAGACAGAAGGACAAATAGTAGGAATTCGTATAACAGTTTATCCAAGATCAATAATACTTCATAATAATCAATTGTGAAGCAGAATTCAAAAATAAAGATCAAAACATGGATACAATCAAAGATAGTAACCATAATAGACATCTTGGACAAAAAGGAAAAATTTTATTTTTCGGTGAATAGTGCCGTATTCGTGAATAGTGCCGTATACGTGAATAGTAATCCCGACACAAAAAGTTCCAAATTTGATAAAAACTCATGTTAATATTTCAGCATAATGATATTGAAGAAAATAATATCATTTAAGAAGAAAATAATATCCCTTACCTCAAAATATCAGTACTTCTGGTCGGAATACCGGTATAAGGCTGAAAGAAACTTGCACTGATGAATAGAAACTCTCAAAGTATCTAAATACTCACAAAATACACTCAATAATCTAGAGAGAGAAGGAGAGAAAACTTATTTCAGGTGTGATTTTCAATTCTAACTTAGCCCTCTATTTATAGGAAAATTTTAGTAGGCTTGACCTGCAACCTGATGGCTTTACCTGCTACTATTCCCACCCACCACATTTGAAATATAATTCAGTATATTTCTTCACCAACCATAAGTGGGGCCCACCAATTCTAGAATTTTCCACCAAAAATGATTTATAACCTGATTTCTGAATCAGCCACCTCTTAAAATTCATAACAAATCATACGCTCATTTTTAACGGTTCAAAATTTGTGAACATATACTCAACTTATATATGTATAACATATCCAAAAATTACAACGATCCAACGGTCGGATTAAAAATTATAACTCCCGCAATATATCTCAAAAAACACTGGTTTGATTTTTAATAACTCCAATCCGACAAAATACTAATAAAACACCTCAACATTAATTCCTTCATTTATAACCACAATAAATATATCCAACATTTATATCCACATAAAATAAATATTTTCTTATCATATGAATCAATAATTAATTATTCATAAATAATATTATAAAATCACATTTATGACAACCAGATCGTTCCCAGGAAAGAGGGGGCTTTCCAATAAGGATTTCTCCTTACTGGCACGCAATTAGATGACCAAACCTCTCCTTAGACAGAACTTTCTAGACATTGCCAATAATGTTATCTAATAATATTATTCAAATAATATGAATTACTGATCTGATAATAGAAAATACTGTGCAGCAACAATTATTGAAATAACAATAATATAAAATATCAACGCAACAATTATTGAATCAATAAAATAAAATATTGAACAATAACTACTGTAACAATTATTGAGTAGTGTCTTCTTACGTAAGAATCAATAATTGGTGCAATACCGTGTGCTACTGTATTTTAACCACCGGGTATTTCAACAGTATTAACGGTAACAACTACGCCGTTATTTATAAATAACTTATACTTATCGTTTTCTTCATCCAATCGCTTTCCGTTATGGGGCCCACACAAGGCTGCGCCGTCGTACGAATATTCCCCGACAGCAAGAATATTCCACGACCAAACGAATATTCTCCGACAAAATGAATATTTTATAACCACTTGCTTATTTTGTAAAATTTACACATTTCACCCATAACCAAAGTATTATATCAAATTAACCCCTTATTATTCACAATAATATTTAGAGAAAATTTGATTTTATTCATTAATAAGTTGGGGTCTTACAACCTCCCCTCCTTATGAAATTTTGTCCTCGAAATTGACGTACGTACCTGATGTTTCAAAAAGGTGAGGATACCTCGCTTTCATTTCAGGATTCTAACTCCCAGGTCATTTCTTCAATAGCATGGTTTCTCCACAAAACCTTAACTTGTGGTATAACCTTCGTGCGTAGGACATGCTCTTTCCTATCCAAGATCTTAACAGGTACCTCCTCGTACGTTAAATCTTCAGCTATCTCGTCTGGTTCTAACTCAATAATGTGGTTCGGGTATTTAACATATTTACGAAGTATAGATATGTAAAAAATATTATGAACACGAGACATGCTTGGAGGTAATGCGAGTCTATATGCCACATTTCCTATTCGCTCAAGAATCTCAAATGGACCAACAAATCTTGGATTGAGCTTTCCTCTCTTTTCAAATCTTATAACTACCTTCCATGGTGCAACACGTAACAATACATGATCTCCAATATTAAATTCCACGTCCTTCCGATGAAGATCCGCATAACTCTTTTGTCGATCTTGTGCCGTTTGTATACGTTGTCGAATCATTTGGATCTTCTCTGTTGTAATGCGTACCAACTCTGGTCCCAACAATGTTCCTTCACCCACCTCATCCCAGCATACTGGAGAACGACATTTTCTTCCATACAACGCCTCGAATGGAGCCACACCTATGCTCGCCTGATAACTGTTGTTGTAGGAGAATTCCACCAATGGTAGGTACTTATCCCAACTCCCTTTGAGATCTAGGACACAAAGTCTTAATAGATCTTCAAGAGTTTGAATAGTCCTCTCTGATTGTCCGTCCGTTTGAGGATGGTATGCCGAACTGAATCGTAAATCTGTGCCCATAGCTTTCTGCAAGCTAACCCAAAATCGTGAAGTGAATCTTGGGTCACGATCCGAAACTATGGATACTGGCATGCCATGCAATCTCACAATCTCGTTCACGTACATACTAGCAAGACGTTCAAGGGAATAAGTCTCACGTATCGGCAAGAAATGAGCGGACTTGGTTAATCTATCAACAATAATCCAAATCGCATCTATGCCTTGAGAAACCTTGGGAAAACCCGTAACAAAATCCATAGTAATGTGTTTCCACTTCCATTTCGGAACTCAAGTGGTTGCAATGGACCCTTTGGTACTTGATGCTCCGCTTTTACACGTTGACAAGTTAAACATCTCGAGATAAACTTCGCAATCTCTCTTTTCATATTGCTCCACCAAAATATATGTCGAAGATCGTGATACATTTTGGTACTCCCAGGATGGATTGGAAACGGTGTGTTGTGTGCCTCCATCATTATTCTATGCTTCAAGTCAAAATCGTTAAGAACACAAAGTCTGGAGTTGACTCGAAATATTCTTTTTTCATCGATTCTTGCTTCTGGAATAGCACCTTCTTGCACTTTCTTCTTCATACGCATCAGCTCCATGTCCGTAGCTTGAGCAGCTTTAACTTTATCGATTAAAGTCGGTTCTACTCGTATATTTGATATTATCATGTGGGTACTTGGAGCCTTCATCTCTATCTCCATCCTTTGCAAGTCATACAAAATGGGCATTTGTGTTAACAACATTGCACTCGTACCCACGTATGATCTTCTACTCAATGCGTCAGCTACTACGTTCGCTTTTCCAGGATGATATTGGATGGTATGATTGTAATCTTTCAATAGCTCAAGCCAACGTCGTTGCCGCATGTTGAGTTCCTTTTGGGTGAAAAAATATTTGAGGCTTTTATGATCCGTATAGATCTCCACTTTCTCCCCATACAGGTAGTGTCTCCAAATCTTCAACGCGAAAACGACTGCTGCCAACTCCAAATCATGAGTAGGATAATTTCTCTCATATTCTTTGAGTTGTCGTGAGGCATAGGCTATGACTTTCCCATGTTGCATGAGAACACATCCTAACCCTTTGCCTGAAGCATCGCTGTAGATAACAAATCTATCCGAACCAGATGGTCTTGTCAGAACAGGTGCCGAAATGAGTCTCCTCTTGAGTTCTTGGAAACTCTTCTCACATTCCTCACTCCATACGAATTGTGTATCTTTCTGAGTTAGCTGAGTTAACGGAGTAGCGATTCGAGAAAATCCTTCCACAAATCTCCGATAATAACCAGCTAAGCCCAAAAAGCTACGTACTTCGGTTACCGACTTCGGTTGGTCCCAACTTTGTATGGCTTCAATCTTCGCCGGGTCGACAGATACTCCATGTTTTGACACCACGTGCCCAAGGAATGCTACTTCCTCAAGCCAGAACTCGCATTTTTTCAATTTAGCATATAGCTTATTTTCACGAAGCCTTTGTAGTACCAGCTTCAAATGGCGCTCATGATCTTCACGACTTTTGGAATAGATGAGGATGTCATCAATAAAGACAACAACGAACTGATCTAAATATTCTTTGAATACACGGTTCATCATATCCATGAAGGCAGCAGGAGCATTAGTCAATCCAAAAGACATGACTAAGAATTCATAATTCCCGTACTGAGTTCTGAAGGCAGTCTTTGGAATATCCTCAGTTTTAATCTTCAGCTGATGATATCCAGAACGAAGGTCGATCTTTGAAAAGAATTGTGTTCCTTGTAACTGGTGGAACAGGTCATCAATGCGAGGTAGCGGATACCTATTCTTGATGGTGACATGGTTCAATTCTCGATAGTCAATACAAAGCCGCATACTCCCGTCTTTCTTCTTTACGAATAAAACAGGAGCACCTCAAGGAGACGTACTAGGACGAATAAAACTGATGTCCAACAACTCCTGTAGTTGGACTTTTAACTCCTGAAGTTTAATAGGAGCCATTCGATATGGAGTTTTAGAAATGGGCTTTGTACCGGGTTCAAGGTCAATAAAGAATTCAACTTCACGTTCTGGGGGTAGACCAGAAAGTTCTTCAGGAAATACATCGGGAAATTCTCTAACAATAGAAATATTATTCAAATCTGACTTGTCTTTGTTCAAATCCATAACATGGGCTAAGAAAGCTTGACATCCGTTTTTCAATAAACGAATAGCTTTGTGGCTTGATATGATAGTTACTGATTTTAGTGGTTTAGTAGTTTGAATTCGTATGACAGGTTGGTTAGGAATATAAAAACTAACAACCTTACGAAAACAATCAATTTTAGCATGATGAGTGGTTAACCAATCAATTCCTAAAATCACATCAAAAGCAAGTATCTTTAAAGAGATAAGATCAACAGGTAATGTGATAGTGCCAACTTGGATCATGCAAGATTTATAAACTGCAGATGTAACGAAGGTTTCACCCAACGGAGTTTCAACAGATAAGTTAAAGTCCAATTTCTTCGGAATCAAGTTTAAACGTTGAGCACAAGCAGGAGAGATAAAAGAATGGGTAGAACTGGTATCTAGTAAAGTATAAACTTCGCAAGAATTCAAGATTAGCTTACCCGTGATCACCTCGTTCGGGTTTCTCGCGTTTTGGCCAGTCACGACAAACGCCCTTCCAGGAACCGCTGATTTCGACTTATCCGGGATAACTTTTGGAGTCACCATCCCCGCTGAACTTGGTTTTACTACAGAACACTCTCGAGCTATATGACCCTCCTTTCCACAGTTATAACATACCTTGGATTGTTGTGGGCAGTTTGGGCTGATATGTCCCTCTTTCCCACATTTGTAACATACGACCGGTGGTCGTTCTCCTCCCCTAGAAACAGTTGATGTTTGTGCTGACGTCTTCACGTTATCATTGTTGTACCTTCTCTTCTTGAAATCTCCTCCCGACTCGCTCCTTCTATTATCACGACCACGATTACCACCAGAGTGGTTACCGCTTTTGTCCAAATGCTTTCCTCCCTGCTGGTTTTCATTGCTTCGATGACTGCCGCCACCGGTATGACCCTGGTTGTGGTCCCTAGGTTGTACATACTCATTATCTCGCTCTAATAATTGAGCCCTGTTTACAACATCTGAATATAAAGAAAATTTATGAGAGATAAGATATTGCCGAATCTCGGGTTTTAGACCTCTCAGAAATATCCTTGTCATTCGTTCCTCATTTTTGACCAAATGAGGTGCAAACCTGGATAACTCTGTAAACTTCGCCTCGTACTGGGACACCGTCATGTTGTTTTGTTCCAGTCTGATAAACTCCACCTCCTTCATATGACGAATACTTTCAGGAAAGTACTTGTCATTGAACAGTTTCTGAAACGTTTCCCAGGACATGTTGAGTGCGTCAGGCTGGGTACGCTTCACAGACTCCCACCAGTAGTCTGCCTCACCGCGGAACATAAAGGTGGCGAATGGAACCTTCTGTTCCTCCGTGCATCCCAAGACATCGAATATCTTGGTAATTTGCTTGACCTACGTTTCCGCCCTGATCGGATCCGGCTTTCCCTTAAATTCTGGTGGTCCCAATTCTTTGAACAGCTTAGCTGTGACAAACCGCGCGTTGTTATCATTTCCACCCGTATTCTGCACACGAGTCTCCCTCGTCTTATTTTGCATAAACTGCAAAAAGCTTCTAAACATTCCATCATTCATCGTTTGCTCGGTAACGTTGTTTACAGGAGGAATATTGCCTTCCTGTTGCACGTTCCCCTGGGTGGTGATCAAAGGCGTCTCCACGGTCTGATTTACTCCATTATTAACGTTCTCAGCTGCCATTCTTAAATACTGTCATAAAATAAGGGTTAATAGTCATGTCATATATTATCCCTATACTCTGACCGTCCAAATAAACACCAAATAAACTTAGTCAGGTCATACTAGCGAAAGAATTCCCCGTCTCTCCCCTCCTAGTTCTTGTCTCACATCTCAGCCAGGGATCATATCCCTAAGCTCTAATACCAACTGTGACGCCCCCAAAATAGGTATACAACACCCATTCTGAGTCGCCAAATACATGGTACAGAAAGCAAACTACAACTTCAATAATACAATTGTCGTGCAAAATACGACAACACATACTGTGAGTTTAAATACAAATATTGTCTTCTGGACAATATCTACACTCAAATAAATCCTTATTACAATTATTCAAACACTATTTTACAGAAATAGTGAGGACTGCTAAAACATCTTTCTAGAACCATCACTCCATACCCCGACTAGATCCTGCTATGTTCTCACCTCCTGAGAAGAAAAATGGAACAAAAAGGAAAAGGGTGAGCTCAACTAGCCCAGTAAAGAATATTATGACTAAGATAATATACAACAAATTATCGTTAGTCTTCAACAGGGAAAAATCTGATAGAATATAATCGACAACAAGTTTTAGATCAACAACTGCAGCGGAAACAGCAAACCATTAGAGGAGTCAAGTAGAGAAAGAATTCTACTATCTTCTAAGATTTAAAAGTCCATCATCAATATTTTATTCCTGTAACATCAATTAATAATCATCTTTATTCAAATATTCATCTTTGCACTACATGCCAAAGATATTCATTTGTATCACATGTCAGTCATGTTCATCTCAACACCTGTTCATCTTTGCACTACAGGCCAAAGATATTCATCAAGTAATCATACATCTTTGCACTACAGGCCAAAGATATTCAGTAATATCATCATTTAGGACTGAGAATGATGAAAAATATCTTAAAGAGAACGAATCCAGTGAGACAGAAGGACAAATAGTAGGGATTCGTATAACAGTTTATCCAAGATCAATAATACTTCATAATAATCAATTGTGAAGCAGAATTCAAAAATAAAGATCAAAACATGGATACAATCAAAGATAGTAACCATAATAGACATCTTGGACAAAAAGGAAAAATTTTATTTTTCCGTAAATAGTGTCGTATTCGTGAATAGTGCCGTATACGTGAATAGTAATCCCGACACAAAAAGTTCCAAATTTGATAAAAACTCATGTTAATATTTCAACATAATGATATTGAAGAAAATAATATCATTTAAGAAGAAAATAATATCCCTTACCTCAAAATATCAGTACTTCTGGTCGGAATACCGGTATAAGGCTGAAAGAAACTTGCACTGATGAATAGAAACTCTCAAAGTATCTAAATACTCACAAAATACACTCAATAATCTAGAGAGAGAAGGAGAAAAAACTTATTTCAGGTGTGATTTTCAATTCTAACTTAGCCCTCTATTTATAGGAAAATTTTAGTAGGCTTGACCTGCAACCTAATGGCTTTACCTGCTACTATTCCCACCCACCACATTTGAAATATAATTCAGTATATTTCTTCACCAACCACAAGTGGGGCCCACCAATTCTAGAATTTTCCACCAAAAATAATTTATAACCTGATTTCCAAATCAGCCACCTCTTAAAATTCATAACAAATCATATGCTCATTTTTAACGGTTCAAAATTTGTGAACATATACTCAACTTATATATGTATAACATATCCAAAAATTACAACGATCCAACGGTCGGATTAAAAATTATAACTCCCGCAATATATCTCAAAAAACACTGGTTTGATTTTTAATACCTCCAATCCGACAAAATACTAATAAAACACCTCAACATTAATTCCTTCATTTATAACCACAATAAATATATCCAACATTTATATCCACATAAAATAAATATTTTCTTATCATATGAATCAATAATTAATTATTCACAAATAATATTATAAAATCACATTTATGACAACCAGGCCGTTCCCAGGAAAGAGGGGGCTTTCCAATAAGGATTTCTCCTTACTGGCGCGCAATTAGATGACCAAACCTCTCCTTAGACAGAACTTTCTAGACATTGCCAATAATGTTATCTAATAATATTATTCAAATAATATGAATTATTGATCTGATAATAGAAAATACTGTGCAGCAACAATTATTGAAACAACAATAATATAAAATATCAACGCAACAATTATTGAATCAATAAAATAAAATATTGAACAATAACTACTGTAAGAATTATTGAGTAGTGTCTTATTACGTAAGAATCAATAATTGGTGCAATACCGTGTGCTACTGTATTTTAACCACCGGGTATTTCAACAGTATTAACGGTAACAACTACGTCGTTATTTATAAATAACTTATACTTGTCGTTTTCTTCATCCAATCGCTTTCCGTTATGGGGCCCACACAAGGCTGCGCCGTCGTACGAATATTCCCCGACAGCAAGAATATTCCACGACCAAACGAATATTCTCCGACAAAATGAATATTTTATAACCACTTGCTTATTTTATAAAATTTACACATTTCACCCATAACCAAAGTATTATATCAAATTAACCCCTTATTATTCACAATAATATTTAGAGAAAATTTGATTTTATTCATTAATAAGTTGGGGTCTTACACTTTTCCCTCTTTTCTCGATTACGTACCGCGAGACAGATTAGGTCTTTAATTATTTGTTTACTTATTAATATATGTTATTAATTCTCGTATTATAATATGATTTAATTTTATCCACATATAAATTAAATCTAATTAATTTTAAGGCCCAAATTTTATCAAATTAATTTATCCATCACATATTAATACTTATTAGCTCATATAAAATAAATAACTAGTTTGACCCAATAAAAGACAAAGTCCAATTAAAAACTAGTTTTATCCCCCTTTGTGTTTAATATTTGAAAGTGTTTAGAAGTCTTTAAAGATGAAATCAGACTTTGGATATGGGTTGATAGTTATAATTCTTCTTCTAAATTCTGTCAAACTCTACCATTTGATAGAAATCTGAAAAATATATGACTTTTTGAATACCAAAATACTTTTATAAACTTTATAAAAATCTTAATTCAATATCACCTAACTTTTAAAGACATTAAAAAAATTGTAATTGAATACCAGTAAACTTTTATAATGTCTTGATTGAATACAACCAAACTTTTAAAATCTTTAAAAGTCTTTAAAAATCTTAATTGAATACATCCCCTGTAATTTATGTTCAGTGTTAAACACAGAAATAGAATTTAATTTGTTAATTTTAAAAATATATATATACTATAAAAACAAAAAGTTTACTCCCTCTAAAAATTTGTTCACTCACTAAATGTTTTTACCTAAAATCTTTCTTCTTATTTTTCTCTCTTAATTTTTTTATTTAGTTTTTCTCTCTAAATTCCTTTTTTCATTAACAAAATCCATCCACTTTGTATCTCCTACCATTCCATTAAGATGAAGGAATAAGGTAAAAATGAGAGTGACTATTTTTTCCGTCACTATAAGGCGGAGCGGCAGATATATTGTGTATTTGTTTTGGTGTCTTAAATTTTTTTATTTTTTTATAGGGAGTATTTTGATAATCTGTCATACAGCTAGAAAAGAGGATTACTGTCGCTACTCTTTCTAGCAGCAGGGGTGTTATCCTCTCTAATCTCAACCATTTATTATAAGGATCAACGACTGAGATCATAATTGCTGAAATAGTGTCTCTGTCAACTAATTGCCACTGATGAGACCCATATATATATATATATATATATATATATATATATATATATATATATATATAATAAAGTTGTTTTTGTGCTTCACTCAATTATAGGTGATGTCCCTTAAATGTCTAAATTTGTCATTTTCATATTTTTTTATGAGAAAATTGTGTCATTCATGATAAATAGAATAAATAAATAACCTAAATAGAGAAAACATAAATATGAGGTCAGCATGCAGAACTCTAATTTACTCTATCTTTAATTAGTTTAATTGAAATTTCTTATAATTTAATTTAATTAATAGTTTTTACGGGATATTTGGTGATTACCTTTTTCTTTTTCTTCATAATTTCATTGAGGGTTATTATTGTTGGTTCATTATAAAAACCACATCATATATACTACAATGACAATAATAAGCGTGCAGCTTGTGTAAACACCATATATACAGTTTTGTGGTCATTTTAGTTTGTATGTGTAAATTTTAGAAAAGAGTAATTCATTAATTTATTCTCTTTGCTCTTACTTATAAGTAGGAAAAATAAATAAATACTCCTTTCGTTCTGAATTATATTATTTTTTTAAAAGTCAATTTAAATTATTTTTAAATTTAAAATTGACATAATTCAATTAAATTTTAAAAATAATAAACTTTATAACTAGTTGTTTATTATATTCATAATTTTATTTATATAAACTAAATGAATTCTTCACGGCAATTTTAAATTTAAAAATATTTGAATTGATTTTTAAAAAATTAATAATAATCTTATAATTTAAAATGATAGAAGTATATTATTATGTATTTACCATTATTCAGTTTTAAAATATTTTATTCTACTTGTCGTCTAATTTATGGTAGGGCAGAGAGTTTTAAAAGGAAAGTGGGAATACGTTTTGTTGAATATATATTTTATGTATCATTTTATAAAAAGACTCAATTTATACAACAGAGGAGTAAAATACAGTATAAATGAAATTATGCGACGGTTAAATATATTTTTCTTTACTAAATTTCGGTTTATAAATATATTATTGAATTGAATTTTTTATAATCGAGTCACTGAATTATAAATATTTATCAAATTATTATAAATTTTATTAAATAAGTTGACTTTTAACAGAAAATATACTTGTATGCCACGGAGGAGAGAGAAAATTGAAGTGGTCAATAATTGAAGAAAGAGAAAGCTTACGGTTTTTGTCTAGGAAAGAGCAAAAAAGAAGTTAATTCATCAAATGTTTGGACAGATCTAAAATCTATTATCAGATCAAAGCATTATCATCCTTCATCAACAACCCAGATTCTCAGCACAATCCCTATCTCTTTTTTACCGTCAAACATGCCACTCAATTCTCTTAATTTTACCTACACAGAACATGATCGGAGAATACAAAGCAATCTGACAAAAGCAAAAGTTACCGACAACAATGGCGGAACTAAATTATGATTGTTTTTTCTCTTCTTCACCTCTTTTTACTTCCACAAATTGTTACTTTTGTCGCTTGATATATAAGAACTACTTCAACAATGTCTTCGGCGTCGGATCTAAGATTTGATGATGGTGATGAGTTTTGAAGCTTCTCGAAAGAGATTCACTCCGTTGATGTTAGTGGTAGAGGCTTGTGAAGTACCCAAATGATTTTGGTACCAGCCACAACAAAGAAGGACATAATTAAAGCATAAAGAATTGAATTTAGAGAAGAAGATCTTTAAAAAATGAAATGAATTTAATTAAAGAAACCCAGAGTAGGAAGCAGAGAGAGAGTTGCAGGGTGGAAAAAGAAAAGAAAATAAAATAAAAACCCAGATTTGGAGAAGTTATGGCGTTGAGTGTGGTGGTGGTGGCGGTACCGCGATAAAGTTGGGTAGGGGTTTCAGGTGGGTGATTTAATTTTTATTTATTTATTTTTTTAAAACAATTGTTAATTTGTATAGTTTCTGTTATGTGTTTAAAGTTTTTAATATATTTGATAAATATACGAAATAGTTGTACATCATTTTTATTTTTTAATACAACAGTAAGGATTTTGCTTTACAATTTTATTTTATGTTTGAATTATACATTAATATATCTTATTATATATGAATATATTTTATTATCAATTTATTTAATTAATATTTTTTAAAAATTTAATTATTTGTTATTTAAAAAAAAAGAGAGAATTCAAGCTTAAAAATTAAAAAATTTAAACTAAAGTTATTTTGTTATTATTATTAAAAAAAATCCATGGTGGGTCTTATATTTCACGTAAGCGTGACTATGTGGTGCCATATAGACTTTCTGTTAACTTCTAACATTTTTAGATAGAAATTTTAATTTTTGTAAAAAAGTTATAATTCAATGAGTTAATCGTAAAAAAAATCAGTTCGGTGATGCATTTATAAACCGACCATTAATACAGTGAGATAAATGTATTTAACCCAATTCTGTGAAGACCAAGAAGACGCATGGTTTTAATAGCAGTGGACAAGTAAAGTTGGACCAACATTGTTATTTGGGTTTTAGTTTAACCTTTCAACAAGTCGTTGTAGTATAGTGGTGAGTATATCCGCCTGTCACGCGAATGACCCGGGTTCGATCCCCGGCAACGGCGTTTTTTCCTTCCTAACAAGGATAATTTAGTCATTTTAATCACTTCCGTACAATTTTAGTTTCAATGTGGCTCAGGAATTAACGGTTAGGTTAGGTCAAAAATTGACCTGCAGATTTCAATGTTGTCTAAAAATTTAAAAATGTCCAAAATTGACACTTGAATTATCAATTTGGAATAAAGAGAGTTTCGGAAAAAATAATTACATTATGGCATGTATTTATTCTCATACCAGAACTAACCCCGACGGCCACGGCCGTCAAACTTTTTGGTGTGTTTGACGAGCGGACAGATTTTGGCGTTAACACCACTAACACCAACTACTGTCATGCAGCCAAGGAATGTAGAGTCTTATGTATGAGTCACTGCAATAAACCCATGTAATCCCCTACCGAATCCTTGCACCTTGAAAGAGATAATGGCTCTTCAACAAATTCAAACTTTTTGGGCTTGCCCCGCCCAAAATCTATCTATCTGGTATATTTTAATAATTGTGTAATCTAGCTAAAAACTAAATGAGTTGTGCTTCGATGGGATGATTGCTTTGTGGGCGAATGTTTAGCTGTTACTGCAAAGTGGAGATTGAAGCTGAGCTCTCGTGTGCTCCCCTAGTTGAACAAAAACTCAAACTCAGGTTTAAAATGTACGAGTTGTGCATAAAATTCACAATAAATTAAACTTATCTGACTTGAATATAATTAGATAGACCAGGAAGATGTTTATTGGGGGCAATACAATTGACAAATACAGAGCGTTGGATGGCATAATCAGCCCACTTGCATCATGTTTCAAAATAACACACATAACATGTACGCACTATATATTACTAGAAGCAGAAACTCATGTGGAAAACATAACAGATGACGAGAAATTCCAACTTCAGTTTCCAATATTCCACCACACTGCAACTAACGTATGTAGAATGATGATCTGATTCACTAAATAACGGGAGTGGTTATCATGAAGTGAACTTCGTGGTAAGTTCACTTCATGACCAATACAGTGCTGACACGCATGCGGAGAGATTATCCTCCCGCCTGTGTGTCAGCACTGTAGTGAACATGAATTGAACTAATTACCCTAAAGTTTATTTCATGCTAACCGGATCCCTAAATAACCCGAGATTATTAATTAGTTAATGAGCCCTTGGGTGAAGATAGTTGAAAAAAGATCCATCTCATTCTTAGGCATGATCAACCCAATTTCCAGGTCCCCTGCCGAATCCTTGCACCTCGAAAGGGATAATGGCTCCTCAACAAATTCAAACTTCTTGGGCTTACCCCACCCAAAATCTATCTTATTGTAATAATCCAAATTCGGCGAACCAGAAACCGTCATTGTCCATTCCCCTTTCAACACTCCTGCAAACTCCTCGAACCACCTATCTGCACCGTTCAGCACCCCTCCCTGCACCCTTGAATGAATGACCTTCCCGATCAGTTCAGCCGCGGTTACAAGCCCTTGTTCCCCTACTAATTGCGAGGCCTTCAGGGTCGCAAGACAAGGCACCAAACAGTTGCCAAAGTAGGTGGCAGGTATTGGAGGATCCAAACGAGCACGACATTCCATAGGAAATAGGAAGTGCTGACATTCATCTGCGTGGTGCGCCCCCTCTCCAGTAGCAGCCCGCGTTTTTGCTATACAAGTCCATAAGTAAGCACATACCACCGTGAAAGATGATACATGTGCTAATGTTGGTCGTTGGGCCGAGACCAAGTTCTTGAGTCCTTGGATATTGCTTTGACCGATTATAAATGTGGCTCGGATCTTTTTATTGGCGGGAGCTGATTGATCATGATTCTCATTTCCCTGCTGCCGCAGCTCAGTTACACTTTCTAATGCCGTCCTAAACATAGTACCTAGTCCCTTTGGGTCTTGAATCACACTCCTGTCATAAAATGGGAGTCCTTCCAATAATAATGCATCATAATTATCATCTATTTGTTTAGCGATTGAAGTCCATGTTCGAATGAAATTGAACATAGTGCTTCCATCGGCAACAACGTGGGAATTAGCAAATCCAATACAGATGCCATGGTTGGAAAATAATGTCACCTGAATAGCCAAAAGTGGAGTTAAAACGGAGTCTCCCTCGGATGAAGCTGGTGGGAGTTGAGGAACAAGAGGAAGTAATATGTCGGCATCTCGATTGTGATTCCTGGAAAGATGATTATAATCATTATCAGTGCACTCGGCAAATGTTAGTGAAACAGAGTCACCATCAGAGTAACGAATTTGGAGGTTTGTGGCTAAAATACTTGAGGGGGTTATCAGATTACCGGCCAATGGATAAAAGTGTTTGAGAGCAACGGATAGTGATTTTTTGAGATTGGGAACAACGGTTTGGGTAAAGTTGGTTTTGGAGCATGGGAAATCATAGAAGAGAACGCGAGTCATTGGATGAAACGTTAGCCATATTATGTCCAAGAAGGTGAGGGGTAGAGAGGTATCGGCCACGGCGGCCGGCGGTGGTGAGACTCTGCAGTTTTCGAGCAAAGTCACCGTGTAGGTAGTGGCAGTCGTCATTGATGATGCAGCTAATTAATGGCCGAAAAATACTAATGCTGGACTTTTCTTATGTACACTCCTTATCTATTACTAGGATTTAGGAATAGTCTTAAATCTTAATATTATATAGTAATTCTGTATACCAGGAGGGCAAGACTATCACGGCAACTCATGTTACGTTTTCTTCTAGCCTTCTTATTCAATCATTTTTATGACAAGAATAAATAATGTTATACAATATGAAATGCTTTTTTTTCCTTTTTCTTTTTCCTTTTCCTTTTTCAAATAAGAAATTTGCATGTTTGCTATAAACAAAGGGTTGACGTCAAGGATGCTTGCTCCTTAGACTTTTATAATTTAAACATCGGAACCAGAACCAACACATGGAAGAAAATCACCTCAATGCACTGCGTCGATGTGGAGGATGCGCTCTCAAGCTCTTCCTAGGAAGAGATTTAGTCAATGTGGGGACGCGTCCTTAAGATTATTAGAAAGATTTAGTTTCGATTAACTTATAAATCGGTCCAAAGATACTCTTATCGTTCAACGAAAAAAAAAAGTGCCGTCTCGCATTTATTATTTTTTTAAAACTAGAGTACAAACTTGTTAGTTGTCGGTTGCCTTTGTTTGAATGTAGTTTTGTTTTGAATATTAATAGTGATATTTGCTTTCGCTGAGTGAGACACCAACGAATTCAGTAAAAGGAGAGATTTTATCACTAAGCTATATTATTTTGTCTCCCATTAGCATAATTTAGTAGCTATTAATAATATGAAAAAGGATATATATATTAAATGTTTATTGATTTTTTTTATTGTCAATTATGTTAATAAATATTAATAATATTTTTTTGGAGTAATATGTAATAAGAGTCTATAATAATTTCTATTAATATCATGTACATATCATACTCTAATATCTTATGTTTGAAATGACCAATGTTTTTTTAAATGTATATAAATTGATCGGGATGCACAATGAAGTTTGGTATTATACTACAAAATGGGCAAAAATTTTGTACTTTTAATCATCATTTTAGGGAAGGACATAGTATATTTTTTAAACAAAAAATAATTAAACAACCCAATTTTGAATTTGTAATGAAAGAGTATATTTTTTAAATAATAAAATAATTAGGTCATCTCTAGTAGATCGGAGTTCCATCAATCTATTTAGTCTAGGACTCATGCTGCCTCTCCAACAGCTAGACTAAATAGTTTAGGAGATTTTTAGGTAGATTCAAAAGACTATATCAAGTAATTTGATTTTGGTGGATTATAGTTTTTAATATATTTTAATAAGAGTGAAAAAATAATTGGTGGATTATAATTTAGTAAATATAATATAATCTTTTAATATTACAGTCAATGAGATAGTCTATTTACTAGAAAGATTAAAAGACTATCCCATATATAAATTAAATATAATTTATAGTATAATCCACTTTAATAAATATAGTTCATGATATAATCCATCTTAATAGACATACTTAGAATACATTGTTTAAAAAGAAGATAAAATTAAAGATCCTTTTCAATCCCAACATTCAATGGCCTTTAAACAACCCAATTTTGAATTTGCCCAACATTCAACATTGTTTATTTTGTCATGATGGATCTCATGACAATAATTAGAAAAAGTTAAAAACTACCTAGAATATATATATATATATATATATATATATATATATATATATATATATATATTACAATAATTAGAAAAAGTTAAATATATATATATATATATATATATATATATATATATATATATATATATATATATATATATATATATATATATAGAGTCCACCAAAAACCATTCACCCACAAAATACAAATGATGACAAGTCATTTTAAGTTTTCAACCGGTAATACCTTCTTTTTTTTATTCTTCTTTCATTCCACTCGCATCAACTTTAAAAAGTTTTGATATTTATTTATTATTAATAATTTAAAACTATCATACTTAAACTAAATATGTATCAATAAGTTTAAGTCCTCCATTCGTTTCAAATTACAAGATTAATGTTAATCTTTTAATTTAAAATTGGGATAATTCATTTAAATTTTGAAAATAATACTCCCTCTATCCCTAAATAATTGACATTTTGAAGATTTTCACACTTATTAAGAAAGTCATTTATTATTCCAATTTTATCATTAAAATTGATATGTATTACCACGATTACCCTTACATTAATTAAGAAAAGATGTACTCCATATAGTTGTCTAGATAAATGAAATACTCTATATAGTTGAGGGCAATAGAGGAAAAATTATAATTAATGCTTTCTAGAAACTTGAAAACGTCAAATATATTGAAAAATTTTAAACTCCCTATAACATCAATTATTTTATGATGGAGAGAGTAAATTTTATAACTTGTAGTAAGTTGTAAGAGTTAAATACTTTTTTTCTTAACGAACTGAACCTTAATTTACATTCACATCATTGAATTGCTTCTTTTTTTACAATTAACTCAATAAGTTGTAATTTTTTATAAATAATTACAAAATTTGTTAAATTATTTGACTTTCAACGGAATTGATAGCACGTGAAAAGGAGGCAGTCTCCATGTCATAAGTACATCTACGTGGCTTCCCATGGTGGAAAATTGTTTTAAAAAGATACTAACTAATTCTAGCAAATAATAATTGTTTATTGTTATTGTTTAGCATTTGAAAGAGTTTAGATCAATCAGTGAAGGGGAAGATTAAAAATAAAATAAAATTGAAGAAACTAGATCTGAAGCTACTTGGATTTATATAGATTCTTCACCACTTTAGCTGCTTGGGTGGTCAAAATAAAGATGAAAACAATGAGATTAAACCTTATTTAATTTATGGGGCCGCTACGTGCTAACACTTGCCGGTGAAATCATTGATTGTTGGACTCCATTGTATTCCTGTCTCTTTCTGATTATGTTTCCTATATCAAAATATCACACTTTAAGCACAATCTATGGCTACTCATTCTCTCTCTCTCTCTCTCTCTCTCTCTCTCTCTCTCTCTCTCTCTCTCTCTCTCTCTCTCTCTCTCTCTCTCTCTATATATATATATATATATAATCTAGATATTAAGTTTACTCTTTATCCAACATACTTTGCATACCCTCTTTTAATGACAGACCGGGCGACGGTTAGGTCCGTCGCTATATATAGAACCGTCGTTTTAGCTTTTAGCGACAGACCGAACCATTGCCCGGTCCGTCGCTAAAAGGGGGGTATACAAAGTATGTTAGATAAATTGTATGCTTTTGATCTTTTCTATATGTGTGTGTGTGTACGCACGCGAATCTGTGTTTTGATTTAGGTTATAGAATTTGGGATTTCAATTGGGTTCTTGAAAATTAAATTTCAAATTTGAAGATAACTCATTCTCTCTTTAATAGGGCAAATGTTCAAAACTGCCCCTGATGTTTATTTCAAAATTTCACTTCCATCCTGAACTTTTTTTTCTTCTAAAAGTATACTTAACGTTACAAATTTAAGCTCATTTGTGCCCCTGGCCTTAACGAACATGCCACCTAGGCTAACTCCGCTTACACCTGGACATTTTTTTACTGACGAGGCATGAATTTTACACCTTTGCCCATATTAAAATCCAGACCCAATACTCGAACCTAGTACCAAACCCAAACCCGAATCACAAATCATGACCAAGTTGATTCATATATTCCCTTCCTTTTCAATCTTTAATATATTCATCAGCCATGGTCAACGAAAAACAAAGTTCCACCGCCTCCATCATCCATAGTCAAATAGAACTCCTCGTCTCCATCATTCACGACGAGAATGTTGGCGGCGAAAGCATTGTTGAGACGAACAACGAGGTAAAGCGTAGTCTCGCGGGGTGGATTGTTGCGACAGTCGAGAACGACGGAAGTATGATCATCGAGCTTATCTTGTCTAATGGTGTGAATTTGAATCGGATCGAATAGTTTAGAGATGGAATTCTTCCGGCTTGACCGTCTTCATCGACGACTTGGACATAATGTTTGGGAAATTGGGAGTAAGAAGGAATTGTAATAATGTCTATTTCTCTGTTTTCTCCGAATCAGATCTGGGTTACTCTTTTAAAAAAAATCAATTCAATCCCTTCTAGTAATCTTTGAAGATGAAGGGGGTAATTCTAATATTATTTATTTTAATCCTTTTTTGAACTGATTTGGAAATTGATTGGATTTATGGATTTGAGATATATTTTGAAACTGGGTTTGATTTGTGATTGAATAAGAAAGTGAGAGAATGGAGTGATTAACGAATAAAGTTAAGATTTGGGTTTCATATGTGATTGAAATTTATGACTTGAGTTTTTTTTCCCATTGTGATGTATATCGAGGTTTTCAAGAATGGTTGCTTTGGTCTGTTCTTTTGAAGCTTCTTCAACATATGATCTGGGTTTGCTATTCTATTGATGCCCCTGTTCTGTTTGATATGTGATATGTGATATGTGATTGAATGGTTGCTTTTTTCATTTTCAGCTTTGCTTTTCTTTGGTTTTCATCTGGTGGTATTTTTTTTTTGCAACGGAAAGGGTATTATGTAAGACACCAACTTTCATAAATAAAGATTAATTTTTCTCGAAATATATTTTTGAATATTATGGTGTGGATTTGATATAATGTTATAGTTGTGGGTAATATTTATAAATTTTACAAAGTATGCAAGTTATTATAAAATATTCGATTGGTCGGGAAATATTCATTTTAAACAGGAAATGTGACGCCCCCAAAATAGGTATACATCACCCATTCTGAGTCGTCAAATACATGGTACAGAAATAAATACAACTTCATTAATATAATTGTCGTGCAAAATACGACAACACATACACGATGAGTTTAAATACAAATATTGTCTAATAGACAGTATTCAAACTCCAAAAGAGTCCTCATTATAATTATTGATACACTATTTTATAAACATAGTGAGGACTGCTAAAACAACTTTCTAGAACCATCACTCCATACCCTGGCTAGTTCCTGCTATGTTCTTACTTCCTGAGAAGAAAAAATAGAATAAAAAGGAAAATGGGTGAGCTCAACTAGCACAGTAAAGAATATTATAACTAAAATAATATACAACAAATTATCACTAGTCTTCAACAGGAAAAAATCTGATAGAATATAATAGACAACAAGTTTTAGATCAACAACTGCAGCGGAAATAACAATCCATTAGAAGAGTCGAGTAGAGAATGAATTCTACTATCTTCTAAGATATAATAGTCTATTATCAATATTTTATCCATGTAATATCAATCAATATACATCTTAAATCAAATATTGATCTTTGCACTACAGGCCAAAGATATTCATTTGTATCACCAGTTGGTCATGTTCATCTCAACACCTGTTCATCTTTGCACTACGGGACAAAGATATTCATCAGTTAATCATTCATCTTTGCACTACATGCCAAAGATATTCATCAAGTATCATCATTAAGGACTGAGGATGATGAAAAATATTTTAGAGAACAAATCCAGTAAGATAAAAGGACAAAGATTAGAGATTCGTACTTTAGATAATTCAAGTTTAAAAATACTCTATAATAAACCATAATGGAGTAAAATTCAAGAATGAAGATCAAAACATGGATACAATCAAAGATAGTAACCATAATAGACATCTGGGACAAAGAAGAGAAAATTTTATTTTTCGATGAATAGTGTCGTATACGTGAATAGTAACCCCGACACAAAAAGGTAGAAACTCCACAATAAAATTCATATCAATATTTCAGCATAATGATATTGAAGAAAATAACATCATTTACGAAGAAAATAACATCCCTTACCTCAAAATAACAGTACTTCTGATCGGAATATCGGATGTAAAGTCAAAGAAAACTTGCACTGAATAGTAACTCTCAAAGTATTTAAATACTCACAAAAATACGCTCGATAATATAGAGAGAAAGAAAACTTGGTTCTGGTGTGATTTTCAATTTTAACCTAAGCGCCTATTTATAGAAAAATGCTAGAACGCCAAAGGAGACTAAATTAATAAAATAATAATATTATTATTGCAATTCAAGCACGCCAATGACCATCACTCCACTTTTGAAAAGAAGAAAAACTCAGCATATTTCAACAAAGGACAAGAGTGGGGCCCATCCATTTTTAATAAAAATATTTATTTCCGAAACTTCAATAATTCATAATAAATAACTCTTTTATTAGAAAAATTCGAATCTCATGTCTATACGATAGGAAATTTAATTCTTTACAATTTTGTAGAAGAAAATTTTTTCAAATTCAAATTAGAAAATATCCGAAATCCACATATGGACGATTTTTTAATACCTTCATTCCGACAAAATAATAATAAAATACCTCATTATTAATTTCTTCATTTATAACCACATAAAATAAATTTATCCATCATTTATATCCACATAAAATAAATATTTTCTTATCATATAAATCAATAATTAATTATTCACAAATAATATTACAGAATCACAATTATGGCAACCATGTCGTTATTGATCTGATAATGGAAAATACTGTGCAGTGTCAATTATTGAAATAATAATAATATAAAATATCAACGCAGCAATTATTGAACCAATAAAATAAAATATTGAACAGTAATTACTGTAACAATTATTGAGTAGTGCCTTCTTACGTAAGAAGCAATAATTTAAAAATACTGTGCAATACCGTGTGCTACTGTGCAACCACGCGTATTACTGTATTTTAACCACCGGATATTCCAACAGTGTTAACGGTAACAATTACGCCGTTATTTATAAAAATTCAAACTTGTCGTTTTCTTCATC
This sequence comes from Panax notoginseng, assembly GCA_016801055.1. Lineage (NCBI taxonomy): Eukaryota > Viridiplantae > Streptophyta > Magnoliopsida > Apiales > Araliaceae > Panax > Panax notoginseng. Next base: position 22,892,699 of record CM029018.1, on the reverse strand, counting down.
CGACCGTTTTCCGTTATGGGGCCCACAAATAACTGTGCCATCGTACGAATATTCCCCGACAACAAGAATATTCCACGACCAAATTAATATTCCCCGACAATAATGAATATTTTATAACCACTTGCTTATTTTGTAAAATTTGCACATTTCACCCATAACCAAAGCATTATATTAAATTAACACCTTATTATTCAAAATAATAATTAGAGAAAATTTAATTTTATTTATAATAAGTTGGGGTCTTACAATCTCCCATCCTTATAAAATTTCGTCCATGAATTGACGTACATACCTGGTGTTTCGAAAAGGTGAGGGTACCTCGCTTTCATTTTCGATTCTAACTCCCAAGTCATTTCCTCAATAGCATGGTTCCTCCACAAAACTTTAACTTGTGGTATAATCTTGGTGCGTAGGATATGCTCTTTCCTATCCAAGATTTTAACAGGTACCTCCTCGTACGTTAAATCTTCGGCTATCTCGTCTGGTTCTAACTCAATAATGTGGTTTGGGTCTTTCACATATTTACGAAGCACAAATACGTGAAAAATATTATGAACACGAGACATGCTTGGAGGTAATGCGAGTCGATAGGCCACATTTTCTATTCGATCAAGAATTTCAAATGGACCAACAAATCGTGAATTGGGCTTTCCTCTCTTCCCAAATCTTGTAACTTCCTTCCATGGTGCAACACGTAACAATACATGATCCCCAATATTAAATTTCATGTCCTTTCGATGAAGATCTGCATAACTCTTTTGTCGATCCTGTGCCGTTTGTATACGCTGTCGAATCGTTTGGATCTTTTCCGTAGTCATACGTACCAACTCTAGTTCCAACAATGTTACTTCACCCAACTCATCCCAACATACTGGAGAGCGACACTTTCATCCATACAATGCTTCGAATGGAGCCACACCTATACTTGTCTGATAACTATTGTTGTAGGAGAATTTCATCAATGGCAAGTACTTATCCCAACTTCCTTTGAAATCTTGGACACAGAGTCTTAATAGATCTTCAAGTATTTTAATTGTCCTTTCCGATTGCCCGTCCGTTTGAGGATGGTATGCCAAACTGAATCGTAAATTTATGCCCATAGCTTTCTGCAAGCTAACCCAAAATCGTAAAGTGAATCTTTGTGACGCCCCCAAAATTAGGTATACATCACCCATCTTGGGTCGTCAGATACATAGTACAGAATACAAATACAACTGTCGTGTACAATACGACAAAACATGAACTGTGAGTTTGAATACAAATATTATCTTCTAGAGAGTATTCATACTCAAAAGGAGTCCTCGTTACATTTATTAACACACCATTACATAGAATAGTGAGGACTACTAACTAATACTATCATTCGAACCATCACTCCGTTCCCCGACTTGCCCCAGCTACGTTCTCATTTTCTGAAGAGAATAGTGAAAGAAAGGGTGAGCTCAACTAGCCCAGTAAGAAATATTATGACTAAGATAATGCAGAATAAATTATCATTAGCCTTCAACAATGTTAAACTGATAAAATATAATAGACATCAAGTTTAACTGCAGCGGAACAAGCAATCCATTAAAAGAGTTAAGTAGAAAATAAACTCTACTATCTTTTATGATTTAAAAGATTTTCCAACACTGTGATCGCTGAGACTCAGCTTAATAAAATAATCCACATCATCGAATCACCCCTGCACTACGGCCAAGGATATTCGTATATTCATTAATGGTCATTATCATGCCAACAACTGTCCATCAATGCACTACGGGCCAATGAGGACTTTTACCACATCATTCGTAACATTACGGTCATGATTACACCGAATAATCCCTGGTCATAATCATACCAAGTCCATCTATGCACTACAGGCCACAGATGACTTTCAACAGAATATAAACATGAGGATGATGACAATGATATAAGAATTCAATAAAACAAGTTCAAGAATTAATTTATCCAAGAATTAACAACGTCCAAATTGTCAACATGATACTACTTTGTGGAGTAAAATTCAAGAATGATCAGGAGAATATTTTCATGAATAGATACTAGATGAAGCGCAAATGTCAAGGATATTCCACAAATTTCATGGAGTATAGAAGTCAAAACTTAACCAACTGAGTATAATAAAGAATAGAATAACAAAAGAAATCACCATGCATGCGATAGACCGCACAGACAGGTTATTCCAACAGAATAATAAATAATGGAACCAGGTCCGGCGTAAACGCACAGACAAGATATTCCGACAGAATAATAAATAATGGAACCAGGTCTAGCGTAAACGCACAGACAGGATATTCTGACAGAATAATAAATAATGGAACCAGGTCCGGTGTAAAACACACAGACAGGATGTTCCAACAGAATAATAATAAAAACGGAACCAGGTCCGGTGTAAAACACACAGACAGGATGTTCCAACAGAATAATAATAAAAACGGAACCAGGTCCGGTGTAAAACACACAGACAGGATGTTCCAACAGAATAATAGAAGAATGTCACCAAGTATAGGGTAGACCGCGTATACAGGTTATTCCAACAGAATAATAAGAAATGGAATAACAACAGTTCTCTTCATGAATAAGAAAGAATAACACCCCTTACCGTTTTAAAGAAGAGCTGAAGTAAGGAAGTAGTTAAGTAGCAGAATACTCTTCTTCTCTCTCTCTATAGTTTCTCTCTCTAGAGTTCAGTGAATTCGTAAGAAATAATGAAGGAATGAGCTGCTATTTATAGAAAAATAGAATGCATAGTAACTAATCCATGAACGGTCCAGATTGATTACTTTAATCTGACGGTCCATATTTAAAGAAAAATCTTTTAAATAAAATATAATATATTCTATTTATAGAATAACTTTAATAAAGTATTTTGTTTTATATAAAAAGATGTTTCTGTTTTATTACGTTAATAATACGAATAAAACAAAACGTCATTATCGCTAAATAATTCATATTATTAACTGACAATAATGGAATCAAACTGAGTGACTTCTCACATAAGCATTAATAATCAATACCGTGTGCTACTATGCAACCACACGTATTACTGTACTTTTACTACCGAGTAGTTCAACAGTAACAATGGTAAAACTTCCGCCGTTATTTTTAATAAAATATTTTTGTCGTTTTCTCAATCGACAATAATTCCGTTGTGGGGTCCACCAATGATTGTGTCGTTGTACGAATATTCCCTGTTAAAACGAATATTCCCCGACCAATCGAATATTATATAACAACTTGCGTACTTTGTAAAATTTATAAATATTACCCACAACTATAACATTATATCAAATTAACTCCATAATATTCAAAAATGATATTTATAGAAAATTCATCTTTATTTATAAAAGTTGGGGTCTTACAACCTCCCCTTCTTATGAAATTTCGCCCTCGAAATTAGGGTACGTACCTGGTATGTCGAAGAGGTAAGGATACCTTGATTTCATTTCAGATTCTAACTCCCAAGTCATTTCCTCAACATCGTGGTTTCTCCACAAAACTTTGACTTGAGGTATAACCTTGGAGCGTAGAATATGTTCCTTCTTATCCAAGATTTGAACAGGAACTTCTTCATACGTCAAATCCTCCGCTATTTCGTCCGGTTCTAACTCAATAATGTGGTTCGGGTCTTCCACATATTTGCGTAACATGGATATGTGAAAAACGTTATGAACACGAGACATACTTGGCGGTAAAGCGAGTCTATAAGCCACAGTTCCTACTCGATCGAGGATTAAAAATGGACCGATAATCGAGGATTGAGCTTTTCTCTCTTTCCAAATCTCGTAACTCCTTTCCATGGAGCAACACGTAAGAACACATGATCTCCTACATCAAATTCCACGTCCTTTCGATGAAGATCAGCATAACTCTTTTGTCGATCTTGTGAGGTTTTTATACGTTGTCGGATCGTTTGAATCTTTTCTGTAGTCATACGTACCAACTCCGGTCCCAACAACGTTGCTTCACCCACCTCATCCCAGCATACTGGAGAACGACATTTTCTTCCATACAATGCTTCGAATGGAGCCATGCCAATACTTGCTTGATAACTGTTGTTGTAGGAAAACTCCACCAATGGTAAGAACTTGTCCCAACTTCCTTTGAAGTCAAAGACACAGAGTCTTAATAGATCTTCAAGAGTTTGAATAGTCCTCTCTGATTGTCCGTCCGTCTGAGGATGATATGCTGAACTAAATCGTAACTCCGTGCCCATAGCTTTTTGTAAACTAACCCAAAATCGTGAAGTGAATCTTGGGTCTCGGTCAGAAACTATGGATACTGGCATACCATGCAGTCTTACAATCTCGTTTATGTACATACGAGCAAGACGTTCAAGTGTATAAGTTTCTCGTATCGGTAAGAAATGAGCAGACTTGGTCAATCTATCAACAATGACCCAAATCGCATCAATACCTTGAGAAACCCTTGGAAGACCGGTAACGAAATCCATGGTAATGTGCTCCCACTTCCATTCTGAAATTTCAAGTGGTTGCAATGGACCTTTTGGTACTTGATGCTCCGCTTTGACTCGTTGACAAGTTAGACACCTTGAGATAAACAACGCTATCTCTCTCTTCATATTGCTCCACCAAAATGTATGACGAAGATCATGATACATTTTGGTACTTCCAGGATGGATTGCAAACGGTGTGTTGTGCGCCTCCATCATGATTTCATACTTTAAATCAGGGTTGTTAGGAACACAAAGTCTGGAGTTGACTCGAAGTATTCCTTCTTCATCGATTCTTGCTTCCGGTATAACACCTTCTTGCACTTTCTTCTTCATACGCATCAGCTCCAGGTCTGTAGCTTGAGCAGCTTTAACTTTATCGATTAAAGTCGGTTCTACTCGTATATTCGCCATCATCACATGGGTCCCTGGAGTCTTTAACTCTATCTCCATCCTTTGCAAATCACACAAAATGGGCCTTTGTATTGACAATATCGCACTTGTACCCGCATATGATCTTCTACTCAATGCGTCAGCTACCACGTTCGCTTTTCCAGGATGATATTGAATGGTATGATCATAATCTTTCAACAGTTCAAGCCAACGTCGTTGTCGCATGTTGAGTTCCTTTTGAGTGAAGAAATATTTGAGACTTTTATGATCCGTAAAGATCTCCACCTTCTCCCCATACAAGTAATGCCTCCAAATTTTAAGTGCAAAGACAACAGCTGCCAACTCTAGATCATGAGTAGGATAATTCCTCTCATATTCCTTGAGTTGTCTTGATGCATAGGCTATGACTTTTCCATGTTGCATGAGAACACATCCCAACCCTTTGCTCGAAGCATCACTGTAGATGACAAATCCCTCCGAGCCAGATGGTATTGTTAGAACAGGTGCTGAAATGAGTCTCCTCTTGAGTTCTTGAAAACTCTGCTCACATTCTTCGCTCCAACCGAACTTTGTATCTTTTCGAGTCAGCTGAGTTAATGGAGTAGCGATTCGAGAAAATCCTTCCACGAATCTCCGATAATAACCAGCTAAACCAAGAAAGCTACGTACTTCGGTTACTGATTTAGGTTGCTCCCAGCTTTGAATAGCTTCAATCTTTGCCGGGTCAACAGATATTCCACGACTTGATACTACGTGCCCAAGGAATGCTACCTCTTCCAGCCAGAACTCGCATTTCTTCAACTTGGCATAAAGTTTGTATTCACGAAGCTTTTGGAGTACCAGCCTCAAGTGTTGCTCATGATCTTCACGGCTTTTGGAATAAACAAGGATGTCATCGATAAAGACGACCACAAAGTGATCCAAATATTCCTTAAATACCCTGTTCATCATATCCATGAAGGCAGCAGGAGCATTAGTCAATCCAAAAGACATAACTAAGAATTCATAATGCCCATACCGAGTTCTGAAAGTCGTCTTTGGAATATCCTCAGTTCTAACCTTCAGCTGATGATATCCAGAACGAAGATCGATCTTTGAAAAGAATTGTGCTCCTTGTAACTGGTCAAACAGGTCATCAATACGTGGCAATGGGTACCTATTTTTGATGGTGACATGATTCAACTCCCGATAATCAATACAAAGTCGCATACTCCCATCTTTCTTCTTCACGAACAGAACAGGAGCACCCCAAGGAGAAGTACTAGGACGAATAAAACCAATGTCTAACAATTCCTGCAGTTTTGTCTTTAACTCCTGAAGTTCAATAGGAGCCATTCGATATGGGGCTTTGGAAATGGGTTTTGTACCGGGTTCAAGGTCGATAAAAAATTCAATTTCACGCTCTGGGGGTAGGCTAGGAAGTTCTTCGGGAAATACGTCAGGAAATTTATTAACAACAGAAATATCATTCAAAGCTGACGTATTTTTGTTTAGATCTGTGACATGAGCTAAGAAAGCTTGACATCCGTTTTTCAATAAACGAATAGCTTTATGGCTTGAGATGACAACGATTGATTTTAATGGTTTGGTTGCTTGAATTCGCATAATAGGTCGATTAGGAATATGAAAGCTAACAACCTTACGAAAATAATCAATTTTTGCATGATGAGTAGTTAACCAATCAATCCCTAGAATCACGTCAAATGCAAGTATTTTTAATGAAATAAGATCGACAGGTAATGTGTGGGTACCAACTTGAACCAAACAAGACTTATAAACCGTGGATGTAATGAAGGTTTCTCCCAATGGAGTTTCAACTGCTAAGTCAAAGTCTAATTTCTCCGGAATCAAATTTAATCGATGAGCGCAAGTAGGAGAAATAAAAGAATGGGTAGAACCGGTATCAAATAAAGTATAGACTTCGTTAGAGTTTATGATAAGCTTACCCGTGATGACCTCATTCGGGTTCCTTGCTCTCTGGGAGTTCACAACAAACGCTCTCCCTTGCACAACCGATTTTGACTTTTCTGGGACGGCCTTTGGTGCCTCCATCCTAGCTGAATTTGTCTTCGGTAAACGACAAAATCGGGCTAAATGACCTTCTCTTCCATAATTATAACATGCTTTGGACGGCATCGCGCAGTTTGGACTGATGTGCCCCTCCCCTCCGCATTTGAAACATATGATAGGTGGTCGTTCTCCTTCCTTAACGACAGGTGCTGGTGCTGACGTCTTTTCATCATTGTTGAATCTCCTCTTCTTGAAATGCCCATTCTTATTGTTTTGGCCCTGATTACCACCGAAGTGGTTACCATTTCTGGCCTGTTGATTCCCTCCACGCTTGTTGTCACCGCTTCGATGACTGCTCTCACTGGTATTATCATTTTGCCGGCTGCTCTCTTTTGGTTGCGTTGTCTCGTTATCGCGCTCCACCAACTGAGCCCTATTTACAACATCTGAATATAAACACAGTTTATGAGAAACAAGATGTTGACGTATCTCTGGCTTCAAACCTCTTAAAAACATCCGCGTCATTCTTTCTTCATTATCCACCAGGTGGGACGCAAACCGGGATAACTCTACAAATTTTGCCTCGTACTGCGACACGGTCATATTATTCTGCTCCAATTTGATGAACTCCACCTCCTTCATGTGACGAATACTCTCGGGAAAGTATTTGTCGTTAAACAGCTCTTGAAACTTCTCCCAGATCATCTTTAGTGCGGCAGGTTGAGTACGCTTTATCGATTCCCACCAGTAATCTGCCTCTCCTCGCAACATAAAGGCGGCAAAGGGAACCTTTTGCTCCTCGGAGCAACCCAAGACATCAAATATCTTGGTGATCTGCTTTATCCATGTTTCAGCTACAAGTGGTTTGGGTTCTCCCTTAAACTCCGGTGGTCCCAGCTCCTTAAACTGTTTAGCGGTGACCGCCAGAGAGTTTCCAGTATTTCCACCTACGTTGTGGACAGGAGCCGCTTTCACCTGTTGTTGCATGAATTGCATAAAACCTCTGAACATTCCATCATTCATCATCTGGTCAGTGTTGTTGTTTGCATGAGGATTGTCACCTTCCTGATGAACATTATCCTGATTATTGATATGTGGTGAATCAATAATCGTCTGTGCTCCATTGCTATTCTCAACATTCTCAGATGCCATTTTCAGATACTGCCACAAAATAAAAGTTAATTGATATGTCATATATTATCCTTATATTATGACCGACCAATTAAATACCATGCAAATAAACTTAGGTAGGTCATACTAGCGAAGGAAATCCCCGTCTCTCCCCTCCTAGTTCTATTCTCACATCTTAGCCAGGGATCATATCCCTAAGCTCTGATACCAACTGTGACGCCCCCAAAATTAGGTATACATCGTCAGATACATAGTACAGAATACAAATATAACTTACTAATACAACTGTCGTGTACAATACGACAAAACATGAACTGTGAGTTTGAATACAAATATTATCTTCTAGAGAGTATTCATACTCAAAAGGAGTCCTCGTTACATTTATTAACACACCATTACATAGAATAGTGAGGACTACTAACTAATACTATCATTCGAACCATCACTCCGTTCCCCGACTTGCCCCAGCTACGTTCTCATTTCCTGAAGAGAACAGTGAAAGAAAGGGTGAGCTCAACTAGCCCAGTAAGAAATATTATGACTAAGATAATGCAGAATAAATTATCATTAGCCTTCAACAATGTTAAACTGATAAAATATAATAGACATCAAGTTTAACTGCAGCGGAACAAGCAATCCATTAAAAGAGTCAAGTAGAAAATAAACTCTACTATCTTTTATGATTTAAAAGATTTTCCAACACTGTGATCGCTGAGACTCAGCTTAATAAAATAATCCACATCATCGAATCACCCCTGCACTACGGCCAAGGATATTCGTATATTCATTAATGGTCATGATCATGCCAACAACTGTCCATCAATGCACTACGGGCCAATGAGGACTTTTACCACATCATTCGTAACATTACGGTCATGATTACACCGAATAATCCCTGGTCATAATCATACCAAGTCCATCTATGCACTACAGGCCACAGATGACTTTCAACAGAATATAAACATGAGGATGATGACAATGATATAAGAATTCAATAAAACAAGTTCAAGAATTAATTTATCCAAGAATTAACAACGTCCAAATTGTCAACATGATACTACTTTGTGGAGTAAAATTCAAGAATGATCAGGAGAATATTTTCATGAATAGATACTAGATGAAGCGCAAATGTCAAGGATATTCCACAAATTTCATGGAGTATAGAAGTCAAAACTTAACCAACTGAGTATAATAAAGAATAGAATAACAAAAGAAATCACCATGCATGCGATAGACCGCACAGACAGGTTATTCCAACAGAATAATAAATAATGGAACCAGGTCCGGCGTAAACGCACAGACAAGATATTCCGACAGAATAATAAATAATGGAACCAGGTCTAGCGTAAACGCACAGACAGGATATTCTGACAGAATAATAAATAATGGAACCAGGTCCGGTGTAAAACACACAGACAGGATGTTCCAACAGAATAATAATAAAAACGGAACCAGGTCCGGTGTAAAACACACAGACAGGATGTTCCAACAGAATAATAATAAAAACGGAACCAGGTCCGGTGTAAAACACACAGACAGGATGTTCCAACAGAATAATAGAAGAATGTCACCAAGTATAGGGTAGACCGCGTATACAGGTTATTCCAACAGAATAATAAGAAATGGAATAACAACAGTTCTCTTCATGAATAAGAAAGAATAACACCCCTTACCGTTTTAAAGAAGAGCTGAAGTAAGGAAGTAGTTAAGTAGCAGAATACTCTTCTTCTCTCTCTCTATAGTTTCTCTCTCTAGAGTTCAGTGAATTCGTAAGAAATAATGAAGGAATGAGCTGCTATTTATAGAAAAATAGAATGCATAGTAACTAATCCATGAACGGTCCAGATTGATTACTTTAATCTGACGGTCCATATTTAAAGAAAAATCTTTTAAATAAAATATAATATATTCTATTTATAGAATAACTTTAATAAAGTATTTTGTTTTATATAAAAAGATGTTTCTGTTTTATTACGTTAATAATACGAATAAAACAAAACGTCATTATCGCTAAATAATTCATATTATTAACTGACAATAATGGAATCAAACTGAGTGACTTCTCACATAAGCATTAATAATCAATACCGTGTGCTACTATGCAACCACACGTATTACTGTACTTTTACTACCGAGTAGTTCAACAGTAACAATGGTAAAACTTCCGCCGTTATTTTTAATAAAATATTTTTGTCGTTTTCTCAATTCGACAATAATTCCGTTGTGGGGTCCACCAATGATTGTGTCGTTGTACGAATATTCCCTATTAAAACGAATATTCCCCGACCAATCGAATATTATATAACAACTTGCGTACTTTGCAAAATTTATAAATATTACCCACAACTATAACATTATATCAAATTAACTCCATAATATTTAAAAATGATATTTATAGAAAATTCATCTTTATTTATAAAAGTTGGGGTCTTACAATCTTGGGTCACGATCTGAAACTATGGATACTGACATGCCATGCAATCTCACAATCTCATTCACGTACATACGAGCAAGACGTTCAAGGGAATAAGTCTCCCATTTAGGCAAGAAATGAGCAAACTTGGTTAATCTATCAACAATAACCCAAATCACATCTATGCCTTGAGAAACTTTGGGAAGACTCGTAACGAAATCCATAGTAATGTGTTCCCACTTCCATTTCGGAATCTCAAGTGGTTGCAATGGACCCTTTGGCAGTTAATGCTCCACCTTTACAAGTTGACATGTTAAACACCTCGAGATAAACTCTGCGATCTCTCTCTTCATATTACTCCACCAAAATGTATGTCGAAGATCATGATACATTTTGGTACTCCTAGGATGGATTGCAAACGGTGTGTTGTGTGCCTCCATCATGATTTTATGCTTCAAGTCAGAATCGTTAGGAACACAAAGTCTGGAGTTGACTCGAAGTATTCCTTCTTCATCAATTCTTGCTTCTGGAATAGCACCTTCTTGCACTTTCTTTTTCATACGCATCAGCTCCAGGTCCGTAGCTTGAGCAACTTTAACTTTATCTATTAAAGTTGGTTCTACTTGTGACGCCCCCAAAATAGGTATACAACACTCATTCTGAGTCGCCAAAATACATGGTATAGAAACAACTTCATCTTTACTATTACAACATAAGAACTATGAGTTTAAATACAAATATTGTCATCTAGACAATATCCACACTCAAATAAGTCCACATTACAATTATTGATACATTAATTCACAAAAATAGTGAGGACTACTAAAATAACTTCTAGAACCATCATTCCATACCCCTACTAGTACTCGTTACATTCTCGCCTCTTGAGAAAAATAGAACAAAAAGAAAAAGGGTGAGCTCAACTAGCCCAGTAAAGAACATTATGACTAAGATAATACAGAATAAATTATCGTTAGTCTTCAACAGGAAAAATCTAATAGAATACAATAGACAACAAGTTTTAAATCAATATTCACAGCGAAAAATAATAATTCATAGAAGAGTTACGTAGAGAATGAAATCTACGATTATCTATGAATTTAAAAGTTCATCATCAACATTTTATCCCTGTAACATCAATCAATATTCATCTTTGCACTACAAGCCAAAGATATTCATCAGTTGGTCATGTTTATCTAAACACCTGTTCATCTTTGCACTACGGGCCAAAGATATTCATCAAAAATCATTCATCTTTGCACTACAGGCCAAAGATATTCAGTTATATCATCATTTAGGACTGAGGATGATGAAAAATATTTTAAAGAAAACGAATCCAGTGAAACAAAAGAGTAAATATTAAGGATTCGTATTTCAGCTATTCCATGTCCAAAAATACCTCATAAATAATCATAGTGGAGTAAAATTTAAGAATGATCAAAATATGGATACAATCAAAGCTAGTATCCAGAATAGATATTTTGGACGAAAAGAAGAAAATTTTATTTTTCGGTGAATAGTAACTCGTGAATAGTAACTCCGACATTAAAAGTTTAAAATTTGATAAAAATTTTCAACCAATATTTCTGCATAATAATATTGAAGAAATAATATCATTTTCGAATAAAATAACATCCTTTACCTCGTAAAGACAGTACTTCTAGTTGAAACACCGGATATAGGCTATGACTTGAACTTGTACCGTATAGCAACACTCAAAGTATTAAAATACTCACAAGAATACGCTCAATATATCGAGAGAGAAAGAGAGAGAAGATTTTAGTTTCTGGTGTGATTTTTAATTCTAACCTAAGCACCCTATTTATAGGAAAATGCTTAGAACACCAAAGCAGAAAATTTAATAAAATATTAATATAATTAAATTTTTGTCAAGCCCACCTTTGAAGATCTGAATTCAGATCATTTATAACACATGTGAGCCCACTAATTGCACAAAAAACATTTTTCTCAAAATAATTAACTAAAACTCCCAAAAAACAATTATTTTGAAACTTTAATAATTCATAATAAATAGCCCTTTTGTCAAAAAATTCGAATCTTGCGAATTTTTATAAGAAATTCAATTCTCTACAACTTTGCAGAAGAAAATTTTTCCAAATTCCAAACAAAAATTGACCGAAATCCACAATCGGACGATTTTACAGGCTATAATCAAATTTCAGTCAATTACTGGGGTCCACCGACACACAAAACATGTGTTAATCATTTAATGTAACGACCCCAAAATATGTCCATTCCATCCAACCTATTCTGAGTCGCCAAATACATGGTACAGAAAATAACTGTAACTTTATTACAACAATTGTCGTACAAAATACAACAACACATATGCTGTGAGTTTGGATACAAATATATACCAAATGTGACTCATGTTCCAACCGTGGACAGCACCTCACAATGACACCTTACATAAAGGTATAGTCAAAAACTGTTTTAGAAATTAGAATATTTGGGAAGTACTCAAGGAAACCTTCGTACATGGGAGGCCATGCGTCTAGGTTATGATAGATATCATATGGCCACAGAATTATTCTTGGTTGACCCAATAGACCCCAAAGAAAAACGAGAAGATTACTATCATATTCTTCCAAATGATGAGTCTTCTCTTGACATATCATTATCTCTACTGTCTCTAATTGAGAATTATACTTCAAACAAACACCAAGATTATATAGGTAGTGCTCGTATATATACTCAGCAAGTGGATGAGCACATCCCTGTCTTATGATGACACGAGGTTGTATGTCGTTAGACATCTTGTATGATAGTGGCAAACCACTCTTCCAACGTTAGGTACACCTTACCCTATTGGATTCACCAAATAAAACTACTAAATGAACTTTTCTATACTGCTTCGGGAGAACATCCACAGCTAGAGACCACCGTTCTATTTTCCCGTTACCCTCGCTCGACCCAACTACACTCTTATTACCTGAAAGGAATTGTGAAGCAAAAGAGTGAGCACAACTAGCTCAGTAAAGAATATCATGACTAAAGATAATTAAATTATCAATAGCCTTCATCAATAATAAATCAGAGATTTAGAACATATGGTAAATGATAAAAATTTCAACCATAGTTGCAGCGGAACGTGCAATCCATTAGAAAAGTCAAATAGACTATAAAGTCTATTATCTTCTCCATGTTAAAAATCCACCAACAATGTTTTATCCCTGTAACATCAATCAACAATTCTGGTCCACAATCATATGAATAACTCATAATCATAACTGTAGTTCTAAATTCCTCTTCTCATCCAGGACGAAGATAATTTTCATCACCTATCTTTACCTGAAACATCAAAGATCATGGTTACACCAAATCACTTTTCCTGTTCATAATCATACTAATAACTTCATTTTTGCACTACGGCCAAAGATATTCATTTGTATCACCATTTGGTCATGTTTATCTCAACATCTGTTCATCTTTGCACTACTGACCAAAGATATTCAACAACATGTCATCTTTGCACTACGGGCCAAAGATATTCATCAACAATTCATCTTTGCACTACAGGCCAAAGATATTCATCAATATTTCATCTTTGCACTACAGGCCAAAGATATTAATATCTCAAAAAATATATAATCATTTCAGAATTTATATAAACAATAATTATAACCATGTTGATCAATTCACCTTTGCACTTAAGCTAAAGATATTCACTTATAAATTCAATGGTCATGATCATACCAATCAACGATTCAACTTTGCACTACAGGCCAAAGAGAACCCATAGTCATGATCATACCAATAATTTACCCATCTTTACACTCAAGCGAAAGAGAATTTCAACATCAAGGTTATAAAAATGTTATATATGATAATAAAAATAATATGATCAACATATAGTTTTAATCTCAAGAGTAATATTCGTAACTCATGAATAGTAAATCGTGAATAGTAACTCATGAATAGTAACTCCGACACAAAAGATAGAAATTCTACAATAAAATCCATACCAATATTTCGGTATAATGATATTGAAAGAATAACATTACTTAAATTTATAAATAATTTATTTTAATTGTTTACACTTTACTAATTAATGCATTTAATCATCATAAAATGCAACTCTTATAATTTCATCATCAATAACCAAAACCCTCATAAAAAAATCTGCATATACCTCATATAGGATTCTCAAGCCATAAAATCCTATTTTCCAATTTTCTTTCTTCACAAAACATATTTAATTCATTTACTCATAACTAGACTATTTTCATGAAAAATACCAAATCAGTTCCAAAAATATTTTTTTTCTGGAATTTAGCATAATATAGTCCCATAGTGAACATATATTTTTCTCAGAATTTTTAAAAGTCATTTACTATTTTTCATATGGCCAAAATAGCCGAATATTTAGACATTTATAAAAAATTGTACTTTTATCTAAAAATTCTAGAATTTACAGAGTATACTTCTATCATATACATGTACTCCCAATAAAAATTTCATCAATTTTGGAGTTAACCACAAGGAATTATAAGCGGTTATTTTTAAAATAGTCTTTTCTCATAAAATTCATAATTCTCTATCTATACATCCAAAAATCACCATTTTTGGACACAATCAAGAAAACTAATCAAAATATCATTTTAAATTTTTCCAGAATTTTTAAAGATCAGAAAAATTACGAAACTGAAAATCATAACAACCCTTAAAATCCATTACTATCCCTTACTATCCCTTACCTCAAAAGAGCAGTACTTCTGACTGGATATCGGATATGATGCTGAAGGAAACTTGCACTAATGAATAGCAACTCACCAAGTATCTAAAAACTCACAAAATATACTTCATAATATAGAGAGAGAAAGAGAGAAAGCTTATGTTTCTGGTGTGATTTTCAATTCTAACTTAGCCCTCTATTTATAGGAAAATTTTAGTAGGCTTGACCTGCAACCTGATGGCTTTACCTGCTACTATTCCCACCCACCACATTTGAAAAATAATTCAGTACATTTCTTCACCAACCACAAGTGGGGCCCACCAATTCTAGAATTTTCCATCAAAATGATAAACTCTGAAAATTCAACAATTTCTGAACCAGTCATCTTGTAAAATTCATAATAAATCATACGTTCATTTTTAACGGTTCAAAATTTGTGGCCATATACTCAACTTATATATATATAACATATTCAAAAATTATCACGATCCAACGGTCGGATTAAAAATTATAACCCCCGAAAAATATCTCAAAAACCCTGATTTTTAATACCTCCATTCCGACAAAAATACGGATAAAAATCTCAACATTAACTCCTTCATTTTTAACCACAAAAATATATCCCTCGTTTATATCCACATAAAATAAATATTTCCTTATCATATGAATCAATAATTAATTATTCACAAATAATATTACAGAATCACATTTATGACAACCAGGCCGTTCCCAGGAAAGAGGGGGCTTTCCAATAAGAATTTTTCCTTACTGGCGCGCAATTAGGTGACCAAACCTCTCCTTAGACAGAACTTTCTTGACATTGCCAATAATGTTATCTAATAATATTATTCAAATAATATGAATTATTGATCTGATAATGGGAAATACTGTGTAGTGACAATTATTGAATAACAATAATATAAAATTTCAACGTAACAATTATTGAATCAATAAAATAAAATATTGAACAGTAATTACTGTAACAATTATTGAGTAGTGCCTTCTTACGTAAGAATCAATTATTTCAAAAATACTATGTAATACCGTGTGCTACTGTGCAATAACGCGTATTACTGTATTTTAACCACCGGGTATTCCAACAGTGTTAACGGTAATAACTACGCCGTTATTTGTAAAAACTCAAATTTGTCGTTTTCTTCACCCGACAGTTATTCGTTATAGGGCCCACAAATGGCTGCGCCGTCGTACGAATATTCCCCGACAGAAAGAATATTCCACGACCAAACGAATATTCCCCGACAACAATGATTATTTTATAACCACTTGCTTATTTTGAAAAAATTAATATTTCACCCATAACTTTAAACTTTTATCAATTTAACCATTTACTGAATAGTAATCATAAGAAAAATTGAATACTTTTATTTCATAAAATTCGGGGTCTTACATTTAATGCCACAAAATATTCTTCCTCCTCATATACTCATATATCCCACATTCATTGTAAAAATATCACCATTAATATATTATAACTGTAACGACCCCAAAATAGGTTCATTCCACCCAACCCATTCTGAGTCGTCAAATACATGGTACAGAAAATAACTACAACTTTATTACAACAATTGTCGTACAAAATACAACAACACATATGCTGTGAGTTTGGATACAAATATATACCAAATGTGACTCATGTTCCAACTGTGGACATCACCTCACAATAACACCTTACATAAAGGTATAGTCAAAAACTGTTTTAGAAATTAGAATCTTTGGGAAGTGCTCAAGGAAACCTTCGTACATGAGAGGCCACGCGTCTAGGTTATGATAGATATCATATGGCCACAGAATTATCCTTGGTTGACCCAATAGACCCCAAAGAAAAACGAGAAGATTACTATCATATTCTTCCCAATGGTGAGTCTTCTCTTGACTTATCATTATCTCTACTGTCTCTAATTGAGAATTATACTTCAAACAAACACCAAGATTATATAGGTAGTGCTCGTATATATACTCAGCAAGTGGATGAGCACATCCCTGTCTTATGATGACACGAGGTTGTATGTCGTTAGACATCTTGTATGATAGTGGCAAACCACCCTTCCAACGTTGGGTACACCTTACCCTATTGGATTCACCAAATATAACTACTAAATGAACTTTTCTATACTGCTTCGGAAGAACATCCATAGCTAGAGACCATTGTTCTATTTCCCCGTTACCCTCGCTCGACCCAGCTACACTCTTATTACCTGAAAGGAATTGTGAAGCAAAAGGGTGAGCACAACTAGCTCAGTAAAGAATATCATGACTAAAGATAATTAAATTATCAATAGCCTTCATCAATAATAAATCAGAGATTTAGAACATATGGTAAATGATAAAAATTTCAACCATAGTTGCAGCGGAACGAGCAATCCATTAGAAGAGTCAAATAGACTATAAAGTCTATTATCTTCTCCATGTTAAAAATCCATCAACAATGTTTTATCCCTGTAACATCAATCAACAGTTCCTTTCCACAATCATATGAATAACTCATAATCATAATTGTGATTCTAAATTTTTCTTCGCACCCAGGACGAAGAATATTTTCATCACCTGTCTTTACCTGAAACATCAAAGATCATGGTTATACCAAATCACAGTTCCTGTTCATAATCATACTAATAAATCCATCTTTGCACTACGACCAAAGATATTCAACAACAGTTTATCTTTGCACTACGGGCCAAAGATATTCATCAACAGACCATCTTTGCACTACAGGCCAAAGATATTCATCAACAATTCATCTTTGCACTACAGGCCAAAGATATTCATCAACAATTCATATTTGCACTACAGGCCAAATATATTCATATCTCAAAGAAATATATAATCATTTCAGAATTTATATAAACAATAATTATAACCATGTTGATCAATTCACCTTTGCACTTAAGCTAAAGATATTCAATTATAAATTCAATGGTCATGATCATACCAGTCACAATTCAACTTTGCACTACAGGCCAAAGAGAACCCTAGTCATGATCATACCAATAATCTACCCATCTTTACACTCCAGTGAAAGAGAATTTCAACATCAGGGTTATAAAAATGTTATATATGATGATAAAAATAATATGATCAACATATAATTTTAATCTCAAGAGTAATATTCGTAACTCATGAATAGTAAATCGTGAATAGTAACTCATGAATAGTAACCCCGACACAAAAGATAGAAATTCCACAATAAAATCCATACCAATATTTCGGTATAATGATATTGAAAGAATAACATTACTTAAATTTATAAACAATTTATTTTAATTGTTTACACTTTACTAATTAATGCATTTAATCATCATAAAATGCCAACTCTTAAGATTTCATCATCAATAACCAAAACCCTCATCAAAAATCTGCATATACCTCATATAGGATTCTCAAGCCATAAAATCCTATTTTCCAATTTTCTTTCTTCACAAAACATATTTAATTCATTTACTCATAACTAGACCATTTTCATAAAAAATACCAAATCAGTTCCAAAAATATTTCTTTTCTGGGATTTAGCATAATATAGTCCCATAGTGAACATATATTTTTCTCAGAATTTTTAAAAGTCATTTACTATTTTTCATATGGCCAAAATAGCCGAATATTTAGACATTTATCAAAAATTGTACTTTTGTCTAAAAATTCTGAAATTTACAGAGTATACTTCTATCATATACATGTACTCCCAATAAAAATTTCATCAATTTTGGAGTTAACCACAAGGAATTATAAGCTGTTACTTTTAAAATAGTCTTTTCTCATAAAATTCATAACTCTCAATCTATACATCCAAAAATCACCATTTTTGGACACAATCAAGAAAACTCATCAAAATATCATTTCAAATTTTTCCAGAATTTTTGAAGATCAGAAAAATTACGAAACTGAAAATCATAACAACCCTTAAAATCCCTTAATATCCCTTACTATCCCTTACAATCCCTTACCTCAAAAGAGCAGTACTTCTGATCGGTATAAGGCTGAAGAAAACTTGCACTGAATAGTAACTCTTAAAGTATCTAAATACTCACAAAATATGCTTCATAATATAGAGAGAGAAAGAGAGAAAGCTTATGTTTCTGGTGTGATTTTCAATTCTAACTTAGCCCTCTATTTATAGGAAAATTTTGGTAGGTTTGACCTGCAACCTGATGGCTTTACCTGCTACTATTCCCACCCACCACATTTGAAATATAATTCAGCACATTTCTTCACCAACCACAAGTGGGGCCCACCAATTCTAGAATTTTCCACCAAAATGATAAACTCCGAAAATTCAACAATTTCTGAACCAGTCATCTCGTAAAATTCATAACAAATCATACATTCATTTTTAACGGTTCAAAATTTGTGGACATATACTCAACTTATATATGTATAACATATCCAAAAATTACCACGATCCAACGGTCGGATTAAAAATTATAACCCCCGCAAAATATCTCAAAAACCTGATTTTTAATACCTCCATTCCGACAAAAATACTGATAAAAACCTCAACATTAACTCCTTCATTTTTAACCACAAAAATATATCCCTCATTTATATCCACATAAAATAAATATTTTCTTATCATATGAATCAATAATTAATTATTCACAAATAATATTAAAGAATCACATTTATGACAACCAGGCCGTTCCCAGGAAAGAGGGGGCTTTCCAATAAGGATTTCTCCTTACTAGCGCGCAATTAGATGACCAAACCTCTCCTTAGACAGAACTTTCTAGACATTGCCAATAATGCTATCTAATAATATTATTCAAATAATATGAATTATTGATCTGATAATGGAAAATACTGTGCAGCAACAATTATTGAACAACAATAATATAAAATTTCAACGTAGCAATTATTGAATCAATAAAATAAAATATTGAACAGTAATTACTGTAACAATTATTGAGTAGTGCCTTCTTACGTAAGAATCAATAATTTCAAAAATACTATGCAATACCGTGTGCTACTGTGCAATAACGCGTATTACTGTATTTTAACCACCGGGTATTCCAACAGTGTTAACGGTAACAACTACGCCGTTATTTGTAAAAACTCAAATTTGTCGTTTTCTTCATCCGACAGTTATTCGTTATGGGGCCCACAAATAGCTGCGCCGTCGTACGAATATTCCCCGACAGAAAGAATATTCTACGACCAAACGAATATTCCCCGACAAAAATGATTATTTCATAACCACTTGCTTATTTTAAAAAAAATTCATATTTCACCATTAACTTTAACTTTTTATCAATTTAACCATTTACTGAATTGTAATTATAAGAAAAATTGAATACTTTTATTTCATAAAATTCGGGGTCTTACAATCTCCCCTCCTTATGAAATTTCGTCCCCGAAATTTACGTACCTGGTATTTCGAAAAGTTGAGAATACCTTACTTTCATTTCAGATTCCATCTTCCTTATCATCATGATTTCTCCATTGCTCATCTCCTGTATTTCAGATATCTTTCTAGAATACAGCTTCAAAATAAGGGTTAATTTAACAAATTAACATATCACATAATATCCCGATATTATGACTGACCAACAAATAAGCTTAGGTAGGACACACTAGCGAAGGATTTACTCATCTCTCCCCTCCTAGTTATATTCCCCGATCTCCGCCAGAGATCATATCCCTAAGCTCTGATACCACCTGTGACGACCCCAAAATAGGTTCATTCCACCCAACCCATTCTGAGTCGTCAAATACATGGTACAGAAAACAACTACAACTTTATTACAACAATTGTCGTGCAAAATACAACAACACATATGCTGTGAGTTTGGATACAAATATATACCAAATGTGACTCATGTTCCAACCGTGGACATCACCTCACAATAACACCTTACATAAAGGTATAGTCAAAAACTGTTTTAGAAATTAGAATCTTTGGGAAGTGCTCAAGGAAACCTTCGTACATGGGAGGCCACGCGTCTAGGTTATGATAGATATCATATGGCCACAGAATTATCCTTGGTTGACCCAATAGACCCCAAAGAAAAACGAGAAGATTACTATCATATTCTTCCCAATGGTGAGTCTTCTCTTGACTTATCATTATCTCTACTGTCTCTAATTGAGAATTATACTTCAAACAAACACCAAGATTATATAGGTAGTGCTCGTATATATACTCAGCAAGTGGATGAGCACATCCCTGTCTTATGATGACACGAGGTTGTATGTCGTTAGACATCTTGTATGATAGTGGCAAACCACCCTTCCAACGTTGGGTACACCTTACCCTATTGGATTCACCAAATATAACTACTAAATGAACTTTTCTATACTGCTTCGGAAGAACATCCATAGCTAGAGACCATTGTTCTATTTCCCCGTTACCCTCGCTCGACCCAGCTACACTCTTATTACCTGAAAGGAATTGTGAAGCAAAAGGGTGAGCACAACTAGCTCAGTAAAGAATATCATGACTAAAGATAATTAAATTATCAATAGCCTTCATCAATAATAAATCAGAGATTTAGAACATATGGTAAATGATAAAAATTTCAACCATAGTTGCAGCGGAACGAGCAATCCATTAGAAGAGTCAAATAGACTATAAAGTCTATTATCTTCTCCATGTTAAAAATCCATCAACAATGTTTTATCCCTGTAACATCAATCAACAGTTCCTTTCCACAATCATATGAATAACTCATAATCATAATTGTGATTCTAAATTTTTCTTCGCACCCAGGACGAAGAATATTTTCATCACATGTCTTTACCTGAAACATCAAAGATCATGGTTATACCAAATCACAGTTCCTGTTCATAATCATACTAATAAATCCATCTTTGCACTACGACCAAAGATATTCAACAACAGTTTATCTTTGCACTACGGGCCAAAGATATTCATCAACAGACCATCTTTGCACTACAGGCCAAAGATATTCATCTACAATTCATCTTTGCACTACAGGCCAAAGATATTCCTCAACAATTCATATTTGCACTACAGGCCAAATATATTCATATCTCAAAGAAATATATAATCATTTCAGAATTTATATAAACCATAATTATAACCATGTTAATCAATTCATCTTTGCACTTAAGCTAAAGATATTCAATTATAAATTCAATGGTCATGATCATACCAGTCACAATTCAACTTTGCACTACAGGCCAAAGAGAACCCTAGTCATGATCATACCAATAATCTACCCATCTTTACACTCCAGTGAAAGAGAATTTCAACATCAGGGTTATAAAAATGTTATATATGATGATAAAAATAATATGATCAACATATAATTTTAATTTCAAGATTAATATTCGTAACTCATGAATAGTAAATCGTGAATAGTAACTCATGAATAGTAACCCCGACACAAAAGATAGAAATTCCACAATAAAATCCATACCAATATTTCGGTATAATGATATTGAAAGAATAACATTACTTAAATTTATAAACAATTTATTTTAATTGTTTACACTTTACTAATTAATGCATTTAATCATCATAAAATGTCAACTCTTAAGATTTCATCATCAATAACCAAAACCCTCATCAAAAATCTGCATATACCTCATATAGGATTCTCAAGCCATAAAATCCTATTTTCCAATTTTCTTTCTTCACAAAACATATTTAATTCATTTACTCATAACTAGACCATTTTCATAAAAAATACCAAATCAGTTCCAAAAATATTTCTTTTCTGGGATTTAGCATAATATAGTCCCATAGTGAACATATATTTTTCTCAGAATTTTTAAAAGTCATTTACTATTTTTCATATGGCCAAAATAGCCGAATATTTAGACATTTATCAAAAATTGTACTTTTGTCTAAAAATTCTGAAATTTACAGAGTATACTTCTATCATATACATGTACTCCCAATAAAAATTTCATCAATTTTGGAGTTAACCACAAGGAATTATAAGCTGTTACTTTTAAAATAGTCTTTTTTCATAAAATTCATAACTCTCAATCTATACATCCAAAAATCACCATTTTTGGACACAATCAAGAAAACTCATCAAAATATCATTTCAAATTTTTCCAGAATTTTTGAAGATCAGAAAAATTACGAAACTGAAAATCATAACAACCCTTAAAATCCCTTAATATCCCTTACTATCCCTTACAATCCCTTACCTCAAAAGAGCAGTACTTCTGATCGGTATAAGGCTGAAGAAAACTTGCACTGAATAGCAACTCTCAAAGTATCTAAATACTCACAAAATATGCTTCATAATATAGAGAGAGAAAGAGAGAAAGCTTATGTTTCTGGTGTGATTTTCAATTCTAACTTAGCCCTCTATTTATAGGAAAATTTTGGTAGGTTTGACCTGCAACCTGATGGCTTTACCTGCTACTATTTCCACCCACCACATTTGAAATATAATTCAGCACATTTCTTCACCAACCACAAGTGGGGCCCACCAATTCTAGAATTTTCCACCAAAATGATAAACTCCGAAAATTCAACAATTTCTGAACCAGTCATCTCGTAAAATTCATAACAAATCATACGTTCATTTTTAACGGTTCAAAATTTGTGGACATATACTCAACTTATATATGTATAACATATCCAAATATTACCACGATCCAACGGTCGGATTAAAAATTATAACCCCCGCAAAATATCTCAAAAATCCTGATTTTTAATACCTCCATTCCGACAAAAATACTGATAAAAACCTCAACATTAACTCCTTCATTTTAACCACAAAAATATATCCCTCATTTATATCCACATAAAATAAATATTTTCTTATCATATAAATCAATAATTAATTATTCACAAATAATATTACAGAATCACATTTATGACAACCAGGCCGTTCCCAGGAAAGAGGGGGCTTTCCAATAAGGATTTCTCCTTACTAGCGCGCAATTAGATGACCAAACCTCTCCTTAGACAGAACTTTCTAGACATTGCCAATAATGCTATCTAATAATACTATTCAAATAATATGAATTATTGATCTGATAATGGAAAATACTGTGCAGCAACAATTATTGAACAACAATAATATAAAATTTCAACGTAGCAATTATTGAATCAATAAAATAAAATATTGAACAGTAATTACTGTAACAATTATTGAGTAGTGCCTTCTTACGTAAGAATCAATAATTTCAAAAATACTATGCAATACCGTGTGCTACTGTGCAATAACGCGTATTACTGTATTTTAACCACCGGGTATTCCAACAGTGTTAACGGTAACAACTACGTCGTTATTTGTAAAAACTCAAATTTGTCGTTTTCTTTATCCGACAGTTATTCGTTATGGGGCCCACAAATAGCTGCGTCGTCGTACGAATATTCCCCGACAGAAAGAATATTCTACGACCAAACGAATATTCCCCGACAAAAATGATTATTTCATAACCACTTGCTTATTTTAAAAAAAATTCATATTTCACCATTAACTTTAACTTTTTATCAATTTAACCATTTACTGAATTGTAATTATAAGAAAAATTGAATACTTTTATTTCATAAAATTCGGGGTCTTACAATAATAATATAATAAAATATTATTTTATCAGAAAAGATAAAATATCGATTTTTTAACAATTGTCCCTTTAAAAATTTTCTCCAACTATATCCACATAAAATGAATATTTTCCTCATCATATAAATTAATAATTAATTATTCACAAATAATATTACAGAATCACAGTACTGGCAACCAGGCCGTTCCTAGGAAAGAGGGGGCTTTCCAATAAGGATTTCTCCTTACTGGCGCGCAATTAAGTGACCAAACCTCTCCTTAGACAGAACTTTCTAGACATTGTCAATAATGTTATCTAATAATATTATTCAGATAATATGAATTATTGCTCCGATAATAGAAAATACTGTGCAGTGACAATTATTGAAACAATAGTAATATAAAATATCAACGCAACAATTATTGAATCAATAAAATAAAATACTGAACAGTAATTACTGTAACCATTATTGGGTAGTGCCTTCTTACGTAAGAATCAATAATTGGTGCAATACAGTGTGCTACTGTGCAACAATGCGTATTACTGTTGTGACGCCCCCAAAATAGGTATACAACACCCATTCTGAGTCGCCAAATACATGGTACAAAAAGTAAACTATAACTTCAATAATACAATTGTCGTGTAAAATACGACAACACATACTGTGAGTTTAAATACAAATATTATCTTCTGGACAATATCTTAAAGAGAACGAATCCAGTGAGACAGAAGGACAAATAGTAGGGATTCGTATAACAGTTTATCCAAGATCAATAATACTTCATAATAATCAATTGTGAAGCAGAATTTAAAAATAAAGATCAAAACATGGATACAATCAAAGATAGTAACCATAATAGACATCTTGGACAAAAAGAGAAAATTTTATTTTTCGGTGAATAGTGCCGTATTCGTGAATAGTACCGTATACATGAATAGTGCCGTATACGTGAATAGTAACCTCGACACAAAAAGTTCTAAATTTGATAAAAACTCATATCAATATTTCAGCATAATGATATTGAAGAAAATAATATCATTTAAGAAGAAAATAATATCCCTTACCTCAAGATATCAGTACTTCTGGTCGGAATACCGGTATAAGGCTGAAAGAAACTTGCTCTGATGAATAAAAACTATCAAAGTATCTAAATACTCACAAAATACACTCAATAATCTAGAGAGAGAAAGAGAGAAAACTTGTCTCTGGTGTGATTTTCAATTCTAACTTAGCCCTCTATTTATAGGAAAATTTTAGTAGGTTTGACCTGCAACCTGATGGCTTTACCTGCTACTATTCCCACCCACCACATTTGAAATATAATTCAGCATATTTCTTCACCAACCACAAGTGGGGCCCACCAATTCTAGAATTTTCCATCAAAATGATAAACTCTGAAAATTCAACAATTTCTAAACCAGTCATCTCGTAAAATTCATAATAAATCATACGTTCATTTTTAACGGTTCAAAATTTGTGGACATATACTCAACTTATATATGTATAACATATCCAAAAATTACCACGATCCAACGGTCGGATTAAAAATTATAACCCCCGCAAAATATCTCAAAAACCCTGATTTTTAATACCTCCATTCCGACAAAAATACTGATAAAAACCTTAACATTAACTCCTTCATTTTTAACCACAAAAATATATCCCTCATTTATATCCACATAAAATAAATATTTCCTTATCATATGAATCAATAATTAATTATTCACAAATAATATTACAGAATCACATTTATGACAACCAGATCGTTCCCAAGAAAGAGGGGGCTTTCCAATAAGGATTTCTCCTTACTGACGCGCAATTAGATGACCAAACCTCTCCTTAGACAGAACTTTCTAGACATTGCCAATAATGTTATCTAATAATATTATTCAAATAATATGAATTATTGATCTGATAATGGAAAATACTGTGCAGCAACAATTATTGAAACAACAATAATATAAAATATCAACGAAATAATTATTGAATCAATAAAATAAAATATTAAACAATAACTACTGTAACAATTATTGAGTAGTGCCTTCTTACGTAAGAATCAATAATTGGTGCAATACCGTATGCTACTGTATTTTAACCACCGGGTATTCCAACAGTATTAACGGTAACAACTACGCTGTTATTTATAAACAACTTATACTTGTCGTTTTCTTCATCCAATCGCTTTCCGTTATGGGGCCCACACAAGGCTGCGCCGTCGTACGAATATTTTCCGACAGCAAGAATATTCCACGACCAAACTAATATTCCCCGACAAAATGAATATTTTATAACCACTTGCTTATTTTGTAAAATTTGCACATTTCACCCATAACCAAAGTATTATATCAAATTAACCCCTTATTATTCACAATAATATTTAGAGAAAAATTGATTTTATTCATTAATAAGTTGGGGTCTTACAACTGTGTTTTAACCACCGGGTATTCTAACAGTATTAACGGTAACAACTACGTCGTTATTTATAAACAACTTATACTTGTCGTTTTATTCATCCAATTGCTTTCCGTTATGGGGCCCACAAAAGACTGCGCCGTCGTACGAATATTCCCCGACAGGAAGAATATTCCACGACCAAACGAATATTCCCCGACAACAATGAATATTTTATAACCACCTACTTATTTGAAATATTTGCGCATTTTACCCATAACTAATCTCATTAATCAATTTAACCCTTATTATTTCAAATAATAAATAGAGGAAATTAAATTTCATTTATTAATAATTTGGGATCTTACACTACTCGTATATTTGATATCATCACGTGGGTACTTGGAGCCTTTACCTCTATCTCCATCCTTTGCAAGTCATACAACATGGGCCTTTGTGTTAATAACATCGCACTCGTACCAGCATATGATCTTCTACTCAATGCGTCAGCTACCACATTTGCTTTTCCAAGATGGTATTGGATGGTATGATCGTAATCTTTCAACAGCTCAAGCCAACACCGTTGCCGCATGTTGAGTTCCTTTTGGGTAAAGAAATATTTAAGGCTTTTATGATCCGTATAAATCTCCACTTTCTCCCCATATAAGTAGTGTCTCCAGATCTTCAATGCGAAAACGACTGCTGCAAACTCTAGATCATGAGTAGGATAATTTCTCTCATATTCTTTGAGTTGTCACGAGGCATAGGCTATGACTTTTCCAAGTTGCATGAGAACACATCCTAACCCTTTGCCTGAAGCATCATTGTAGTTAACAAATCCATTCGAACCAGATGGTATTGTCAGAATAGGTTCCAAAATGAGTCTCCTCTTAAGCTCTTGGAAACTCTTATCGCATTCCTCGCTCCATATGAATTTTATATCTTTTCGAGTCAGTTAAGTTAACGGAGTAGCGATTCGAGAAAATTCTTCCACGAATCTCCGATAATAACTAGCTAAGCCCAGAAAGCTACATACTTCGGTCACCGACTTCGGTTGCTCCTAACTTTGTATTGCTTCAATCTTCATCGGGTCAACAGATACTCTATGTTTTGACACCATATGCCCAAGGAATGCTACTTTCTCAAGCCAGAACTCGCATTTCTTCAGCTTGACATATAGCTTGTTATCACGAAGCCTTTGCAGTACCAGCTTCAAATTGTGCTCATGATCTTCACGGCTTTTGAAATAGATGAGGATGTCATCAATAAAGACAACAACGAACTGATCCAAATATTTCTTGAACACACAGTTCATCATATCCATGAAAGTAGTAGGAGCATTAGTCAATCCAAAAGACATGACTAAGAATTCATAATGCCCGTACCGAGTTCTGAAGGCAGTCTTTGGAATATCATCAGTTTTAATCTTCAGTTGATGATATCCAGAACGAAGATCGATCTTTAAAAAGAATTGTGCTCCTTGCAACTGGTTGAACAGGTCATCAATGCGAGGTAACAGATACCTATTCTTGATGGTGACATGGTTCAATTACCGATAGTCAATACAAAGTCGCATACTCCCATCTTTCTTTATTACAAATAAAACAAGAGCACCCCAAGGAGATGTACTAGGACGAATGAAACAGATGTCCAACAACTCCTGTAGTTGGACCTTTAAATCCTGAAGTTCAATAGGAGCCATTCGATATGGGGTTTTAAAAATGGGCTTTGTACCAGGTTCAAGGTCAATAAAGAATTCAACTTCACGTTCTAGGGGTAGACCGGGAAGTTCTTCAGGAAATACGTCAGAAAATTTACTAACAATAGAAATATTATTCAAATCTGACGTATTTTTGTTCAAGTCCGTGACATGGGCTAAGAAAGCTTGACATTCGTTTTTCAATAAACGAATAGTTTTATGGCTTGATATGACAGTGATTTACTTTAGTGGTTTGGTGGCTTGAATTCGCATAACAGGTTGGTTAAGAATATAAAAACTAACAACCTTACGAAAACAATCAATTTTGCCATGATGAATAGTTAACCAATCAATCCCTAAAATTGCATCAAATGCAAGTATTTTCAAAGAAATAAGATCGACAGGTAATGTGATGATACCAACTTGGATCAAGAAAGATTTATAAACAGTAGATGTAATGAAAGTTTCTCCTAACGGAGTCTCAACAGATAAGTCAAAGTCTAATTTCTCCGGAGTCAAGTTCAAACGTTGAGCACAAGCAGGAGAGATAAAAGAATGGGTAAAATCGGTATCTAATAATGTATAAACTTCGCAAGAATTTATGATTAGCTTACCCGTGATCACCTCGTTCGGGTTTCTCGCGTTTTGGCTAGTCACGACAAACGCCCTCCCTTGAACCACCGACTTTGTTTTGTCCGTAGTCGCATTTGGTGTCGCCGTCCCAGGTTGAATTGACTTTGCTACCGGACAAAACCGGGCTATATGACTGTCTTTTTCACAATTGAAACACACATTGGAAGGCTGTGAACAGTTTAGACTTCCTCTACGCATCTGTAGCATCTAACTGGCGGTCGTTCTCCTCGCCTAGAATTTGTTGTTGGTGCTGGTGCTGATGTCTTTCCGCCATTGTTGAATCTCTATTTTTTGAAATTTCCACTTGGCTCACCTCTCCTATTATCATGGCCATGATTACCACCCGAGTGGTTACTGCTTTTGTCCGTAGTTTTCCCCCTGCGCTGGTTATCATCGCTACGATGACTGATGTCACCAGTATGACCCTGGTTGTGGTTCCTCGGTTGAACATACTCATTATCTCCCTCTAATAATTGAGCCCTGTTTACAACATCTAAATATAAAGAAAATTTATGAGAGATAAGATATTGTTGAATCTCGGGTTTTAGACCTCTCAGAAATATCTGTATCATTCGTTCCTCATTCTCTACCAAATGATGTAAAAACCTGGATAACTCTGCGAACTTCGCCTCGTACTGGGACACTGTCATGTTGTTTTGTTCCAGTTTGATAAACTCTACCTCCTTCATATGAAGAATACTTTCAGGAAAGTACTTATCATTGAACAGTTTCTGAAATCTTTCCCAAGACATGTTGAGTGCGGCTGGCTGGGTACGCTTCACAGATTCCCAGCAGTAATCTACCTCACCACGAAACATAAAGGTGGCGAATGGAACCTTCTGTTCTTCCGTGCATCCTAGGACATCGAATATCTTGGTAATTTGTTTAACCCACGTTTTCGCCTTAATCGGATCCGGCTTTACCCAGAATTCTGGTGGTCCTAACTCTTAAAACTGCTTGGCTGTGACAAACCACGTGTTGCTATCATTTCCACCTGTATTTTGTACACGAGTCTCCCTCGTCTGATTTTGCATGAACTGCAAAAAGCTTCTAAATATTCCATCATTCATCGTTTGTTCGGTGTGTTGATTACAAGAGGAATATTTTCTCCCTGTTGCACATTCTCCTGGTTTGTGGTTAAAGGTGTTTCTACGGTCTCATACACTCCATTGTTAACGTTCTCAGCTGCCATTCTTAAATAATGTCATAAAACAAAGGTTAATTAAACAAATTAACATATCACATAATATCCCTATATTATTACCGACCAACAAATAAGCTTAGGTAGGACATACTAACGAAGAATTTACTCATCTCTCCCCTCTTAGTTCTATTCCCCAATCTCTGCTAGAGACCATATCCCTAAGCTCTGATACCAACTGTGACGCCCACAAAATAGGAATACATCACCCATTCTGAGTCGCCAAATACATGATAAAGAAATAAATACAATTTCATTAATACAATTGTCGTACAAAATATGACAACACATGTAAGACCCCAGCTTATTAATGAATAAAATCAAATTTTCTCTAAATATTATTGTGAATAATAAGGGGTTAATTTGATATAATACTTTGGTTATGGGTGAAATATATAAATTTTGCAAAATAAGCAAATGGTTATAAAATATTCATTTTGTCGGGGAATATTCGTTTGGTCGTGGAATATTCTTGCTGTCGGGGAATATTCGTACGACGGCGCAGCCTTGTGTGGGCCCCATAACGGAAAGCGATTGGATGAAGAAAATGACAAGTATAAGTTGTTTATAAATAACGGCGTAGTTGTTACCGTTATTACTGTTGGAATACCCGGTGGTTAAAATACAGTAGCACACGGTATTGCACCAATTATTGATTCTTACGTAAGAAGGCACTACTCAATAATTGTTACAGTAGTTATTATTCAATATTTTATTTTATTGATCCAATAATTGCTGCGTTGATATTTTATATTATTGTTGTTTCAATAATTATTGTTGCACAGTATTTTTCTTTATCAGATCAATAATTCATATTATTTGAATAATATTATTAGATAACATTATTGGCAATGTCTAGAAAG
Organism: Panax notoginseng; assembly: GCA_016801055.1. Taxonomy (NCBI): domain Eukaryota; kingdom Viridiplantae; phylum Streptophyta; class Magnoliopsida; order Apiales; family Araliaceae; genus Panax; species Panax notoginseng. Next base: position 22,861,329 of record CM029018.1, on the reverse strand, counting down.
TTCTGTCTAAGGAGAGGTTTGGTCATCTAATTGCGCGCCACTAAGGAGAAATCCTTATTGGAAAGCCCCCTCTTTCTTGGGAACGGTCTGTTTGTCATAAATGTGATTCTGTAATATTATTTGTGAATAATTAATTATTGATTCATATGATAAGAAAATATTTATTTTATGTGGATATAAATGAGGGATATATTTATGTGGTTAAAAATAAAGGAGTTAATGTTGAGGCTTTTATCAGTATTTTTGTCGGAATGGAGGTATTAAAAATCAGGATTTTTGAGATATTTTGTGGGGGTTATAATATTTAATCCGACCGTTGGATCGTGGTAATTTTTGGATATGTTATACATATATAAGTTGAGTATATGTCCACAAATTTTGAACCGTTAAAAATGAACGTATGATTTATTATGAATTTTACGAGATGACTGGTTCAGAAATTGTTAAATTTTTAGAGTTAATCATTTTGGTGGAAAATTCTAGAATTGGTGGGCCCCACTCTTGGTTGGTGAAGAAATGTGCTGAGATTTTTATTCAAATGTGGTGGTTGAGAATAGTAGCAGGTAAAGCCATCAGGTTGCAGGTTAAGTCTGCTTCGGTGTGCTAACATTTTCCTATAAATAAAGGGCTAAGTTAGAATTGAAAATCACACCAGAAACAAGTTTTATCTCTTTCTCTCTCTAGATTATTGAGTGTATTTTGTGAGTATTTAGATACTTTGAGAGTTTCTATTCATCAGAGTAAGTTTCTTTCAGCCTTATACCGGTATTCCGACCAGAAGTACTGATATTTTGAGGTAAGGGATATTATTTTCTTCTTAATAATATTATTTTTTTCAATATCATTATGCTGAAATATTGATATGAACTTTTTATCAAATTTAGAACTTTTTTTGTCGGGGTTACTATTCACGTATACGTTACTATTCACGTATACGGTACTATTCACGAATACGGCACTATTCACCGAAAAATAAAATTTTTCCTTTTTGTCCAAGATGTCTATTATAGTTACTATCTTTGATTGTATCCATGTTTTGATCTTTATTTTTGAATTCTGCTTCACAATTGATTATTATGAAGTATTATTGATCTTGGATAAACTGTTATACGAATCCCTACTATTTGTCCTTCTGTCTCACTGGATTCGTTCTCTTTAAGATATTTTTCATCATCCTCAGTCCTAAATGATGATATTACTGAATATCTTTGGCCTGTAGTGCAAAGATGTATGATTACTTGATGAATATCTTTGGCCTGTAGTGCAAAGATGAACATGTGTTGAGATGAACATGACTGACAGGTGATACAAATGAATATCTTTGGCCTGTAGTACAAAGATGAATATTTGGATAAAGATGGTTATTAATTGATGTTACAGGGATAAAATATTGATGATGGACTTTTAAATCTTAGAAGATAGTAGAATTCATTCTCTACTTGACTCTTCTAATGGTTTGATGTTTTCGCTGCAGTTGTTGATCTAAAACTTGTTGTCGATTATATTCTATCAGATTTTTCCCTGTTGAATACTAATGATAATTTGTTGTAAATTATCTTTGTCATAATATTTCTTTACTGGGCTAGTTGAGCTCACCCTTTTCCTTTTTGTTCCATTTTTCTTCTCAGGAGGTGAGAACATAACAGGATCTAGTCGGGGTATGGAGTGATGGTTCTACAAAGATATTTTAGCAGTCCTCACTATTTCTGTAAAATAATATTTGAATAATTGTATTGAGGACTTATTTGAGTGTGGATATTGTCTAGAAGATAATATTTGTATTTAAACTCACAGTATGTGTTGTCGTATTTTGCACGACAATTGTATTATTGAAGTTGTAGTTTACTTTCTGTACCATGTATTTGGCGACTCAGAATGGGTGTTGTATGCCTATTTTCAGGGCGTCACACTTGGTATCAGAGCTTAGGGATATGATCCCTGGCTGAGAGTGAGACAAGAACTAGGAGGGGAGAGACGGGGAATTCCTTCGCTAGTATGACCTGACTAAGTTTATTTGGTGTTTATTTGGTCGGTCAGAGTATAGGGATAATATATGACATGACTATTAACCCTTGTTTTATGACAGTATTTAAGAATGGCAGCTGAGAACGTTAATAATGGAGTAAATCAGATCGTAGAGACACCTTTGATCACCAACCAGGGGAACGTGCAACAGGAAGGCAATATTCCTCCTGTAAACAACGTTACCGAGCAAACGATGAATGATAGAATATTTAAGAGCTTTTTGCAGTTCATGCAAAATCAGACGAGGGAGACTTGTGTGCAGAATACAGGTGGAAATGATGAGAATGCGCGGTTTGTCACAGCCAAGCAGTTCAAAGAGTTGGGACCACCAGAATTTAAGGGAAAGCCGGATCCGATCATGGCGGAAACGTGGGTCAAGCAAATTACCAAGATATTCAATGTCTTGGGATGCACGGAGGAATATAAGGTTCCATTCGCCACTTTTATGTTCCGCGGTGAGGCAGACTACTGGTGGGAGTCTGTGAAGCGTACCCAGCCTGACGCACTCAACATGTCCTGGAAAATATTTTAAAAACTGTTCAATGATAAGTACTTTCCTGAAAGTATTCGTCATAAGAAGGAGGTGAAGTTTATCAGACTGGAACAAAACAACATGACGGTGTCCCAGTACGAAGCGAAGTCTGCAGAGTTATCCAGGTTTGCACCTCATTTGGTCGAAAATGAGGAACGAATGACAAGGATGTTTCTGAGAGGTCTAAAACCCGAGATTCGACAATATCTTATCTCTCATAAATTTTCTTTATATTTAGATGTTGTAAATAGGGCTCAATTATTAGAGCGAGATAATGAGTATGTGCAACCGAGGGACCACAACCAGGGTCATACCGGTGGCGGCAGTCATCGAAGCAATGAAAACCAGCAGGGAGGAAAACATTCGGACAAAAGCGGTAACCACTTTGGTGGTAATCGTGGTCGTGATAATAAAAGGAGCGAGTCGAGAGGAGATTTCAAGAAGAGAAGGTACAACAATGATAATGTGAAGACGTCAGCACAAATATCAATTGTTTCTAGGGGAGGAGAACGACCACCGGTCGTATGTTACAAATGTGGGAAAGAGGGACATATCAGCCCAAACTGCCCACAACAATCTAAGGTATGTTATAACTGTAGAAAGGAGGGTCATATAGCTCGAGAGTGTTCTGTAGCAAAACCAAGTTCAGCGGGGATGATGACTCCAAAAGCTGTCCCGGATAAGTCAAAATCAGCGGTTCCTAGAAGAGCGTTTGTCGTGACTGGCCAAAACGCGAGAAACCCGAACGAGGTGATCACGGGTAAGCTAATCTTGAATTCTTACGAAGTTTATACTTTACTAGATACCGGTTCTACCCATTCTTTTATCTCTCCTGCTTGTGCTCAACGTTTAAACTTGACTCCGGAGAAATTGGACTTTAACTTATCTGTTGAAACTCCGTTGGGTGAAACCTTCGTTACATCTACAGTTTATAAATCTTGCATGATCCAAGTTGGCACTATCACATTACCTGTTGATCTTATCTCTTTAAAGATACTTGCTTTTGATGTGATTTTAGGAATTGATTGGTTAACCACTCATCATGCTAAAATTGATTGTTTTCGTAAGGTTATTAGTTTTCATATTCCTAACCAACCTGTCATACGAATTCAAACTACTAAACCACTAAAATCAATCACTGTCATATCAAGCCACAAAGTTATTCGTTTATTGAAAAACGGATGTCAAGCTTTCTTAGCAATGTTATGAATTTGAACAAAGACAAGTCAGATTTGAATAATATTTCTATTGTTAGAGAATTTCCCGATGTATTTCCTGAAGAACTTCCTGGTCTACCCCCAGAACATGAAGTTAAATTCTTTATTGACCTTGAACCCGGTACAAAGCCCATTTCTAAAACTCCATATCGAATGGCTCCTATTGAACTTCAGGAGTTAAAAGTCCAACTACAGGAGTTGTTGGACATCGGTTTTATTCGTCCTAGTACGTCTCCTTGGGGTGCTCCTGTTTTATTCGTAAAGAAGAAAGACAGGAGTATGCGACTTTGAATCGACTATCGAGAATTGAATCATGTCACTATCAAGAATAGGTATCCGCTACCTCGCATTGATGACCTGTTCGACCAGTTACAAGGAACACAATTCTTTTCAAAGATCGACCTTCGTTCTGGATATCATCAACTGAAGATTAAAACTGAGGATATTCCAAAAACTGCCTTCAGAACTCGGTACGGGCATTATGAATTCTTAGTCATGTCTTTTAGATTGACTAATACTCTTGCTGCCTTCATGGATATGATGAACCGTGTATTCAAAGAATATTTGGATCAGTTCGTTGTTGTCTTTATTGATGACATCCTCATCTATTCCAAAAGCCATGAAGATCATGAGCGCCATTTGAAGCTGGTACTGCAAAGGCTTCGTGAAAATAAGCTATATGCCAAAGTGAAGAAATGCGAGTTCTGGCTTGAGGAAGTAGCATTCATTGGGCACGTGGTGTCAAAACATGGAGTATCTGTCGACCCGACGAAGATTGAAGCCATACAAAGTTGGGAGCAACCGAAGTCGGTAACCGAAGTACGTAGCTTTCTGGGCTTAGCTGGTTATTATCGGAGATTTGTGGAAGGATTTTCTCGAATCGCTACTCCGTTAACTCAGCTGACTCAGAAAGATACAAAATTCGTATGGAGTGAGGAATGCGAGAAGAGTTTCCAAGAACTCAAGAGGAGACTCATTTCGGCACCTGTTCTGACAATACCATCTGGTTCGGATGGATTTGTTATCTATAGCGATGCTTCAGGCAAAGGGTTAGGATGTGTTCTCATGCAACATGGGAAAGTCATAGCCTATGCCTCACGATAACTCAAAAAATATGAGAGGAATTATCCTACTCATGATTTGGAGTTGGCAGCAGTCGTTTTCGCGTTGAAAATTTGTAGACACTACCTGTATGGGGAGAAAGTGGAGATCTATACGGATCATAAAAGCCTCAAATATTTCTTCACCCAAAAGGAACTCAACATGCGACAACGACGTTGGCTTGAGCTGTTGAAAGATTACGATCATACCATCCAATATCATCCTGGAAAAGCGAACGTAGTAGCTGACGCATTGAGTAGAAGATCATACGCGAGTACGAGTGCAATGTTGCTAACACAAAGGCCCATTTTGTATGACTTGCAAAGGATGGAGATAGAGATGAAGGCTCCAAGTACCCACATGATGATATCAAATATATGAGTAGAACCGACTTTAATCGATAAAGTTAAAGCTGCTCAAGCTACGGACATAGAGCTGATGCGTATGAAGAAGAAAGTGCAAGAAGGTGCTATTCCAGAAGCAAGAATCGATGAAGAAGGAATACTTCGAGTCAACTCCAGACTTTGTGTTCCTAACGATTTTGACTTAAAGCATAGAATAATGATGGAGGCACACAACACACCGTTTGCAATCCATCCTGGGAGTACCAAAATGTATCACGATCTTCGACAAATATTTTGGTGGAGCAATATGAAAAGAGAGATCGCGGAGTTTATCTCGAGATGTTTAACTTGTCAACGTGTAAAAGCGGAGCATCAAGTACCAAAGGGTCCATTGCAACCACTTGAGATTCCAAAATGGAAGTGGGAACACATTACTATGGATTTTGTTATGGGTCTTCCCAAGGTTTCTCAAGGTATAGATGCGATTTGGGTTATTGTTGATAGATTAACCAAGTCCGCTCATTTCTTGCCGACACGTGAGACTTATTCCCTTGAACGTCTTGCTAGTATGTACGTGAACGAGATTGTGAGATTGCATGGCATGCCAGTATCCATAGTTTCAGATCGTGACCCAAGATTCACTTCACAATTTTGGGTTAGCTTGCAGAAAGCTATGGGCATAGATTTACGATTCAGTTCGGCATATGTGTTGTTGTATTTTGCACGATAATTGTTGTAATAAAGTTATAGTTATTTTCTGTACCATGTATTTGACGACTCAGAATAGGTTGGATGGAATGGACCTATTTTGGGGGCGTTACATTTGGTATCAGAGCTTAGGGATATGATCTCTGGCGGAGATCAGGGAATAGGACTAGGAGGGGAGAGACGAGTAAATCCTTCGCTAGTGTGTCCTACCTATGCTTATTTGTTGGTCAGTCATAATATCGGGATATTATGTGATATATTAATTTGTTAAATTAACCTTTGTTTTTGAAGCTGTATTCTAGAATGATATCTGAAATACAGGAGATGAGCAATGGAGAAATCATGATGACAAGAAAGATGGAATCCGAAATGAAAGCAAGGTATTCTCAACTCTTTGAAATACCAGGTACGTAAATTTCGAGGACGAAATTTCATAAGGAGGGGAGATTGTAAGACCCCGAATTTTATGAAATAAAAGTATTCAATTTTTCTTATAATTACTATTCAGTAAATGGTTAAATTGATAAATATTAAAGTTAAGGGTGATATATGAATTTTTTTGGAAATACACAAGTGGTTATAAAATATTCATTGTTATCGGTGAATATTCGTTTGATCGTGGAATATTCTTACTGTCGGGGAATATTCATACGACGGCGCAGTCTTTTGTGGGCCCATAACGGAAAGCGATTGGATGAAGAAAACGACAAGAGTAAGTTGTTTATAAATAACGGCGTAGTTGTTACCGTTAACACTGTTGGAATACCCAGTGGTTAAAACACAGTAATACGCGTTGTTGCACAGTAGCACACGGTATTGCACCAATTATTGATTTTTACGTAAGAAGGCATTACTCAATAATTGTTACAGTAATTACTGTTCAGTATTTTATTTTATTGATTCAATAATTGCTGCGTTGATATTTTATATTTCTGTTGTTTTAATAATTGTCACTACACAGTATTTTCTATTATCGGAGCAATAATTCATATTATCTGAATAATATTATTAAATAACATTATTGGTAATGTCTAGAAAGTTCTGTCTAAGGAGAGGTTTGGTCATCTAATTGCGCGCCAGAAAGGAAGAGATCCTTATTGGAAAGCCCCCTCTTTCCTGGGAACGGCCTGGTTGCCAGTACTGTGGTTCTGTAATATTATTTGTGTATAATTAATTATTAATTTATATGATGAGGAAAATATTGATTTTATGTGGATATAGATGGAGAAAATTTTTAATGTGACAATTGTTGTAAATTAATACTTTATCTTTTTCTGATAAAATAATTCATTTAAATATATTATTTTAATAATATATTAATGGTGATATTTTTACAATGAATGTGGGATATATAAATAAATGAGGAGGAAGAGTATTTTTGTTGGATTAAATATTTAACACATGTTTTGTGTGTTGGTGGACACAATTCTTGACCGAAAATTTATTATAGACTGTAAAATCATCCGTTTGTGGATTTCAGTCAATTTCTGTTTGGAATTTAGAAAAACTTTCTTCTGCAAAGTTGTAGAGAATTGAAATTCCTATAAAAACTCGCGAGATTCAAATTTTCTGATAAAAGGGCTATTTATTACGAATTATTGAAGTTCCGAATTATTGAGTCTGAATTGATGTTTGTTACAAAAATTGTTTAAAACATGTTTTGCATTTTTGGTGCATTTGTGTGAAAAATATGTTTTTGATGTGGTGGGCTAAGGAAAATTTGGTTATAAATATATTATTATATTCAATTTTCTACTTTGGTGTTCTAAGCAATTTCCTATAAATAGGTGCTTAGGTTAGAATTGAAAATCACACCAGAAACTGAAGTTTTCTCTCTATTTCTCTCTCTATATATCGAGTGTATTCTTATGAGTATTTTGATATCTTGAGTGTTGCTATACGGTGCAAGTTCATTCAGCGTTATTCCAGTCAGAAGTACTGCTCTTTTGAGATAAGGGATTGTAAGGGATAGTAAGGGATGTTATTTCTTCTTAAATGATATTATTTTCTTCAATATCATTATGCCGAAGTATTGATCTGAACTTTTTATCAAATTTGGAACTTTTCATGTCGGGGTTACTATTCACGAGTTACTATTCATGAGTTACAATTCATGAGTTACTATTCACGAGTTACTATTCATGAGTTACTATTCATGGGGTTACTATTCACGAGTTACTATTCATGACAAAATTGGTTTCTTTTTCTAACCAAATTATAGTTGATTTATGAATATTACTCTTGAGATTAAAACTATATGTTGATCATATTTTTTTTTTATCATATATAACATTTTTATAACCCTAATGATGATATTTCTCTTTGACTTGAGTGTAAAGATGGGTAGATTATTGGTATGATCATGACTAGGGTTCTCTTTGTCCAGTAGTGAAAAGTTGAATTGTGACTGGTATGATCATGACCATTGAATTTATAATTGAATATCTTTAGCTTAACTGCAAAGGTGAAATGATCAACATGGTTATAATTATTAGTTATATAAATTCTGAAATGATTATATATTTCTTTGAGATAATATATTTGGCCTGTAGTGCAAATATGAACTATTGAGGAATATCTTTGGCCTGTAGTGCAAAGATGAGTTGTTGATGAATATCTTTGGCCCGTAGTGCAAAGATGACTTGTTGTTGAATATCTTTGGCATGTAGTGTAAAGATGAACTGTTGATGAATATCTTTGGCCCGTGATGCAAAGATGAATTTATTAGTATGATTATGAACAGGAACTGTGATTTGGTATAACCATGATCTTTGATGTTTCAGGTAAAGACAGGTGATGAAAATTATCTTCGTCTTGAATGCGAAATTTAGAATCATAATTATGATTATGAATTATTCATATGATTGTGGAAAGGAACTATTGATTGATGTTACAGGGATAAAACATTGTTGGTGGACTTTTAACGTGGAGAAGATAATAGACTTTATAGTCTATTTGACTCTTCTAATGGATTGCTCGTTCCGCTGCAACTATGGTTGAAAAGTTTTATCATCTACCATATGTTCTAAATCTTTGATTTATTACTGTTGAAGACTATTGATAATTTATCTTTAGTCATGATATTCTTTACTGTGCTAGTTGTGCTCACCCTTTTGCTTCACAATTCCTTTCAGGTAATAAAAGTGTAGCTGGGTCGAGCGAGGGATAACAAGGGAATAGAACGGTGGTCTATAGATATTGAGGGTGAGGTGAATTTAACTTGGAAGGGTGTTTTGCCACTATCTTACAAGATGTCTAACGACATACAACCTCGTGTCATCATAAGACAGGGATGTGCTCATCCACTTGCTGAGTATATATACGAGCACTACCTATATAATCTTGGTGTTTGTTTGAAGTATAATTCTCAATTAGAGACAGTAGAGATAATGATATGTCAAGAGAAGACTCACCATTGGGAAGAATATGATAGTAATCTTCTCGTTTTTCTTTGGGGTCTATTGGGTCAACCAAGAATAATTCTGTGGCTATATGATATCTATCACAACTTAGACGCATGGCCTCCCATGTACGAAGGTTTCCTTGAGCACTTCCCAAAGATTCTAATTTCTAAAACAGTTTTTGACTATACCTTTATGTAAGGTGTCATTGTGAGGTGATGTCCACGGTTGGAACATGAGTCACATTTGGTATATATTTGTATCCAAACTCACAGCATATGTGTTGTTGTATTTTGCACGATAATTGTTGTAATAAAGTTATAGTTGTTTTCTGTACCATGTATTTGACGACTCAGAATAGGTTGGATGGAATGGACCTATTTTGGGGGCGTTACAATGGAAGGGAGTTACAAGATTTGGGAAGTGAGGAAAGCTCAATCCAAGATTTGTTGGTCCATTTGAGATTCTTGAGCGAATAGAAAATGTGACATATAGACTCGCATTACCTCCAAGCATGCCTCGTTTTTCACATATCTATGCTTCGTAAATATGTTAAAGACCTGAACCACATTATTGAGTTAGAACCAGACGAGATAGCTAAAGATTTAACGTACGAGGAGGTACCTGTTAAGATCTTGGATAGGAAAGAGCATGTCCTATGCACGAAGGTTATACCACAAGTTGAGGTTTTGTGGAGAAACAATGCTATTGAAGAAATGACCTGGGAGTTGGAATCAGAAATGAAAGCGAGGTATCCTCACCTTTTCGAAATATCAGGTACGTACGTCAATTTCGAGGACAAAATTTCATAAGGAGGGGAGGTTGTAAGACCCCAGCTTATTAATGAATAAAATCAAATTTTCTCTAAATATTATTGTGAATAATAAGGGGTTAATTTGATATAATACTTTGGTTATGGGTGAAATGTGCAAATTTTGCAAAATAAGCAAGTGATTATAAAATATTCATTTTGTCGGGAAATATTCGTTTGGTCGTGGAATATTCTTGCTGTCGGGGAATTTTCGTACGACGGCGCAGCCTTGTGTGGGCCCCATAACGGAAAGCGATTGGATGAAGAAAATGACAAGTATAAGTTGTTTATAAATAACGACGTAGTTGTTACCGTTAATACTGTTAGAATACCCGATGGTTAAAATACAGTAGCACACGGTATTACACCAATTATTGATTCTTACGTAAGAAGGCACTACTCAATAATTGTTACAGTAGTTATTATTCAATATTTTATTTTATTGATCCAATAATTGCTGCGTTGATATTTTATATTATTGTTGTTTCAATAATTGTTGCTGTACAGTATTTTCCTTTATCAGATCAATAATTCATATTATTAGATAAAATTATTGGCAATGTCTAGAAAGTTCTGTCTAAGGAGAGGTTTGGTCATCTAATTGCGCGCCAGTAAGGAGAAATCCTTATTGGAAAGCCCCCTCTTTCCTGGGAACGGCCTGTTTGTCATAAATGTGATTCTGTAATATTATTTGTGAATAATTAATTATTGATTCATATGATAAGAAAATATTTATTTTATGTGGATATAAATGAGGGATATATTTTTGTGGTTAAAAATGAAGGAGTTAATGTTGAGGCTTTTATCAGTATTTTTGTCAGAATGGAGGTATTAAAAATCAGGATTTTTGAGATATTTTGCGGGGGTTATAATTTTTAATCCGACCGTTGGATCGTGATAATTTTTGGATATGTTATACATATATAAGTTGAGTATATGTCCACAAATTTTGAACCGTTAAAAATGAACGTATGATTTATTATGAATTTTACGAGATGACTGGTTCAGAAATTGTTGAATTTTTAGAGTTAATTATTTTGGTAGAAAATTCTAGAATTGGTGGGCCCCACTCTTGGTTGGTGAAGAAATGTGCTGAGATTTTTATTCAAATGTGGTGGGTGAGAATAGCAGCAGGTAAAGCCATGAGGTTGCAGGTTAAGTCTGCTTCGGTGTGCTAACATTTTTCTATAAATAAAGGGCTAAGTTAGAATTGAAAATCACACCAGAAATAAGTTTTCTCTCTTTCTCTCTCTAGATTATTGAGTGTATTTTGTGAGTATTTAGATACTTTGAGAGTTTCTATTTATCAGAGTAAGTTTCTTTCAGCCTTATACCGGTATTCCGACCAGAAGTACTGATATTTTGAGGTAAGGGATATTATTTTCTTCTTAATAATATTATTTTCTTCAATATCATTATGCTGAAATATTGATATGAACTTTTTATCAAATTTGGAACTTTTTTTGTCGGGGTTACTATTCACGTATACGTTACTATTCACGTATACGGCACTATTCACGAATACGACACTATTCACCGAAAAATAAAATTTTTCCTTTTTGTCCAAGATGTCTATTATGGTTACTATCTTTGATTGTATCCATGTTTTGACCTTTATTTTTGAATTCTGCTTCACAATTGATTATTATGAAGTATTATTGATTTTGGATAAACTGTTATACGAATCCCTACTATTTGTCCTTCTGTCTCACTGGATTCGTTCTCTTTAAGATATTTTTCATCATCCTCAGTCCTAAATGATGATATTACTGAATATATTTGGCCTGTAGTGCAAAGATGTATGATTACTTGATGAATATCTTTGGCCTGTAGTGCAAAGATGAACAGGTGTTGAGATGAACATGACTGACAGGTGATACAAATGAATATCTTTGGCCTGTAGTGCAAAGATGAATATTTGGATAAAGATGGTTATTAATTAATGTTACAGGGATAAAATATTGATGATGGACTTTTAAATCTTAGAAGATAGTAGAATTCATTCTCTACTCGACTCTTCTAATGGTTTGATGTTTTCGCTGCAGTTGTTGATCTAAAACTTGTTGTCGATTATATTCTATCAGATTTTTCCCTGTTGAATACTAATGATAATTTGTTGTATATTATCTTAGTCATAATATTCTTTACTGGGCTAGTTGAGCTCACCCTTTTCCTTTTTGTTCTATTTTTCTTCTCAGGAGGTGAGAACATAGCAGGATCTAGTCGGGATATGGAGTGATGGTTCTAGAAAGATATTTTAGCAATCCTCACTATTTCTGTAAAATAATATTTGAATAATTGTATTGAGGACTTATTTGAGTGTGGATATTGTCTAGAAGACAATATTTGTATTTAAACTCATAGTATGTGTTGTCGTATTTTGCACGATAATTGTATTATTGAAGTTGTAGTTTGCTTTCTGTACCATGTATTTAGCGACTCAGAATGGAGGTTGTATACCTATTTTGGGGGCGTCACAACACATACACTGTGAGTTTATATACAAATATTGTCTAATAGACAATATTCAAACTCAAAAGGAGTCCTCATTATAATTATTGATACACTATTTTATAAAAATAGTGAGGACTGCTAAAATAACTTTCTAGAACCATCACTTCATACCCCAGCTAGTTCCTGCAATGTTCTTACCTCTTGAAAAGAACAATAGAACAAAAAGGAAAAAGGGTGAGCTCAACTAGCCCAGTAAACAATATTATGACTAAGATAATATACAATAAATTATCATTAATCTTCAACAGGGAAAAATCTGATAGAATATATAATAGACAACAAGTTTTAGATCAATAATTACAGCGGAAACAACAATCATTAGAAGAGTCAAGTAAATAATGAATTCTACTATCTTCTAAGATTTAAAAGTCCATCACCAATATTTTATCTCTGTAACATCAATCAATATACATCTTGAATCAAATATTCATCTTTGCATTACAGGCCAAAGATATTCATTTGTAACACCAGTTGGTCATATTCATCTCAACACCTGTTCATCTTTGCACTACGGGCCAAAGATATTCATCAGTTAATCATTCATCTTTGCACTACAGGCTAAAGATATTCATCAAGTATCATCATTAAGGACTGAGGATGAAGAAAAATATTTTAGAGAACGAATCTAGTAAGATACAAGGACAAATATTAGAGATTCGTACTTTAGATAATTCAAATTTAAAAATACTCCATAATAAATCATAATGGAGTAAAATTCAAGAATGAAGATTAAAACATGGATACAATCAAAGATAGTAACCATAATAGATATCTGGGACAAAGAAGAGAAATTTTATTTTTTGGTGAATAGTGTCGTATTTGTGAATAGTACCGTATACGTGAATAGTAACCCCGACACAAAAAGGTAGAAACTCCACAATAAAATTTATATCAATATTTCAGCATAATGATATTAAAGAAAATAATATCATTTACGAAAAAAATAACATCCCTTACCTCAAAATAACAGTACTTCTGTTCGGAATATCGGATGTAAAGTCGAAGGAAACTTGTACTGAATAGTAACTCTCAAAGTATCTAAATACTCACAAAAAATACGCTCCATAATACAGAGAGAAAGAAAACTTGGTTCTGGTGTGATTTTCAATTCTTACCTAAGCGCCTATTTATAGAAAAATGCTAGAACGCCAAAGGAGACTAAATTAATAAAATAATAATATTATTATTACAATTCAAGCACGCCAATGACCAGCACTCCACTTTTGAAAAGAAGAAAAACTCAGCACATTTCAACAAAGGACAAGAGTGGGGCCCACCCAGTTTTAATAAAAATATTTATTTCCAAAACTTCAATAATTTATAATAAATAGCTATTTTATCAGAAAAATTCGAATCTCATGTCTATTCCATAGGAAATTTATTTCTCTACAACTTTGTAGAAGAAAATTTTCCAAATTCAAATCAGAAAATATCCGAAATTCACATATGTACGATTTTTTAATACTTTCATTCCTACAAAATAATGATAAAACACCTCATTATTAATTCCTTCATTTATAACCACATAAAATAAATTTATCCATCATTTATATCCACATAAAATAAATATTTTCTTATTGTGATGCCCCCAAAATAGGTATACAATACTCATTCTGAGTCGCCAAATACATGGTACAAAAACAAATATAACTTTATTAATACAATTATCATGCAAAATACGACAACACAACACTGTGAGTTTAAATACAAATATTGTCTAATAGACAGTATTCAAACTCAAAGGGAGTCCTCATTATAATTATTGATACACTATTTTATAAAATAGCGAGGACTACTAAAACAGCTATCCTGAACCATCACTCCATACTCCGGCTAGTTCCTGCTATGTTCTCACCTCCTGAGAAAAAAATGGAACAAAAAAGAAAAGGGTGAGCTCAACTAGCCCAGTAAAGAATATTATGACTAAGATTACAATAAATTATCGTTAGTCGTCAACAGGGAAAAATCTGATAGAATATAATAGACAACAAGTTTTAGATCAACAACTGCAGCGGAAACAGCAATTCATTAGAAGAGTCAAGTAGAGAATGAGTTCTACTATTTTTTAAGATTTAAAAGTCAATCATCAATATTTTATCCATGTAACAACAATCAATAACCATTTTTAATCAAATATTCATCTTTGCACTACATGCCAAAGATATTCATTTGTATCAACAGTCGATCATGTTCATCTTAATGCCTGTTTATCTTTGCACTACGGGCCAAAGATATTCATTAGTTAATCATCCATCTTTGGCATGTATCTTTGCACTACAGGCCAAAGATATTCAGTAATATCATCATTTAGGACTGAGGATGATGAAAAATATCTTAAAGAAAACGAATCCAATAAGACAGAAGGACAAATATTAGGGATCTGTATTACAGTTTATCCAAGTGCAATAATACTCCATAATAACCAATTGTGAAGTAGA
Organism: Panax notoginseng; assembly: GCA_016801055.1. Classification (NCBI taxonomy): domain Eukaryota; kingdom Viridiplantae; phylum Streptophyta; class Magnoliopsida; order Apiales; family Araliaceae; genus Panax; species Panax notoginseng. The sequence continues at coordinate 22,846,238 of CM029018.1, read as the reverse complement.
ATTCAAAAATAAAGATCAAAATATGGATACAATCAAAGATAGTAACCATAATAGACATCTTGGATAAAAAGAAAAATTTTTATTTTTCGATAAATAGTGTCGTATACGTGAATAGTGTTGTATACGTGAATAGTAACCCCGACACAAAAAGTTTTAAATTTGATAAAAAATTCATAATATTTCAGCATAATGATATTGAAGAAAATAATATCATTTAAGAAGCCGTACTTCCGGTTGAAATATCAAGTATAAGGTTGAATGAAACTTGCACTGTTGAATAGCAACTCACAAAGTATCTAAATACTCACAAAATACGCTCGATAATATAGAGAGAGAAAGAGAGAAAACTTATTTTTGGTGTGATTTTCAATTCTAACTTAGCACTCTATTTATAGGAAAATGTTAGAATGCCAAAGCAGACTTGACCTGTAACCTGATGGCTTTACCTTCTACTATTTTCACCCACCACATTTGAAATAAAATTTCAGCACATTTCTTCACCAACCATAGGTGGGGCCCACTCATTCTAGAATTTTCCACCAAAATGATAAATTTAGAAACTTCAACAATTTTTGAACCAGTCACCTCTTAAAATTCATAACAAATCATACGTTCATTTTTAACGGTTCAAAATTTGTAGACATTTACTCAACTTATATATGTATAACATATCCAAAAAACATAACGATCCAACGGTCGGATTAAAAATTATAACTCACGCAATATATCTCAAGAACACTGATTTGATCTAATAATACCTCCAATCCGACAAAATATTGATAAAACACCTCAACATTAATTCTTTCATTTATAACCACATAAATAAATCCACCATTTATATCCGTATCAAATAAATATTTTCTTATCATATAAATCAATAACTAAGTATTCACAAATAATATTACAGAATCATAATTATGACAACCAGGTCGTTCCCAAGAAAGAGGGGCTTTTCAATAAGGATTTCTCCTTACTGGCGCGCAATTAGGTGACCAAATCTCTCCTTAGACAGAACTTCCTTAGATATTACCAATAATACTATCTAATAATATTATTCAAATAATATGAATTATTGATCTGATAATGGAGATATTGTGTAGTGACAATTATTGAAACAAAAATATCAACGCAGTAATTATTGAATCAATAAAATAAAATATTGAACAGTAATTACTGTAACAATTATTGAGTAGTGCCTTCTTACGTAAGGATCAATAATTAATCAATACTGTGCAAAACCGTGTGCTACTATGCAACCACACGTATTACTGTATTTTAACCACCAGGTATTCTAACAGTGTTAACGGTAACAACTATACCGTTATTTATAAAAACTCAAATTTGTCATTTTCTTCATCCGACCGTTCTCCGTTATGGGGCCTACAAATGGCTGCGCCGTCATACGAATATTCTCCGACAGCAAGAATATTCCACGACCAAACGAATATTCCCCGACAACAATGAATATTTTATAACCACTTGCTTATTTTAAAAAATTTACATATTACACCCATAACTACATCATTATATCACATTAATATCTTATTATTCACAATAATAATTAGAAAAAAATTCGATTTTATTCATTAAAAAGTTGGGGTCTTACACTTATCATATAAATCAATAATTAGTTATTCACAAATAATATTACAGAATCATAATTATGACAACCAGGTCGTTCCCAGAAAAGAGAGGGCTTTCCGATAAGGATTTCTTCTTACTGGCGCGCAATTAGGTAACCAAACCTCTCCTTAGACAGAACTTTCTTAGACATTGCCAATAATGCTATCTAATAATATTATTCAAATAATATGAATTATTGATCTGATAATGAGAAATATTGTGCAGTGACAATTATTGAAACAACAATAATATAAAATATCAACGCATCAATTATTGAACCAATAAAATAAAATATTAAACAATAATTACTATAACAATTATTGAGTAGTGCCTTCTTACGTAATAATCAATAATTCAAAAATACTGTGCAATACCGTGTACTACTGTGCAACCACGCGTATTACTGTATTTTAACCACTGGGTATTCCAACAGTGTTAACGGTAACAATTACGCCGTTATTTATAAAAAATCAAACTTGTCGTTTTTTTCATCCGACCATTTTCCGTTATGGGGCTCACAAATGACTGCGCCATCGTACGAATATCCCCGACAGCAAGAATATTCCACGACCAAACGAATATTCCCCGACAACAATAAATATTTTATAACCACTTGCTTATTTTGTAAAATATGCACATTTCACCCATAACCAAAGCATTATATCAAATTAACATCTTATTATTCAAGAAAATAATTAGAAAAAATTCAATTTTATTTATAATAAGTTGGGGTCTTACAGAAAATATTCGTACAACGGCACAATCATTGGTGGAACAATTATAATTAAAGGGCTGCAATTTGTTAGGTATGCATTTTTTATAGGTATTAATTTTCTGACATTTTATTAACAATGAGATTGCACAATTATGTGTAGTTTGAACAATGGGACTGCAGACTATGAACGAATTAAGAGCTTCATGTCATATTAAGAATACTTGCACTTCTAAGATGAGTGCTCTGTTTTGCTTATTATCAATGGGATTGCAGTTTGAACAATGGGATGTTCCCTGTTCATATTCTATGCTCTGTTTTGTAAAAAAATAAATCAAATAATTTGAAATGTCCCCAATCCCAGTTCAGTAGCCTCTGTTTTGCTAAATAATTATTCAAATAAACACAATTATCAAATGTCATGAATCTACATTAACAAAATCATTCTTCAAATAATGTAATTATCCAAACAACATTATCCAATCCCCATTTATATCAATTTTTTTCAAACATCAAAACAACTTAAACTTAAACTATTTCATGGTTTTGAACATGCTCAAACACAACACAAGAAGCAACCCAATTACAAGTAAGAACCATTTCTCCCTAGTTTGTAAATTCCTTATTTCTTCTTTTAAACACTTCAAATCATTCTTCAATTGGACTTTCTTTTTTTCCAATTTCGACACTTGCACTCCCAAGTCATGAGCTTTCTCCTTCATCATCTGTATGTCAATTTCTATGCTCCTCAAATTCAACAGACCCGAATCATTCTCTACCCCATATCATCTAACATGTGGATAGAGTCAATCCATTGAAAAATCCACAAAGTGCTTGGGTCTGTAGAAAATTAAACATACAATTATCAATTATTACGATTATATGTAAAAATTTAAAATTTTATCAGGGTAAACATAATAACTTACACCATAATTTGAACAACCATAAAACTTCCTCCCAACACTGAGTCTTTTTGACGATGTACAAATTCGTACTCGTATTCCACACCCACAATACCTTGGTGTTGAAATCCCACTGACTCCAGTGGATATTGAACCTTCCCCAACCTTTTGGTGGCTATTTTCTTTAGGGTGCTACTTTCCTCTTTTCATTCCTCACGAAGTTCAAGATTACAGCACGAGAGAGAGAGAGAGACGATGGAACCCTAACCTATTGCCTCACTTTACAGCGAGAGAGACGATTTCATGCGAGAGTTGGATGAGAGAGAAAGACAGAAAGAAATGAAAATTGTCTGAAGGATCTGTAAAGTATTTTAATTTATTTGGGGGAAATTGTTTTGTTTTGATATAAAGATTAATCATTGCAAATTACTAATAGCTAGGCTCGTGGTGCTCGAGTGGTCATATGACCAAAGTTCCAAACGATAGGTTGCAAGTTCGAATTTATGGAGAGGAAATTTTTAGAAAAAATTTAAAAGACGCCACGTCAGCAAGGACACATGTCAAATTACAATATAAAATACCACGTCAGAGCTGCCACATGTGTCACGTCATCATGTCAACGCACATGTGACGCCTGGGGGTTCAAAGTCCAAATTTTTGCATAGAAAGAGACTCAGTTTACATTGATCGAAAGAAAGGGTCTCAATACCCAAAAATCACTAAAATTCAGTGGTCGACTTTGCATTTTACCCTTTTGTAGCATAATACCAAACTTCATTATGCGTCCCGATCAATTTATATACATTTAAAAAAACATCATTGGTCATTTCAAATATAAGATATTAGAGTATGTTATGTATTGCGATATGTACATGAATTAATAGAAATTACAAGAGATTCACTTATTACACGTTTCTCTTAAAAGATTACTGCTAATATTTATTAACATAATTGACAATAAAAAATTTGATAAACATTTAATATATATCATTTTTCATATTATCAATAGCTACTAAATTATGCTAATTGGAGACAAAATAATATAGCTTAGTGATAAAATCTCTCCTTTTACTGAATTCGTTGGTGTCTCATTCAGCGAAAGCAAATATCACTATTAATATTCAAAACAAAACTACATTCAAACAAAGGCAATCAACAAGCTTGTATTCTAGTTTTATAAAAATAACAAACGCCGGATGGAACTTTTTGTTGTTGATCGATAAGAGTATTTTTGGACCAGTTTATACGGCAATCTCATCAATGATCTTAAGTGCGCGTCTAAATCTCTTTTAAAAAGATCTTGCGCATCCTCCACGTCGACTTAGTGCATTCGGAAAGTTTAAATCATAAAAATCAAGGTAATGAGCAAACATCCTTAACGTGAACCCTTTGTTTATAGCGAACATGCAAATTTAAAAAGAAAAAAAAAAGCACTTCATATCGTATAACATTATTTATTCTTATCATAAAAATGATTGAATAAGAAGCCTAGAAGAAAACGTAACATGAGTTGTCGTGATAGTCTTGCCCTCCCTGATATACAGAATTACTATATAATATTAAGATTTAGACTAAAAGACAATTTGGACTCTAAATTTTGCACTCCAAACTGAAAAAGGTGTCTAAGTACACCCCAAACTTCATTATACGTAACAAAATGCACACTTTCTTCACTTAACCGGTCAAAAGTGACCGACAAAGGCGGTAACAAAAGTTTGGGGTGCAAATTGTAACAGTATAAAAAAATTTAAACTTTTTTTAACAAAATTTTTTTAAAACAAACTAAAATTTATAACAGTTTAAAAAAAATTATAACAGTCTAAAAAAAAATTTGTTAAAAACAGTTTAAAAAAAAATTGCTAAAAGCAGTTAAAATAATTTGTTTTGTTTTAAAAAAAATTTTATAACAGTTAAAAAAAAAGTTTATAACAGTTTAAATAAAAAATTGTTAAAAACAGTTTTAAAAAAAAATTGTTAAAAACAGTTAAAAAAATTTATTTTGTTTTAAAATTTTTTTTATAACAGTTTAAAAAAAAAGTATAACAGTCTAAAAAAATTTGTTAAAAACAGTTTAAATTTTTTTTGCTAAAAACAGTTAAAACAATTTTTTTTATTTTTTTTATAACAGTTAAATTTTTTTTTATCACAGTTTAAAAATTTTTTTGTTAAAAACAGCTTTAAAAAAATAGTTAAAAACAGTTTAAATTTTTTTTTGTTAAAAACAGTTAAAAAAATTTATTTTGTTTTAAAAAAAAAATTAACAGTTTAAAATAAATTGTTAAAAACCGTTAAACAAATTTATTTTGTTTTTAAAAAAAATTATAACAGTTTAATTTTTTTTTATAACAGTCTAAAATTTTTTTTGTTAAAAACAGTTTAAAAAAAATTGCTAAAAACAGTTAAAACAATTTATTTTGTTTTAAATTTATTTTTATAACAGTTAGAATTTTTTTTATAACAGTTTTAGTTTTTTTTTGTTAAAAACAGTTTTAAAAAAAATTTATAACAGTTTAAAAAAAAATTGTTAAAAACAGTTTTAAAAAAAATTGTTAAAAACAGTTTAAATTTTTTTTTGTTAAAAACAGTTAAAACACTTTATTTTGTTTTAAAAAAAAGTTTAACAGTTTAAAAAAAAATTTGTTAAAAACAGTTAAACAAATTTATTTTGTTTTAAAAAAAAATTATAACAGTTTAAATTTTTTTTTATAACAGTCTAAAAAAAAATTGTTAAAAACAGTTTAAAAAAAATTGTTAAAAACAGTTAAAAAAAGTATTTTGTCTTAAAAACAAAAGTTTAACAGTTTAAAAATTTTTTTATAACAGGTTTAAAAAAAATTTATAACAGTTTTAAAAAAATTTGTTAAAAACAGTTTTAAAAAAATTTGTTAAAAAAATTTATTTTGTTTTAAAATTTTTTTTATAACAGTTTAAAAAAAATTGTTTTTTAATTGTATGGTAATTGTATGCTAACTATTTTAAAATTCTGTTTTTAAAAATTCTTATATTTAAAATTATTTTATTTTATTTAAAATTAATTATTTTTGCCAATTTTTTAAACCGTTACAATTTGCACCCTGAACTTTTGTTACCGCCTTAGCCGGTCACTTTTGACCGGTTAAGTGAAGAAAGTGTGCGTTTTACTACGTATAATAAAATTTAGGGTGTACTTAGACACCTTTTTTAATTTAAGGTGTAAAAATCAATATCGGTGTAAAATTTAAGGTGCAAATTGTCTTTTAGTCTAAGATTTTAAACTATTCCTAAATCCTAGTAATAGATAAGGAGTGTACATAAGAAATGTCCAGCATTAGAATCTTTCGGCCATTAATTAGTTGCATCATCAATGACGACTGCCACTACCTACACGGTGACTTTGCTCGAAAACAGCCGAGTCTCACCACCGCCGGCCGCCGTGGCCGATACCTCTCTCCCCCTCACCTTCTTGGACATAATATGGCTAACGTTTCATCAGATGACCCGCGTTCTCTTCTATGATTTCCCATGCTCCAAAACCAACTTTACCCGAACCGTTGTTCCGAATCTCAAAAATTCATTATCCCTTGCTCTCAAACACTTTTATCCGTTGGCCGGTAATCTGATAACCCCCTCAAGTATTTCAACCACAAACCTCCAAATTCGTTACTCTGATGGTGACTCTGTTTCACTAAAATTTGCCGAGTGCACTGATAATGATTATAATCATCTTTCCAGGAATCAAAATCGAGATGCCGACATATTACTTCCTCTTGTTCCTCAACTCCCACCAGCTTCATCCGAGGGTGACTGCGTTGTAACTCCACTTTTGGCTATTCAGGTGACATTATTTCCCAACCATGGCATCTGTATTGGATTTGCTAGCTCCCACGTTGTTGCCGATGGAAGCTCCATGTTCAATTTCATTCGAACATGGGCTTCAATCGCCAAACAAATCCACATCAACATAGATGATAATTATGATGCATTATTATTGGAAGGACTCCCATTTTATGACAGGAGTGTGATTCAAGACCCTAAGGGACTAGGTACTATGTTTAGGACGGCATTAGAAGGAGCAACTGAGCTGCGGCAGCAGGGAAATGAGAATCATGATCAATCAGCTACCGCCAATAAGATCCGAGCCACATTTATAATCGGTCAAAGCAATATCCAAGGACTCAAGAACTTGGTCTCGGCCCAACGACCAACATTAGCACATGTATCATCTTTCACGGTGGTATGTGCTTACTTATGGACTTGTATAGCAAAAACGCGGGCTGCTACTGGAGAGGGGGCGCACCACGCAGATGAATGTCAGCACTTCGGAATTCCTATGGAATGTCGTGCTCGTTTGGATCCTCCAATACCTGCCACCTACTTTGGTAATTGTTTGGTGCCTTGTATTGCAACCCTTAAGGCCACGCAATTAGTAGGGGAACAAGGGTTTGTAACTGCGGCTGAACTGATTGGGAAGGCCATTCATTCAAGGGTGCAGGGAGGGGTGCTGAACGGTGCAGATAGGTGGTTCGCGGAGTTTGCAGGAGTGTTGAAAGGGGAATGGACAATGGGGGTTGCTGGTTCGCCAAATTGGGATTATTATAATAAGATAGATTTTGGGTGGGGTAAGCCCAAAAAGTTTGAATTTGTTGAGGAGCCATTATCCCTTTCAAGGTGCAAGGATTCGGTTGGGGACCTGGAAATTGGGTTGATCATGCCTAAGAATGAGATGGATCTTTTTTCAACTATCTTCACCCAAGGCCTCATTAACTAATTAATAATTAGGCCGCCTATGTAATAATCTCGGGTTATTTAGTGAATCAGATCATCATTCTAAGTACGTTAGTTGCGGTGTGGTGGAATATTGGAAACTGAAGTTAGAATTTCTCGTCATCAGATATGTTTTCCACATGAGTTTCTGCTTCTAGTAATATATGGTACGTACATGTTATGTGTGTTATCTCTATAGTGTGAAAAACTTCTTATACGAAAAATCTCATGTAAATCAATGTTCTCCTGAAACCCAATAGCGTCTCTAAATTATTCCATCCGTTCCTTAATATAGGTCGTTTTAGGATTATGCACAAGTATTAAAATAATGATTGTATAGCATTAACTATAATATCAATTGTCTATATTATCCTTGTATTAAAATAAGATATTATTATTTATTGGACAGAAAATAGTGAGAGGACTAAAGTTATATTTATTACTTGGGGTAATATTGAAAACTAAGCAATTAATGCTTACTTGAAATTCTAAAACGACTTATATTAAGGAACAAAAATATTTCTCTAAAACGACCTATATTAAAGAACAGAAAGAGTACAATTTAAGAACGTATCACAATCTTACTGTTCATAACAATAAGGTTTAGGTCTGTATTGGGATAACTTTCTGTATTTAGCCAACTGAATAATTGTGATGCGTTGAACAAGAAATGACGTGAGTATTTAATAACAAAATGATTGAACCACTTCCCAAATTTTCCTCCACACTCAGTTAATGACTAAGATCATGATTGCTTATAATGTTTTTGACAACCGATTCTCACTGATGAGACCCATATATATATATATATATATATATATATATATATATATATATATATATATATATAGTTGTGTATTACGTAGTCGGCTATGGAGATGATTTTTTGGACTGTGTCATTCACGGTAAAATAGAATAAATAACCTAAATAGATAAAACATACATATGCTGTCAGCATGCAGAACTCTAATTTACTCTATCTTTAATTATTTTAATTGAAATTTCTTATAATTTAATTAATTAATAGTTTTTACGGGATATTTGGTGATTACCTCTTTTTCTTTTTCTTCATAATTTCATTGAGGCTTATTATTGTTAGTTCATTATAAAAACCACATCATATATACTACAATGACAATAATAAGCGTGTCATATACAGTTTTGTGGTCATTTTAGTTTGTATGTGTAAATTTTAGAAAAAGAGTAATTCATTAATTTATTCTCTTTGCTCTTACTTATAAGTAGGAAAAATAAATAAATACTCTTTTCGTTCTAAATTATTTTGATTTTTTAAAAGTCAATTTAAAATATTTTTAAATTTAAAATTAATATAATTCATTTAAATTTTAAAAATAATAAACTTTATGACTAGTAGTTTATTATATTCATAATTTTATTTATATAAACTAAATGAATTCTTCATGGCAATTTTAAATTTAAAAATATTTGAATTGACTTTTAAAAAGTCAATAATAATCTTATAATTTCAAATAGGGGGAGTATATTATTATGTATTTACCATTATTCAGTTTTAAAATATTTTATTCTACTTTTCGTCTAATTTATTGTAGGGTAGAGAGTTTTAAAAGGAAAGTGGGAATACATTTTGTTGAAGATTGACATTGTTATATGCCTTTTAGTTTTAACTTTTCATAAAGTTGATGTAGTATAGTGGTGAGTGTGTCCGCCTGTTACGCGGATGACTCGGGTTCGATCCCCGGCAGCGGTTGTTTTTTCCTTCTTAACAGGGATTTACTCATTAATCATTTTGTAAAATTTTAGTTGTTCAAGTTTGATATGGCCCCAAACTTTCATAATGAACAAAATAAATTACCACTAATATAATATCAATAATCAATCAAACCTCAAACAAACAAGTAACAAACAAACTTTCATAATGAATAAAATAAACTCACCTATTGTGAAAATTAGACCTTAGAACTAAAGGTCACAATCTTAATCGAGTTAAATACACTTTTCCCCACTCTATTAGGAGCCGGTTTATAAATGCATCATCGAATTAATTTTTTTTACGGTTAACTCATTGAACTATATATTATTTATAAAAAATGATTTTGCCGTCTATGTCTGTTAACTATTTAACAAAAAAATGACGTGACACGTAACAAGAGAGAGAAGCTGAGTTGAATAACTAATTAAATTAAATTATACTCAATTCTATAACAAATAGTTAAACAAAATATAAATTAAATTAATATACATAACAAATAATTAAATTAAATTAATTAATTATTAATGAATAATTTTTACAAATATATTTATATAAATTCATGAATTCATACTTTTTTTAAAATATTTTAATTTCACTTTAAAAATATAAAATTATCTAATATTTTAAAATAGAGGGATTATTATTATTATTATTATTATTATTACTTCTTCCAGATAAAAGAAAAAAAGAAAAAAAAACTTCATCTTCCTCACAGAGATCTCCATCGGCCGCCACCTACCATCATCCATAACCACCAGTCCACCACCATCAACGTACAACCAAAACATCTACACAACAAATCCTTTTTATTTAACCTGATGAAAAAAGCAAAGCCGTAGGAAAAGCACTTTCATTGTTTTTGGGTGAACCTCTAGAGCATTTAGTAATTGAAGGTTCAGTAAATGATTCAACATTTGCACAATCAACAAAAAAATATTTAGCAAAAAAATAATAATAAAACCCAAACAGATTAACCCTTTTGGCCTAGCTCCTCTTCGCCCTCTGGCGCCGATGCCTTCTCCACCGGCGGGATCCATGGAAATCGATCAACCCAGATTAACTCACAAAATAGATAATAAAACCTAAACAAATTAGTTTCAATTTTATTTCCCAAATAGATAATAAAACCCTAAAAACTCATAAAATGTACAGATCTTAAAACTATTTTTTAGTTTAATTCTTCTTTATCTGCCATTCTCTGGTCAGATCTGGGTTATAGCAGTGTTTATTTAAGAAAAAAAAGTGAGTGGTGAAGTAATATGGAGAAGAAATACGTTGTGGTCGTGGGCGGACAAGAGATGGGATAAGGAAGAGAAGTAGGGAGGAGAGGAGAGGAGAGGAGAGGAGAGGAGAGGTGAGGGGAGACGGTGAAGGAGAAGAGAAAGGGGGAAGAAACAGAGAGGAAAAATGGCGGTGATGGAGAAGAGAAAGGGGGAAGATACAGAGGAGAAATGATCTCTTCTTTTTTTTTTGTTATGTGTTCTTTTAAAGGTTTTTGCTCTTTTAAATTTTGTTTAAACCCATTTATTTTCTTTATTCGGCAACAGCTAGGATGATGCGGATATTCATTTAAAAATTGACGTGGATATTTCATTAAAAATAAACTCATTTAACGAATTTTATAACGATTTAAAAATAATTTATAATTCAATGAGTCGATTGTAAAAATTTTTAGTTTAATAATGTAATTGTAAATCGACCCTTAGTAGACTAACGAAAAATGCATTTAACCCCAATCTTAACCACTAGGTTCTTTTTATCCATTTTGCATTTGCACTTTGAAATGTCTAAAATTGAGACTTGAATTATCAATTTTGAATAAAAAGAGTTAATAGTAATGTTTCTTTGCTTTTTCTTACTAAAGGACAGTCTCTCTTCACTCCTAGACATAATATTTTCTTTCTTTTCGATTAGGGTTTTTGGGAATACAATATAATTTTATAATCAAGTATATCATCAATATTACAATATCAAAGAACTAGAACCAATCAAACGTCACTAAAGGAAGAAAAATAATTACATTGTTGACGTTTCTGGCATGTATTTATTCTCACATCAGAACTATTTTGGTGTGTTTGTTTGTTCATTGTGCAAGTTTAAGTTCGTTGTTTAGATTTAAATTTGTTGTTCAATAATTTGGCGAGCAGACAGATTTTGATGTTAACACCATTATCACCAACTACTGTAGTGCAGCCAAGGAATGTAATGCAGCCAAGGAATGTAGAGTCTTATGTATGAGTCACTACAATAGACCCATGCATGCAATCCCCTACCGAATCCTTGCACCTTGAAAGAGATAATGGCTCCTCAACAAAGTCAAACTTTTTGGGCTTGCCCCGTCCAAAATCTATCTATCTGGTATATTTTAATAATTGTGTAATCTAGCTAAAACCTAAATGAGTTGTGCTTCGATGGGATGATTGCTTTGTGGGTGAAGGTTTAGCTGTTACTGCAGAGTGGAGACTGCAGTTGAGCTCTCGTGTGCTCCCCTAGTTGAACAAAAACTCAAACTCAGGTTTAAAATGTACGAGTTGTGCATAAAATTCACAATAACTTAAACTTATCCGACTTGAATATAATTCGATAAACCAGGAAGATCTTTATTGGAGCAATACAGTTGACAAAAAACAGAGCGTTTGGTGGCATAATTGTTGGTTTGTGATTTTATGATGTTTTAAATGATGACTAATTTAAGTATATTAGATATGTGCATGGTTCATGGTTTGTTATAGTATTATAATTAATATGCATGGGTTATGATTATTACATGAACACTTGTTGCTGATTTTCTTCTGTTGGTAAGTTGGAATGTTTTAAAATCATTTCAAATTTGATTTGAAGTTTATTAAGTAAGATTTGATTTGAAGTTTATTAAGAAAGATTTGATTTGGAGGATTTGAATTGGAGTTTTTTTTTAAGGTATGTTGGTATTTATAATTTTAATAATGACATATATTATGATCTTTTGTTATTAATTCCAGCTGGCCCAAATTGGTTCTTCTATTTCATCAGAGTATTTCGTGGGTACTTATTTATTTAAGAATTTTATCTTGCTTAGTGGAGCCCACATTAGTTAGTGACATTTTGGTATTCTATTTTGAAAAGGAGACTTACAGAAGCTATTGGGTCTTATCCTTATTAATCTCCTTGTTCCTTTATTTAAGGTATTTTGGTTTGACTTGAAAACATATCCTTGATTTACCAAATCTGTTGAACTCTTTAATTGCTAATATCATGGGGTATACCAACTTTGATATGAGTTTCCTATTCTATCTCTTGTTCATAACCGTTGATCAATATTGTAGCTTTAATTATGGGATTTAAATTATCTGATTTCTTGCTAACAAATATAGCCGTTGGCCTTCATGTTATATATAGCTTCATCATGCTCGATTATGAAGGGGACCCAACAATTGAAAAGCAGCAATTCATTCTTCTTAATTCTTATAGCTTTCTAATAATCTTTCTAGCAATCAATGTTCTATTATCCTTAGGCTAGAAAGTTGATATTCCATTGGAATCACCATCATTGTAATCTGAAAAACAAAACTGTTAGTTTTGGTGGTCTAGAGTTTCTAGAGTTTAGTGGGTCTGTTCAAAGGAAGCTTCAAAGGTCTCAGAGGTGAGAACAGGTGCAGAGGTGTACAAGTTGCAGAGGTGCAAAGGGGGAATTGGTGTCCAACATCAGAATTGAAGCGTCTTTGTAACAGGGAGTTATTTTTTGTATTGAGGTTTAAATCTTAATAAAAAGAGTCTCCAATCCTAGTTGGGATTGGACGTGGATTAGGCCACTAGATTAGAGGATAGGGGCTGAACCACGTAAAAATCTTGGTGTGATTTTTACTTCTGTTTATCTCTTTAACTGTAATTCACATTCTGTATTTTTTTGTTATTCACGCCACTATCCAGACACTAAAGCAGACAGGTCTAGCTGTCTGATAATAAAAAACGAAGAACATAAGCTAAAGCAGACAGTAAAGCAGACAGGCGAAGCTGTCTGAATTATACATGTTGCAGAAAATTTAAAAAAGTTTTCACCGTTTATCAGTTTTAGCTCAAACACCTATTCACCCCCCTCTCTTGGTGTGCACATACACAAAATTATATTTGGTATCAGATCTTGGCTCTACTAATATTGATCGTTGCAGGTCGTAGGGGAAGATCCTATGGCACACCTAAACTTTCAAGAAGGTCAGTCCACAAGTAGGCCACCGCTGTTGTTTGGAAGTGAGAACTTCAACTTTTGGAAGTTCAGAATGAAGTTCTTTCTGAACTGTGACCCATGGGAATGGTGGGTAGTCGAAAATGGACCAGTCATTCCGTGACATGATGATGGAAAGCCAATGAATCTCATGGAAATGGACTCAAATGAATTGTATATGATATCTTATAATTCTAAGGCCATGAATACACTTTTAAGTGGCATGGTTCAGTCAGAGATAGATAAAGTATTTTCTTGTACTACGGCTAAAGAAATTTGGGACACAGTTATCATTAGCCATGAAGGTACTACTAAAGTGAAGGAGGTCAAGTTGAGCATGCTAATGCACGAATACGAACTATTCAAATTAGAGAAAAATGAATGAATTAGAGATGCACTGTGACAACCCCAAAATAGGTATGCATCACCCATTCTGAGTCGCCAAATACATGGTACAGAAACAAATACAACTTCAGTAATACAATTGTCGTGCAGAATACGACAACACATATAATGTGAGTTTGAATACAAATATTGTCTACTAGAGAGTATACAAACTCAAAAGGAGTCCTCATTACAATTATTACACTATTTCACAGAATAGTGAGGACTACTAATACAACCATCTGGACCGCCAATCCATTCTCCGACTAGTCCCAACTATATTCTCATTTCCTGAAGAGAACAGTGAAAGAAAGGGTGAGCTCAACTAGCCCAGTAAGAAATATTATGACTAAGATAATGTACAACAAATTATAATTATTTTTCAACAGGAAAAAATTTGGTAAAATATAATAGACAACAAGTTTTAGATCAACAACTGCAGTGGAAAAAGTAATCCATTAGAAGAGTCAAGTAGAGCATAAAACCTACTATCTTTTATGATTTAAAAGATTTATCATCAATTTTATTGCTGAGATTCAGCTTAATAAATAATCCACATCATCGAATCATCCTTGTACTACGGGCCAAAGATAATCGTGTTTTCATCAATGGTCATGATCATGTCATAAAATAATTCATCTTTGCACCCTTGGCTGAAGAGAATCTATGGCCATAATCATACCAAAAATTGTCCATCAATGCACTACGGGCCAATGAGGACTTTTACCACATCATTTGTAACATTACGGTCATGATTATACCGAATAATCCCTGGTCATAATCATACCAAGTTCATCTATGTACTACAGGCCACAGATGACTTTCAATAGAATATAAACATGAAGATGATGACAATGATATAATAATTCAATTAAACAAGTTCAAAGATAAATTTTAAAGATTTATAATTTAATTTATTCAAAAATCAATAACGTCCAAATTGTCAAAATAATACTACTTTGTGGAGTAAAATTCAAGAATAATACTCAGTTTGTCATGTTCATCTCAACACCTGTTCATCTTTGTACTACGTGCCAAAGATATTCAATAATATCATCATTTAGGACTGAGGATGATGAAAAATATCTTAAAAAAAATGAATCCAGTGAGATAAAAGAACAAATATTAGGGATTCGTATTCCAGTTTATCCAAGTTCAATAATACTCCGAAATAACCAATTTCGAAGCAGAATTAAAAAATTATGATCAAAATATGGATACAATCAAAGATAGTAATCATAATAGCCATCTTGGATTAAAAAAAATTTATTTTTCGGTGAATAGTGTCGTATTCGTGAATAGTGTCGTAAACGTGAATAGTGCCGTATACGTGAATAGTAACACCGACATAAAAAGTGCTAAATATGATAAAAAGTTTAAACCAATATTTCGGCATAATGATATTGAAAGAAATAATATCATTTACGTAAAAATAACATCCCTTACAAATATTAAACGAAAATAATATTCACTACGAATATTAAACGAATATAATATTTCTCACGAATATTGAACGAAATAAAATTTCTTATGAATATTGAATAGAAATAATATTCATACGAATACGAAAAATAATATCTCTTCAGAATGTGAAATAAATAATACCCTTACCTCAGAATAACCATACTTCTGATTGAATTTCGGATATAGTGCTGAAAGAAACTTGCACTGAATAGCAACTCTCAAAGTATCAAAATACTCACAAAATACGCTCGAGAATATAGAGAGAGAAAGAGAGAAAACTTATGAATTCTGGTGTGATTTTTAATTCTAACTTAGCCCTCTATTTATAGAAAAATGTTAGCACGCCGAAGCAGACTTGACCTGCAACCTGATGGTTTTACCTGCTACTATTGCCACCCACCACATTTAAAATAAAATTCAGCACATTTTTTCACCAACCACAAGTGGGGCTCACTCAATTCTACAATTTTCCACCAAAATCATTTATAAACCTAATTTCTGAATCAATCACCTCTTAAAATTCATAACAAATCATACGTTCATTTTTAACGGTTCAAAATTTATGGACATATACTCAACTTATATATGTATAACATATCCAAAAATCACAACGATCCAACGGTCGGATTAAAAATTATAAGTCACGCAATATATCTGAAAAATACTGATTTGATTTTTTAATACCTCCATTACGACAGAAATACTGATAAAACACCTCAACATTAATTTCTTTAATAATAACCACATAAATAAATCAATCATTTATATCCACATCAAATAAATATTTTCTTATCATATGAATCAATAATTAATTATTCACAAATAATATTACAGAATCACAATTATGATAACCAGGCCGTTCCCAGGAAAAAGGGGGCTTTCCAATAAGGATTTCTCCTTACTGGCGCGCAATTAGGTGACCAAACCTCTCCTTAGATAGAACTTTCTAGACATTGCCAATAATGTTATCTAATAATATTATTCAAATAATATGAATTATTGATCTCATAATAAAAAATACTGTGCAGTAACAATTATTGAAACAACAATAATATAAAATATCAACGCAGCAATTATTGAATCAATAAAATAAAATATTGAACAGTAACTATTATAACAATTATTGAGTAGTGCCTTCTTACGTAAGGATCAATAATTTAAAAATACTGTGCAAAACCGTGTGCTACTGTGCAACCACGCGTATTACTGTATTTTAACCACTGGGTATTCCAACAGTGTTAACGGTAACAACTATGCCGTTATTTATAAAAATTTAATTTTATCATTTTTTTCATCCGATAGTTATTCTGTTATGGGGCCCACAAATGGCTGCGCCGTCGTACGAATATTCTCCGACAGAAAGAATATTCCACGACCAAACAAATATTCCCCGACAACAATGAATATTTTATAACCACTTGTTTATTTTGCAAAATTTACACATTTCACCCGTAACCAAAATATTATATCAAATTGACACCTTATTATTCACAATAATAATTAGAGGAAATTTAATTTTATTCATTAATAAGTTGGGGTCTTACAACCTCCCCTCCTTATGAATTTTGTCCCCGAAATTTACGTACGTACTTAATATGCCGAACAGATGGGGATACATCGTCAGATTCTAACTCTTGAGGTATAACCTTATACGTTAAATCTTTCGCTATCTCGTCCGGTTCTTAATCAATAATATAGTTCGGATAATCCATATATTTACGTAACATCGTTACGAAATAAACGTTATGAACACGCGACATATTTGGCGTTTAAAACGAGTCTATAGGTCACAATTCCTACTCGATTGAGGATTTCAAATAGACCAATAAAATCGAGAGTTGAGATTTTCTCTCTTCATCGACTCTTGCTCCTAGAATAACGCCCTCTTGAACCTTCTTCTTTACATTCATCAGCTCTGAGTCTGTAGCTTGAGCGGCTTTAATTTTATCGATTTAAAGTCGATTCTAATCGTATATTTGCTATCTTCACGTAGGTTCGTATATTCGCACTCGTAAATGCATACGATCTTCTGCTCAACGCGTTAGCTACCATGTTCGCTTTTCTCACGATGGTATTAAATGGTATAATCGTAATCTTTAACAACTCGAGCCAACGTCTTCAGCGCATAATACGTTCGTTTTAGGTGAAGAAATATTTTAAGGATTTTAGAAATGGGTTTTATACTGGGGTCAAATTTAAACGTTGAGCGCAAGTAGGAGAAATAAAAGAATATGTAAAACCGGTATTGAATAAGGTATAAACTTCGCAAGAGTTTATGATTAACTTACCCGTGATAACTTCGTTCGGGTTCCTCGACAAACGCTCTTACTTAAACTACCGACTTTGACTTGTCTGGGACATCCTTTAGCATCACTATCCCCGCTGGACTTGACTTTACTACAGGATAAAATCGAGCTAGGTGACCTTATCTTCCGCAATTGAAACACACTTTGGGTTGCTGCGTACAGTTTGGACTGATGTGTCCCTCCTGTCCGCATTTGAAACATACGACCAGTGGTCGTTCTTCTTCTTTTGAAACGGTTGCTGGTGTTGTTGTCTTTCCATCATTATTGAACCTCATCTTCTTGAAATTTTCACTTCTATTATCTTGGCCATGATTACCACCAAAGTGGTTACCATTCTTGGCATGATAATTTTCTCAACGATTGTTGTCACCGCTTCGATGACTACTACCATTGGTATTATTATTTTGTCAGCTGCTTTCTCTTGGTTGGGCTGACTCGTTATCGCGCTCCAATAACTGAGCGCTATTTACAACATCTGAATGTAAACACAGTTTGTGAGAAATTAGGTGTTGACGTATCTCGGGTTTCAAACTTCTTAGAAACATCCGCGTCATTCTCTCCTCGTTATCAACTAAGTGGGGCGCAAACCGAGACAACTCGGCAAACTTAGCTTCGTACTGCGACACAGTCATATTGTTTTGCTCCAGCTTGATGAATTCCACTTCCTTCATGTGACGAATACTTTCGGGAAAGTACTTGTCGTTGACCAATTCTTAGAACTTCTCCCAAGACATCTTGAGTGCATCAGACTGGGTACGTTTTACAGATTCCCACCAATGATCTGCTTCTTCACGCAACATAAAGGTGGCGAATGGAACCTTTTGCTCCTCTGAGCATTCTAAGACATCAAATATCTTGGTGATCTGCTTTGTCCATATCTCTGCCTTAAGTGGTTCTGGCTTTCCCAAAAACTCCGGTGGTCCTAGCTCCATGAACTGCTAAGCGGTGACCAACCGTGGGTTGCCAGTGTTTCCACCTGCATTATAAGCAGGAGTCTCTCTCGTTTGGTGTTGCATGAATTCTAAAAAGCTCCTAAACGTATCGTCGTTCGTCATTTGGTCGGTGCCGTTGTTCACCTGAGTATTGATCTGTGGTGACTCAACGGTCTCCTGTGCTCCATTGATATTCTCAACATTCTCGGATGTCATTTTCAAATACTATCACAAAATAAGGGTTAATTGACATGTAACATATTATCCCTATATTCTGACCGACCAAACAAATACCAAATAAACTTAGTCAGGTCATACTAGCGAAGAAATTTCCCGTCTCTCCCCTCCTAGTTCTTGTCTCACATCTCAGCCAGGGATCATATCCCTAAGCTTTGATACCAACTGTGACAACCCCAAAATAGGTATACATCACCCATTATAAGTCGCCAAATATATGGTACAGAAATAAATACAACTTCAGTAATACAATTGTCGTGCAGAATACGACAACACATATACTGTGAGTTTGAATACAAATATTGTCTACTAGAGAGTATACAAACTCAAAAGGAGTCCTCATTACAATTATCACACTATTTCACAGAATAGTGAGGACTACTAATGCAACCATCTGGACCGCCAATCCATTCCCCGACTAGTCCCAGCTATATTCTCATTTCCTGAAGAGAACAGTGAAAGAAAGGGTGAGCTCAACTAGCCCAGTAAGAAATATTATGACTAAGATAATGTACAACAAATTATTATTAGTCTTCAACAGGGAAAAATCTGATAAAATATAATAGACAACAAGTTTTAGATCAACAACTGCAGTGGAAAAAGTAATCCATTAGAAGAGTCAAGTAGAGCATAAAACCTACTATCTTCTATGATTTAAAAGATTTATTATCAATTTTATTGCTGAGATTCAGCTTAATAAATAATCCACATCATCGAATCATCCCTACACTACGGGCCAAAGATAATCGCGTTTTCATCAACGGTCATGATCATGCCATAAAATAATTCATCTTTGCAACCTTGGCTGTAAGACCCCGAATTTTATGAAATAAAAGTATTCAATTTTTCTTATAATTACTATTCAGTAAATGGTTAAATTGATAAATATTAAAGTTAAGGGTGATATATGATTTTTTTTTTCAAAATACACAAGTGGTTTTAAAATAATCATTATTGTCGGGGAATATTCGTTTGGTCGTGGAATATTTTTTTCTGTCGGGGAATATTCGTACGACGGCGCAACTATTTGTGGGCCCCATAACGAATAACTGTCGAATGAAGATAACGACAAAAATTTAAGTTTTTACAAATAACGTCGTAGTTGTTACCGTTAATACTGTTGGAATACCTGGTGGTTAAAATACAGTAATACGCGTAGTTGCATAGTAGCACACGGTATTGCACAGTATTTTTTTCAATTATTGATTCTTACATGAGAATGCACTACTCAATAATTGTTACAGTAGTTACTGCTCAATATTTTATTTTATTGATTCAATAATTGCTGCGTTGATATTTTATATTATTGTTGTTTTAATAATTATTGTTGCACAGTATTTTTCATTATCAGATCAATAATTCATATTATTTGAATAATATTATTAGATAGCATTATTGACAATGTCTAAAAAGTTCTGTCTAAGGAGAGGTTTGGTCATCTAATTGCGCACTAGTAAGGAAAAATCCTTTTTGGAAAGCCCCCTCTTTCCTGGGAACGGCCTGGTTGTCATAAATGTGATTCTGTAATATTATTTGTGAATAATTAATTATTGATTCATATGATAAGGAAATATTTATTTTATGTGGATATAAATGAGTGATATATTTTTGTGGTTAAAAATGAAAGAGTTAATGTTGAGGTTTTTATCAGTATTTTTGTCAGAATTAAGGTATTAAAAATTAGAGTTTTTGAGATATTTTGCGCGGTTATAATTTTTAATCCGACCGTTGGATCGTGGTAATTTTTGGATATGTTATACATATATAAGTTGAGTATATGTCCATAAATTTTGAACCGTTAAAAATGAACGTATGATTTATTATGAATTTTACGAGATGACTGATTTAGAAATTATTGAATTTTCGGAGTTAATTATTTTGGTGAAAATTCTAGAATTGGTGGGCCCCACTCTTGATTGGTGAAGAAATATGCTGAGATTTTTATTCAAATGTGGTGGGTGGGAATAGTAGCAGGTAAAGCCATCAGGTTGCAGGTTAAGTCTGCTTCGGCGTGCTAACATTTTCCTATAAATAGAGGGCTCAGTTAGAATTGAAAATCACACCAGAAACAAGTTTTCTCTCTTTCTCTCTCTAGATTATTGAGTGTATTTTGTGAGTATTTAGATACTTGGTAAGTTGCTATTCATCAGTGCAAGTTTTTTTCAGCGTCATATCCGATATCCAGCCAGAAGTGCTGCTCTTTTGAGGTAAGGGATTGTAAGGGATAGTAAGGGATTTTAAGGGTTGTTATGTTTTTCAGTTCGTACTTCTTCCAACCTTCAGAAAATTCTGAAAAAATTTAAAATGATATTTTGATGAGTTTTATTGATTGTGTCCAAAAATAGTGATTTTTGGATGTATAGATTAAGAGTTATGAATTTTACGAGAAAAGACTATTTTAAAAGTAACCGCTTATAACTCCTTGTGGTTAACTCCAAAATTGATAAAATTTTTATTGGGAGTACATGTATATGATAGGAGTATACTTTGTAAATTTTAGAATTTTTAGATAAAAGTACAATTTATGATAAATGTCTAAATATTTGGCTGTTTTGGCCATATAAAAAATAGTAAATGAGTTTTAAAAATTCTGAGAAAAATATATGTTCACTATAGGACTATATTATGCTAAATCCCAGAAAAGAAATATTTTTGAAACTGATTTGGTATTTTTCATGAAAATAGTTTAGTTATGAATAAATGAATTAAATATGTTATATGAAATAAGAAAATTGGAAAATATGATTTTATGACTTGAAAATCCTATATGAGGTATATGCAGATTTTTGATGAGGGTTTTGGTTATTGGTGATGAAATCTTATGAGTTTGGCATTTTAGAATGATTAAATGCATTATTTAGTAAAGTATAAACAATTAAAGTAAATTATTTATAAGCTTAAGAAATATCATTCTTTCAATATCATTATACCGAAATATTGGTATGTATTTTATTATGGAATTTCTACCTTTTTGTGTCGAGTTTACTATTTATGAGTTACTATTCATGAGTTACTATTCACGAGTTACTATTCGCGAGTTACTATTCTCTTTTTCTGACCAAATTATAGTTGGTTTATGAATATTACTCTTGAGATTAAATCTATATGTTGATTATATTGATTTTATTATTATATATAATATTTTTATAACCCTAATGATGATATTTCTCTTTGACTTGAGTGTAAAGATGGGTAAATTTCTGGTATAATCATGACTATGGGTTCTCTTTGGCCAGTAGTGCAAAGTTGAATTGTTGACTGGTATGATCATGACCATTGAATTTATAAGTGAATATCTTTAGCTTAAGTGCAAAGGTGAATTGATCAACATGGTTATAATTATTGTTTATATAAATTCTGAAATGATTATATATTTCTTTGAGATATTAATATATTTGGCCTGTAGTGTAAATATGAACTGTTGATGAATATATTTGGCCGTAGTACAAAGATGAATTGTTGATGAATATCTTTGGCCCGTAGTTCAAAGATGACATGTTGTTGAATATCTTTGGCCAGTAGTGCAAAGATGAACAGATGTTGAGATGAACATGACCAACTAGTGATACAAATGAATATCTTTGGCCGTAGTGTAAAGATGAAGTTATTAGTATGATTATGAACAGAAAATGTGATTTGGTGTAACCATGATCTTTGATGTTTCAGGTAAAGATAGGTGATGAAAATTATCTTCGTTCTAGATGAGAAGAGTAATTTAGAACTACAGTTATGATTATGAGTTATTCATATGATTGTGGACCAGAATTGTTGATTGGTGTTACAGGGATGAAACATTATTGGTGGATTTTTAACATGGAGAAGATAATAGACTTTATAGTCTATTTGACTCTTCTAATGGATTACTCGTTCCGCTGCAACTATGGTTGAAATTTTTATCATCTACCATATGTTCTAAATCTTTGATTTATTACTGATGAAGACTATTAATAATTTATTTATCTTTAGTCATGATATTCTTTACTGGGCTAGTTGTGCTCACCCTTTTGTTTCACAATTCCTTTCAGGTAATAAGAGTGTAGCTGGGTCGAGCGGGGGTAACAAGGGAATAGAACGGTGGTCATCATTTAGTAGTTATATTTGGTGAATCCAATAGGGTAAGGTGTTCCCAACGTTGGAAGGGTGTTTTGCCACTATCATACAAGATGTCCAATGACATACAACATCGTATCATCATAAGACAGGGTTGTGCTCATCCACTTGCTGAGTATCTTTACGAGCACTACCTATATAATCTTGGTGTTTGTTTGAAGTATAATTCTCAATTAGAGACAGTGGAGATAATGATATGTCAAGAGAAGATTCACCATTGGGAAGAATATGATAGTAAACTTCTCATTTTTTTTTGGGTCTATTAGATCAACCAAGGATAATTCTGTGGCTATATGATATCTATCATAACTTAGACGCATGGCCTCCCATGTACGAAGATTTCCTTGAGCACTTTCTAAAGATTTTAATTTCTAAAATAGTTTTTGACTATACCTTTATGTAAGGTGTCACTGTGAGGTGTTGTCCATGGTTGGGACATGTGTCATATTTGGTATATATTTGTATCCAAACTCACAGCATATGTGTTGTTGTATTTTGTACGACAATTGTTGTAACAAAGTTGTAGTTATTTTTTGTACCATGTATTTGGCGACTCAAAATGGGTTGTGTAAGACCCCGAATTTTATAAAATAAAAGTATTCAATTTTTCTTATAATTACTATTCAGTAAATGGTTAAATTGATAAAAGTTTAAAGTTATGGGTGAAATATGAATTTTTTTTTTAAGCAAGTGGTTATAAAATAATCATTGTTATCGGAGAATATTCGTTTGGTCGTGGAATATTCTTTCTGTCGGAGAATATTCGTACGACGGCGCAGCTATTTGTGGGCCCCATAACGAATAACTGTCGGGTGAAGAAAACGATAAATTTGAGTTTTTACAAATAACGGCGTAGTTGTTACCGTTAACACTGTTGGAATACCCGGTGGTTAAAATACAGTAATACGCGTTATTGCACAGTAGCACACGGTATTGTACAGTATTTTTTAAATTATTGATTCTTACGTAAGAAGACACTACTGAATAATTGTCACAGTAATTACTGTTCAATATTTTATTTTATTGATTCAATAATTGCTGCGTTAATATTTTATATTATTGTTGTTTCAATAATTGTTGCTGCACAGTATTTTTCATTATCAGATCAATAATTCATATTATTTAAATAATATTATTAGATAGCATTATTGGCAATGTCTAGAAAATTCTGTCTAAGGAGAGGTTTGGTCATCTAATTGCGCGCTAGTAAGGAGAAATCCTTATTGGAAAGCCCCCTCTTTCCTGGGAACGGCCTGGTTGTCATAAATGTGATTCTGTAATATTATTTGTGAATAATTAATTATTGATTCATATGATAAGGAAATATTTATTTTATGTGGATATAAATGAGGGATATATTTTTGTGGTTAAAAATGAAAGAGTTAATGTTGAGGTGTTTTATCTGTATTTTTGTCGGAACAGAGGTATTAAAAATCAAATTAGGATTTTTGAGATATTTTGCGAAGGTTATAATTTTTAATCCGACCGTTGGATTGTGGTAATATTTGGATATGTTATACATATATAAGTTGAGTATATGTCCACAAATTTTGAACCGTTAAAAATGAACGTATAATTTGTTATGAATTTTACGAGATGACTGGTTCAGAAATTGTTAAATTTTCGGAGTTAATCATTTTGGTAAAAAATTCTAGAATTGGTGGGCCCCACTCTTGGTTGGTGAAGAAATGTACTGAGATTTTTATTCAAATGTGGTGGGTGGGAATAGTAGCAGGTTAAGCCATCAGGTTGCAGGTTAAGTCTGCTTTGGCGTGCTAACATTTTCCTATAAATAGAGGGCTAAGTTAGAATTAAAAATCACACCAGAAACATAAGCTTTCTCTCTTTCTCTCTCTATATTATGAAGCATATTTTGTGAGTATTTAGATACTTTGAAAGTTGCTATTCAGTGCAAGTTTCTTTCGGCTTTGCATTCCAGTCAGAAATACTACTCTTTTGAGGTAAGGGATAGTAAGGGATAGTAAGGGATAGTAAGGAATTTTAAGGGTTGTTATATTTTTCAGTTTCGTAATTTTTCTGACCTTCAAAAATTTTGGAAAAATTTGAAATGATATTTTGATGAGTTTTCTTGATTGTGTCCAAAAATGGTGATTTTTGGATGTATGGATTGAGAGTTATGAATTTTATGAGAAAAGACTATTTTAAAAGTAATCGCTTATAACTCCTTGTGGTTAACTCCAAAATTGATGAAATTTTTATTGGGAGTACATCTATATAATATCAGTGTACTCTGTGAATTTTGAAATTTTTGAATAAAAGGACAATTTATGATAAATGTCTAAATATTCGGCGGTTTTGGCCATATGAAAAATAGTAAATGAATTTTAAAAATTTTGAAAAAAATATATGTTCAATATGGGACTATATTCTGATAAATCCCAGAAAATAAATATTTTTGGAACTAATTTGGTATTTTTAATGAAAATAGACTAGTTATGAATAATTGAATTAAATATGTTATGTGAAGGAAGAAAATTGAAAAATATGATTTTATGGCTTGAGAATCATATATGTGGTATAGGCAGATTTTTGATGAGGGTTTTGGTGATTGGTGATGAAATCTTATGAGTTTGACATTTTATAATGATTAAATGCATTAATTAGTAAAGTGTAAATAATTAAAATAAATTGTTTATAAGTTTAAAGAAATGTTATTCTTTCAATATCATTATACCGAAATATTGGTATGAATTTTATTGTGGAATTTTTACCTTTTTGTGTCGGGATTACTTTTCACGAGTTACTATTCACGAGTTACTATTCATGAGTTACTATTCATGAAAAAAAATTTGTTTCTTTTTCTGTCCAAATTATCGTTGATTTATGATTGTTGCTCTCGAAAATAAATACAGTTGTTGATCATATTATTTTTATTATCATATGTAACATTTTTATAACTCTGATGTTGAATTTCTCTTTCACTTGAGTGTAAAGATGGATAAATTATTGGTATGATCGTGACTGAGGAATGTCTTTGGCCTGTAGTGCAAAGATGAATTGTTAACTGGTATGATCATGACCATTGAATTTATAATTGAATATCTTTAGCTTAAGTGTAAAGGTGAATTGATTAACATGGTTATAATTTTGGTGTATATAAATTCTGAAATGATTATATATTTCTTTGAGATATGAATATATTTGGCCTGTAGTGCAAATATGAACTGTTGAGGAATATCTTTGGCCTGTAGTGTAAAGATAAATTGTTGATAAAAATCTTTGGCCCGTAGTGCAAAGATGACCTGTTGTTGAATATCTTTGGCCAGTAGTGCAAAGATGAACTGTTGACGAATATCGTTGGCCTGTAGTGCAGAGATGAATTTATTAGTATGATTATGAACAGGAACTGTGATTTGGTATAACCATGATCTTAGATGTTTCAGGTAAAGACAGGTGATGAAAATATTCTTCGTCCTGGGTGCGAAGAAAAATTTAGAGTCACAATTATGATTATGAGTTATTCATATGATTTTGGAAAGGAACTGCTGAGTGATGTTACATGGATAAAACATTGTTGGTGGATTTTTAACATGGAGGAGATAATAGACTTTATGGTCTATTTGACTCTTCTAATGGATTGCTCGTTCCGCTGCAACTATGGTTGAAATTTTTATCATCTACCACATGTTCTAAATCTCTGATTTATTACTGATGAAGACTACTGATAATTTATTTATCTTTAGTCATGATATTATTTACTGGGCTAGTTGTGCTCACCCTTTTGTTTCACAATTCCTTTCAGGTAATAAGAGTGTAGCTGAGTCGAGCAGGGGTAACAGGGGAATAGAACGATGGTCATTATTTAGGAGTTATATTTGGTGAATCATCTTGGGTGAAGCGAACCCAACGTTGGAATGGTGTTTTGCCACTATCATACAAGATGTCTAATGACATACAACCTCGTGTCATCATAAGACAGAGTTGTGCTCATCCACTTGCTGAGTATATCTATGGGCACTACCTATATAATCTTGATGTTTGTTTGAAGTATAATTCTCAATTAGAGACAGTGGAGATAATGATAAGTCAAGAGAAGACTCACCATTGGGAAGAATATGATAGTAATCTTCTCGTTTTTCTTTGGGGTATATTGGGTCAACCAAGGATAATTCTGTGGCCATATGATATCTATCATAACCTAGACGCATGGCCTCCCATGTACGAAGGTTTCCTTGAGCACTTCCCAAAGATTCTAATTTCTAAAACAGTCTTTGACTATACCTTTATGTAAGGTGCCATTGTGAGGTGCTATCCACGGTTGGGACATAAGTCACATTTGTTATATATTTGTATCCAAACTCATAGCATATATGTCGTTGTATTTTTCACGATAATTGTTGTAATAAAGTTGTAGTTATTTTCTGTACCATATATTTGGCGACTCAGAATAGGTTGGATGGAATGGACCTGTTTTGGGGTCGTTACAGGTTGGATGGAATGGACCTGTTTTGGGACGTCACATTGGCCGAAGAGAATCCATGGCCATAATTATACCAAAAATTGTCCATCAATGTACTACGGGCCAATGAGGACTTTTACCACATCATTTGTAACATTACGGTCATGATTATACCGAATAATCCCTGGTAATAATCATACCAAGTCCATCTATGCACTACAGGCCACAGATGACTTTCAACAAAATAAAAACATGAGGATGATGACAATGATATAATAATTCAATTACACAAGTTCAAGGATAAATTTTAAAGATTTATAATTTAATTTATTCAGAAATCAATAACGTCCAAATTGTCAACATGATACTATTTTGTGGAGTAAAATTCAAGAATAATACTCAGTTTGTCATGTTCATCTCAACACCTGTTCATCTTTGCACTACGGGCCAAAGATATTCAGTAATATTATCATTTAGGACTGAGGATGATGAAAAATATCTTAAAAAAACGAATCCAGTGAGATAAAAGAACAAATATTAGGGATTCGTATTCCAGTTTATCCAAGTTCAATAATACTCCGAAATAACCAATTTCGAAGCAGAATTCAAAAATAATGATCAAAACATAGATACAATCAAAGATAGTAACCATAATAGTCATCTTGGATAAAAAAAAGAAAATTTTATTTTTCGGTGAATAGTGTCGTATACGTGAATAGTGCCGTATATGTGAATAGTAATCCCGACATAAAAAGTTTTAAATTTGATAAAAAGTTCAAACCAATATTTTGGCATAATGATATTGAAAGAAATAATATCATTTACGAAAGAATAACATCCCTTACAAATATTAAACGAAAATAATATTCATTACGAATATTAAACGAATATAATATTTCTCACGAATATTGAACGAAATAAAATTTCTTATGAATATTGAACAGAAATAATATTCATACGAATACGAAAAATAATATCTCTTCAGAATGTGAAATAAATAACACCCCTTACCTCAGAATAACCGTACTTCTGACTGAATTTAGGATATAGTGCTGACAGAAAGTTGTACTGAATAGTAACTCTCAAAGTATCAAAATACTCACAAAATACGCTCGATAATATAGAAAGAGAAAGAGAGAAAACTTATGAATTCTGGTGTGATTTTCAATTCTAACTTAGCCCTCTATTTATAGGAAAATGTTAGCACGCCGAAGCAGACTTGACCTGCAACCTGATGGCTTTACCTTCTACTATTACCACCCACTACATTTGAAATAAAATTCAGCACATTTCTTCACCAACCACAAGTGGAGCCCACTCAATTCTAGAATTTTCTACCAAAATCATTTATAAACCTAATTTCCGACTCAGTCACCTCCTAAAATTCATAACAAATCATACGTTCATTTTTAACGGTTCAAAATTTATGGACATATACTCAACTTATATATGTATAACATATCCAAAAATCACAACGATCCAACGGTCGGATTAAAAATTATAACTCACGCAATATATCTAAAAAATACTGATTTGATTTTTTAATACCTCCATTCCGACAGAAATACTGACAAAACACTTCAACATTAATTCCTTCAATAATAACCACATAAATAAATCTATCATTTATATCCACATCAAATAAATATTTTCTTATCATATGAATCAATAATTAATTATTCACAAATAATATTACAGAATCACAATTATGACAACCAGGCCGTTCCCAAGAAAGAGGGGGCTTTCTAATAAGGATTTCTCCTTACTGGCGCGCAATTAGGTGACCAAACCTCTCCTTAGACAGAACTTTCTAGACATTGCCAATAATACTATCTAATAATATTATTCAAATAATATGAATTATTGATCTGATAATGGGAAATATTGTGCAGTTACAATTATTGAACCAACAATAATATAAAATATCAACGCAGCAATTATTGAATCAATAAAATAAAATATTGAACAGTAACTACTGTGAGACCCCGAATTTTATGAAATAAAAGAATTCAATTTTTCTATTTTGGTAAATGGTTAAATTGATAAAAGGTTAAAGTTAAGGGTGATATGTGAATTTTTTTTTTAAAGTAAACAAGTTGTCATAAAATACCTGGTCACTATTCACGAGTTACTATTCACCCAAATTACTATTCACTCTAGTATCGTTCACTCGAGTATTTGGGACACTTTTTGTGTCGGAGTACTATTCATGAGTTACTATTCACGAGTTACTATTCATCCAAATTACTATTCACTCTAGTATTGTTCACTCGAGTATTTAGGACACTTTTTGTGTCGGAGTTACTATTCATGAGTTACTATTCACGAGTTACTATTCACGGGATATTATTCATCAAAACTACTATTCACTCTAGTATTGTTCACTCGAGTATTTGAGACACTTTTTGTGTCGGAGTTACTATTCACGAGTTACTATTCACGAGTTACTATTCACGGGTTACTATTCACCTAAATTACTATTCACTCTAGTATTGTTCACTCGAGTATTTGGGACACTTTTTGTGTCGAAGTACTATTCACGAGTTACTATTCACGGGAAATATTCGTACGACGGTACAATCATTGGTGGACCCCACAACGGAATTATTGTCGGATTGAGAAAACGACAAAAATATTTTATTAAAAATAACGGCAGAAGTTTTACCGTTGATACTGTTGAACTACTCGGTAGTAAAAGTACAGTAATACGTGTGGTTGCATAGTAGCACACGGTATTGATGCTTATGTGAGAAGTCACTCAGTTTGATTCAATTGTTGTCAATTAATAATATGAATTATTTAGCGATAATGAAGTTTTGTTTTATTCGTATTATTAACGTAATAAAACAGAAACATCTTTTTATATAAAACAGAATACTTTATTAAAGTTATTCTATAAATAGAATATATTATATTCTATGGTGCATAGTATTTTGCATAGTAAAATCTTTTTATATAAAACAGAATACTTTATTAAAGTTATTCTATAAATAGAATATATTATATTTTATTTAAAAGATTTTTCTTTAAATATGGACCGTCAGATTAAAGTAAATCAATCTGGACCGTTCATGGATTAGTTACTATGCATTCTATTTTCCTATAAATAGAAGCTCATTCCTTCATTATTTTCTTACGAATTCACTGAACTCTAGAGAGAGAAACTATAGAGAGAAAGAAGAAGAGTATTCTGCCACTTAACTACTTCTTTATTTCAGTTCTTCTTTAAAACGGTAAGGGGTGTTATTCTTTCTTATTCATGAAGAGAACTTCTGTTATTCCATTCTTTATTATTCTGTTGGAATAACCTGTAAAAGTGGCATACCCTATACATGACCTGTATACGCGGCATACCCTATACTTGGTGAAATCCTTATGTTATTCCATTCTTTATTATTCTGTTGGAATAACCTGTATGCGTGGTTTACCCTATACTTGGTGGAATGACCTGTATATGTGGTTTACCCAATACTTGGTGATCTTCTTCTGTTATTCCATTATTTATTATTATGTTGGAATAACCTGTTTATGCGAAGTACCGTATACTTGGTGAAATTCTTTTATTATTCCATTCTTTACGATTCTGTCGGAATATCCTGTCGGTGTGAATTTCACCTGACCTGGTTTCATCATTTATTATTCTGCATTTATTATTCTGTCGGAATATCCTGTCAGTGTGAATTTCACCTGACCTGGTTCCATATTTATTATTCCGCATTTATTATTCTGTTGGGAATAACCTGTCTGTGCGGTCCCTATCGCATGCATGGTGAATCCTTCTGTTATTCCATTCTTTATTATTATGTTAGAATAACCTGTCTATGTGGATTGCCACATGCATGGTGAATGATCCTTTATATTCATTCCTTATTAAATTGTGGAAATGATCTGTATACGTGGATTACCGCATGGCTGGTGAAAATTCATTTGCAGTTTCATATATTCTTTATTATACTCATTTGGTTAAAGTTTTGATTTCTATACTCCATGATATTAGTGGAATATCCTTGATATTTACGTTTCATCCAGTATCTTTTCATGAAAATATTCTTCTGAGCATTCTTGACTGTTACTTTACAAAGAAGTATCATGTTGACAATTTGAATATTATTAATTCCTGGATAAACTAATTCTTGAACTTGTTTAATTGAATTCCTGTAACATTGTCTTCATCCTCATGTTTATTTTACGTTAAAAGTCATCTTTGGCTTACGTGCATAGATGGACTTAGTATGATTATGACCAGGGATCATTCGGTATAATCATGAACTGTGATGTTATAAGTGGTGTGGTAAAAGTCCTCAGTGGCTTGTAATGCATTGATAGACAGTTTTTGGTATGATTATGACCAGGGTTTTTTCGGTATAGTCATGATCATTGATGATTTAATGAATATCATTGGCCCGTAATACAAGGATGATTAGAAGATGTGGTTTATTTATTAAGCTGAGTCTCAGTGATAAAAGTTGATGAAAACATTTTTAAATCATAGAAGATAGTAGGTTTTATTCTCTACTTGACTCTTCTAATGGATTGCTTATTCCGCTGCAGTTAAACTTGATGTCTATTGCATTTTATCAATTTAACATTGTTGAAGACTATTGATAATTTATTCTTCATTATCTTAGTCATAATATTTCTTACTGGACTAGTTGAGCTCACCCTTTCTTTCAATGTTCTCTTCAGGAAATGAGAATATAGCTGGGACGAGTCAGGGAAAGGAGTGATGGTCCAGAAGATAGCATTAGTAGTTCTCACTATTCTGTTAAATAGTGTGACAATAAATGTAATGAGAACTCCTTGAGTATGGATATTGTCTAGATGACAATATTCCTATTAGAACTCTCAGTTTATGTATTGTCGTATGTTACACGACATTTGTATAATTAAGTTTGTATTTGTACTTTGTACAATGTAAGTGGCGACCCAAGATGGGTGACGTATACCTAATTTTGGGGGCGTCACAGTTGGTATCAGAGCTTAGGGATATGATCCCTGGCTGAGATGTAAGATAAGAACTAGGAGGGGAGAGACGGGAAATTCCTTCGCTAGTATGACCTACCTAAGTTTATTTGGTATTTAATTAGTCGGTCAGAGTATAGGGATAATATGTGATATGTTAATTAACATTTGTTTTGTGGCAGTGTTTAAAAATGGCATCTAACAATGTTGAGATAAGCATTGGAGCAAAATAATATGACCATATCGCAGTACGAGGTTAAGTTTGCGGAGTTATCCCGGTTTGCATCCCATTTGGTCGATAATGAGGAGCGAATGACGCGAATGTTTCTAAGAGGTTTGAAACCCTATATACGTCAATACCTCATTCTCATGTTTATATTTTGTTAAAAGTCATCTGTAGCTTACGTGCATAGATGGACTTGGTATGATTATGACAAGAGATTGTTCGGTATAATCATTACCGTAATTGAAAACACGATTATCTTTGGCACGTAGTGCATGGATAATTCGTGGTCGTGATACTAAAGAATATCCTTGGCCTGTAGTGCAGGGATGATTCGATGATGTGGATTAATTATTGAGCTGAGTCTCAGCAATAAAATATTAATTCATAGATGTGGTAAAAGTCATCTGTGGCTTACGTGCATAGATGGACTTGGTATGATTATGACCAGGGATTGTTTGGTATAATCATGACCGTAATTGAAAGCACGATTATCTTTGACACGTAGTGCATGAATAATTCGTGGTCGTGATACTATTAAGCTGAATCTCAGCATTATTGATTTTACAATTGTATATCCTTGGCCTGTAGTGCGAAGATTAACTGTTGATTATTGGTTATACAGTTGTAAATCTTTAGCCGTAGTGCAAATATGAATTTATTAGTATGATTATGAGCAGGAATTGTGATTTGGTATAACCATGATTTTTTATGTTTCAGGTGAAGATAGGTGATGTAAATTTTCTTCTTCCTGGGTGCGAAAAGTAATTCAGAATCACAATTATGATTATGAGTTATTCATATGATTGTGAACAGAAATTGTTGATTGATGTTACAGGGATATGGTTACTGACGAAAATATTAGTCTAGAAGACGAGTAAAGAATATTATGACTAAGATAATATACAACAAATTATCGTTAGTCTTCAACAGGGAAAAATTTAATAGAATACAATAGACAACAAGTTTTAAATCAATATTCGCATCGAAAAATAATAATTCATAGAAGAGTTACGTAGAGAATGAAATCTACGATTATCTATGAAATTAAAAGCCCATCATCAACATTTTATCCCTGTAATATCAATCAATAAATATCTTGAATCAAATAGTCATCTTTGCACTACAGGCCAAAGATATTCATCAGTTGGTCATGTTCACCTCAACACCTGTTCATCTTTGCGCTACGGGCCAAAGATATTCATCAGAAATCATTCATCTTTGCACTACAGGCTAAAGATATTCAGTTATATCATCATTTAAGACTGAGGATGATAAAAAATATTTTAAAGAAAACGAATCTAGTGAAACAAAATAATAAATATTAAGGATTTATATTTCGATTTATCCATGTCCAAAAATACCTTATAAATAATCATAGTAAAGTAAAATTCAAGAATGATCAAAACATGGATACAATCAAAGCTAGTATCCAGAATAGATATTTGGACAAAAAGAAGAAAATTTCATTTTTCGGTGAATAGTAACTCGTGAATAGTAACTCATGAATAGAAACTCGTGAATAGTAATCCCGACATGAAAAGTTTTAAATTTGATAAAAAGTTCAGATCAATACTTCGGCATAATGATATTGAAGAAAATAATATCATTTAAGAAGAAATAACATCCCTTACCTCGGAAAGACGGTACTTCTGACTTGAATACTAGATATAGTGCTGAAGGAAACTTGCACTGTATAACAACACTCAAAGTATCAAATACTCACAAAAATACGCTCGATATAGAGAGAGAAATAGAGAGAAACTTGTGTTTCTGGTGTGATTTTCAATTCTAACCTAAGCACCCTATTTATAGGAAAATGCTTAGAACACCAAAGCAGAAAATTTAATATAATAATAATATATTTATCAAATTTTCCTTAGCCCACCTCTAGACATCTGATCTCAGCCCATTTATATCACATGTTAGCCCACTTAAATGCCAAAAAATGTTTTTCTTCAAAATAATAAATAAAACTTACAAAAATCAATTATTTCGGAACTTCAGAACTTCAATAATTCATAATAAATAGCCCTTTTATCAGAAAATTCGAATCTCGCGAGTTTTTATAGGAAATTCAATTCTCTACAACTTTGCAGAAGAAAGTTTTTCCAAATTTCAAACAGAAATTGACCGAAATCTACAAACGAGCGATTTTACAGTCAATAATAAATTTTCGATCAAGAATTGTGTCCACCAACACACAAAACATGTGTTAATCATTTAATGCCACAAAAATACTCTTCCTCCTCATATACTCATATATCCCACATTCATTGTAAAAATATCACCATCAATATATTATTAAAATAATATATTTAAATGAATTATTTTATCAGAAAAAGATAAAATATTAATTTTCAACAAAATTGTCACATTAAAAATTTTCTCCATCTATATCCACATAAAATTAATATTTTCTTCATCATATAAATTAATAATTAATTATACACAAATAATATTACAGAATCACAGTACTAGCAACCAGGCCGTTCCCAGGAAAGAGGGGGCTTTCCAATAAGGATTTCTCCTTATTGGCGCGCAATTAGATGACCAAACCTCTCCTTAGACAGAATTTTCTAGACATTGCCAATAATGTTATCTAATAATATTATTCAGATAATATGAATTATTGCTCCGATAATGGAAAATACTGTGTAGTGACAATTATAAAATATCAACGTAGCAATTATTTAATCAATAAAATAAAATATTGAACAATAATTACTGTAATCATTATTGAGTAGTGCCTTCTTACGTAAGAATCAATAATTGGTGCAATACCGTGTGCTACTGTGCAACAACGCGTATTACCGTGCTTTAATCACCGGGTATTCCAACAGTATTAACGGTAACAACTACGCCGTTATTTATAAACAACTTATTTTTGTCGTTTTCTTCATCCAATCGCTTTCCGTTATGGGGCCCACAAAAGACTGCGTCGTCGTTCGAATATTCTCCGACAGTAAGAATATTCCACGACCAAGCGAATATTACCCGACAACAATAAATATTTTATAACCACTTACTTATTTAAAATATTTGCGCATTTTATCCATAACTAACCACATTAATCAAATCAACCCTTACTATTTCAGAATAATAAATAGAGGAAATTAAATTTCATTTATTAATAATTTGGGGTCTTACAACCTCCCCTCCTTATGAAATTTCGTCCTCGAAATTGACATACGTACCTGGTGTTTCGAAAAGATGAGGATACCTCGCTTTCATTTCTGTTTCCAACTCCCAGGTCATTTCCTCAATAGCATGGTTTCTCCACAAAACTTTAACTTGTGGTATGACCTTCGTGCGTAGGACATGCTCCTTCCTATCCAGGATCTTGACAGGTACCTCCTCGTACGTTAAGTCTTCGGCTATCTCGTCCGGTTCTAACTCAATAACGTGGTTCGGGTCTTTCACATATTTACGAAGCACAGATATATGAAAAATATTATGAACACGAGACATACTAGGAGGTAACGCTAGTCTATAGGCCACATTTCCTACTCGGTCAAGAATCTGAAATGGACCAATAAATCATGGATTGAGCTTTCCTCTCTTCCCAAATCTTGTAACTCCTTTCCATGAAGCTACACGTAATAATACATGATCCCCAATGTCAAATTCCACGTCCTTTCGATGAAGATCCACATAACTCTTTTGTCGATCATGTGCCGTTTGTATACGTTGTCGAATCGTTTGGATCTTCTCTGTAGTCATTCGTACCAACTCTGGTCCCAACAACGTTGCTTCTCCCACCTCATCCCAACATACTGGAGAGCGACACTTTCGTCCATACAATGCTTCAAAGGGAGCCACACCTATACTTACCTGATAACTGTTGTTGTAGGAGAATTCCACCAATGGTAGGTACTTATCCCAACTTCCTTTGAAATCTAGGACACAAAGTCTTAATAGATCTTCAAGAGTTTGAATAGTCCTCTCTGATTGCCCGTCCGTTTGAGGATGGTATGCCGAACTGAACCGTAAATCAGTGCCCATAGCTTTTTGCAAGCTAACCCAAAATCTTGAAGTGAATCTTGGATCACGATCCGAAACTATGGATACTGGCATGCCATGCAACCTTACAATCTCATTCACGTACATACTAGCAAGACTTCAAGGGAATAAGTCTCTCGTATCGGCAAGAAATGAGCAGACTTGGTTAATCTATCAACTATAACCCAAATAACATTTATACCTTGAGAAACCGTGGGAAGACCCGTAACGAAATCCATGGTAATGTGTTCCCACTTCCATTTCAGAATCTCAAGTGGTTGCAATGGACCCTTTGGTACTTGATGCTCCGCCTTTACACGTTGACAAGTTAAACACCTCGAGATAAATTTTGCAATCTCTCTTCATATTGTTCCACCAAAATGTATGTCGAAGATCACGATACATTTTAGTACTTCCAAGATGGATTGCAAATGGTGTATTGTGTGCCTCCATCATGATCTTGTACTTCAAATCAGAATCGTTAGGAACACAAAGTCTGGAGTGGACTCGAAGTATTCCTTCTTCATCGATTTTTGCTTCTGAAATAGCACCTTCTTGCACTTCCTCTTCATACGCATCAGCTCCGGGTCTGTAGCTTGAGCAACTTTAACTTTATAGATTAAAGTTGGTTCTACGCGTATACTTGACATCATCGCACTCGTTCCTGCATATGATCTTCTACTCAACGCGTCAGCTACCACGTTTGCTTTTCCAGGATGGTATTGAATAGTGTGGTCGTAATCTTTCAACAGCTCGAGCCAACGTCGTTGCCGCATGTTGAGTTCTTTTTGAGTGAAGAAATATTTGAGGCTTTTATGGTCTGAATATATCTCCACTTTCTCCCCATATAGATAGTGCCTCCAGATCTTTAGCGCGAAAACGACTGCTGCCAACTCTAGATCATGAGTAGGATAATTCCTCTCATATTCTTTAAGTTGTCGCGAGGCATAGGCTATGACTTTCCCACGTTGCATGAGAACACATCCTAACCCTTTGCCTGAAGCATCGCTGTAGATAACAAATCCATCCGAACCAGATGGTATTGTCAGAACAGGTGCCGAAATGAGTCTCCTCTTAAGCTCTTGGAAACTCTTCTCGCATTCTTCGCTCCATACGAATTTGATATCCTTCCGAGTCAGCTGAGTTAACGGGGTAGCGATTCGAGAAAACCCTTCTACGAATCTCCGATAATAACCAGCTAAGCCCAAAAAGTTACGTACATCGGTCACCGTCTTTGGTTGCTCCCAGCTTTGTATTTCTTCAATCTTCGCCGGGTCCACAGATACTCCATGTTTTGACACCACGTGCCCTAGGAATGCTACTTCCTCAAGCCAGAACTCACATTTCTTCAACTTAGCATATAGCTTATTTTCACGCAGCCTTTGGAGTACCAGCTTCAAATGGTGCTCATGATCTTCACGGCTTTTGGAATATATGAGGATGCCATCAATAAAGATAACAACGAACTGATCCAAATAATCCTTGAATACTCGGTTCATCATATCCATGAAAATCGCAGGAGCATTAGTCAATCCAAAAGACATGACTAAGAATTCATAATGCCCGTACCGAGTTCTAAAGGCAATCTTCGGAATATCCTCAGTTTTAACCTTCAGCTGATGATATCCAGAACGAAGATCGATTTTTGAAAAGAATTGTGCTCCTTGTAACTGGTCAAACAGGTCATCAATACGAGGTAGCGGATACCTATTCTTGATAGTGACATGGTTTAATTCCCGATAATCGATACAAAGTCGCATACTCCCGTCTTTCTTCTTTACAAATAAAACAGGAGCACCCCAAGGAGATGTACTAGGACGAATGAAGCCGATGTCCAACAACTCTTGTAGTTGGACTTTTAACTCCTGAAGTTCAATAGGAGCCATTCGATATAGGATTTTAGAAATAGGCTTTGTACCAGGTTCAAGATCAATAAAGAATTCAACTTCACGTTCTGAGGGTAGACCGGGAAGTTCTTCAGGAAATACGTCAGGAAAGTTATTAACAACAGGAATATTATTCAAATTTGGCGTGTCTTTATTTAAATCCATAACATGGGCTAAGAAAGCTTGACATTCGTTTTTCAATAAACGAATGGCTTTATGACTTGATATGACAGTGATTGATTTTAATGGCTTTGTTGCTTGAATTCGAACAACAGGTTGATTAGGAATATAAAAAATAATCACCTTACGAAAACAATCAATTTTGGCATGATGAGTAGTTAACCAATCAATTCCTAAAATCACGTCAAATGCAAGTATCTTTAAAGAGATAAGGTCAACAGGTAAGGTGATGGTACCAACTTGGATCAAACAAGATTTATAAACAGTGGATGTGATGAAAGTTTTCCCTAACGGAGTCTCCACAGATAAATCAAAGTCTAATTTATCCGGAGTCAAGTTTAAACGTTGAGCACAAGCAGGAGAAATAAATGAATGGGTAGCACCGGTATCTAGTAAGGTATAAACTTCACATGAATTTATGATTAGCTTACCCGTGATCACCTCGTTTGGGTTCCTCGCATGTTGACCAGTCACGACAAACGCTCTTCCAGGAACCGTTGACTTTGACTTATCTGGGGCAGCCTTTTGAGTCACCCTCCCCGCTGAACTTGGTTTCGCTACCGTACAATCTCGAGCGATATGTCCTTCCTTTCCACAATTATAGCATACCTTGAACTGTTGTGGACAGTTTGGGCTAATATGTCCCTCTTTTTCACATTTATAGCATATGACCGGTGGTCGTTCTCCTCCCTTGGAACCAGTTGCTGCTGGTGCTGACGTCTTCGTATTGTCATTGTTGAATCTCCTCTTTTTAAAATCTCCTCCCGACTCGCTTCTTCTATTTTCATAGCCACGATTACCACCAGAGTGGTTGCCAATCTTGTCTGTATTTTTCTTTCTCCGCTGGTTATCATTGTTCTGATGACTGTTGTCACCGATATGATCCTGGTTGTGATCCCTCGGTTGACCGTACTCGTTATCTCGCTCTAATAATTGAGCCCTGTTGACAACATCTGAATAGAGAGAAAATTTATAAGAAATGAGATATTGACGTATGCCGGGTTTCAAACCTCTCAGAAACATCCGCGTCATACGTTCCTCATTCTCCACCAAATGAGGAGCAAACCTGGACAACTCTACAAACTTCGCCTCGTACTGGGACACCGTCATGTTATTCTGCTCCAGTCTAATAAACTCTACCTCCTTCATATGACGAATACTTTCAGGAAAGTACTTGTCACTGAATAGTTTCTGAAATGTCTCCCAAGACATGCTGAGTGCAGCTGGATGGGTACGCTTCACAGATTTCCACCAGTAGTCTGCCTCGCCACGGAACATAAAGGTGGCGAATGGAACCTTCTGTTCCTCCGTGCATCCCAAGACATCAAATATCTTGGTAATTTGATTGACCCATGTCTCCGCCTTAATCGGATCCGGCTTTCCCCAGAATTCTGGTGGTCCCAACTCTTTGAACTGCTTGGCTGTGACCAGCTGTGCGTTGCTATTGTTTCTTCCTATATTTTGAACAGGAATCTCCTTCGTCTGGTTTTGCATGAATCGCAAAAAGCTTCTAAACATCTCATCGTTCACCGTCTGCTCAGTGGTGTTGTTCACAGGAGGAACATTGCCAGCCTGTTGCACGTTCTCCTCGTTGGTGAGTACAGGTGTCTCCATGGTTTCATTTACTCCACTGTTAACATTCTCAGTCGACATTCTCAAATACTGCCATAAAACAAGGGTTAATTTAATAAATTAACAAATCACATAATATCCCTATATTATGACCGACCAACAAATAAGCTTAGGTAGGACACACTAGCGAAGGATTTACTCGTCTCTCCCCTCCTAGTTCTATTCTCCGATCTCCGCCAGAGATCATATCCCTAAGCTCTGATACCAACTGTGACGCCCCCAAAACAGGTATACAACACCCATTCTGAGTCGTCAATAACATGGTACAGAAACAACTACAACTTCATAAAAACTGTGAGTGTAAATACAAATATTGTCATCTAGATAATATCCACACTCAAATAAGTCCTCATTACAATTATTGGTACAATATTTTACAAAAAAAAATGGTGAAGACTACTAAAACAACTTCCTAGAACCTTCATTCCATACCCCGACTAGTACTTGCTACATTCTCGCCTCCTGAGAAGAAAATGGAACAACAATGAAAAGGGTGAGCTCAACTAGCCCAGTAAAGAATATTATGACTAAGATAATATACAACAAATTATCGTTAGTCTTCAACATGAAAAAATTTAATAGAATACAATAGACAACAAGTTTTAAATCAATATTCGCAGCGGAAAATAATAATTCATAGAAGAGTTACGTAGAGAATGAAATCTACGATTATCTATGAAATTAAAAGCTCATCATCAACATTTTATCTCTGTAATATCAATCAATAAATATCTTGAATCAAATAGTCATCTTTGCACTACAGGCCAAAGATATTCATCAGTTGGTCATGTTCACCTCAACACCTGTTCATCTTTGCACTACGGGCCAAAGATATTCATCAGAAATCATTCATCTTTGCACTACAGGCCAAAGATATTCAGTTATATCATCATTTAAGACTGAGGATGATGAAAAATATTTTAAAGAAAACGAATCCAGTGAAACAAAATAACAAATATTAAGGATTCGTATTTCGATTTATCCATGTCCAAAAATACCATATAAATAATCATAGTGAAGTAAAATTCAAGAATGATCAAAACATGGATACAATCAAAGCTAGTATCCAGAATAGATATTTGGACAAAAAGAAAAAAATTTCATTTTTCGGTGAATAGTAACTCGTGAATAGTAACTCGTGAATAGTAATCCCGACATGAAAAGTTCTAAATTTGATAAAAAGTTCAGATCAATACTTTGGCATAATGATATTGAAGAAAATAATATCATTTAAGAAGAAATAACATCTCTTACCTCGAAAAGACGGTACTTCTGACTGGAATACTAGATATAGTGCTGAAGGAAACTTGCACCGTATAGCAACACTCAATGTATCAAATACTCACAAGAATACGCTCGATATAGAGAGAGAAATAGAGAGAAACTTGTGTTTCTGGTGTGATTTTTAATTCTAAACTAAGCACCCTATTTATAGGAAAATGCTTAGAACACCAAAGCAGAAATTTTAATATAATAATAATATATTTATCAAATTTTCCTTAGCCCACCTCTAGACATCTGATCTCAGCCCATTTATATCACATGTTAGCCCACTTAAATGCCAAAAAACGTTTTTCTTCAAAATAATAAATAAAACTTCCAAAAATCAATTATTTCGAAACTTCAGAACTTCAATAATTCATAATAAATAGCCCTTTTTCAGAAAATTCGAATCTCGCGAGTTTTTATAGGAAATTCAATTCTCTACATTTTTGCAGAAGAAAGTTTTTCCAAATTCCAAACAGAAATTGACCGAAATCCACAAACGGGCGATTTTACAGTCAATAATAAATTTTCGGTCAAGAATTGTGTCCACCAACACACAAAACATGTGTTAATCATTTAATTCCACAAAAATACTCTTCCTCCTCATATACTCATATATCCCATATTCATTGTAAAAATATCACCATCAATATATTATTAAAATAATATATTTAAATGAATTATTTTATCAGAAAAAGATAAAATATTAATTTTTAACAATTGTCACATTAAAAATTTTCTCCATCTATATCCATATAAAATTAATATTTTCCTCATCGTCTAAATCAATAATTAATTATACACAAATAATATTACAGAATCACAGTACTAGCAACCAGGCCGTTCCCAGGAAAGAGGGGGCTTTCCATTAAGGATTTCTCCTTACTGGCGCGCAATTAGATGACCAAACCTCTCCTTAGACAGAACTTTCTAGACATTACCAATAATGTTATCTAATAATATTATTCAGATAATATGAATTATTGCTCCGATAATAGAAAATACTGTGTAGTGACAATTATAAAATATCAACGTAGCAATTATTTAATCAATAAAATAAAATATTGAACAGTAATTACTGTAATCATTATTGAGTAGTGCCTTCTTACGTAAGAATCAATAATTGGTGCAATACCGTGTGCTACTGTGCAACAACGCGTATTACCGTGCTTTAACCACCGGGTATTCTAACAGTATTAACGGTAACAACTACGCCGCTATTTATAAACAACTTATTTTTGTCGTTTTCTTCATCCAATTGCTTTCCGTTATGAGGCCCACAAAAGACTGCGCCGTCGTACGAATATTCTCCGACAGTAAGAATATTC
Source organism: Panax notoginseng (assembly GCA_016801055.1). Taxonomy (NCBI): domain Eukaryota; kingdom Viridiplantae; phylum Streptophyta; class Magnoliopsida; order Apiales; family Araliaceae; genus Panax; species Panax notoginseng. Next base: position 22,802,993 of record CM029018.1, on the reverse strand, counting down.
CACGACCAAGCGAATATTCCCCGACAACAATGAATATTTTATAACCACTTACTTATTTAAAATATTTGCGCATTTTATCCATAACTAACCACATTAATCAAATCAACCCTTACTATTTCAGAATAATAAATAGAGGAAATTAAATTTTATTTATTAATAATTTGGGGTCTTACGACATTTTATAAACATGATGAAGATGACAATGATATAAGAATTCAATAAAACAAGTTCAAGAATTAATTTATCCAAGAATTAACAACGTCCAAATTGTCAACATGATACTGTTTTGTGAAGTAAAATTTAAGTATGCTTAGAAGAATATTTTCATGAAAAGATACTGGATGAAACGCAATTATCAAGGATATTCCACAAATTTCATGGAGTATAGAAGTCAAAACTTAACCAACTGAGTATAATAAAGAATGGAATAACAAAAGAAATCTCCATGCATGTGATAGACCGCACAGACAGATTATTCCAACAGAATAATAATTAATGGAACCAGGTCCGGCGTAAAACACACAGACAGGATATTCTAACAGAATAATAATAAAGACGGAACCAGGTCCGGTGTAAAACACACAGACAGGATGTTCTAACAGAATAATAATAAAGACGGAACCAGGTCCGGTGTAAAACACACAGACATGATGTTCCAACAGAATAATAATAAAGACGGAACCAGGTCTGGTGTAAAACACACAGACATGATGTTCCAACAGAATAATAATAAAGACGAAACCAGGTCCGGTGTAAAACACAGAGACAGGATGTTCCAACAGAATAATAGAAGAATTTCACCAAGTATAGGGTAGACCGCGTATACAGGTTATTCCAACAGATTAATAAGAAATGGAATAACAACAGTTCTCTTTATGAATAAGAAAGAATAACACCCCTTACCGTTTTAAAGAAGAACTGAAATAAGAAAGTAGTTAAGTAGCAGAATACTTTTTTTCTCTCTCTCTATAGTTGCTCTCTCTAGAGTTCAGTGAATTCGTAAGAAATAAAGAAGGAATGAGCTGCTATTTATAGAAAAATGGAATGCATAGTAACTAATCCATGAATAGTCCAGATTGATTACTTTAATCTGACGGTCCATATTTAAAGAAAAATCTTTTAAATAAAATATAATATATTCTATTTATAGAATAACTTTAATAAAGTATTCTGTTTTATATAAAAATATGTTTCTGTTTTATTACGTTAATAATACGAATAAAACAAAACTTCATTATCGCTAAATAATTCATATTATTAACTGACAATAATTGAATCAAACTGAGTGACTTCTCACATAAGTATTAATAATCAATACCGTGTGTTACTATGCAACCACACGTATTACTGTACTTTTACTACCGAGTAGTTCAATAGTATCAATGGTAAAACTTTCGCCGTTATTTTTAATAAAATATTTTTATCGTTTTCTCAATCCGACAATAATTCCGTTGTGGGGTCCACCAATGATTGTGCCGTTGTATGAATATTTCCTGTTAAAACGAATATTCCCCGACCAATCGAATATTATATAACAACTTGCGTACTTTACAAAATTTATAAATATTACCCACAACTTTAACATTATATCAAATTAACTCTATAATATTCAAAAATGATATTTATAGAAAATTCATCTTTATTTATAAAAGTTAGGGTCTTACAACCTCCCCTTCTTATGAAATTTCGCCCTCGAAATTACGGTACATACCTGGTATGTCGAAGAGGTAAGGATACCTTGACTTCATTTCAGATTCTAACTCCCAAGTCATTTCCTCCACATCGTGGTTTCTCCACAAAACTTTGACTTGAGGTATAACCTTGGAGCATAGAATATGTTCCTTCTTATCTAAGATTTGAACAAGAACTTCTTCATACGTCAAATCCTCCGCTATTTCGTCCGATTCTAACTCAATAATGTGGTTCGGACCTTCCACATATTTACGTAACATGGATATGTGAAAAACGTTATGAACACGAGACATACTTGGCGGTAAAGCGAGTCTATAAGCCACAGTTCCTACTCGATCGAGCATTAAAAATAGACCGATAAATCGAGGATTGAGCTTTCCTCTCTTTCTAAATCTCGTAACTCCTTTCTATGGAGCAACACGTAAGAACACATGATCTCCTATATCAAATTCTACGTCCTTTCGATGAAGATCAGCATAACTCTTTTGTCGATTTTGTGAGGTTTTTATATGTTGTCGGATCGTTTGAATCTTTTCTGTAGTCATACGTACCAACTCCGGTCCCAACAACGTTGCTTCACCCACCTCATCCCAGCATACTGGAGAACGACATTTTCTTCCATACAATGCTTCGAATGGAGCCATGCCAATACTTGCTTGATAACTGTTGTTGTAGGAAAACTCCACCAATGGTAAGAACTTGTCCCAACTTCCCTTGAAGTCAAGGACACAGAGTCTTAATAAATCTTTTAGAGTTTGAATAGTCCTCTCTGATTGTCCGTCCGTTTGAGGATGATATGCCGAACTAAATCGTAATTTCGTGCCCATATCTTTTTATAAGCTAACCCAAAATCGTGAAGTGAATCTTGGGTCTCGGTAAGAAACTATGGATACTGGCATACCATGCAGTCTTACAATCTCGTTTATGTACATACGAGCAAGACGTTCAAGTGTATATGTTTCTCGTATAGGTAAAAAATGAGCAGACTTGGTCAATCTATCAACAATGACCCAAATCGCATCAATACCTTGAGAAACCTTAGGAAGACCGATAATGAAATCCATGGTAATGTGCTCCCACTTCCATTTTGGAATTTCAAGTGGTTGCAATGGACCTTTTGGTACTTGATGCTCCGCTTTGACTCGTTGACAAGTTAGACACCTTGAGATAAACAGCGTTATCTCTCTCTTCATATTGCTCCACCAAAATATATGACGAAGATCATGATACATTTTGGTACTTCTAGGATAGATTGCAAATGGTGTGTTGTGCGCCTCCATCATGATTTCATACTTTAAATCAGGGTCGTTAGGAACACAAAGTCTGGAGTTGACTCGAAGTATTCCTTCTTCATCGATTCTTGCTTCCGGCATAGCACCTTCTTGCACTTTCTTCCTCATACGCATCAGCTCCAGGTCTGTAGCTTGAGAAGCTTTAACTTTATCGATTAAAGTCGGTTCTACTCGTATATTCGCCATCATCACATGGGTTCGTGAAGTCTTTAACTCTATCTCCATCCTTTGCAAGTCACACAAAATGGGCCTTTGTGTTGACAATATCGCACTCGTACTTGCATATGATCTTCTACTCAATGCGTCAGCTACCACGTTCGCTTTTCCAGGATGGTATTGAATGGTATGATCATAATCTTTCAACAGTTCAAGCCAACGTCGTTGTCGCATGTTGAGTTCCTTTTGAGTGAAAAAATATTTGAGGCTTTTATGATCCGTAAAGATCTCCACCTTCTCCCCATACAAGTAATGTCTCCAAATTTTAAGTGCAAAGACAACAGCTGCCAACTCTAGATCATTAGTAGGATAATTCCTCTCATATTTCTTGAGTTGTCTTGATGCATAGGCTATGACTTTTTCATGTTGCATGAGAACGCATCCCAACCCTTTGCTCGAAGCATCACTGTAGATGACAAATCCCTCCACGTCAGATGGTATTGTTAGAACAGGTGCTGAAATGAGTCTCCTCTTGAGTTCTTAAAAACTCTTCTCACATTCTTCGCTCCAACCGAACTTTGTATCTTTCCGAGTCAGCTGAGTTAATGGAGTAGCAATTCGAGAAAATCCTTCCACGAATCTCCGATAATAACCAGCTAAACCAAGAAAGCTACGTACTTCGGTCACTGATTTAGGTTGCTCCCAGCTTTGAATAGCTTCAATCTTTGCCGGGTCAACATATATTCCACGACTTGATACTACGTGCCCAAGGAATGCTACCTCCTCCAGCCAGAACTCGCACTTCTTCAACTTGGCATAAAGCTTGTATTCACGAAGCTTTTGGAGTACCAACCTCAAGTGTTGCTCATGATCTTCACGGCTTTTGGAATAAATAAGGATGTCATCAATAAAGACGACCATAAAGTGATCCAAATATTTCTTGAATACCCGGTTCATCATATCCATGAAGGCAGCAGGAGCATTAATCAATCCAAAGGATATGACTAGGAATTCATAATGCCCGTACCGAGTTCTGAAAGCCGTCTTTAGAATATCCTCAGTTCTAACATTCAGCTGATGATATCCAGAACGAAGATCGATCTTTGAAAAGAATTGTGCTCCTTGCAACTGGTCAAACAGGTCATCAATACGTGGCAATGGGTACCTGTTTTTTATGGTGACATGATTCAACTCCCAATAATCAATACAAAGTCGCATACTTCCATCTTTCTTCTTCACGAATAGCATAGGAGCACCCCAAGGAGAAGTACTAGGATGAATAAAGCCAATGTCTAACAATTTCTGCAGTTGGATCTTTAACTCCTGAAGTTCAATAGGAGCCATTCGATATGGGGCTTTAGAAATGAGTTTTGTACTGGGTTCAAGGTCGATACAAAATTCAATTTCACGCTCTAGGGGTAGGCCAAGTTCTTCAGGGAATACGTCAGGGAATTTATTAATAATAGAAATATCATTCAAAACTGACGTATTTTTGTTTAGATCCGTGATATGATCTAAGAAAGCTTGACATCCGTTTTTCAATAAACGAATAGCTTTATGGCTTGAGATGACAGCGATTGATTTTAATGGTTTGGTTGCTTGAATTCGCATAATAGGTCGATTAGGAATATGAAAGCTAACAACCTTACGAAAGCAATCAATTTTTGCATGATGAGTAGTTAACCAATCAATCCCTAGAATCACGTCAAATGCAAGTATTTTTAATGAAATAAGATCGACAGGTAATGTGTGGGTACCAACTTGAACCAAACAGGACTTATAAACCGTGGATGTAATGAAAGTTTCTCCCAATGGAGTTTCAACAGATAAGTCAAAGTCTAATTTCTCTGGAATCAAATTTAATCGATGAGCGCAAGTAGGAGAAATAAAAGAATGGGTAGAACCGGTATCAAATAAAGTATAGACTTCGTTAGAGTTTATGATAAGCTTACCCGTGATGACCTCATTCGGGTTTCTTACTTTCTGGGAGGTCACAACAAACGCTCTCCTTTGCACTACCGGTTTTTACTTTTTTGGGATGGCCTTTGGTGTCTCCATCCTGACTGAACTTATTTTTGGTAAACGACAAAATCGAGCTAAATGACCTTCTCTTCCATAATTATAACATGCTTTAGACGGCATCGCGCAGTTTGGACTGATGTGCCCCTCCCCTCCGCATTTGAAACATATGATAGGTGGTCGTTCTCCTTCCTTAACAACGGGTGCTGGTGCTGACGTCTTTCCATCATTGTTGAATCTCCTCTTCTTGAAATGACCATTCTTATTGTTTTGGCCATGATTACCACCGAAGTGGTTACCATTTTTGGCCTGTTGATTCCCTCCACGCTTATTGTCACCGCTTCGATGACTGCTCTCACTGGTATTATTATTTTGCCGACTGCTCTCTTTTGGTTGCGTTGACTCGTTATCGCGCTCCACTAACTGAGCCCTATTCACAACATTTGAATACAAACACAGTTTATGAGAAATAAGATGTTGACGTATCTCAGGTTTCAAACCTCTCAAAAACATTCGCGTCATTCGCTCTTCATTATCCACCAAGTGGGACGCAAACCGGGACAACTCAGTAAATTTAGCCTCATACTGCGACACGGTCATATTATTCTGCTCTAATTTGATGAACTCTACCTCCTTCATGTGACGAACACTTTCAAGAAAGTATTTGTCATTGAACAGCTCTTGACACTTCTCCCAAGACATCTTCAGTGCGGCAGGTTGAGTACGCTTAATCGATTCCCACCAGTAATCTGCCTCTCCTCGCAACATAAAGGCGGCAAAGAGAACCTTTTGGTCCTCGGAGCATCCCAAGACATCAAATATCTTGGTGATCTGCTTTATCCATGTTTCCGTTATAAGTGATTTTGGCTCTCCTTGAAACTCCGGTGGTCCCAGCTCCTTGAATTGTTTAGCGGTGACCGACCGAGAGTTTTTAGTGTTTCCACCTACATTTTGGACAGGAGACGCTCTCGCCTGCTGTTGCATGAACTGCATAAAGCTTCTGAACATTCTATCATTCATCATCTGGTCAGTGTTGTTGTTTGCATGAGGATTATCACCTTCCTGATGCACATTATCCTGATTATTGATATGTGGTGAATCAACAGTTGCCTGTGCTCCATTGCTATTCTCAACATTCTCAAATGTCATTTTCAGATACTGCCACAAAATAAAAGTTAATTGATATGTCATATATTATCCTTATATTCTGACCGACCAATTAAATACCATACAAATAAACTTAGGTAGGTCATACTGGCGAAGGAATTTCCCGTCTCTCCCCTCCTAGTTCTATTCTCACATCTTAGCCAGGGATCATATCCCTAAGCTCTGATACCAACTGTGACACCCCCAAAATTAGGTATACATCACCCAACTTGGGTCGTCAGATACATGGTACAGAAAACAAATACAACTTACTAATACAACTGTCGTGTACAATACGACAAAACATAACTGTGAGTTTGAATACAATTATTGCCTACTAGAGACTATACAAACTCAAATGGAGTCCTCATTACAATTATTATCACACTATTTAATAGAATAGTGAGGACTACTAATACTATCATCTAGTCCATCACTCCGTTTTCTGACTCATCCTAGCTATATTCTCATTTCCTAAAGAGAACAGTGAAAGAAAGGGTGAGCTCAACTAGCCCAATAAGAAATATTATGACTAAGATAATGCAGAATAAATTATCATTAGCCTTCAACAGTGTTAAACTGATAAAATATATTGAACATCAAGTTTAACTGCAGCGGAACAAGCAATCCATTAAAAGAGTCAAATAGAAAATAAAATCTACTATCTTCTATGATTTAAAAGATTTTTCAACACTGTTATAGCTGGGACTCAGCTTAATAAAATAATCCACATCATCGAATCACCCCTGCACTACGGCCAAGGATATTCATGTATTCATTAATGGTCATGATCATGTCAACAACTATTCATCAATGCACTACGGGCCAATGAGGACTTTTACCACATCATTTATAACATTACGGTCATGATTATACCGAATAATCCCTGGTCATAATCATACCAAGTCCAGCTATGTACTACAGGCCACAGATGACTTTCAACATTTTATAAACATGATGATGATGACAATGATATAAGAATTCAATAAAACAAGTTCAAGAATTAATTTATCCAAGAATTAACAACGTCTAAATTGTCAACATGATACTGCTTTGTGAAGTAAAATTCAAGAATGCTTAGAAGAATATTTTCATGAAAAGATATTGGATGAAACACAATTATCAAGGATATTCCACAAATTTCATGGAGTATAGAAGTCAAAACTTAACCAACTGAGTATAATAAAGAATGGAATAACAAAAGAAATCACCATGCATGCGATAGACCACACAGACAGGTTATTCCAACAGAATAATAATTAATGAAACCAAGTCCGGCGTAAAACACACAGACAGGATATTCCAACAGAATAATAATAAAGACGGAACCAGGTCCGGTGTAAAACACACAGACAGAATGTTCCAACAGAATAATAATAAAGACGGAACCAGGTCCGGTGTAAAACACACAGACAGGATGTTCCAACAGAATAATAGAAGAATGTCACCAAGTATAAGGTAGACCGCGTATACAGGTTATTCCAACAGAATAATAAGAAATGGAATAACAACAGTTCTCTTCATGAATAAGAAAGAATAACACCCCTTACCGTTTTAAAGAAGAACTGAAATAAAGAATTAGTTAAGTAGTAGAATACTTTTTTTCTCTCTCTCTATAGTTACTCTATCTAGAGTTCAGTGAATTCGTAAGAAATAATGAAGGAATGAGCTGCTATTTATAGAAAAATGGAATGCATAGTAACTAATCCATGAACGGTCCAGATTGATTACTTTAATTTGACGGTCCATATTTAAAGAAAAATCTTTTAAATAAAATATAATATATTATATTTATAGAATAACTTTAATAAAGTATTCTGTTTTATATAAAAAGATGTTTCTGTTTTATTACGTTAATAATACGAATAAAACAAAACTTCATTATCGCTAAATAATTCATATTATTAACTGACAATAATTGAATCAAACTGAGTGACTTCTCAAATAAGTATTAATAATCAATACCGTGTGCTACTATGCAACCACACGTATTACTATACTTTTACTACCGAGTAGTTCAACAGTATCAATGGTAAAACTTCCGCCGTTATTTTTAATAAAGTATTTTTGACATTTTCTTAATCCGACAATAATTCTGTTGTGGGGTCCACCAATGATTGTGCCGTTGAACGAATATTCCCAGACCAATCGAATATTATATAACAACTTGCGTACTTTGCAAAATTTATAAATATTACCCACAACTTTAACATTATATCAAATTAACTTCATAATATTTAAAAATAATATTTATAGAAAATTCATTTTTATTTATAAAAATTGGGGTCTTACACCACTGGTAACAAAATGTTGATATATAGGTAACAAATCACAAAGGTATGATTATATTGTTCACTTGCTATATGTGATTTTGTCATAACCTTGCTCCAATGTCATTCTTTATGCTTATAACCTTGCTATATGTGATATGAATTATTTTTTGTTGATGACAAAGGGGGAGAGATATAACTTGATAATTTATTTCTTTTTGATAATGGCAAAGGAGGAGAGATATTTGGGTACATTTAAATTGGCTTGAATTGGTATTCATGTTAATATTGAGATGCTATATTATGCTGGAATATTTAATGATGGTTATTTGGATAAAGTCATGTTGATATTGAGATGCTATATTAAGCTGGAATATGTAATGATGGTTATTTGGATAAAGTCATTTTCTTTTGCTCCTTAATATGCATAAATTTAGGGGGAGCCATATACTTAGGGAGAGCATGTTGGTGCATAAATTGTCATCATTAAAAAGGGGGAGAATGTTAGTTTGTGATTTTATAATGCTTTGAATGATGACTAATTTAAGTATATTAGACATGTGCATGGTTCATGGTTTGTTATAATATTATAATTAATATGCATGGGTTATGGTTATTACATGAATACTTGTTGCTGATTTTCTTCTGTTGGTACGTTGGAATGTTTTAAATCATTTCAAATTTGATTTGGAGTTTATTAAGGAAGATTTGATTTGGAGTTTATTAAGGAAGATTTGATTTGGAGTCTATTAAGGAAGATTTGATTTAGAGTCTATTAAGGAAGATTTGATTTGGAGTCTATTAAGGAAGATTTGATTTAGAGGGTTTGAATTGGAGTTTTTTTTAAGGTATGTTGGTATTTATAATTTTAATAATGACATATATTATGATCTTTTGTTATTAATTCCAGCTGGCCCAAATTGGTTCTTCTATTTCATCAGAGTATTTCGTGGGTGCTTATTTATTTAAGGATTTTATCTTGCTTAGTGGAGCCCACATTAATTAGTTACATTTTGGTATTCTATTTTGGAAAGGAGACTTACAGAAGCTATTGGGTCTTATCCTTATTAATCTCCTTGTTCCTTTATTTAAGGTGTTTTGGTTTGATTTGAAAGCATATCCTTGATTTACCAAATCTGTTGGACTCTTTAATTGCTAATATCATGGGGTATATCAACTTTGATATGAGTTTCCTATTCTATCTCTTGTTCATAACCGTTGGTCAATATTGTAGCTTTAATTATGGGATTTAAATTATCTGATTTCTCGCTAACAAATATAGTCGTTGGCCTTCATGTTATATATAGCTTCATCATGCTCGATTATGAAGGGAACCCAACAATTGGAAAGCAGCAATTCATTCTTCTTAATTCTTATAGCTTTCTAATAATCTTTCTAGCAATCAATGTTCTATTATCCTTAGGCTAGAAAGTTGATATTCCATTGGAATCACCATCATTGTAATCTGAAAAACAAAACTGTTAGCTTTGGTGGTCTAGAGTTTCTAGAGTTTAGTGGATCTGTTCAAAGGAAGCTTCAAAGGTCTCAGAGGTGAGAACAGGTGCAGAGGTGTACAAGTTGCAGAGGTGCAAAGGGGAAATTTGTGTCCAACATCAGAATTGAAGCGTTTTTGTAACAGGGAGTTATTTTTTGTATTGAGGTTTAAATCTTAATAAAAAGAGTCTCCAATCTTAGTTGGGATTAGACGTGGATTAGGCCACTAGATTAGATGATAGGGGCTGAACCACGTAAAAATCTTGGTGTGATTTTTACTTCTGTGTTATCTCTTTAACTGTAATTCACGTTCTGCATTTTTTTGTTATTCACGCCACTATCCAGACACTAAAGCAGACAGGTCTAGCTGTCTGATAATAAGAAACGAAGAACATAAGCTAAAGCAGACACTAAAGCAGACAGGCGTAGCTGTCTGAATTAAACCTGTTGCAGAAAATTTAAAAAAGTTTTCACACTTTTAGCTTAAACACCTATTCACGCACATACACAGAATTACAATAATCAGCCCATTTGCATCATGTTTCAAAATAACACGAAGCAGAAACTCATGTGTAAAACATAACAGACGACGAGAAATTCCATTTCAGTTTCCAGTATTCCACCACAGCCCAACCATCGTACGTAGAATGATGATTTGATTCACTAAATTACCCGAGATTATTATATAGGCGGCCTAATTATTAATTAGTTAATGAGGCCTTGGGTGAAGATAGTTGAAAAAAGATCCATCTCATTCTTAGGCATGATCAACCCAATTTCCAGGTCCCCTACCGAATCCTTGCACCTCGAAAGGGATAATGGCTCCTCAACAAATTCAAACTTTTTGGGCTTACCCCACCCAAAATCTATCTTATTATAATAATCCAAATTTGGCGAACCAGCAACCCCCATTGTCCATTCCCCTTTCAACACTGCTGCAAACTCCGCTAACCACCTATCTGCACCGTTCAGCACCCCTCCCTGCACCCTTGAATGAATGGCCTTCCCAATCAGTTCAGCCGCAGTTACAAGCCCTTGTTCCCCTACTAATTGTGTGGCCTTAAGGGTTGCAATACAAGGCACCAAACAATTACCAAAGTAGGTGGCAGGTATTGGAGGATCCAAACGAGCACGACATTCCATAGAAAATACGAAGTGCTGACATTCATCTGCGTGGTGCGCCCCCTCTCCAGTAGCAGCCCGCGTTTTTGCTATACAAGTCCATAAGTAAGCACATGCCACCGTGAAAGATGATATATGTGCTAATGTTGGTCGTTGGGCCGAGACCAAGTTCTTGAGTCCTTGGATATTGCTTTGACCGATTATAAATGTGGCTCGGATCTTATTGGCGGTAGCTGATTGATCATGATTCTCATTTCCCTGCTGCCGCAGCTCAGTTGCTGCTTCAAATACCGTCCTAAACAGAGTACCTAGTTCCTTTGGGTCTTGAATCACACTCCTGTCATAAAATGGGAGTCCTTCCAATAATAATGCATCATAATTATCATCTATGTTGCTGTCGATTTGTTTGGCGATCGAAGCCCATGTTCGAATGAAATTGAACATGGAGCTTCCATCGGCAACAACGTGGGAGCTAGCAAATCCAATACAGATGCCATGGTTGGGAAATAATGTCACCTGAATAGCCAAAAGTGGAGTTACAACGCAGTCACCCTCGGATGAAGCTGGTGGGAGTTGAGGAACAAGAGGAAGTAATATGTCGGCATCTCGATTTTGATTCCTGGAAAGATGATTATAATCATTATCAGTGCACTCGGCAAATTTTAGTGAAACAGAGTCACCATCAGAGTAACGAATTTGGAGGTTTGTGGTTGAAATACTTGAGGGGGTTATCAGATTACCGGCCAACGGATAAAAGTGTTTGAGAGCAATGGATAATGAATTTTTGAGATTGGGAACAACGGTTTGGATAAAGTTGGTTTTGGAGCATGGGAAATCATAGAAGAGAACGCGGGTCATCTGATGAAACGTTAGCCATATTATGTCCAAGAAGGTGAGGGGGAGAAAGGTATCGGCGACGGCGGCCGGCGGTGGTGAGACTCGGCAGTTTTCGAGCAAAGTTACCGTGTAGGTAGTGGCAGTCGTCATTGATGATGCAACTAATTAATGGCCGAAAGATTCTAATACTTGACATTTCTAATGTACACTCCTTATATATTACTCCCTCCATCCCTAAATTAGTAACGTTTTAAACTGTTTCATATTTATTAAGAAAATTATTTATTACTCTAATTTTAATATATATTACCATAATTATTCTTGCATTAATTAAGAAAAAATATACTCCATACAGTTGCCTATATAAATGAGATAGAAATATATTTGAGGACAATAGAGAAAAAATTATAATTAATGCTTCCTAAAAATTTGATAACGTCAAATATATTAAAAAAATTTAAACTCCCTAAAACGTCAATTATTTAAGAATAGAAGGAATATTAAGATGTAGGAATAGTCTTAAATCTTAATATTATACTCCCTCCGTCCCTATTTATATGACCTTTTAAAGATGGGCACAAGAATTAAGATAATGATTGGAAAATATTAAATATAGTACTCAATTGTCTATAATACCCTTAAATTATTAATTTATCATAACACAAGAGTTTAAAGTACCAAAAAAATAGGTAGAGTAATGAGAGGTAATTTTGGAAAATTTGTCATTAATTCTCCTAGATTTAAACAAATATTAATTAATTAAAGACAAATAAAAAATTTTAAAACATCATTTAAATAGGAAAGGAGGAGTATAGTAATTCTGTATACCAGGAGGGCAAGACTTTTCAGTTTCCACGGCAACTCATGTCACGTTTTCTTCGAGGCCTCTTATTAAATTGAAAGCAATAATACCATGAATTCAGGTGTACAGTTGATTTTAATAGTACTCGCCAAATCAGTAAATTGAGAAGATGCACTTGATTTCTAAATTATGGCATTACAGGTACTGGCTCGATCCTTGCCTTTAGACAAGCACATGCTGGTTAAGAATTTGAGGAGCATACATAAAGAGGTGGTAGCGGTAACTGGAGATGGAACTAATGATGCTCCTGCTTTGCATGAGGCAGACATTGGACTTGCTATGGGTATAGCTGGAACAGAGGTTTGTGTATTTCCTCTTTTTGGGCAGATTTTCTGTCTGCTTATTTATATACTACCTCAGTTCCACTTTGAATGTCATGGTTCAAAACCATGTTTCAGAAAATGATTTTTAGTCCTTCAAAGAACACATTTAGAAACAGTACGTAATATAATCTTTCAAAAATATTCTCTAGCATTTAGAGTGCAGTTTTAAACAAAGAAATGATCTAAACATGTCAATAAAATTACCTAAATGATGTGCTACAAATATGGTATTGAAGCATGGCATTCCAAGTATGTACCTTCTACTTAACTTTGAATTTTGTTTTTCAATCATTCCATGTATGATGTATCATATTCTTCTAAAGATCATTATTCAGGTCCTTAATCTACCCATATTTGAATTAAAATATCAAAGAATACATTATATGTAATGATGCCAAGAAGTGATGGCAAGAATACATTTAATTGAATTTATTCTGATGCAGAGTGATATTGTCATCTGAAGTTGGATCAAATAAACAAGTGTAACAAGTTATAAAAAGTTTCATAGTAGATTTCACAAAAATCTTTAAAAAAGAATAATGTTGGGATTTTTTAATATGTCAAACTAATTTTATATGTTTCCTGTTAATCGCTTTATTTGATTCAAGTAAACAGAACCACTATTTTGAGCGGTTGCTTTGAGTTTTCTATATAATGACAATGTAGCATTTAATTTTTGTCTATTCTATGTAGAAAAATGGGTGAAATGGAATTGAAAGGAGTTGTTATGGCTCTTGAGTAGTTCTTGAAAAAGCAGAAAAGGAAGGAAGAGTGGGACCTTGCAAAGTAGAAAGAATTTGAAGCTATAAAGACGAATAATGTAAAAAATAGGAAGTTGATCTTCAACCGAGCTAAGTTATATGTACAAGAATATGAGGAGCAGGTATATACTAATAGAACCTTGGTATATTGGTTGTCCTGTTATCAAAGGATTTGGGCGTGGCTCAAAGGTTCTTGGAATACCTACAGGTGCCTAAATTTTATTCCCACCATTGCAAATTACTCCCTACGTTCCAAATTATAAGACCATTATTGACTTTTGAAAATCAATTTGAGAAAGTTTCAAACTCAAAATTGAGATGTTTCATTAAAAATTATGAAACAATAAATCTTACAATGAGCAGTACTTCTTAGAAAGTTTATAATATTTATCATTGTATTTACAAAAATTAAAAAAATTCATGTCAATTTTTAGGTTTAAAGTGTCTTAAGTTGACTTAAAAAAGTCAATAATGATCTTATATTTTGAAACGGAGGAAGTACAAGAGAAAAATGTTTTTTAATTTCGTTCCAAAATAATTAGCAAAATGACTTTTAAAATTATAAATATAAAAGTAAGTGCATCGTTTCTGAAGAGGATAAGCTATGTCCTTAATTTTTAGAAGTTTTTAGACTTTTAGTAAGTTGCTCTTATATTCTTTGAACAAAGGGAGCTTATGGTTTTCATCCCATCTAAATGTTATTGGTGTGAAATCACAATGTTTCTTCTGTTATACCTTGCTTTAATTGATTTTTTGCATTTCAAAATATAGATTGTTATGTGGCAATTAGTTTCTTTATAAAATCTTTCACTTCAATTTTGTACAAAGATGGTTTGGTGGGTTGTTCTTGATATGACCATGAGGAGGTCTTACCTTTGCTTACCGATGGTGTGATCCTTTTTATAGTTTCCTCTTCTGTTGACTAATCTCAACAAGTTCAGTTTTTACTGGTTGTATTTGCTCTTTTAGCTAATTTATCCACAGAAAGCTACACAACCATCCTTTCAGAACACCCCTCGAGTGTCTACTTTGGTTGGGCTGGATTATCAACCCGAGGCATTTACAAGATGGTAATGAGTATTGGTTGGAATCCTTATTTTGACAATACCGTTAAGACCATTAATTGTGAGTGTGTTGTCGACTTTAGGTTATTATATAAATTTGAAAAAGTTTTCATTTTTCAATTTCAAAATGATTGTTAATGATTTTAGGAGCCATGGTTGCTACATGACTTTGACGAGGATTTTTATGGTGAGGAGTTATGCCTTGCCATCGTTGCATCCTCCGTTTTCTTTGCAGAAGCAAGTGCATACTTTAGCAGCCCAAACATATCGCAAAATATGGTTCTGAAATGGTTGATATTTAGGCTCTTGATAGAGCTTTTGGTTTTGTGGTTGTTGCATGAACAAGCTACTGAGCTGCTTCTGTCATGACATCAAGGATCATTATACATTGGCTGACATCTACATTAGGTGAATATAGGAGTTTATTTAGAGTATTAAGGCACTCTAAAGGAGATGTGACAATCAATGCAACCAGAGCTTTTTGTCTCTTTTCTTCGACTGATTCTTCTTCCCCTTCTATAGTTGAATCAAAGCAGTGGACCTGTACAAGAGTTCTGGACAGATCACCAACTACATATTTAAGTTCATATGAGGATGCTCGAATAAGCTTTTCAGCAACATTTAGAGCCTTTTCAATCTGCAAGAGAGAGATATACAAGTTATAAGGAGGAATTATCCATCACTAACTGTTGGTCTACAGATTTATCATAATCTGATTTGTGTGTCATTCTTTTATGGCTTGCTGAGGACATGTTGATTAATCTGGCATACATGAGCATCTTTTTATTATATAATAATTTATTAATTATACGTACACATTTATTATTAAAAAATTGAATAATCCCGCTGCAACGCGCGGGTTTGTATCTAGTTATATAGTAATTCTGTATACCGGGAGGGCAAGACTTTTCAGTTTTCACGGCAACTCATGTTACGATTTCTTCGAGGCCTCTTATTAAATCATTTTTATGATAAGAATAAATAATGTTATACGATATGAATTTTTTTTTTCCTTTTCCTTTTTCAAATAAGAAATTTGCATGTTTGCTATAAACAAAGGGTTCACGTCAAGGAGTTTTGCTCCTTACCTTGACTTCTTGGGTTCAAACTTTGAAATTACCACACGGAAGATGTTGGGTCTCCAACTTTTAGTTTTAATTTGATGATAACACTAATTAGTAAATAATTTAATTAAAATGGTAGAATCCTCTCCATAGATTTTTTTATTATAATTATTTTATTTATCTTATTTACCTTGACCAAAAATATTTTCTAAATCTTATTTAATTGATTTTCTTGATCTTGATATTTTAAAGTGTTAAATCAATTGGGTCATATATTGTGGGACAAAAGTCATATGTTGATTATTAAATGATTGTTTGATCGAATTTGAAAAGAAGATGGAGATTTTGATTAAATCATTTTTTACATATGGGCATTTTCTATTTATTCTCAAATTAATTTTATTATTTAAAGATTTCAAAAATTATTTTAAGATTAGACAATATAATTTATTGCATGCATATATTATTAAAATAATATATAAGTGTGTATATATATATATATATATATATATATATATATATATATATATCATATAACAAAAATATGTTTAACTAAAGTATGTTTATATCTATATATAGAGTCCGGATCTTAAGCTCACCCCTTAGCTAACTCACCCGAGCTCATCCCCCATTAGCGACGGATCCGGCGACGGTTCGGTCATACAACCGTCGCATATACTTTTAGCGACGGACAACATATAGCGTCGTTAAAAGTATAGGCGACGGTTGTATGACCGAACCGTCGTCGGGTCCGTCGCTAAATGGGGGGTGAGCTTAGGTGAGTTAAATAAGGGGTGAGCTTAAAATCCGGATCGTCTATATATATATATATATAAAACCGTATACGTTATTAGTAGAGCAAGGATCAAGAGCATTCCTCTTAAATAACATTCCTCCTTAAATAGCACTCCTTTATTAAAACTATGTCGTTTTGGAGTGGCCGCGGGTGATATTTTTATAAATAAAAAGAAAATAAGTGGAACCACTCTCTTTTAAGTCACTCCAAAATGACGTAGTTTTTAATAAAGGAGTGCTATTTAAGGAGGAATGTTATTTAATATATATATATATATATATATATATATATATATATATATATATATATATATACGATCCGAATTTTAAGCTCACCTCTTATCCAACTCATCCGAGCTCACCCCCCTTTTAGCGACGGACCCGATGACGATTCGGTCATACAACCGTCGTTTATACTTTTAGCAACGGACAACATATATCGTCGCTTAAAGTATAGACGACGGTTGTGTGGCCAAACCGTCGCCGGGTCCGTCGGGGAGGGTGAGCTCAGGTGAGTTGAATAAGAGGTGAGCTTAAGATCTAATATATATATATATATATATATATATATATATATATATATATATATATATATATATATATATTAGTCTTGCATGTATAGGATATATGATATAATAAGCATTCCTTTTTCAAACTTCAAAGTATCCTTAATATGCTAATGGGACATTTATGTTGGGACTTGGGTGATGGAATGGTTAAAACCGTGTAATATACATATGTTAGCAATAGTCCCGTGCTTTTGATACTATGGCCGTTGAGATTTATCTCAAATTTTGGACAATTTAAATAATTTGTATTAGAAAGTTAAAAAATTGTCATTATTATATGAAAGTATCTATAGTAAAAAATTAATTTTTTTATAAGTAAAATGTGATATTTTCATTTTTTTTATATTAATGTGATATCTATTTATTATTAATATGAGAAAAGTATTGTGAAATTATTCCTTATATTTATAAAAATATTCATTTTTATATAATATTTTATAGTAAGATGGTAATATTTTACCCAGCCCAGCATTACAGCATGAGAGAGAGATTTTGAAAGGTTAAATTTATCCCAAAATTTTGACGGTCAAGATCTTTTAATATGATTTGAGCGAGAAATTAAATATGTTCAAAAACAATTCTGTTTTGTATAGATAAATAGGTTACAAATGCATGCATTTAATATGTATTATATTCATGCATGTCTTATAAATGCACCATGCATGCATTATACCAAAGTATAGTACATCATATTTATATATATCTTGCATGCATTACATACATACATATATGTATATAATATATATCCGTATATATATTAAAAACATGCAGGCATTAAATGAGCAAGTACGTGTGTTTTATTTTTGACCAAAACCGTGTGAAAGCTGGCATTAAATCTTGGCTTTTAAACATGTGGTCAAAGTGAGAATTAAATGATAGGAAGATAGAATTAATGCCCGGGTGGAAGTTTGAAAATTTTGAATGGCAATCCGCGTGCTCCACTTTTTAATCCAAATCGTTGATTTCAAAAATAAACAATTCTAGCCATTAATTTCAAATCAAATTTTAAAAATTACCATTTTATCCTTGATTTTAAAAATTTATAAATAGGAGGCATTTCTTTCCTTTTCATTTTGTCAATTCACTTATAAAGAAAAGTTTATTTTCTCTCCTACATACTCTCTCTCTAAAAAGCTTTCTCTCTCAACTTATCAAAGTTCTAATTATTTGAGAAGAGAAAAATTGGTCTAAGCAAATTGAGATAAGTGGTTTGATTTATTTTATTTGAATTATCTCTTGCTTATTTATATTTATAGATATACGAATATAAATTGTTATAGTACACAATTCTATATATCTATATTTCATCTATTTATCAAATAAAAGGATATTTGGGCGCCGCAAGGCTACGTAGATAAACTTCTCCGGAGAGAAATCCGACCGTACGATTCTTTATAGTCTTCAGTAACCTTTTATTTATATTATTTATATAAATATCATAAAATAGATACGACACTTGATAGCTCAAAACAACATTGAGATACTGTTCCAAAAAGAGTAATCATTCGAA
Organism: Panax notoginseng; assembly: GCA_016801055.1. Lineage (NCBI taxonomy): Eukaryota > Viridiplantae > Streptophyta > Magnoliopsida > Apiales > Araliaceae > Panax > Panax notoginseng. Next base: position 22,784,017 of record CM029018.1, on the reverse strand, counting down.
CCGGATTTGAGAATCGTAGTGATCTATTGAAAATATTTATATAAATATTAATTGTGAAAATTATAAATTTTGTCATACTTAGACGCCGCAAAGCTACGGAGATAAACCTTTACGGAGAGGAATCCGACCGTACGATTCCTTATAGTACTAAGTGACATTATTTATAAAAGTTCACATAATAGATAAAATATTCTTATATATTGTTTGAATTAAACAATAATATTTGTTATATCAAGTATTGCTTAACTGATTTATTTATTATACTTAATATCTGTCATCACAAATATTTAATCATAAATTTATTTATTCATAAAATACTTGTTGCATAATATAAAAGTTATTTAAACTTTTATTTCACAAACTTAAGTGAATATATCTGCTTAAATAGAAGCATATTTGATTCAAAGTTTAAAACAACTTATTTGCTTACTCAGAAGTATTTTTATTCTAAAAGTTGTTTAAACTTAAAGCGACTTTTCTTTACTCCATAAAGAATAAATATTTCTTTATAAATTTGCATTAAATTATATATCTGCTTAAACAGAAGTATTTTTGAGTAAAAGCTAAAATTGACTTATTTGCTTATTCAAGAAGCATCTTTTCACACAAAATATAAAAGTTATTTTAACTTTTATAATAGTGCATAATTTACATATTTGCTTACACAGAAGCACTATTGATCAAAGCACAAATTACTACCTGCTTACTAAGAAGCATATTTTCTCAAATATAAAAGTCTTTGAACTTTTATATATATTTGCTCTTTAATTGATATCTGCTTATTTAAGAAGCATCAATCTGTACTAAATTATTATCTACTTATTTGAGAAGCATCAATCAGTACTAAATTCTTATCTGCTTATTTAAGAAGCACATTGTTGTAATATCATTTGTAAAAAGAGAAAAGGTCAGAGTTAGTTTATTTTATGTACCTGTGAGAAAGACGAGTAATTCTTCGACCAAGACCAAAGTCTTAGAGAGGTCAGCGAAAAGTTGGGTCTCTAGTGTACGTGTGAGGTGAGGAAGATGCTGTTGTTTCAAGACTAGATCATATAATAGAACTGAACTCAAAAGAGGTACAACTAAACTTATGGAGGGAGCGGGGAGCTTGCTGTCCAAGATGAATAGTTGGGAACAGTTAGAAGTTTGTCTATAAAACTTTGTAAAGGCTTCTCCGCCTATTGAAAGAGTTTTTATTACTGATAGTAATAGGATCTCAAGTTCCAAGTAAGGACTTGAGACTGAACGTAGCAACAAACCAAGGGGTGTATGTTATGAACCAGATAAATCTCTGTGCATTGTGTGATTGAATTTTTATTGTCTTATATGCTAATTTCTAAAACTGCAAATTAATTATTAAAAATTCAAAAAGGCATAAGATAATTTTTTAATCGGTAATAATCTATTCAACCCCCTTCTAGATTATTATTGGACTTTCAGAAGAAAATCTCCTGAATGCACTAGGTCGACGTGGAGGATGCGCCCTAAAGGTCTTTCGAGGAGAGATTTAGTCAATATGAAGATGCGCCCTTAGAGCAACTCTAGGAGGTCGAATGTGCACAAATTCTAGACTAAATATAGTCAAGGATACAAATTTCGCTCCAACAGTAAGACTAAATATAGTGCACTTGGACGAAATGATATGACACAATGGAGAGGTAAAAAATAAAGCTAGAAAAAATAAGGGTAAACAGGGTAAGTAAGAAAACCACAGTTTCTATATTTCTCAAGGATCGAAAAGGTCACAATTGCAAGTTGACAGCTTGACTTTGTTAACCCCTACTCTTTCTCAATTTTTTAGGTACAGTGACCATCGCCATTGTTGTATTGTATATAAGATTATCACAAAATTGTCCCCTAAATTCGTTTTCTTCCCTCCTACACCATCCTTTCTTTTAACTTTTGAAATATAAACTCCAAAGAAAACGCATACGCACTGCAATCCTATAGCGTCTCTGTATACAACAGACAATTCTTATAAGACTATATTACAACTTCGACACTATATCCTACCATTCCATTAAGGTGAAGTAATTGGTAATAATGAGACATGAAATGATGTAGCTACTATTTTCCACCCTGCGGCTACAAGGCGGAGCGGCAAATGCATTGTGTATTTGTTTTGGTGTCTTAAGTTTTTTATTTTTTGTAGGGGGCATTTTGATAATCTAGAAAGAGGGTCACTGCCACTACTCTTTCTAGCAATAGGGGTGTTATCCTTTCTAATCTCAACCATTTGTTATAAGGATCAACGACTCAGATCATGGCTGCTGAAATAGTGTCTGTGTCAACCAATTACCACTGATGGAACCCATATATATACAATAATGTTGTTTCTGTGCTTCACTCAATTATACCTGATGTCCCTTAAATTTCTAAATTTGTCATTTTTATATTTTTTATGAGAAAATTGTGTCATTCGTGATAAAATAGAATAAATAAATAACCATCTTTAATTGAAATTTCTTATAATTTAATTTAATTAATAGTTTGTACGGGATATTTGGTGATTACCTTTTTTCTTTTTCTTCATATTTTTAATTGAGGGTTATTATTGTTAGTTCATTATAAAAACCACATCATATTCATTAATTTATTCTCTTTGCTCTTACTTATAAGTAGGAAAAATAAATAAATAGTCCTTTCGTTATGAATTCTATTTATTTTATAAAAGTCAATTTAAAATATTTTTAAATTTAAAATTAACATAATTCATTTAAATTTTACAAATAATAAACTTTATGACTAGTAGTTTATTATATTCATAATTTTATTTATATAAACTAAATGAATTCTTCACGGCAATTTTAAATTTAAAAATATTTGAATTGACTGTTAAAAAGTCAATAATAATCTTATAATTTAAAATGGAGGGAGTATATTATTATGTATTTACCAGTACTCTGTTTAAAAATATTTTATTCTACTTTTCGTCTAATTTATTGTAGGGTAGAGAGTTTTAAAAGGAAAGTGGGAATACATTTGATTGAATATATATTTTAGAGTAATGTTACAGACACAAGCTATTTTATAAATATTTTACACATTGCTGATGTGGCATACTCCACCTCACCGTATTCATTAACAAATTGTTTCGGCCCCACACAATATGCTGAGGTGGAGTATGCCACATCAGCAGTTTGTAAAATATTTGTAGAATAATTTTTGTCTCTAGCATTATTCTATATTTTATGTATCATTTTACAAAAGAATAATACTAGAGACACAAACTATTTTATAAATATTTTACAAACTGTTGATGTGTCATACTCCACCTCAGTATATTGTGTGGGACCGAAGACTATATTGAAATAATTTGTTGATTAATACGCTGATGTGGAGTATGCCACATCAGCAATATGTAAAATATTTATAAAATAGTTTGTGTCTGTAACACTACTCTTTACAAAAAGACTCAGTTTATAGAACAAAGGAGTAAAATGCAGTATAAATGAAATTCTGTGAAGACAGTCATTGTTATATGCCTTCTAGTTTTAACCTTTCGATAAGTCGTTGTATTATAGTGGTGAGTATATGAGACTGTCACGCGGATGACCCATGGTCGATCCCCGGCAACTGCTTTTTTTTCCTTCCTAATTAAGAAGATGGGCACTGTTACATAGCATTATAACACTTCTCTCAATTTGATCTACTCTCCTTCAAAAAAAGCCACAAACTTTTATAATGAACAAAATAAACTATCACTATTATAATATCAATATTCAATCAACTCTTGTAAAAGAGGAAGAAAAAAAAAATAAACTTACATATTGTGAAAATTGAACCTGAGACCTAAAAGTAACAATCTTAACCACTAGGTTCTTTGTTCATCCATTTTATACTCGCATAGTAATGTTTCTTTGCTTTTTCTTACTCAAGGATTGTCTCTTTTCACTCCTAGACATACTATTTTCGTTCTCTTAAATTAAGATTTATGGGAATACAATATAATTTTATAATCAAGTATATCGTCAATATTACAATATCAAAGAACTAGAACCAATTAAACCTCACTAAAGGAGGAAAAATAATTATATTGTTGACAATTCTGACATGTACTTGTTCTCACACCAGAACTATTCCTGGCGGCCTCGATTGTCAAATTTTTTGGTGTGTTTGTTTGTTAATTGTGCAAGTTTAAGTTCGTTGTTTAGGTTTAAATTTGTTGTTCTATAATTTGACGAGCAGACAGATTTTGACATTAACACCATTTTCACCAACTACTGTCATGCAGCCAAGGAATGTAGAGTCTTATGTATTAGTCAGTGCAATAGACCCATGCATGTAATCCCCTACCGAATCCTTGCACCTTGAAAGAGATAATGGCTCCTCAACAAATTCAAACTTTTTGGCCTTGCCCGTCCAAAATCTATCTATCTTGTATATTTTAATAACTGTGTAATCTAGCTAACAACTAAATGAGTTGTGCTTCGATGGGATGATTGCTTTATAGGTGAAGGTTTAGCTGTTACTGCAGAGTGGAGATTGCAGTTGAGCTCTCGTGTGCTCCCCTACACTACTAGAAAATCAAGATATGGCGACGAGGTATAGCGATGGTCGGCGCGGAACCGTAGCAATAGATATATATAGCGACGGTCACTGTATGACCATCGGCATAAGCCCTTGAAGGTATTCTATTCCGAGGGTCACAAAATGGCCGTCGGTATAGGTCTTTTTTTTGGGATTTTAACGAGGGTCACAAAGGGGGCGTTTTATCAGTATTGTTCTTTCCCCCAAACCAAACTCTCTCTCAGTCGCTCGATCTCAGTCATTGAATCTCACTCACTCTTCATCTCCTCTTCAGTATTCTCGCTCCATCTCACTCCGTCCGGCTTGGAAGGATCATATTGATTGGCTGTTTGAGGAGGAAACACACGATCGAGTGTCCGCCGGACTTCGTCTCACTCCATCTCTCCGTCTGGCTTGAAAGGATCATATTGACAGAGGGTTTGAGCAGGTATAATATCATTCTTTAGGTTTTTAATTTTATTTACCCCTTAGTTGTTATGATTTCCCCTATTTCTCCGATCCCTCTAACAAGCCCTAAATTTACTGATTTTGGGACACCCTTCTGTGGGGTGTTTCATGGTTCTGGGATTCACCATGGAATGCAAGGGCTGCTGCTGTTCCTCTCAGAGGATTGCGGTGGCCAAAGGGAACAAAAGTTCCTTCGATTCTTTACCTGGAGATGGACATTCCATGATCTGTCAATGATGGGTCGGCTTATAATTAGTAAGTAGAAATAATTAGTAAGTAGAAGAAGAACATGAAGAGAAGAATAATGTTTCTGATATGAGATTTTAACCAATACCCAATACAAGTCTCTGATTCGAAATCAATCATGGCTAAGATGTACTATGTGCTCATTGTATCATGTAGTTTGGAAAATAAATGATATAAATAAAGTCATTCTTCTTCATCTTGTTCCTACTATTTCTAGTATTTCAAAATTTGTTTTGCATTCTAAAGTTTTCGCAGTGAACATTCGTTTCAGCTAACTGATGATGCACATGTTATATGCTTGAGTCTGGTATATATACTTTTTTAGGGAATTAATGTATGTATATGAACTAGCTAGTCACGGAAATTAGAAGTGTAATTAAGAAAGTTTTGGCAAAGGAGAGAAATTTGTGGCAAGTAGGTTTGGTTTGCAGATAGATTTTGTTTCTAGGGATATGATGATGAGAATTAAGTTGAGGAGATAGAATATAATTGAATTGAAATTAAAGAGGATCAGTTCATTAATGTGAACAAGAAGAAGAAGAAGAAGTTGAAGAATGTGAAGAAAATTTTTCTGTGGTTGTCAGGTTGGATCGATGGATTTGTATATACTTTTATGTGGTTCTCGGGTTGGGGTTGCCAGCTGCCATAATGCTCAAGTAATTAATTAAGCTACATATATACTTTGCATTCTTTTTTTTTTCTTTGGTAATTGCAGCCTTGTATATTATTAGAATTTGGTACTAGAGCATATATGGTTATAGAGGGCTGAAATCATGAAACCCTGATTTAATTATATAATAATGCATGTGTGGTAAATTTAGGGAGGGAGGGAGCAATTATAAGAATATCTGAGTGGTGGGAAGGGGACTTGGCATAAATCTTACATATATACACCTTTTTTGTTTTGTTTGAGTGAACTGGGAGTTTGGTTGGTGCATAGATTTCTATACGCAATATCATTCTGATGGTTGTTCAATTTGATTTAGGGACATAATAGTATGGATAAGACGTGGATGGAATTACCAAGATATTCTAGAGAATATCTTGCAGGCATAGAGAGATTTTTGGACTTTGGTTTCGAAAAAGTGGGCATGGTAACGGGAAGAATTCCTTGTCCATGTAAGAATTGTGTAAATGGCCGATACCAGATTCGAGCTACTATTCGTGAACATTTGATTTGTGATGGATTTATGTTTGGCTACACGAATTGGGTGCATCAAGGGGAAGATGTGATTATCAGGAATGGGAGTACTGATGATGTTCACGACGAACCATCACAATCCGAAGATGATCATCGTATGCCTGAGATGGTAAATGATATATTTAGGGATCACGGTGTGGAATCATCAGCTGAAGCTATAAAATACCAAAAGTACATGTCAGAGGCCAATCAACCATTATATCCTGGATGTGAAATTGAGACTGTCCTTTCATTCATTGTATGGCTTTTCAATCATAAAAATGTTAGCAAATGGACTGACGCGTCCTTTGATGGTTTGCTCCGTAAGTTCAAGTCATCATTTCCATCATTTGCAAACTTGCCTGATAATTTTTATGAAATGAAGAAAATGGTTGGAAATTTAGGGTTTGGTTATGAGAAGATTGATGCATGCGAGAATGATTGTATGCTCTTTTGGAGGGAGAATGAAAAATTAGAGTCTTGTACAGCTTGTAAATCATTGAGATGGAAGCAGAATGAGATGGTTGTACCAGAGAATGCACAAATAGATACAAATGCTAAGAGGAGCAAAGTAGCTGTGAAGCAATTACGTTATTTACCGTTAATTCCGAGATTGCAGAGGCTATTTATGTCTGTAGAAACTGCAAAATACATGACGTGGCATCATGTAAAGCGACGGAAAGATGGAGTGAATCGTCATCCAGCTGACTCTGCAGCTTGGAAGCATTTAGATACAATGTACCCTACATTCTCTCAAGAATATCGAAATGTAAGACTCGGACTGTCCACTGATGGCATGAGTCCCTTTACCCATGGGTCACCGTATAGTATATGGCCAGTGACAGTTGTTGTTTATAACTTACCACCATGGATGTGTATGAAGCAGGAGTATTTTATCATGCCATTGTTAATACCTGGTCCAAACTCTCCATGTAATGATATTGACGTGTATATGCAACCTTTAATTGAAGAGTTGAAGATACTATGGAGTAATGGGGTTGAAACGTATGATGCATCTACCGGTACAAAGTTCCAAATGCGTGCTGCACTGTTGTGGACAATTAGTGATTTTCCAGCTCTTGCTATGTTGTCTGGTTGGAGCACTAAAGGTAAGTTGGCATGTCCATCATGTCAAATGAACACTCGTTCTTGTAGATTGCAAAGTAAGGAATGTTATATCGGGCATCGTTGTTTTCTGGAGTCGGGTCATAGTTATAGGTTTGATACACAAAGATTTAACGGACAATGTGACCATAGTGAAGCTCCGGTGGTGCCATCAGGATTTGATATTCTCGAACAAGTTAATGCCATTAATGTCACTTTTGGAAAGACACCCACTAGCACGAAGACCATTCCCCATGACTCAAAACATAATTGGAGGAAGAAATCTATTTTCTTTGAATTGCCATATTGGCGGATACTTTTGTTGCGCCACAATCTAGATGGAATGCACATTGCCAAAAACATTTGTGATAGCCTGATTGGGACATTGTTGAGTGTGCAAGGAAAGTCAAAAGATAATTTAAAAGCACGATTGGACTTGATGAAAATGGGTATATGAAGAGAGCTCCATCCAATACCCGTGCAAGCAAGCAATTCAAAGTACCTTTTGCCGGCTGCAAGCTACTCAATGTCTAAGAAAGAAAGACATGATTTCTTACAAGTGTTGAAAAATGTTAAGGTACCTGATGGATATGCTTCAAATATTTCACGTTGCATCAATTTGAAGGGGGGCAAGATCTCAGGTCTTAAAAGTCACGATTGCCATATTTTAATGCAACAATTACTTCCAATAGCAATACGATGTACCAACTTGCCTAGACATGTCTGCTCAACAATAATTGAACTTTGTAACTACTTTAGAGAATTATGTTCCAACTATAACACATCGGAAGATTATGAACGGTTGAACAAGAAAATTCCGTTAATACTTTGCAAGCTTGAGATTGTGTTTCCTCCTGCTTTCTTTGATATAATGGTACATTTGTGTGTCCACCTTGCTGAAGAGGCAAAGATAGCCGAAAATGTGAAATATCGACAAATGTGGGCTTTTGAAAGATACATGGGCAAGTTAAAAGGGTATATTCGCAACAGAAGTCGTCCAGAAGGGTCAATTGTAGAAGGGTGTATCGCTGAAGAATGTGTTACATTTTGCTCAAGATATTTGAGTCAACACAATGCTGCATGGAAACGAGTTGGAAGAAATGAAGATGGATACGAACAAGGTGAATCAAGTTTATCTGTATTCAGAAACATAGGTCGATTTCTTAATGTCCCAAAAGTTTGTACTCTATGTGGCGATGATGTCAAGAGTGCACACCTGTATGTGCTATTCAATTGTACAGAGGTTGAGTCATATCTAATGTGAGTAAATAAAGAATGACATTTATTGTTCGAAATATTAATAACATTTGTTAGCCAGCTAGCTATGACAAAAAAATTTGTTTGTTTATTTGTTTGTAGTATTTGGCAAGATTCATATATGTTATGACGTGGAAAGCGTAAACAAAAACTGACGCCAAGGGAAATTGACAATGCTAAGAAAAAGGAATTTCCTGAATGGTTTAAGAATTATGTAAGTACTACATTATGTGAACATAATTTTATGCAAAATTTTGTAATGGTTATTAATAATAAATGGATGGAATTTGCTTATATTGCTACCATTTTGTAGATGACAACTATGAATAATGATGCTTCAAAAGAAGTTCAAGCTCTTGCATTTGGCCCAAATTTGATAGGCAGGAGAGGAGATGGTTATTTGGTAAATGGGTATCGATTCCATTCTACAAGTTGTGAGAGTAAGAGGAGAACGCAGAATAGTGGGGTATATGTGGTAGCAACTACTCGTGGATATTCCTCTGCTAGAGACCGAAATCCTAAGGAAGATGTAGTTGAATACTTTGGTATTTTGGAAGATGTTGTTGAATTAGATTATTATGGATCTGGCAAAGTTGTTCTATTCAAATGTAAGTGGTATGACAGTTTAGCACGTGATAGAGGGGTCAAAACTGATGACTATGGCTTCACGCTTGTAAATTATCAAAAGTTTGGTTCAACCGATGAGCCCTTTGTAATGCCTTCTCAGGTTCAACAAATATTTTATGTTGATGATCAAAGGGATAACAATTGGCGTGTGGTTATACGAACAAAGCCGAGAGATTTATGTGAAGATGCTGAAGCAGATTCTGATAGTGACGAGTTACCCAATACCAATGAAGAATTCATCACTCCAGTTGCAGAAGTTGATATTGAAAACATAAATTGGGTTAGGAATGACGTTGATGCTGAATTAGTTGAAAATGGTGGAGAAAGACTTAAAAGTAAGCGAAAAACAGGATCTCAAATTGATACATCTCGTTTCAAAAGACGAATAATTGAACATATTGTTGATGAAGATGAGAATGGAGACGGAGACGGAGAAGAAGAAGAGGGTTCCGAAGATGAAGAGGAGGGTGATAGTGAGGAAAATGAAGATGAGGAAGAATGAAGAGGATAAACGTCACAATTGATAGATCTGTCTTGTTACACTTTGTCCATTTTCTCCAAAAGAGAAACGATTACACTTTGATAGATCTGTTTTTGATATTATATCTTGGTGCTCCTTGTACTATTAGCAGATATCTAGACTATCTTATTTATTAGTATAATATCTAGACTATCTTATGTATTAGTATAATATATTCTGTTTCTGATATTATATCTTGGTGCTCCTTGTGCTATTAGCAAATATCTAGACTATCTTATGTCTCATAATCTTGGCACAAGCTTTGCATGTACAGTATGTGGTTCTTATATAATTCTTGTGAGGCTTGAACTTTACAATCTTGAACTGTTCTATCAAAACTGTTCTATCAATTATGAATTGATATTCTTTACTATTCTGAATTCATATTTTTGTTTCTCAGGTTACTTTAATGGCTTCAAATAGAACGTCTAGATCTCGTGCTAACTATTCCAATGGCCCGGAAATTAATGATAATGAGATCCATGCCGATGAACCACATGCAGAGGAGGAAAGCATTCATGAGAATGCTGAAGGTACCATGCATATATCTACACTTATACTTGCATTGTCATGAAGGTGAAAACAAAGTTTGTCTGTGATTTAGAATGACTGAAGTAGGCCTTTATTAGTGCTCTTCGAACTTTGTGTTTTGTTTAGTTCATATATATTGATTCTTTCTCTTTTTTAGGTTCTCGACCTAAAAGGAAGCGTGGACCAACGATGGGAGCAAAGTTATGGTCAAATATCGATGCACCCAAGAAAGTAATTTATGATGTAAATGGTCATCCTGCTGGGGGAGACGCCAATAAGTTAACAACCTTTCTTGGGTGTCTTGCTCGCAATGGAGAATTTTTTCCAATAAGTACTCCAACATGGTCTAATATGACAGAGGCTAACATGACAAGGGCTTGGGATGAAATTCAGTTTATTAATCAATAGCATTTTATAGAATTTGACATTAAACACTTTGAAGGTAACTTAATATATGTGTAAATTTGTTTGTTGTAGAAACGATTTACCACAGATCATCCCAATGCTAAAAGAAAACTGATGGCTATCATGAACAATAGGTGGAGAGATTGGAAGTCTAACTTAAAGAGTAATAATTTTGTGCATGGTGACCGTGCCAAATCGATAGCGAATACTATCAACAATGATCGAGTAAATCCTAATCAATGGGCTGCGTTGGTTGATTATTGGCTAACTGATGATGCACAGGTTGTGTTTATTCTAATTTATGTATTATCAATTCTTACTTATTGTTATATATTATTATTAATTTATAAATACATGTAATGCAGGATATAGCAACAAAAAATTGTGAAAATCGAAAAAAATTGATGGTAGGTCATACGTTGGGGACTAAATCAATTCCAAAAAAGAAACATGAATTGGTAATTTGATGTTATTTCCCTATTTTTTGTCGTTAATCATGTATTAGACTTCTATGAATAGAGTATTTCTTGAATTATGTACTATTTTTTGTTTTATTTGTAGTACCAAATAAATAAAAAAGAGATTGATCGAGCGGATATGTATATACAATCCCACACTCGAAGTGATAACTCAATTGTACCTGGAGCATCCTCGAATGTGGTACGTATTTATCAATCCTCAAACAATGGGGTCTTTTAACTCTTTATTCTATATTGTCTTTAAGCTCTTTACCGAGGATATGATTCTATATACTGGTTATTATATGATTATTTATTCTATTATTTATTCTTTACCGAGGATATGATTCTATATACTGGTTAGGTGAATTTTAGAACAAAAGTTTATATTGTCTCAATATTATGGTCCCTCCTACCCATCATAGAGACTGCAGCCAACATCATATTTATGCGTCTGCCTTCCGTTTAGCAGTTACAGCTGATGAAATAAATGGATAGGGGTGGTAAGTAAGGTGGTGTAAACTTAAGTAATCATATAACATAAATTACCTTATTTTTCAAATATGAGTTAAAGTATAAATTATTAAAAAAGAAAAGATTAACCTTTCGATACTTTGGAATTATGTTTGATTCTACCTTTTAAAAAGGGTTAGCAAAAGTACTTGAGGATTTTGAAACTGTTTAACTTAAAATGTTCTAATTAATAGTTGTTTTATTTTAATTCTTTTATTAAATTAAAGTATTCTAATTTGGCCTCTCTTGTTGCTACTGCTAATGTGTTTCATCCTGCTTGACTGCTGCTCCTTTTGTGTATCTTCTAATGCTTAAAATGGTGATATGTTGGTACAGGTTAAAATGGTACTGATCTGTTAAGTGTAATGCTATGTTGGGCTTCTTGCCTTGTAATCTTTTATATGACTGCTAGCTATATAATGTGATGTTTGGTTTGTGGTGTTTGGGTTTGCAACCATGTTATGATATTGTGGCTCCATTCTATGGTTTGCAACCTCTTCTTGTTGTTGCTGCTGCTAATGTGTTCTATTCTGCTTGGCTATTGCTCCTTTTGTGCCTTCTAATGATATGTTGTTACGGTGGTCTGTTAACTGTAATGCTCTGTTGGGCTTCTTTTCATCATAGGTCTATGTTATATCATGATGGTTGATGGGAGTATCCCATGAGATTTTGTTATTTGTTACTCTTTGTTAAGTGTTATGTTGAACTGCCTTGTATATTTAAGTTATGTATATTTTGCATTGTATATTTTCACAGGAAAAAATTATTGAGTTAAAGAAGACTCAGGAATCGACTGGTGAAAGCAGTAGTACAGGACGGAATGATATACTTGCACAAGTTCTTGGACCAGAGCGACATGGTAGACTTCGACAAGGTGGAGTTGGTGCCACAGCTACAAACACTTGGGGACCTCGTGACACAAATAATGAAGTACAACGTGAAAATCAAGAATTGAAAGCTGAGTTGAAAAAGGTGCGGGAAAAAGGAGACGATACTGCAAGGAAAGTGGATGAACTATTATCAATGATGACAGAATTTATGAAGAAGCCATCTGTTCCAAATGCTCATTCCAACAATCAGGTGTTGCTCTCTCATTCCACTTATACTTCAAATTTGTGCTCTATCACTCTGTTTGTATAATTAACAAGTTCACTTTATAATTAATTTGTAGGATCATTACACAGAAGGAGATAATGGTGATATTAGTGGATCAAATAATCCTATAGAGGACCTGTGACATGTCTCGTGCTGCTGAAAATTTGTTAGATGTAACACTATTTTGGATGAAAATTTGTTATAGATGTGCTACTGAAAATATGTTAAATGTGCTATTGGTTATGTACTGTTTTGATACATAGTAACAGTATTTTGGATGGTTATGTATATTTAGATGATATTATACATTGATAGACTTCATTTGTTTTGTTCTTTTAGTTGTAAATGTTATATTCAGATTGGATGGTTGAATGTAGTTATGCTTCTTAACAGGTAAAATAAATAAGAAATATTATATAACGAAGTTTTTGTCGCCAAAACACCTATAGCGACGGCCACGACTGTCGCAACACCTCTTATATTTGCCCAAAATCTCACCTATAGCGACGGTCATGACCGTTGCAATAGACCGTACATTCGCGCCAAATTTCACCTATAGCGACGGTCGCCGACCGTCGCAATAGACCACATTTTCGCGCCAAAATTTACCTATAGCGACGGTCGCCGACCGTCGCTATAGCTCTCAGCCATTCGTGCCAAATTTTCTGTAGCGACGGTCATGACCGTCGCTATATCAAATCCTGACCGTCGGTAAAAAACTTCAAGCGCGTTTTTGTGGCGTTTTCTGGCGACGGTCTGACCGTCGCTATAGGGAAAAAAACCGTCGCTATAGGTTTTTGCGACGGCTTCTATAGCGACGGTTGCCGACCGTCGCTATATCCTATAGCGACGGTCTTTTCATCTATAGCGACGGTCGGTGACCGTCGCTATAGCTCGATTTTCTGGTAGTGCTAGTTGAACAAAAATTCAAACTAAGGTTTAAAATGTACGAGTTGTGCATAAAATTCACAATAAATTAAACTTATCCGACTTGAATATAATTCGATAAACTAGGAAGATCTTTATTGGAGCAATACAGTTGACAAAAAACAGAGCGTTGGGTGGCATAATCAGCCCACTTGCATCATGTTTCAAAATAACACGAAGCAGAAACTCATGTGGAAAACATAGCATATGACGCAAATTCCAATGATCTGATTCACTAAATAACCCGACATTATTACATAGGCGGCCTAATTATGAATTAGTTAATGAGACCTTGGGTGAAGATAGTTGAAAAAAGATCCATCTCATTCTTAGGCATGATCAACCCAATTTCCAGGTCTCCTGCCGAATCCTTGCACCTTGAAAGGGATAATAACTCCTCAACAAATTCAAATTTTTTGGGCTTACCCCACCCAAAATCTATCTTATTATAATAATCCAAATTTGGCGAACCAGCAACCCCTATTTTCCATTCCCCTTCCGACACTCCTGCTAACTCCGCGAACCACCTATCTGCATCGCTCAGCACCCCTCCCTGCACCCTTGAATGAATGACCTTCCCAATCAGTTCAGCCGCAGTTACAAGCCCTTGTTCCCCTACTAATTGCGTGGTCTTCAGGGTTGTAAGACAAGGCACCAAACAATTACCAAAGTAGGTGGCAGGTATTGGAGGATCCAAACGAGCACGACATTCCATAGGAAATATGAAGTGCTGACGTTCATCTGCGTGGTGCGCCCCCTCTCCAGTAGCATCCCGCGTTTTTGCTATACAAGTCCATAAGTAAGCACATGCCACCGTGAAAGATGATACATGTGCTAATGTTGGTCGTTGGGCCGAGACCAAGTTCTTGAGTCCTTGGATATTGCTTTGACCGATTATAAATGTGGCTCGGATCTTATTGGCGGTAGCTGATTGATCATGATTCTCATTTCCCTGCTGCCGCAGCTCAGTTGCTCCTTCTAATACTGTCCTAAACAGAGTACCTAGTCCCTTTGGGTCTTGAATCACACTCCTGTCATAAAATGGGAGTCCTTCCAATAATAATGCATCATAATTATCATCTATGTTGCTGTGGATTTGTTTGGCGATTGAAGCCCATGTTCGAATGAAATTGAACATGGAGCTTCCATCGGCAACAACGTGGGAGCTAGAAAATCCAATACAGATTCCATGGTTGGGAAATAATGTAACCTGGATAGCCAAAAGTGGAGTTACAACGCAGTCACCCTCGGATGAAACTGGTGGGAGTTGAGGAACAAGAGGAAGTAATATGTCGGCATCTCGACTCTGATTCCTGGAAAGATGATTATAATCATTATCAGTGCACTCGGCAAATGTTAGTGAAACAGAGTCACCATCAGAGTAACGAATTTGGAGGTTTGTGGTTGAAATACTTGAGGGGGTTATCAGATTTCCGGCCAACGGATAAAAGTGTTTGAGAGCAAGGGATAATGAATTTTTGAGATTCGGAACAACGGTTTGGGTAAAGTTGGTTTTGGAGCATGGGAAATCATAGAAGAGAACGCGGGTCATCTGATGATGCGTTAGCCATATTATGTCCAAGAAGGTGAGGGGGAGAGAGGTATCGGCCACGGCGGCCGGCGGTGGTGAGACTCGGCAGTTTTCGAGCAAAGTCACCGTGTAGGTAGTGGCAGTCGTCATTGATGATGCAACTAATTAATGGCCGAAAGATTCTAATGCCGGACATTTCTTATGTACACTCCTTATATATTACTCACTCCGTGCCCTAATATAGTTGTGCACAATTATTAAATAAATAATTGTACAGTACTCCCTCCGTCTCAAATTATCTGTTATTTTAGCAAAAAAATTTTGTCCCACAATATCTACTTTTTTAAGATTTCAATGCATTTTTTTTCCTTTGTTTTCCAAGTTTGCCCCTTTACCCTAATTAATGATAGTCATTACTCTCATTTATGCCTCTCCTCTTTTTTAAGCATCTTTTCATATTTCCACCAATAAGGATTCATGCCCAGAAAACAAAAAAGTCAACACATAAGGGTATTTTAGTATTTTTATCACACATATTGGTATGCGTGTGAAACTCTAGAAAAGCAGATAATTTGGGACGGAAGGAGTATTAAATATAACATTAAGTGTCTATATTATCCTTGTATTGAAAAAAGATATTGTTATTTATTATTTCACCGTCCTTTAATATAAGACTTTCTAGAGTTTTGCACAAGCATTAAGGAAATGATTGTATAATATTAAATATAATATCAAATATTTATATTGTCTTTGTATTGGAAAAATATATTGTTATTTATTAGGAAAAAAATAGTGAGAGAACCAAAGTTATATTTTATACTTAGGGTAATATTAGAAACTAAGCAATTAATGCTTACTTGGAATTCTAAAACGTCATATATTAAGTGACAAAAAAACTTCTCTAAAACGTCTTAATATATTAAGGGACGAAAATTGGACAAAAAATAATGAGAGAACAAAATTTATATTTAATACTTATGATAATATTGAAAATTAATTAGTTAATGCTTATTTAAAATTCTAAAACGTCATATATTAAGAGGCAAAAAAAACTTCTCGTCGTTACGTTTTCTTCTAGGCTTCTTATTCAATCATTTTTATGATAAGAATAAATAATGTTATACGATATGAAATAAATTTTTTTTCCTTTTTCCTTTTCCTTTTTCAAATAAGAAATTTGCATGTTTGCTATAAACAAAGGGTTGACGTTAAGGATGTTTGCTAATGCTGGACATTTCTTATGTACACTCCTTATCTATTACTAGGATTTAGGAATAGTCTTAAATTTTAATACTAACTCTGTTCTTAAAAGATTGTCGTTTAAGATTTTTTTATATAGATTAAAAAAATCATTTAACTATTAAAATTTATTTGAAATTCCATCACTACCCCTTTATGGGAAGTTAAAAACTATTAATACAAGAGAGAGAATTTCTTGGGACAATGAGAGAAGGTAGGGACAATATAAAAAAGTAAATAATTTATTCTCTTAGAAAGTTATAAACAGACAAACATTTTGGAACAAATTTTTTCTTCTAAAACGACAATGTTTTAGGAACGGAGGGAGTATTATATAGTAATTCTGTATACCAGAGGGCAAAACTTTCACGGCAACTCATGTTACGTTTTTTTCTAGGCTTCTTATTCTATCATTTTTATGATAAGAATAAATAATGTTATACGATATGAATCTTTTTTCTTTTTCCTTTTCCTTTTTCAAATAAGAAATTTGCATGTTTGCTATAAACAAAGGGTTCACGTCAAAGGAGTTTTGTTCCTTACCTTGACTTCTTGGGTTTAAACTTTGAAACCACCACACGAAAGAAAATTTCCTGAATGTACTAGGTCGACGTGAAGGATGCGCCCTCAAGGTCTTTCGAGGAGAGATTTAGTCAATGTGGAGATGCATCCTTAGAGTAATTTTAGGAGGCCGGAGGTACACAAATTTTAAACTAAATATAGTTTAAGATGCAGATTTTGCTCTAGCAGTAAGACTAAATATAGTTTATCGAATTTTTCAGTGAGTCAAAGAAACCAAATCAAGGAACCAAATCTGGTGGACTATAATTTTAAATATATTTAAATGGGAGAGATGACAAAAGAAAAAGAAGAAGGAGATGAAGGCAAGAAGAATATACTGAAGAAGAAGACTAAGGGGGCAGCACTGCAACGGATATAAAGAAAAGAAGTCAGAATGGTAAAAAAAAATTTGATCAAAACGGTAATAATAGTAACAGATAGAAATTGAAAATGCTGATTGGAAAATCTATAATATGTACAATGATTCAATACATTTTAGCATCTTCAATCAACTACTTCAACCTTTAGCAATTGAAAGTATTTTGTTAATAATAGTTTGTATTTTTATCATATGTGATTTTTGTTTTTTATTGATAATATCACTCTAATTTATTTTTTAGATGGAAGATCATGGTCCTCCGATGTATTATTTATTCATCATTATTATCTCAAGATTTCTCACTTGATGAACCAAATTTGTTGAATGAATTTTCAATTCAAACTGATGTACTAATCCAGACTCACGAAAATGAGTCTAATAAAAGAACAACGCGAAAGGGAAATTACACAATTGATGAAGATGTCATTCTTGTTTCTAGATGGCTTAATGTAAGCATGGATCCAATTCAAGGAAACGATTAGAAACATGAAAGATATTGGGAAAGAGTTCACTAATACTTTCATGAATACAAAAAATTTGAATCTGAATACAATTTTACTTGTGACGCCCCCAAAATAGGTATACATCACATATTCTGAGTCGTCAAATACATGGTACAAAATACAAATAAAACTTAATTATACAACTGTCGTGTAAAATACGATAAAACATAAGCTGTGAGTTTTAATACAACATTTTCTTCTAAACAGTATTCAAACTCAAAATAAGTCCTCAATACATTTATTTTCATACTATTTCATAGAATATTGAGGACTACTAATGCTATCATCTGAACCGTCACTCCGTTCCTCGACTAGTCCCCGCTACGTTCTCATTTCCTGAAGAGAACAATGAAAGCAAAAGGGTGAGCTCAACTAGCCCAGTAAGAAATATTATGACTAAGATAATGCAGAATAAATTATCGTTAGTCTTCAACAATGTTAAACTGATAAAATATAACATACATCAAGTTTAACTGCAGCAGAACAAGCTATCCATTAAAAGAGTCAAGTAAAGAATAAAATATACTATCTTTTATAATTTAAAAAGGTTTTTCATCACTTTTATCACTGAAACTTAGCTTAATAAATAATCCACATCATTTCTGCACTACGGCCAAGGATATTCATTAGTATCACGACCACAAATTATCCATGCACTACGGACCAAGGATATTCGTGTATTCATCAATGGTCATGATCATGCCAACAACTGTCCATCAATGCACTACGGGCCAATGAGGACTTTTACCACATCATTTACAACATTACGGTCATGATTACACCGAATAATCCCTGGTCATAATCATACCAAGTCCATCTATGCACTACAGGCCACAGATGACTTTCAACAAAATATAAACATGAAGATGATGACAATGATATAAGAATTCAATAAAACAAGTTCAATAACTAATTTATCCAGGAACCAACAACGTCCAAATTATCAACATGATACTGCTTTGTAGAGTAAAATTTAAGAATGCTCAGAAGAATATTTTCATGAAAAGATATTGGATGAAATGCAAATATCAAAGATATTCTACTAATTTCATAGAGTATAAAAGCCAAAACTTTAACCAACTAAGTATAATAAAGAATGGAATAACAAAAGAAATCACCAGGCATGCGATAGACTGCACAGACAGGTAATTCCAACAGAATAATAAATAACGGAACCAGGTTCGGCGTAAACGCACAGACAAGAGATTCCGACAGAATAATAAATAATGGAACCAGGTCTGGCGTAAACGCACAGACAGGATATTCCAACATAATAATAAAGAATGGAATATAATAAAGAATTTCTTAAAACTCTAAAGAAATACGCTCAAGATCATAGAAGAATTCTCTGAACTTCTGGTGTGGTTTTCAATTCTAACTAAGCATCCTATTTATAGGAAAATAGAAAGGATACTATGCTGCACTAGACAATAAAATATAATATATTCTATTTATAATCAAATAAAACAAAACTTTATAAAAAGTATTCTATTTTATATAAAAAAATTTTACTATGCAAATACTATGCAGGCACTATGCAAATACTATGCATAATAAAATATAATATATTCTATTTATAGTCTAATAAAATAAATAACTTTATAAAAGTATTCTGTTTTATATAAAAAGATTTTACTATGCAAAATACCGTGCATAATAGAATAGAATATATTATATTTATAGTCTAATAAAACAGATAACTTTATAAAAGTATTCTGTTTTATATAAAAAGCTTTTCTATTTTATTACATTAATAATACTAATAAAACAAAATTTATATATATATATATATATAAACTTCCGTGACTTCATAAAAAGACACCTCAATATAATTAACAACATTTATCATCATTATTATAATTCACAATATTAATTGACCAGGTCGTTCCCAGGAAAGAGGGGGCTTTCCAATAAGGATTTCTCCCTATTGGCGCGTAATTAGGTGACCAAACCTCTTCTTGACAGAACTTCTAGACATCGTTAATATTGCAAATAATAATATTAATAACTCTGTCATCTCAATTATTGATTTAATAATATATAAAATATCGACAATAATTGAATCAAATAACGTGAGATATTATGCAACAATTACTGTAGCAATAATTGAACAAAACTGAGTGACTTCTCACGCAAGCATCAATAATTAATACCGTGTGTTACTATGCAACCACGCGTATTACTGTACTTTTAACACCGGGTGTTTCAACAGTTAACGGTAAAACTTTTACCGTTATTTTCATAAAGTATTTTTGTCGTTTTCTCAGTCCGACAATAATTCTGTTGTGGGGACCACCAATAATTGTGCCGTCGTACGAATATTTCCTATTAAAACGAATATTCCCCGACCAATCGAATATTATACAACAACTTGCGTACTTTAAAAAATTTATAAATATTACTCACAACTATAACATTATATCAAATTCATTCCATAATATTTAAAAATAATATTTATAGAAAAATCATCTTTATTAAAAAAAATTGGGGTCTTACAACCTCCCCTTCTTATGAAATTTCTCCCTCGAAATTATGGTACATACCTGGTATGTCGAAGAGGTAAGGATACCTTGATTTCATTTCAAATTCTAACTCCTAGGTCATTTTCTCAACATCATGGTTTCTCCACAAAACTTTGACCTGAGGTATAACCTTGGAGCGTAGATTATGTTCCTTCTTATCCAAGATTTGAACATGAACCTCTTCATACGTCAAATCTTCCGCTATTTCGTCTGATTTTAACTCAATAATGTGGTTTGGGTCTTCCACATAGTTACATAACATGGATATATGAAAAACGTTATGAACACGAGACATACTTGGCGGTAAAGCGAGTCTCTAAGCCACAGTTCCTACTCGATCGAGGATTAAAAATGGGTCAATGAATCGAGAATTGATCTTTTCTCTCTTTCAAAATCTCGTAACTCCTTTTCACGGAGCAACACGTAACAACACATGATCTCCAATATCAAATTTCACGTCGTTTCAATGAAGATCAGCATAACTCTTTTGTCGATCTTGTGAGGTTTTTATACGTTGCCGGATCGTTTAAATTTTTTTCGTAGTCATACGTACCAACTCCGGTCCCAACAACGTTGCTTCACCCACCTCATCCCAGCATACTGGAAAACGACACTTTCTTCCATACAACGCTTCGAATGGAGCCATGCTGTAAGACCCCGAATTTTATGAAATAAAAGTATTCAATTTTTCTTATAATTACTATTCAGTAAATAGTTAAATTGAGAAAAGGTAAAGTTAAGGGTGAAATATGTAAATTTTTAAAATAAGCAAGTGGTTATAAAATACTCATTGATGTTGGGAAATATTCATTTGGTCGTGGAATATTCTTCCTGTTGGGGAATATTCGTACGACGGCGCAGCCTTTTGTGGGCCCCATAACGGAAAGCGAATGGATGAAAAAAACGACAAGTATGAGTTTTTTATAAATAACGGCGTAGTTGTTACCTTTAACACTGTTGAAATACCCGGTGGTTAAAACACAGTGATACGCGGTGTTGCACAGTAGCACACGGTATTGCACCAATTGTTGATTCTTACGTAAGAAGGCACTACTCAATAATTGTTACAGTAATTACTGTTTAATATTTTATTTTATTGATTCAGTAATTGCTACGTTGATATTTTATATTATTGTTGTTTCAATAATTGTCACTACACAGTATTTTTTATTATCGGAGCAATAATTTATATTATCTGAAGAATATTATTAGATAATATTATTGGTAATGTCTAGAAAGTTCTGTCTAAAGAGAGGTTTGTTCACCTAATTGCGCGCCAGTAAGGAGAGATCCTTATTGGAAAGCCCCCTCTTTCTTGGGAACGGCCTGGTTGTCAGTATTGTGATTCTGTAATATTATTTGTGAATAATTAATTATTAATTTATATGATGAGAAAAATATTGATTTTATATGGATATAGATGGAAAAAAATTTTAATGTGACAATTGTTGAAAATTAATATTTTATCTTTTTCTGATAAAATAATTCATTTAAATACATTATTATATTTTAATAATATAATAATGGTGATATTTTTACAATGAATGTGGGATATATGAGTATATGAGGAGGAAGAGTATTTTTGTTGCATTAAATGATTAACACATATTTTGTGTATCGGTGGAGCCCATTTCTTGACTGAAATTTGATTATAGCCTATAAAATCGTCGTTTGTGGATTTCGGTCAATTTCTGTTTAGAATTTGGAAAAATTTAAACTTACAAAGTTGTAGAAAATGGAATTTCCTATGGAAAAGATATAAAATTCAAATTTTTTTGATAAAAGGGCTGTTTATTATGAATTATTGAAGTTCCGAAGTTTAAGAATAATTGATTTTTGGAAGTTTTAATTATGTTTATTAAGAAAAATGTTTTTTCCATTTAATGGGCCTCACTTGCACATGTTAGTTGCTGAATTCAGATGTCTTAGGTGTGCGTAGGAATGTTGAGTAAAAATAATATTATCATATTAAATTTTCTGCTTTGGTGTTATAAGCAATTTCCTATAAATAGGGTGCTTAGGCTAGAATTGAAAAATATACCAGAAACTAAAGTTTTCTCTCTTTATATTATCGAGTGTATTCTTATGAGTATTTTGATATTTTGAGTGTTGCTATACGGTACAAGTTTTCTTCAGCACTATATCCGGTATTCCAGCTAGAAGTACTGCTCTTTTGAGGTATGGGATAGTAAGGGATTTTAAGGGTTATTATGTTTTTCAGTTTCGTAATTTTTCTGACCTTCAAAAATTCTGAAAAAATTTAAAATGATAATTTGATGAGTTTCCTAGATTGTGTCCAAAAATGGCGATTTTTGGATGTATAGATTAAGAGTTATGAATTTTATGGGAAAAGACTATTTTAAAAGTAAACCCTTATAACTCCTTGTGGTTAACTCCAAAATTGGTAAAATTTTTATTGGGAGTACATGTATATAACAGAAGTATACTCTGCAAATTTTGGAAATTTTGGACAAAAGTACAGTTTATGATAAATATCTATATATTCGGCAATTTTGGCCATATGAAAAATAGTAAATGAATTTTAAAAATTTCGGAGAAAATATATGTTCAATATGGGACTATATTCTGCTAAATCCCAGAAAAAAAATATTTTTGGGATTGATTTGATATTTTTTATGAAAATAGATTAGTTATGAGTAAATGAATTAAATATGTTATGCGAAGTAAGAAAATTGAAAAATATGATTTTATGGCTTGAGAATCCTATATGAGGTAAATACAAATTTTTGATGAGGGTTTTGGTTATTGGTGATGAAATCTTATGAGTTTAGCATTTTATAATGATTAAATGCATTATATAGTAAAGTGTAAACAATTAAAATAAATTATTTATAAGTTTAAGAAATGTTATTTTTTTAATATCATTATACCAAAATAATGGTATGAATTTTATTGTGGAATTTCTATTTTTTTCATGTTGGGGTTACTATTCATGAGTTACTATTCACGCGTTACTATTCACAGGGTACTATTCATGACAATATTAGTTTCTTTTTCTGACCAAATTATCTTTGATTTATAAATTTTATTCTTGAAATTAAATCCATGTTTTGATCATATTGTTTTTATTATCATATATAACATTTTTATAATCTTGATGAAGAAATTTCTCTTTGACTTGAGTGTAAAGATGGGTAGATTATTGGTATGATCGTGACTATGGGTTCTCTTTGGCCAGTAGTGCAAAGTTGAATCGTTGACTGGTGTGACGCCCCCAAAATAGGTATACATCACCTATTCTGAGTCAGCAAAATACATGGTACAAAATTCAAATACAACTTAATTATACAACAGTCGTGTAAAATATGACTAAACATATGCTGTGAGTTTTAATATAAATATTGTCAAATAGACAATATACAAACTCAATGGGGTCCTCATTACATTTATTATCACACTATTACATAGAATAGTGAGGACTACTAATGCTATCATCTGGTCCATCACTCCGTTCCCCGACTCGTCCCAACTATATTCTCATTTCCTGAAGAGAACAGTGAAAGAAAGGGTGAGCTCAACTAGCCCAGTAAAAAATATTATGACTAAGATAATGCAGAATAAATTATCATTAGCCTTAAACAGTGTTAAACTGATACAATATAACAAACATCAAGTTTAACTGCAGTGAAACAAGCAACCCATTAGAAGAGTTAAGTAGAGAATAAAATCTACTATCTTCAATGATTTAAAAGGTTTTTCATGACTTTTATCGCTGAGAATCAGCTTAATAAATAATCCACATCATCGAATCACCCCTGCACTACGACCAATGATATTCTTTAGTATCACGACCACAATTATCCATGCACTACGGGCCAAGAATATTTGTGTATTCATTAATGGTCATGATCATGCCAACCACTGTCCATCAATGCATTACGGGCCAATGAGGACTTTTACCACATCATTTGTAACATTACGGTCATGATTATACCGAATAATCCCTTGTCATAATCATACCAAGTCCATCTATACACTACAGGCCACAGATGACTTTCAACAGAATATAAACATGAGGATGATGACAATGATATAAGAATTCAATAAAACAAGTTCAAGAATTAATTTATCCAGGAACCAACAACGTTCAAATTGTCAACATGATACTGCTTTGTAGAGTAAAATTCAAGAATGCTCAGAAGAATATTTTCATGAAAAGATACTGGATGAAGCGCAAATATCAAAGATATTCCACTAATTACATGGAGTATAAAAGCCAAAACTTTAATCAACTTAGTATAATAGAGAATGGAATAACAAAAGAATTCACCAAGCATGCGATAGACCGCACAGACAGGTTATTCCAACAGAAAAATAAATAGGGGAACCAGGTCATGCGTAAATGTACCGACAGGATATTCCGATAGAATAATAAATAATGAAACCAGGTCCGGCGTAAACGCACAGACAGGATATTTTGACATAATAATAAATAATAGAACCAGGTCCGGCGTAAAGCACAGACATGATATTCTGACAGAATAATAAATAATGGAATCAGGTCCGGCGTAAAGCACAGACAGGATGTTCCAACAGAATAATAAAAATGTAATAACAAAAGAATTTTACCAAGTATAGGATAGCCCGCGTATACATGTTATTCCAACAGAATAATAAAGAATGGAATAACAGAAGTTCTTTTCATGAATAAGAAAGAAAGAATACCCTTTACGAGTACAACAAATAATATCCCTTACCTTTGAAAGAAGAGTATTCCGACTGGTAGGGCGAGTATATACTCGAAGAAAACTTACACTACGCTCAAAGCTTTCTTAAGCTCTAAATAAATACGTTCAAGATTATAGAATAAGAACTCTCTCTATAGTTTCTCTCTCTAGAGTTTCAGTAAATTCGTAAGAAATAATGAAGGAATGAGCTTCTATTTATAGAAGAATGGACTGCATAGTAAGTAATTCATGAATGGTCCAGATTGATTTACTTTTAATCGGACGGTCCATATTTAAAGTAAAATCTTTTAAATAAAATATAATATATTCTATTTATAATATAATAAAACGAATAACTTTATAAAAGATTTTTCTATGCAAATACTATGCAGGCACTATGTAAATACTATGCATAATAAAATATAATATATTCTAATATTTGTCTAATAAAACAGATAACTTTATAAAAGTATTCTATTTTATATAAAAAGATTTTACTATTAGCCTAATAAAACGAATAACTTTATAAAAGTATTCTGTTTTATATAAAAAGCCTTTCTGTTTTATTACCTTAATAATACTAATAAAACAAAACTGAGTGACTTCTCACATAAGTATCAATAATCAATACCGTGTGCTACTATGCAACCACTCGTATTACTGTACTTTTAACACCGGGTGTTTCAACAGTTAACGGTAAAACTTCCGCCATTATTTTCATAAAAATATTTTTGTCATTTTCTCAATCCGACAATAATTCCGTTGTGGGGTCTACCAATGATTGTACCGTCGTACGAATATTCTCTGACAAAAAGAATATTTCCCGACTAATCGAATATTCCCCGACACAACGAATATTTTATATCAACTTGCTTACTTTGCAAAAAAAAATTCACATATTACCCTTAACTTTAAACATTTATCAATTTAACTATTTACCAAAATAGAAAAATTGAATACTTTTATTTCATAAAATTCGGGGTCTCACAACTGGTATGATCATGACCATTGAATTTATAATTGAATATTTTTAGCTTAAGTGCAAAGATGAATTGATCAACATGGTTATAATTATGGTGTATATAAATTCTAAAATGATTATGTATTTCTTTGAGATATTAATATCTTTGGCCCGTAATGCAAAGATGACCTGTTGTTGCATATCTTTGGCCTGTAGTGCAAAAATAAACTGTTATTGAATATCTTTGGCCCGTAGTGCAAAGATGATCTGTAGTTGAATATCTTTGGCCCGTAGTGCAAAGATGAACTGCTGATGAATATCTTTGGCCGTGGTACAAAGATGAATTTATTAGCATGATTATGAAGAGGAACTGTGATTTGGTATAACCATGATCTTTGATGTTTCAGGTAAAGACAGGTGATGAAAATTATCTTCGTCCTGGATGCGAAGAGGAATTTAGAATCACAATTATGATTATGAGTTATTCATATGATTGTGGACCAGAACTGTTGGTGGATTTTTAACAAGGAGAAGATAATAGACTTTATGGTCTATTTGACTCTTCTAATGGATTGCTCGTTCCGCTGCAACTATGGTTGAAAATTTTTATCATCTTCCATATGTTCTAAATCTCTGATTTATTACTGTTGAAAGCTATTGATAATTTATTTATCTTGAGTCATGATATTCTTTATTGGGCTAGTTGAGCTCACCCTTGTGCTTCACAATTCCTTTCAGGTAATAAGAGTGTAGCTGGGTCGAGTGGAGGTAACAAGGGAATAAAACGGTGGTCTCTAGCTGTGGAGTTCTCCCTAAACAGTATAGAAAAGTGTGTTGTATTTTATACATCATTTAATAGTTATATTTGGTGAATCCACTAGGGTGAGGCAAACTCAACGTTGGATGGGTGTTTTGCCACTATCATACAAGATGTCTAATGACATACAACCTCGTGTCATCATAAGACAGGGTTGTGCACATCCACTTGCTGCGTATATCTACGAGCACTACCTATATAATCTCGGGGTTTGGTTGAAGTATAACTCTAAATTAGAGACAGTGGAGATAATGATATGTCAAGAGAAGACTCACCATTAGAAAGAATATGATAGTAATCTTCTCGTTTTTCTTTGGGGTCTATTGGGTCAACCAAGGATAATTCTGTGGACATATGATATCTATCATAACCTAGACACATGGGCTCCCATGTACGAAGGTTTCTTTGAGCACTTTCTAAAGATTTTAATTTCTAAAATAGTTTTTTGACTGTACCTTTATGTAAGGTATCAATGTGAGGTGCTGTCCATAGTTAGGACATGAGTCACAGTTGGTATTAAAACTCACAGTATATGTGTTATTGTATTTTGCACGATAATTGTAGTAATAAAGTTGTAGTTATATTCTGTACCATGTATTTGACGACTCAGAATAGGTTGGGTAGAATGGACCTATTTTGGGGGCGTTACACATGCCAATACTTGTTTGATAGCTGTTGTTGTAGGAAAACTCCACCAATGGTAAGAACTTGTCCCAACTTCCCTTGAAATTAAGGACACAAAGTCTTAATAGATCTTCAAGAGTTTGAATAGTCCTTTCCGATTGCCCGTCCGTTTGAGGATGATATGCCGAACTAAACCGTAAATCTGTGCCCATAGCTTACTGCAAACTAACCCAAAATCATGAAGTGAATCTTGGGTCTCGATCAAAAACTATGGATACTAGCATACCATGCAATCTTACAATCACATTTATGTACATACGAGCAAGATGTTCAAGTGTATAAGTTTCTCGTATCGGTAAGAAATGAGCAGACTTGGTCAATCTATCAACAATGACCCAAATTGCATCTATGCCTTGAGAAACCTTAGGAAGACTAGTAACGAAATCCATGGTAATGTGCTCCCACTTCCATTCTAAAATTTCTAATGGTTGTAATGGACCTTTTGGTACTTGATGCTCCGCCTTGACTCGTTGACAAGTTAAACACCTTGTGATAAACAACGCTATCTCTCTCTTCATATTGCTCCACCAAAATGTATGACGAAGATCAAGATACATTTTGGTACTCCCAAGATGGATTGCAAACGGTGTGTTGTGCGCCTCCATCATGATTTTATACTTTAAATCAGGGTCATTAGGAACACAAAGTCTGGAATTGACTCAAAGTATTTCTTCTTCATCAATTCTTGCTTCCGATATAGCACCTTTGTGACGCCCCCAAAATTAGGTATACATCACCCATCCTGGGTCGTCAGATACATGGTACAGAATACAAATACAACTTACTAATACAACTGTCGTGTACAATACGACAAAATATAACTGTGAGTTTGAATACAATTATTGTCTACTAGAGACTATACAAACTCAAAAGGAGTCCTCATTACAATTATTGTCACACTATTTAACAGAATAGTGAGGACTACTAATACTATCATCTGGTCCATCACTCCGTTTCCCGACTCGTCCCAGCTATATTCTCATTTCCTGAAGAGAACAGTGAAAGAAAGGGTGAGCTCAACTAGCCCAGTAAGAAATATTTTGACTAAGATAATGCAGAATAAATTATCATTAGCCTTCAACAGTGTTAAACTGATAAAATATAACGAACATCAAGTTTAACTGCAGCGGAACAAGCAATCCATTAAAAGAGTCAAGTAGAGAATAAAATCTACTATCTTCTATGATTTAAAAGGTTTTTCAACACTGTTATCGCTGGGACTCAGCTTAATAAAATAATCCACATCATAGAATCACCCCTGCACTACGGCCAATGATATTCTTTAGTATCACGACCACAATTATCCATGCAATACAGGCCAAGAATATTTGTGTACTCATTAATGGTCATGATCATGCCAACAACTGTCCATCAATGCACTACGGGCCAATGAGGACTTTTACCACATCTTTTGTAACATTACGGTCATGATTATACCGAATAATCCCTGGTCATAATCATACCAAGTCCATCTATGCACTACAGGCCACATATGACTTTCAACATTTTATAAGCATGAGGATGATGACAATGATATAAGAATTCAATAAAACAAGTTCAAAAATTAATTTATCCAAGAATTTACAACGTCCAAATTGTCAACATGATACTGCTTTGTGGAGTAAAATTCAAGAATGCTTAGAATAATATTTTCATGAAACGATACTGGATGAAACGCAATTATCAAGGATATTCCACTAATTTCATGGAGTATAGAAGTTAAAATTTAACCAACTGAGTATAATAAAGAATGAAATAACAAAAGAAATCACCCGGCATGTGATAGACCGCACAGACATGTTATTCTAACAGAATAATAAATAATGGAACCAGGTCCGGCGTAAACGCACAGACAGGATATTCTGACAGAATAATAAATAATGGAACCAGGTCCGGTGTAAAACACACAGACATGATGTTCCCACGGAATAATAACAAGACGAAACCAGGTCCAGTGTAAAACACACAGACATGATGTTCCAACAGAATAATAATAAAAATAGAACCAGGTCCGGTGTAAAACACACAGACAGGATGTTCCAACAGAATAATAGAAGAATGTCACCAAGTATAGGGTAGACCGCGTATACAGGTTATTCCAACAGAATAATAAGAAATAGAATAACAAAAGTTCTCTTCATGAATAAGAAAGAATAACACCCCTTACCGTTTTAAAGAAGAACTGAAATAAAGAAGTAGTTAAGTAACATAATACTTTTTTTTTCTCTCTCTCTATAGTTTCTCTCTATAGTTTTTCTCTCTAGATTTCAGTGAATTCGTAAGAAATAATGAAGGAATGAGCTGCTATTTATAGAAGAATGGACTGCATAGTAACTAATCCATGAACGGTCAAGATTGATTTACTTTAATCTGACGGTCCTTAATTAAAGAAAAATCTTTTAAATAAAATATAATATATTCTATTTATAGAATAACTTTAATAAAGTATTCTGTTTTATATAAAAAGATGTTTTTGTTTTATTACATTAATAATACGAATAAAACAAAACTTCATTATCGCTAAATAATTCATATTATTAACTGGCAATAATTGAATCAAACTGAGTGACTTCTCACATAAGCATTAATAATCAATACCATGTGCTACTATGTAACCACACGTATTACTGTACTTTTACTACCGAGTAGTTCAACAGTATCAATGGTAAAACTTTCGCCGTTATTTTTAATAAAATATTTTTTTCGTTTTCTTAATCCGATAATAATTTCGTTGTGGGGTCCACCAATGATTGTGCCGTTGTACGAATATTTCATGTTAAAACGAATATTCCCCGACCAATCGAATATTATATAACAACTTGCGTACTTTGCAAAACTTATAAATATTACCCACAACTATAACATTATATCAAATTAACTCCATAATATTCAAAAATGATAATTATAGAAAATTCAACTTTATTTATAAAAGTTGGGGTCTTACAACCTCCCCTTCTTATGAAATTTCGCCCTCGAAATTAGGGTACGTACCTGGTATGTCGAAGAGGTAAGGATACCTTGATTTTATTTCAGATTCTAACTCCCAAGTCATTTCCTCAACATCATGGTTTCTCCACAAAACTTTGACTTGAGGTATAACCTTGGAGCGTAGAATATGTTCCTTCTTATCCAAGATTTGAACAGGAACTTCTTCATACATTAAATCTTCCGCTTTGTCGTCCGGTTCTAACTCAATAATGTGGTTCGGGTCTTCCACATATTTACGTAACATGGATATGTGAAAAACGTTATGAACACGAGACATACTTGGCGGTAAAGCGAGTCTATAAGATACAGTTCCTACTCGATCGACCGATGAATCGAGGATTGAGCTTTCCTCTCTTTCCAAATCTCGTAACTCCTTTCCATGGAGCAACACGTAAGAACACATGATCTCCTACATCAAATTCCACGTCCTTTCGATGAAGATCAGCATAACTCTTTTGTCGATCTTGTGAGGTTTTTATACGTTGTCGGATCGTTTGAATCTTTTCTGTAGTCATACGTACCAACTCCGGTCCCAATAACGTTGCTTCACCCACCTCATCCCAGCATACTGGAGAACGACATTTTCTTCCATACAATGCTTCGAATGCTGCCATGCCAATACTTACTTGATAACTGTTGTTGTAGGAGAACTCCACCAATGGCAAGAACTTGTCCCAACTTCCCTTGAAGTCAAAGACACAGAGTCTTAATAAATCTTCTAGAGTTTGAATAATCCTCTCTGATTGTCCGTCCGTTTGAGGATGATATGCCGAACTAAATCGTAAATCTGTGCCTATAGCTTTTTGTAAACTAGCCTAAAATCGTGAAGTGAATCTTGGGTCTCGATCAGAAACTATGGATACTGGCATACCATGCAGTCTTACAATCTCATTTATGTACATACGAGCAAGACGTTCAAGTGTATAAGTGTGACGCCCCCAAAATAGGTATACAACACCCATTCTGAGTCGCCAAATACATGGTACAGAAAGCAAACTACAACTTTAATAATACAATTGTCGTGCAAAATACGACAACACATACTGTGAGTTTAAATACAAATATTGTCTTCTAGACAATATCCACACTCAAATAAATCCTCATTATAATTATTCAAACACTATTTTACAGAAATAGTGAGGACTGCTAAAACATCTTTCTAGAACCATCACTCCATACCCTGACTAGACCCTGCTATGTTCTCACCTCCTGAGAAGAAAAATGGAACAAAAAGGAAAAGGGTGAGCTCAACTAGCCCAGTAAAGAATATTATGACTAAGATAATATACAAACAAATTATCGTTAGTCTTCAACAGGGAAAAATCTGATAGAATATAATCGACAACAAGTTTTAGATCAACAACTGCAGCGGAAACAGCAAACCATTAGAAGAGTCAAGTAGAGAAAGAATTCTACTATCTTCTAAGATTTAAAAGTCCATCATCAATATTTTATTCCTGTAACATCAATTAATAATCATCTTTATCCAAATATTCATCTTTGCACTACAGGCCAAAGATATTCATTTGTATCACCTGTCAGTCATGTTCATCTCAACACCTGTTCATCTTTGCACTACAGGCCAAAGATATTCATCAAGTAATCATACATCTTTGCACTACAGGCCAAAGATATTCATTAATATCATCATTTAGGACTGAGGATGATGAAAAATATCTTAAATAGAACGAATCCAATGAGACAGAAGGACAAATAGTAGGGATTCGTATAACAGTTTATCCAAGATCAATAATACTTCATAATAATCAATTGTGAAGCAGAATTCAAAAATAAAGATCAAAACATGGATACAATCAAAGATAGTAACCATAATAGACATCTTGAACAAAAAGAAAAAATTTTATTTTTCGGTGAATAGTGCCGTATACGTGAATAGTGCCGTATACATGAATAGTAACCCCGACACAAAAAGTTCTAAATTTGATAAAAACTCATATCAATATTTCAGCATAATGATATTGAAGAAAATAATATCATTTAAGAAGAAAATAATATCCCTTACCTCAAGATATCAGTACTTCTGGTCGAAATACCGGTATAAGGCTGAAAGAAACTTGCTCTGATGAATAGAAACTCTCAAAGTATCTAAATACTCACAAAATATACTCAATAATCTAGAGAGAGAAAGAGAGAAAACTTATTTCTGGTGTGATTTTCAATTCTAACTTAGCCCTCTATTTATAGGAAAATTTTAGTAGGTTTGACCTGCAACCTGATGGCTTTACCTGCTACTATTCCCACCCACCACATTTGAAATATAATTCAGCACATTTCTTCACCAACCACAAGTGGGGCCCACCAATTCTAGAATTTTCCATCAAAATGATAAACTTCGAAAATTCAACAATTTCTGAACCAGTTATCTCGTAAAATTCATAATAAATCATACGTTCATTTTTAACGGTTCAAAATTTGTGGGCATATACTCAACTTATATATGTATAACATATCCAAAAATTACCACGATCCAACGGTCGGATTAAAAATTATAACACCCGCAATATTTCTCAAAAACCCTGATTTGATTTTTAATACCTCCATTCCGATAAAAATACTGATAAAACACCTCAACATTAACTCCTTCATTTTTAACCACAAAAATATATACCTCATTTATATCCACATAAAATAAATATTTCCTTATCATATGAATCAATAATTAATTATTCACAAATAATATTACAGAATCACATTTATGACAACCAGGCCGTTCCCAGGAAAGAGGGGGCTTTCCAATAAGGATTTCTCCTTACTGGCGCGCAATTAGATGACCAAACCTCTCCTTAGACAAAACTTTCAAGACATTGCCAATAATGTTATATAATAATATTATTCAAATAATATGAATTATTGATCTGATAATGGGAAATACTGTGTAGTGACAATTATTGAAACAACAGTAATATAAAATATCAACGCAGCAATTATTGAATCAATAAAATAAAATACTGAACAGTAATTACTGTAACCATTATTGAGTAGTGTCTTCTTACGTAAGAATCAATAATTGATGCAATACAGTGTGCTACTGTGTAACAACGCGTATTACTGTGTTTTAACCACCGGGTATTCCAACAGTATTAACGGTAACAACTACGCTGTTATTAATAAACATCATATACTTGTCGTTTTCTTCATCCAATCGCTTTCCGTTATGGGGCCCACAAAAGACTGCGCCGTCGTACAAATATTCCCCGACAGGAAGAATATTCCACGACCAAACGAATATTTTCCGACAAAAATGAATATTTTATAACCACCTGCTTATTTGAAATATTTGCACATTTTACCCATAACTAACCTCATTAATCAATTTAACACTTACTATTTCAAAATAATAAATAGAGGGAATTTAAATTTCATTTATTAATAATTTGGGGTCTTACAACCTCCCCTCCTTATGAAATTTCGTCCTCGAAATTGACGTACGTACCTGATATTTCAAAAAGGTGAGGATACCTCGCTTTCATTTCTGATTCCAACTCCGAGGTCATTTCTTCAATAGCATGGTTTCTCCACAAAACCTTAACTTGTGGTATAACCTTCGTGCGTAGGACATGCTCTTTCCTATCCAAGATCTTAACAGGTACCTCCTCGTACGTTAAATCTTCAGCTATCTCGTCTGGTTCTAACTCAATAATGTGGTTCGGGTCTTTAACATATTTACGAAGCATAGATATGTGAAAAACATTATGAACACGAGACATGCTTGGAGGTAATGCGAGTCTATATGCCACATTTCCTATTCGCTCAAGAATCTCAAATGGACCAACAAATCTTGGATTGAGCTTTCCTCTCTTCCCAAATCTTGTAACTCCCTTCCATGGTGCAACACGTAATAATACATGATCCCCAATATTAAATTCCACGTCCTTCCGATGAAGATCCGCATAACTCTTTTGTCGATCCTGTGCCGTTTGTATACGTTGTCGAATCGTTTGGATCTTCTCTGTAGTAATGCGTACCAACTCTGGTCCCAACAATGTTGCTTCACCCACCTCGTCCCAGCATACTGGAGAACGACATTTTCTTCCATACAACGCCTTGAATGGAGCCACACCTATGCTCGCCTGATAACTGTTGTTGTAGGAGAATTCCACCAATGGTAGGTACTTATCCCAACTCCCTTTGAGATCTAGGACACAAAGTCTTAATAGATCTTCAAGAGTTTGAATAGTCCTCTCTGATTGTTCGTCCGTTTGAGGATGGTATGCCGAACTGAATCGTAAATCCGTGCCCATAGCTTTCTGCAAGCTAACCCAAAATCGTGAAGTGAATCTTGGGTCACGATCCGAAACTATGGATACTGGCATGCCATGCAATCTCACAATCTCGTTCACGTACATACTAGCAAGACGTTCAAGGGAATAAGTCTCACGTATCGGCAAGAAATGAGCGGATTTGGTTAATCTATCAACAATAACCCAAATCGCATCTATGCCTTGAGAAACCTTGGGAAGACCCGTAACAAAATCCATAGTAATGTGTTCCCACTTCCATTTCGGGATCTCAAGTGGTTGCAATGGACCCTTTGGCACTTGATGCTCCGCCTTTACACGTTGACAAGTTAAACACCTCGAGATAAACTCCGCGATCTCTCTTTTCATATTGCTCCACCAAAATGTATGTCGAAGATCGTGATACATTTTGGTACTCCCAGGATGGATTGCAAACGGTGTGTTGTGTGCCTCCATCATTATTCTATGCTTCAAGTCAAAATCGTTAGGAACACAAAGTCTGGAGTTGACTCGAAGTATTCCTTCTTCATCGATTCTTGCTTCTGGAATAGCACCTTCTTGCACTTTCTTCTTCATACGCATCAGCTCCATGTCCGTAGCTTGAGCAGCTTTAACTTTATCGATTAAAGTCGGTTCTACTCGTATATTTGATATCATCATGTGGGTACTTGGAGCCTTCATCTCTATCTCCATCCTTTTTAAGTCATACAAAATGGGCCTTTGTGTTAACAATATTGCACTCGTACCCGCATATGATCTTCTACTCAATGCGTCAGCTACTACGTTTGCTTTTCCAGGATGATATTGGATGGTATGATCGTAATCTTTCAACAGCTCGAGCCAACGTCGCTGCCGCATGTTGAGTTCCTTTTGGGTGAAGAAATATTTGAGGCTTTTATGATCTGTATAGATCTCCACTTTCTCCCCATACAGGTAGTGTCTCCAGATCTTCAACGCAAAAACGACTGCTGCCAACTCCAAATCATGAGTAGGATAATTCCTCTCATATTCTTTGAGTTGTCGTGAGGCATAGGCTATGACTTTCCCATGTTGCATGAGAACACATCCTAACCCTTTGCCTGAAGCATCACTGTAGATAACAAATCCATCCGAACCAGATGGTATTGTCAGAACAGGTGCCGAAATGAGTCTCCTCTTGAGTTCTTGGAAACTCTTCTCGCATTCCTCACTCCATACGAATTTTGTATCTTTCCGAGTCAGCTGAGTTAACGGAGTAGCGATTCGAGAAAATCCTTCCACAAATCTCCGATAATAACCAGCTAAGCCTAGAAAGCTACGTACTTCGATTACTGACTTAAGTTGCTCTCAACTGTGACTCATATCCCAATCTTGGATAGTACGTCACAATGACACCTATCAGTTTACTACCGCACGAATATGGCGTCCCCTACGGAGAGTTTGGCTTCAGTGCATTCCGCAAAGGAAGTCACCAGATAAAGGCTCGGGTACAAACTTCTACAGTTAGGTTTTTAACTCCCGAAGTTCAATAGGAGCCATTCGATATGAGATTTTAGAAGTGGGTTTTGTACCGGATTCAAACATGATACAAAATTCAATATCACGCTCTGGAGGTAGGCCAAGAAATTCTTCAAGAAATACGTCAGGAAATTCTCTAACAACAGAAATATTATTCAAATCTGACGTGTTTTTGTTCAAATTTATAACATGGGCTAAGAAAGCTTGACATCCGTTTTTCAATAAACGAATAACTTTGTGGCTTGATATGACAGTGACTGATTTTAGTGGTTTAGTAGTTTGAATTCGTATGACAGGTTGGTTAGGAATATGAAAACTAACAACCTTACGAAAACAATCAATTTTAGCATGATGAGTGGTTAACCAATCAATTCCTAAAATCACATCAAAAGCAAGTATCTTTAAAGAGATAAGATCAACAGGTAATGTGATAGTGCCAACTTGGATCATGCAAGATTTATAAACTGTAGATGTAACGAAGGTTTCACCCAACGGAGTTTCAACAGATAAGTCAAAGTCCAATTTCTCCGGAGTCAAGTTTAAACGTTGAGCACAAGCAGGAGAGATAAAAGAATGGGTAGAACCGGTATCTAGTAAAGTATAAACTTCGCAAGAATTCAAGATTAGCTTACCCGTGATCACCTCGTTCGGGTTTCTCGCGTTTTGGCCAGTAACGACAAACGCCCTTCCAGGAACCGCTGATTTCGACTTATCCGGGACAGCTTTTGGAGTCACCATCCCCGCTGAACTTGGTTTTGCTACAGAACACTCTCGAGCTATATGACCCTCCTTTCCACAGTTATAACATACCTTGGATTGTTGTGGGCAGTTTGGGCTGATATGTCCCTCTTTCCCACATTTGTAACATACGACCGGTGGTCGTTCTCCTCCCCTAGAAACAGTTGATGTTTGTGCTGACGTCTTCACATTATCATTGTTGTACCTTCTCTTCTTGAAATCTCCTCCCGACTCACTCCTTCTATTATCACGACCACGATTACCACCAGAGTGGTTACCGCTTTTGTCCGAATATTTTCCTCCCTGCTGGTTTTCATTGCTTCGATGACTGCCGCCACCGGTATGACCCTGGTTGTGGTCCCTCGGTTGCACATACTCATTATCTCGCTCTAATAATTGAGCCCTATTTACAACATCTGAATATAAAGAAAATTTATGAGAGATAAGATATTGTCGAATCTCGGGTTTTAGACCTCTCAGAAACATCCTTGTCATTCGTTCCTCATTTTCGACCAAATGAGGTGCAAACCTGGATAACTCTGCAAACTTCGCCTCGTACTGGGACACCGTCATGTTGTTTTGTTCCAGTCTGATAAACTCTACCTCCTTCATATGACGAATACTTTCAGGAAAGTACTTGTCATTGAACAGTTTTTGAAATGTTTCCCAGGACATGTTGAGTGCGTCAGGCTGGGTACGCTTCACAGACTCCCACCAGTAGTCTGCCTCACCGCGGAACATAAAGGTGGCGAATGGAACCTTCTGTTCCTCCGTGCATCCCAAGACATCGAATATCTTGGTAATTTGC
This sequence comes from Panax notoginseng, assembly GCA_016801055.1. Lineage (NCBI taxonomy): Eukaryota > Viridiplantae > Streptophyta > Magnoliopsida > Apiales > Araliaceae > Panax > Panax notoginseng. The sequence continues at coordinate 22,746,002 of CM029018.1, read as the reverse complement.
TTGACCCACGTTTCCGCCATGATCGGATCCGGCTTTCCCTTAAATTCTGGTGGTCCCAATTCTTTGAACTGCTTAGCTGTGACAAACCGCGCGTTATCATTTCCACCCGTATTCTGCACACGAGTCTCCCTCGTCTGATTTTGCATGAACTGCAAAAAGCTCCTAAACATTCCATCATTCATCGTTTGCTCGGTAACGTTGTTTACAGGAGGAATATTGCCTTCCTGTTGCACGTTCCCCTGGGTGGTGATCAAAGGTGTCTCCACGGTCTGATTTACTCCATTATTAACGTTCTCAGCTGCCATTCTTAAATACTGCCATAAAACAAGGGTTAATAGTCATGTCATATATTATCCCTATACTCTGACCGACCAAATAAACACCAAATAAACTTAGTCAAGTCATACTAGTGAAGGAATTCCCCGTCTCTCCCCTCCTAGTTCTTGTCTCACATCTCAGCCAGGGATCATATCCCTAAGCTCTGATACCAACTGTGACGCCCCCAAAATAGGTATACAACACCCATTCTGAGTCGCCAAATACATGGTACAGAAAGCAAACTACAACTTCAATAATACAATTGTCGTGCAAAATACGACAACACATACTGTGAGTTTAAATACAAATATTGTCTTCTAGACAATATCCACACTCAAATAAATCCTCATTACAATTATTCAAACACTATTTTACAGAAATAGTGAGGACTGCTAAAACATCTTTCTAGAACCATCACTCCATACCCCGACTAGATCCTGCTATGTTCTCACCTCCTGAGAAGAAAAATGGAACAAAAAGGAAAAGGGTGAGCTCAACTAGCCCAGTAAAGAATATTATGACTAAGATAATATACAAACAAATTATCGTTAGTCTTCAACAGGGAAAAATCTGATAGAATATAATCGACAACAAGTTTTAGATCAACAACTGCAGCGGAAACAGCAAACCATTAGAAGAGTCAAGTAGAGAAAGAATTCTACTATCTTCTAAGATTTAAAAGTCCATCATCAATATTTTATCCCTGTAACATCAATTAATAATCATCTTTATCCAAATATTCATCTTTGCACTACAGGCCAAAGATATTCATTTGTATCACCTGTCAGTCATGTTCATCTCAACACCTGTTCATCTTTGCACTACAGGCCAAAGATATTCATCAAGTAATCATACATCTTTGCACTACAGGCCAAAGATATTCATTAATATCATCATTTAGGACTGAGGATGATGAAAAATATCTTAAAGAGAACGAATCCAATGAGACAGAAGGACAAATAGTAGGGATTCGTATAACAGTTTATCCAAGATCAATAATACTTCATAATAATCAATTGTGAAGCAGAATTCAAAAATAAAGATCAAAACATGGATACAATCAAAGATAGTAACCATAATAGACATCTTGGACAAAAAGGAAAAATTTTATTTTTCGGTGAATAGTGCCGTATTCGTGAATAGTGCCGTATACGTGAATAGTGCCGTATACGTGAATAGTAACCCCGACACAAAAAGTTCCAAATTTGATAAAAACTCATATCAATATTTCAGCATAATGATATTGAAGAAAATAATATCATTTAAGAAGAAAATAATATCCCTTACCTCAAAATATCAGTACTTCTGGTCGAAATACCGGTATAAGGCTGAAAGAAACTTGCTCTGATGAATAGAAACTCTCAAAGTATCTAAATACTCACAAAATACACTCAATAATCTAGAGAGAGAAAGAGAGAAAACTTGTTTCTGGTGTGATTTTCAATTCTAACTTAGCCCTCTATTTATAGGAAAATTTTAGTAGGTTTGACCTGCAACCTGATGGCTTTACCTGCTACTATTCCCACCCACCACATTTGAAATATAATTCAGCACATTTCTTCACCAACCACAAGTGGGGCCCACCAATTCTAGAATTTTCCATCAAAATGATAAACTCCGAAAATTCAACAATTTCTGAACCAGTCATCTCGTAAAATTCATAATAAATCATACGTTCATTTTTAACGGTTCAAAATTTGTGGACATATACTCAACTTATATATGTATAACATATCCAAAAATTACCACGATCCAACGGTCGGATTAAAAATTATAACACCCGCAATATTTCTCAAAAACCCTGATTTGATTTTTAATACCTCCATTCCGATAAAAATACTGATAAAACACCTCAACATTAACTCCTTCATTTTTAACCACAAAAATATATCCCTCATTTATATCCACATAAAATAAATATTTCCTTATCATATGAATCAATAATTAATTATTCACAAATAATATTACAGAATCACATTTATGACAACCAGGCCGTTCCCAGGAAAGAGGGGGCTTTCCAATAAGGATTTCTCCTTACTGGCGCGCAATTAGATGACCAAACCTCTCCTTAGACAGAACTTTCTAGACATTGCCAATAATGTTATCTAATAATATTATTCAAATAATATGAATTATTGATCTGATAATGGAAAATACTGTGCAGCAACAATTATTGAAACAACAATAATATAAAATATCAACGCAGCAATTATTGAATCAATAAAATAAAATATTGAACAATAACTACTGTAACAATTATTGAGTAGTGCCTTCTTACGTAAGAATCAATAATTGGTGCAATACCGTGTGCTACTGTGTAACTATTACTGTATTTTAACCACCGGGTATTCCAACAGTATTAACGGTAACAACTACGCCGTTATTTATAAACAACTTATACTTGTCGTTTTCTTCATCCAATCGCTTTCCGTTATGGGGCCCACACAAGGCTGCGCCGTCGTACGAATATTCCCCGACAGCAAGAATATTCCACGACCAAACGAATATTTCCCGACAAAAATGAATATTTTATAACCACTTGCTTATTTTGAAAATTTGCACATTTCACCCATAACCAAAGTATTATATCAAATTAACCCCTTATTATTCACAATAATATTTAGAGAAAATTTGATTTTATTCATTAATAAGTTGGGGTCTTACAACCTCCCCTCCTTATGAAATTTCGTCCTCGAAATTGACGTACGTACCTGATGTTTCAAAAAGGTGAGGATACCTCGCTTTCATTTCTGATTCCAACTCCCAGGTCATTTCTTCAATAGCATGGTTTCTCCACAAAACCTTAACTTGTGGTATAACCTTCGTGCGTAGGACATGCTCTTTCCTATCCAAGATCTTAACAGGTACCTCCTCGTACGTTAAATCTTCAGCTATCTCGTCTGGTTCTAACTCAATAATGTGGTTCAGGTCTTTAACATATTTACGAAGCATAGATATGTGAAAAACATTATGAACACGAGACATGCTTGGAGGTAATGCAAGTCTATATGCCACATTTCCTATTCGCTCAAGAATCTCAAATGGACCAACAAATCTTGGATTGAGCTTTCCTCTCTTCCCAAATCTTGTAACTCCCTTCCATGGTGCAACACGTAATAATACATGATCCCCAATATTAAATTCCACGTCCTTCCGATGAAGATCCGCATAACTCTTTTGTCGATCCTGTGCCGTTTGTATACGTTGTCGAATCGTTTGGATCTTCTCTGTAGTAATGCGTACCAACTCTGGTCCCAACAATGTTGCTTCACCCACCTCGTCCCAGCATACTGGAGAACGACATTTTCTTCCATACAACGCCTCGAATGGAGCCACACCTATGCTCGCCTGATAACTGTTGTTGTAGGAGAATTCCACCAATGGTAGGTACTTATCCCAACTCCCTTTGAGATCTAGGACACAAAGTCTTAATAGATCTTTAAGAGTTTGAATAGTCCTCTCTGATTGTTCGTCCGTTTGAGGATGGTATGCCGAACTGAATCGTAAATCCGTGCCCATAGCTTTCTGCAAGCTAACCCAAAATCGTGAAGTGAATCTTGGGTCACGATCCGAAACGATGGATACTGGCATGCCATGCAATCTCACAATCTCGTTCACGTATATACTAGCAAGACGTTCAAGGGAATAAGTCTCACGTATCGGTAAGAAATGAGCAGATTTGGTTAATCTATCAACAATAACCCAAATCGCATCTATGCCTTGAGAAACCTTGGGAAGACCCGTAACAAAATCCATAGTAATGTGTTCCCACTTCCATTTCGGGATCTCAAGTGGTTGCAATGGACCCTTTGGCACTTGATGCTCCGCCTTTACACGTTGACAAGTTAAACACCTCGAGATAAACTCCGCGATCTCTCTTTTCATATTGCTCCACCAAAATGTATGTCGAAGATCGTGATACATTTTGGTACTCCCAGGATGGATTGCAAACGGTGTGTTGTGTGCCTCCATCATTATTCTATGCTTCAAGTCAAAATCGTTAGGAACACAAAGTCTGGAGTTGACTCGAAGTATTCCTTCTTCATCGATTCTTGCTTCTGGAATAGCACCTTCTTGCACTTTCTTCTTCATACGCATCAGCTCCATGTCCGTAGCTTGAGCAGCTTTAACTTTATCGATTAAAGTCGGTTCTACTCGTATATTTGATATCATCATGTGGGTACTTGGAGCCTTCATCTCTATCTCCATCCTTTTTAAGTCATACAAAATGGGCCTTTGTGTTAACAATACCCGCATATGATCTTCTACTCAATGCGTCAGCTACTACGTTTGCTTTTTCAGGATGATATTGGATGATATGATCGTAATCTTTCAACAGCTCGAGCCAACGTCGCTGCCGCATGTTGAGTTCCTTTTGGGTGAAGAAATATTTGAGGCTTTTATGATCTGTATAGATCTCCACTTTCTCCCCATACAGGTAGTGTCTCCAGATCTTCAACGCAAAAACGACTGCTGCCAAATCCAAATCATGAGTAGGATAATTCCTCTCATATTCTTTGAGTTGTCGTGAGGCATAGGCTATGACTTTCCCATGTTGCATGAGAACACATCCTAACCCTTTGCCTGAAGCATCACTGTAGATAACAAATCCATCCGAACCAGATGGTATTGTCAGAACAGGTGCCGAAATGAGTCTCCTCTTGAGTTCTTGGAAACTCTTCTCGCATTCCTCACTCCATACGAATTTTGTATCTTTCCGAGTCAGCTGAGTTAACGGAGTAGCGATTCGAGAAAATCCTTCCACAAATCTCCGATAATAACCAGCTAAGCCTAGAAAGCTACGTACTTCGATTACTGACTTAGGTTGCTCTCAACTGTGACTCATATCCCAATCTTGGATAGTACGTCACAATGGCACCTATCAGTTTACTACCGCACGAATATGGCGTCCCCTACGGAGAGTTTGGCTTCAGTGCATTCCGCAAAGGAAGTCACCAGATAAAGGCTCGGGTACAAACTTCTACAGTTAGGTTTTTAACTCCCGAAGTTCAATAGGAGCCATTCGATATGAGATTTTAGAAGTGGGTTTTGTACCGGATTCAAACATGATACAAAATTCAATATCACGCTCTGGAGGTAGGCCAAGAAATTCTTCAAGAAATACGTCAGGAAATTCTCTAACAACAGAAATATTATTCAAATCTGACGTGTTTTTGTTCAAATTTATAACATGGGCTAAGAAAGCTTAACATCCGTTTTTCAATAAACGAATAACTTTGTGGCTCGATATGACAGTGACTGATTTTAGTGGTTTAGTAGTTTGAATTCGTATGACAGGTTGGTTAGGAATATGAAAACTAACAACCTTACGAAAACAATCAATTTTAGCATGATGAGTGGTTAACCAATCAATTCCTAAAATCACATCAAAAGCAAGTATCTTTAAAGAGATAAGATCAACAGGTAATGTGATAGTACCAACTTGGATCATGCAAGATTTATAAACTGTAGATGTAACGAAGGTTTCACCCAACGAAGTTTTAACAGATAAGTCAAAGTCCAATTTCTCCGGAGTCAAGTTTAAACGTTGAGCACAAGCAGGAGAGATAAAAGAATGGGTAGAACCGGTATCTAGTAAAGTATAAACTTCGCAAGAATTCAAGATTAGCTTACCCGTGATCACCTCGTTCGGGTTTCTCGCGTTTTGGCCAGTAACGACAAACGCCCTTCCAGGAACCGCTGATTTCGACTTATCCGGGACAGCTTTTGGAGTCACCATCCCCGCTGAACTTGGTTTTGCTACAGAACACTCTCGAGCTATATGACCCTCCTTTCCACAGTTATAACATACCTTGGATTGTTGTGGGCAGTTTGGGCTGATATGTCCCTCTTTCCCACATTTGTAACATACGACCGGTGGTCGTTCTCCTCCCCTAGAAACAGTTGATGTTTGTGCTGACGTCTTCACATTATCATTGTTGTACCTTCTCTTCTTGAAATCTCCTCCCGACTCACTCCTTCTATTATCACGACCACGATTACCACCAGAGTGGTTACCGCTTTTGTCCGAATATTTTCCTCCCTGCTGGTTTTCATTGCTTCGATGACTGCCGCCACCGGTATGACCCTGGTTGTGGTCCCTCGGTTGCACATACTCATTATCTCGCTCTAATAATTGAGCCCTATTTACAACATCTGAATATAAAGAAAATTTATGAGAGATAAGATATTGTCGAATCTCGGGTTTTAAACCTCTCAGAAACATCCTTGTCATTCGTTCCTCATTTTCGACCAAATGAGGTGCAAACCTGGATAACTCTGCAAACTTCGCCTCGTACTGGGACACCGTCATGTTGTTTTGTTCCAGTCTGATAAACTCTACCTCCTTCATATGACGAATACTTTCAGGAAAGTACTTGTCATTGAACAGTTTTTGAAATGTTTCCCAGGACATGTTGAGTGCGTCAGGCTGGGTACGCTTCACAGACTCCCACCAGTAGTCTGCCTCACCGCGGAACATAAAGGTGGCGAATGGAACCTTTTGTTCCTCCGTGCATCCCAAGACATCGAATATCTTGGTAATTTGCTTGACCCACGTTTCCGCCATGATCGGATCCGGCTTTCCCTTAAATTCTGGTGGTCCCAATTCTTTGAACTGCTTAGCTGTGACAAACCGCGCGTTATCATTTCCACCCGTATTCTGCACACGAGTCTCCCTCGTCTGATTTTGCATGAACTGCAAAAAGCTCCTAAACATTCCATCATTCATCGTTTGCTCGGTAACGTTGTTTACAGGAGGAATATTGCCTTCCTGTTGCACGTTCCCCTGGGTGGTGATCAAAGGTGTCTCCACGGTCTGATTTACTCCATTATTAACGTTCTCAGCTGCCATTCTTAAATACTGCCATAAAACAAGGGTTAATAGTCATGTCATATATTATCCCTATACTCTGACCGACCAAATAAACACCAAATAAACTTAGTCAAGTCATACTAGTGAAGGAATTCCCCGTCTCTCCCCTCCTAGTTCTTGTCTCACATCTCAGCCAGGGATCATATCCCTAAGCTCTGATACCAACTGTGACGCCCCCAAAATAGGTATACAACACCCATTCTGAGTCGCCAAATACATGGTACAGAAAGCAAACTACAACTTCAATAATACAATTATCGTGCAAAATACGACAACACATACTGTGAGTTTAAATACAAATATTGTCTTCTAGACAATATCCACACTCAAATAAATCCTCATTACAATTATTCAAACACTATTTTACAGAAATAGTGAGGACTGCTAAAACATCTTTCTAGAACCATCACTCCATACCCCGACTAGATCCTGCTATGTTCTCACCTCCTGAGAAGAAAAATGGAACAAAAGGAAAAGGGTGAGCTCAACTAGCCCAGTAAAGAATATTATGACTAAGATAATATACAAACAAATTATCGTTAGTCTTCAACAGGGAAAAATCTGATAGAATATAATCGACAACAAGTTTTAGATCAATAACTGCAGCGGAAACAGCAAACCATTAGAAGAGTCAAGTAGAGAAAGAATTCTACTATCTTCTAAGATTTAAAAGTCCATCATCAATATTTTATCCCTGTAACATCAATTAATAATCATCTTTATCCAAATATTCATCTTTGCACTACAGGCCAAAGATATTCATTTGTATCACCTGTCAGTCATGTTCATCTCAACACCTGTTCATCTTTGCACTATAGACCAAAGATATTCATCAAGTAATCATACATCTTTGCACTACAGGCCAAAGATATTCATTAATATCATCATTTAGGACTGAGGATGATGAAAAATATCTTAAAGAGAACGAATCCAATGAGACAGAAGGACAAATAGTAGGGATTCGTATACAGTTTATCCAAGATCAATAATACTTCATAATAATCAATTGTAAAGCAGAATTCAAAAATAAAGATCAAAACATGGATACAATCAAAGATAGTAACCATAATAGACATCTTGGACAAAAAGGAAAAATTTTATTTTTCGGTGAATAGTGCCGTATTCGTGAATAGTGCCGTATACGTGAATAGTGCCGTATACATGAATAGTAACCCCGACACAAAAAGTTCTAAATTTGATAAAAACTCATATCAATATTTCAGCATAATGATATTGAAGAAAATAATATCATTTAAGAAGAAAATAATATCCCTTACCTCAAGATATCAGTACTTTTGGTCGAAATACCGGTATAAGGCTGAAAGAAACTTGCTCTGATGAATAGAAACTCTCAAAGTATCTAAATACTCATAAAATACACTCAATAATCTAGAGAGAGAAAGAGAGAAAACTTGTTTCTGGTGTGATTTTCAATTCTAACTTAGCCCTCTATTTATAGGAAAATTTTAGTAGGTTTGACCTGCAACCTGATGGCTTTACCTGCTACTATTCCCACCCACCACATTTGAAATATAATTCAGCACATTTCTTCACCAACCACAAGTGGGGCCCACCAATTCTAGAATTTTTCATCAAAATGATAAACTTCGAAAATTCAACAATTTCTGAACCAGTTATCTCGTAAAATTCATAATAAATCATACGTTCATTTTTAACGGTTCAAAATTTGTGGGCATATACTCAACTTATATATGTATAACATATCCAAAAATTACCACGATCCAACGGTCGGATTAAAAATTATAACACCCGCAATATTTCTCAAAAACCCTGATTTGATTTTTAATACCTCCATTCCGATAAAAATACTGATAAAACACCTCAACATTAACTCCTTCATTTTTAACCACAAAAATATATCCCTCATTTATATCCACATAAAATAAATATTTCCTTATCATATGAATCAATAATTAATTATTCACAAATAATATTACAGAATCACATTTATGACAACCAGGCCGTTCCCAGGAAAGAGGGGGCTTTCCAATAAGGATTTCTCCTTACTGGCGCGCAATTAGATGACCAAACCTCTCTTTAGACAGAACTTTCTAGACATTGCCAATAATGTTATATAATAATATTATTCAAATAATATGAATTATTGATCTGATAATGGGAAATACTGTGTAGTGACAATTATTGAAACAACAGTAATATAAAATATCAACGCAGCAATTATTGAATCAATAAAATAAAATACTGAACAGTAATTACTGTAACCATTATTGAGTAGTGCCTTCTTACGTAAGAATCAATAATTGATGCAATACAGTGTGCTACTGTGTAACAACGCGTATTACTGTGTTTTAACCACCGGGTATTCCAACAGTATTAACGGTAACAACTACGCCGTTATTAATAAACAACATATACTTGTCGTTTTCTTCATCCAATCGCTTTCCGTTATGGGGCCCACAAAAGACTGCGCTGTCGTACAAATATTCCCCGACAGGAAGAATATTCCACGACCAAACGAATATTTCCCGACAAAAATGAATATTTTATAACCACATGCTTATTTGAAATATTTGCGCATTTTACCCATAACTAACCTCATTAATCAATTTAACACTTACTATTTCAAAATAATAAATAGAGGGAATTTAAATTTCATTTATTAATAATTTGGGGTCTTACAATAAGTTTCTCGTATCGGTAAGAAATGAGCAGACTTGGTCAATCTATCAATAATGACCCAAATCGCATCTATACCTTGAGAAACCTTAGGAAGACCGATAACGAAATCCATGGTAATGTGCTCCCACTTCCATTCTGGAATTTTAAGTGGTTGCAATGGACCTTTTGGTACTTGATGCTCCGCTTTGACTCGTTGATAAGTTAGACACCTCGAGATAAACAATGCTATCTCTCTCTTCATATTGCTCCACCAAAATGTATGACGAAGATCATGATACATTTTGGTACTTCCAGGAAGGATTGCAAACGGTGTGTTGTGCGCCTCCATCATGATTTCATACTTTAAATCAGGGTTGTTAGGAACACAAAGTCTGGAGTTGACTCGAAGTATTCCTTCTTCATCGATTCTTGCTTCCGGCATAGCACGTTCTTGCACTTTCTTCCTCATACGCATCAGCTCCAGGTCTATAGCTTGAGCAGCTTTAACTTTATCGATTAAAGTTGGTTCTACTCGTATATTCGCTATCATCTCATGGGTCCCTGGAGTCTTTAACTCTATCTTCATCCTTTGCAAGTCACACAAAATGGGCCTTTGTGTTGACAATATCGCACTCGTACTTGTATCGAGAAAATCCTTCCACGAATCTCTGATAATAACCAGCTAAACCAAGAAAGCTACGTACTTCGGTCACTGATTTAGGTTGCTCCCAGCTTTGAATAGCTTCAATCTTTGCCGGGTCAACCGATATTCCACGACTTGATACTACGTGCCCAAGGAATGCTACCTCCTCCAGCCATAACTCGCATTTCTTTAACTTGGCATAAAGCTTGTATTCATGAAGCTTTTGGAGTACCAGCCTCAAGTGTTGCTCATGATCTTCACGGCTTTTGGAATAAATATGGATGTCATCAATAAAGACGACCACAAAGTGATCCAAATATTCCTTGAATACCCGGTTCATCATATCCATGAAGGCAGCAGGAGCATTAGTCAATCCAAAGGATATGACTAGGAATTCATAATGCCCGTACCGAGTTCTAAAAGCCGTCTTTGGAATATCCTCAGTTCTAACCTTCAGCTGATGATATCCAGAACGAAGATCGATCTTTGAAAAGAATTGTGCTCCTTGCAATTGGTCAAACTGGTCATCAATACGTGGCAATGAGTACTTGTTTTTAGTGGTGACATGATTCAACTCCCGATAATCAATACAAAGTCGCATACTTCCATCTTTCTTCTTCACGAATAGCATAGGAGCACCCCAAGGAGAAGTCTAGGACGAATAAAGCCAATGTCGAACAATTCTTGCAGTTGGATCTTTAACTCCTGAAGTTCAAAAGGAGCCATTCGATATGGGGCTTTGGAAATGGATTTTGTACCGGGTTTAAGGTCGATACAAAATTTAATTTCACGCTCTGGGGGTAGGCCAGGAAGTTCTTCAGGGAATACGTCAGGGAATTTATTAACAATAGAAATATTATTCAAAACTGACGGTTTTTTGTTTAGATCCGTGACATGAGCTAAGAAAGCTTGACATCTGTTTTTCAATAAACGAATAGCTTTATGGCTTGAGATGACAGCGATTGATTTTAATGGTTTGGTTGCTTTAATTCGCATAATAGGTCGATTAGGAATATGAAAGCTAACAACCTTAGGAAAACAATTAATTTTTGCGTGATGAATAGTTAACCAATCAATCCCTAGAATCACGTCAAATGCAAGTATTTTTAATGAAATAAGATCGACAAGTAATGTGTGGGTACCAACTTGAACCAAACAAGACTTATAAACCGCGGATGTAATGAAGGTTTCTCCCAATGGAGTTTCAACAGATAAGTCAAAGTCTAATTTCTCCGGAGTCAAATTTAATCGATGAGCGCAAGTAGGAGAAATAAAAGAATGGATAGAACCGGTATCAAATAAAGTAGAGACTTCGTTAGAGTTTATGATAAGCTTACCCGTGATGACCTCATTCGGGTTCCTTGCTTTCTGGGAGGTCACAACAAACGCTCTCCCTTACACTACCGGTTTTGACTTTTCTGGGACGGCCTTTGGTGTCTCCATCCTAGCTGAACTTGTTTTTGGTAAACGACAAAATCGAGCTAAATGACCTTCTCTTCAACAATTATAACATGCTTTAGACGACATCGCACAGTTTGGAATGATGTGCCCCTCCCCTCCGCATTTGAAACATATGATAGGTGGTCGTTCTCCTTCCTTAACAACGGGTGCTGGTGCTGACGTCTTTCCATCATTGTTGAATCTCATCTTCTTGAAATGACCATTCTTATTGTTTTGGCCCTGATTACCACTGAAGTGGTTACCATTTCTGGCTTGTTGATTCCCTCTACGCTTGTTGTCACCGCTTCGATGACTGCTCTCACTGGTATTATCATTTTGCCGACTGCTCTTTTTTGGTTGCGTTGACTCATTATCGCGCTCCACTAACTGAGCCCTATTCACAACATCTAAATACAAACACAGTTTATGAGAAATAAGATGTTGACGTATCTCAAGTTTCAAACCTCGCAAAAATATTCGCGTCATTCGCTATTCATTATCCACCAAGTGGGACGCAAACCGGGATAACTCAGCAAATTTAGCCTCATACTGCGACACGGTCATATTATTCTGCTCTAATTTGATGAACTCCACCTCCTTCATGTGACGAACACTTTTGGAAAAGTATTTGTCATTGAACAACTCTTGGAACTTCTCCCAAGACATCTTCAGTGCAGCAGGTTGAGTACGCTTAATCGATTCCCACCAGTAATCTGCCTCTCCTCGCAACATAAAGGCGGCAAAGGGAACCTTTTGCTCTTCAGAGCATCCCAAGACATCAAATATCTTGGTGATCTGCTTTATCCATGTTTCCGCTATAAGTGGTTTTGGCTCTCCCTTAAACTCTGGTGGTCTCAGCTCCTTGAACTGTTTAGCGGTGACCGTCCGAAAGTTTTCAGTGTTTCCACCTACATTTTGGACAGGAGCCGCTCTCGCTTGCTGTTGCATGAACTGCATAAAGCTTCTGAACATTCCATCATTCATCATCTGGTCAGTGTTGTTGTTTGCATGAGGATTGTCACCTTCCTGATGCACATTATCCTGATTATTGATACGTGATGAATCAACAGTCGCCTGTGCTCCAGTGCTATTCTCAACATTCTCAGATGCCATTTTCAGATACTGCCATAAAAGTTAATTGATATGTCATATATAATCATTATATTCTGACCGACCAATTAAATACCATGCAAATAAACTTAGGTAGGTCATACTAGCGAAGGAATTCTCCGTCTCTCCCCTCCTAGTTCTATTCTCACATCTTAGCCAGGGATCATATCCCTAAGCTCGGATACCAACTGTGACGCCCCCAAAATTAGGTATACATCACCCATCTTGGGTCGTCAGATACATGGTACAGAATACAAATACAACTTACTAATACAACTGTCGTGTACAATACGACAAAACATAACTGTGAGTTTGAATACAATTATTGTCTACTAGAGACTATACAAACTCAAAAGGAGTCCTCATTACAATTATTGTCACACTATTTAACAGAATAGTGAGGACTACTAATACTATCATCTGGTCCATCACTCCGTTCCCCGACTCGTCCCAGCTATATTCTCATTTCCTGAAGAGAACAGTGAAAGAAAGGGTGAGCTCAACTAGCCCAGTAAGAAATATTTTGACTAAGATAATGCAGAATAAATTATCATTAGCCTTCAACAGTGTTAAACTGATAAAATATAACGAACATCAAGTTTAACTGCAGCGGAACAAGCAATCCATTAAAAGAGTCAAGTAGAGAATAAAATCTACTATCTTCTATGATTTAAAAGGTTTTTCAACACTGTTATCGCTGGGACTCAGCTTAATAAAATAATCCACATCATAGAATCACCCATGCACTACGGCCAAGGATATTCTTTAGTATCACGACCACAATTATCCATGCAATACAGGCCAAGAATATTTGTGTACTCATTAATGGTCATGATCATGCCAACAACTGTCCATCAATGCACTACGGGCCAATGAGGACTTTTACCACATCTTTTGTAATATTACGGTCATGATTATACCGAATAATCCCTGGTCATAATCATACCAAGTCCATCTATGCACTACAGGCCACAGATGACTTTCAACATTTTATAAGCATGAGGATGATGACAATGATATAAGAATTCAATAAAACAAGTTCAAAAATTAATTTATCCAAGAATTTACAACGTCCAAATTGTCAACATGATATTGCTTTGTGGAGTAAAATTTAAGAATGCTTAGAATAATATTTTCTTGAAACGATACTGGATGAAACGCAATTATCAAGGATATTCCACTAATTTCATGGAGTATAGAAGTTAAAACTTAACCAACTGAGTATAATAAAGAATGAAATAACAAAAGAAATCACCCGGCATGCGATAGACCGCACAGACAGGTTATTCTAACAGAATAATAAATAATGAAACCAGGTCCGGCGTAAACGCACAAATAGGATATTCTGACAGAATAATAAATAATGGAACCAAGTTCGGTGTAAAACACACAGACATGATGTTCCCACGGAATAATAACAAGACGAAACCAGGTCCAGTGTAAAACACACAGACATGATGTTCCAACAGAATAATAATAAAAATGGAACCAGGTTCGGTGTAAAACACACAGACAGGATGTTCCAACAGAATAATAAGAAATGAAATAACGAAAGTTCTCTTCATGAATAAGAAAGAATAACACCCCTTACCGTTTTAAAGAAGAACTTAAATAAGGAAGTAGTTAAGTAGCAGAATACTTTTCTTCTCTCTCTCTATAGTTTCTCTCTCTAGAGTTCAGTGAATTCGTAAGAAATAATGAAGGAATGAGCTGCTATTTATAGAAGAATGAACTGCATAGTAACTAATCCATGAACAGTCCAGATTGATTTACTTTAATCTGACGGTTCATAATTAAAGAAATTTTTTTTAAATAAAATATAATATATTCTATTTATAGAATAACTTTAATAAAGTATTTTGTTTTATATAAAAAGATGTTTCTGTTTTATTACGTTAATAATACGAATAAAACAAAACTTTATTATCGCTAAATAATTCATATTATTAACTGACAATAATTGAATCAAACTGAGTGACTTCTCACATAAGCATTAATAATCAATACCGTGTGCTACTATGCAACCACACGTATTATTGTACTTTTACTACCGAGTAGTTCAACAGTATCAATGGTAAAACTTTCGCCGTTATTTTTAATAAAATATTTTTGTCATTTTCTCAATCCGACAATAATTCCGTTGTGGGGTCCACCAATGATTGTGTCGTTGTACGAATATTCCCTGTTAAAACGAATATTTCCCGACCAATCGAATATTATATAACAACATGCGTACTTTGTAAAATTTATAAATATTACTCACAACTATAACATTATATCAAATTAACTCCATAATATTCAAAAATGATAATTATAGAAAATTCATCTTTATTTATAAAAGTTGGGGTCTTACAACCTTCTTGCACTTTCTTCCTCATACGCATCAGCTCCAGGTCTAAAATTTGAGCAGCTTTAACTTTATCAATTAAAGTCGGTTCTACTCGTATATTCGCCATCATCACATGGGTTCCTGGAGTCTTTAACTCTATCTCCATCCTTTGCAAGTCACACAAAATGGGCTTTTGCGTTGACAATATCGCACTCGTATCCGCATATGATCTTCTACTCAATGCGTCAGCTATCACGTTCGCTTTTCCAGGATGGTATTGGATGGTATGATCATAATCTTTCAACAGTTCAAGCCAACGTCGTTGTCGCATGTTGAGTTCCTTTTTGAGTGAAAAAATATTTAAGGCTTTTATGATCCGTAAAGATCTCCACTTTCTCCCCATACAAGTAATGCCTCCAAATGTTAAGTGCGAAGACAACAGCTGCCAACTCTAGATCATGAGTAGTATAATTTCTCTCATATTCTTTGAGTTGACGAGAGGCATAGGCTATGACTTTCCCATGTTGCATGAGAACACATCCTAACCCTTTGCCCGAAGCATCACTGTAGATAACAAATCCCTCCGAGCCAGATGGTATTGTTAGAACAGGTGCTGAAATGAGTCTCCTCTTGAGTTCTTGAAAACTCTTCTCACATTCCTCGCTCCAATCGAATTTTATATCTTTCTGAGTCAGCTGAGTTAATGGCGTAGCGATTCGAGAAAACCCTTTCATGAATCTCCGATAATAACCAGCTAAGCCGAGAAAGCTACGTACTTCGGTCACTAATTTAGGTTGCTCCCAACTTTGAATAACTTCAATCTTTGTCGGGTCAACAGATATTCCATGACTTGATACTACGTGCCCAAGGAATGCTACTTCTTCAAGCCAGAACTCGCATTTTTTTAACTTGGCATAAAGCTTTATTTCACGAAGCTTTTGGAGTATCAGCCTCAAGTGTTGCTCATGATCTTCACGGCTTTTGGAATATATGAGGATGTCATCAATAAAGACGACCACAAAGTGATCCAAATATTCCTTGAATATTAGATTCATCATATCCATGAAGGCAGCAGGAGCATTAGTCAATCCAAAAGACATGACTAAGAATTCATAATGCTCGTACCGAGTTTCGAAGGCAGTCTTTGGAATATCCTCAGTTTTAACCTTTAGCTGATGATATCCAGAACAAAGATCGATCTTTGAAAAGAATTGTGCTCCTTGCAACTGGTCAAACAGGTCATCAATACGTGACAATGGGTACCTATTTTTGATGGTGACATGATTCAACTCCCGATAATCAATACAAAGTCGCATACTCCCATCTTTCTTCTTCACGAATAGAACAGGAGCACCCCAAGGAGACGTACTAGGGCGAATGAAACCGATGTCTAACCATTCCTGCAGTTGGGTCTTTAACTGCTGAAGTTTAATAGGTGCCATTCGATATGAGGCTTTGGAAATGGGTTTTATACCGGGTTTAAGGTCGATACAAAATATAATTTCACGCTCTGGGGGTAGGCCAGGAAGTTCTTCAGGAAATATGTCAGGAAATTTATTAACAATAGAAATATCATTCAAAACTGACGTATTTTTGTTTAGATCCGTGACATGAGCTAAAAAAGCTTGACATCCATTTTTCAATAAACGAATAGCTTTATGGCTTGAGATGACAGTGATTAATTTTAATGGTTTGGTTGCTTGAATTCACATAATTGGTTGGTTAGGAATATGAAAGCTAACAACCTTACGAAAACAATTAATTTTTGCATGATGAGTAGTTAACCAATCAATCCCTAGAATCACATCAAATGCAAGTATTTTCAATAAAATAAGATCGACAGGCAATGTGAGAGTACTGATTTGAACCAAACAAGACTTACAAATAATGGATGTAATGAAGGTTTCTCCCAACGAAGTTTCAACAGATAAGTTAAAGTCTAATTTCTCTAGAGTCAAATTTAAACGTTGAGCGCAAGTAGGAGAAATAAAAGAATGGGTAGAACTAATATCAAATAAGGTATATACTTTGCTAGAGTTTATGATAAGCTTACCCGTGATGACCTCGTTCAGGTTCCTTGCTTTCTGGGAGGTCACAACAAAAGCTCTCCCTTAAACTACTGGTTTTGACTTGTCTGGGACGGTATTTTGTGTCACCGCTTCAACTGGACTTGTCTTCGGTGCACGACAAAATCGGGCTAGGTGACATTCTCTTCCACAATTATAACACGCTTTGGATGGCATCGCGCAGTTTGGACTGATATGTCCTTCCCTTCCGCATTTGAAGCATATGATAGGTGGTCGTTCTCCTTCCTTAACAACGGGTGTTGGTGCTGACGTCTTTCCATCATTGTTGAATCTCCTCTTCTTGAAATGTCCATCCTTTTTATCTTGGCCTTGATTACCACTGAAGTGGTTACCATTTTTGGCATGTTGATTCCCTCCACGTTTATTGTCACCGCTTCGATGACTGTTATCACTGGTATTATTATTTTATCGGCTGCTCTCTTTTGGTTGGGTTGACTCATTATCGCATTCCAATAACTGAGCCCTATTAACAACATCTGAATACAAACACAGTTTATGAGAGATAAGATATTGACGTATCTCCGGCTTCAAACCTCTTATAAACATCCACGTCATTCTCTCCTCATTATTAACTAAGTGGGACGTAAACCGGGACAACTCAGTAAACTTGGCTTCGTACTGCAACACAGTCATATTATTTTGCTCCAGCTTGATGAACTCTACCTCTTTCATGTGACGAATACTTTCGAGAAAGTACTTGTCGTTGAATAGTTCTTGGAACTTCTCCCAAGACATCTTCAGTGCGGCAGGTTGAGTACGCTTTACAGATTCCCACCTGTAATCTGCCTCTGCCCGCAACATGAAGGTGGCAAAGGGAACTTTTTGCTCCTCGGAGCATCCCAAGACATCAAATATCTTGTTGATCTGCTTTATCCACGTCTCCGCCTTAAGTGATTTTGGCTCTTCAAAAAACTCCGGTGGTCCCAGCTCCTTGAACTGTTTAGCGGTGACCGTCCGAGAGTTGTCAGTGTTTCCACCTGCATTTTGGACAGCAGCCGCTCTTGCCTGATGTTGCATGAATTGCATAAAGCCTCTGAACATTCCATCGTTCATTATCTGGCCAGTGTTGTTGTTTGCCTGAGGATTGTCCCCTTCCTGATGCACATTATCATGATTATTGATCTGTGGAGACTCAACGATCTCCTGTGCTCCATTGATGTTCTCAACATTCTCGGATGTCATTTTCAAATACTGCCACAAAACAAGGGTTAATTAACATATCACATATTATCCATATACTCTGACCGACCAATTAAATACCAATTAAACTTAGGTAGGTCATACTAGCGTAGGAATTCCCCGTCTCTCCCCTCCTAGCTTTTGTCTCACATCTTAGCCAGAGATCATATCCCTAAGCTTTGATACCAACTGTGACGTCCTCAAAATAGGTATACATCACCTATTCCGAGTCGTCAAATATATGGTACAAAATACAAATAAAACTTAATTATACAACTGTCATGTAAAATACGACAAAACATAAGCTGTGAGTTTTAATACAACATTTTCTTCTAAACAGTATTCAAACTCAAGATAAGCCCTCAATATATTTATTTTCATACTATTTCATAGAATAGTGAGGACTACTAATGTTATCATCTGAACCGTCACTCCGTTCCCCGACTAGTCCCCGCTACGTT
The DNA here is from genome assembly GCA_016801055.1 of Panax notoginseng. Taxonomy (NCBI): domain Eukaryota; kingdom Viridiplantae; phylum Streptophyta; class Magnoliopsida; order Apiales; family Araliaceae; genus Panax; species Panax notoginseng. The sequence goes on along the minus strand of CM029018.1, from coordinate 22,726,921 downwards.
TTCATTTCCTGAAGAGAACAATGAAAGCAAAAGGGTGAGCTCAACTAGCCCAGTAAGAAATATTATGACTAAGATAAATTATCGTTAGCCTTCAACAATGTTAAACTGATAAAATATAACAAACATCAAGTTTAACTGCAGCGGAACAAGCTATCCATTAAAAGAGTCAAGTAGAAAATAAAATCTACTATCTTTTATGATTTAAAAAGGTTTTTCATCACTTTAATCGCTGAGACTCAGCTTAATAAATAATCCACATCATCCCTGCACTACGGCCAAGGATATTCATTAGTATCACGACCATAAATTATCCATGCACTACGGGCCAAGGATATTCATGTATTCATCAACGGTCATGATCATGCCAACAACTGTCCATCAATGCACTACGGGTCAATGAGGACTTTTACCACATCATTTGTAACATTACGGTCATGATTATACCGAATAATCCCTAGTCATAATCATACCAAGTCCATCTATGCACTACATGCCACAGATGACTTTCAACAAAATATAAACATGAAGATGATGACAATGATATAAGAATTCAATAAAACAAGTTCAACATTTAATTTATCCAGGAACCAACAACGTCCAAATTGTCAACATGATACTACTTTGTAGAGTAAAATTCAAGAATGCTCAGACGAATATTTTTATAAAAAGATACTGGATGAAGCGTAAATATCCAAGATATTTCACTAATTTCATGGAGTATAAAAGCCAAAACTTTAACCAACTGAGTATAATAAAGAATGGAATAACAAAAGAAATCACTAGGCATGCGATAGACCGCACAAACAGGTTATTCCAACAGAATAATAAATAAAAGAACCAGGTCATGCGTAACACACCGACAGGATATTCCGATAGAATAATAAATAATGGAACCAGGTCCGGCGTAAACGCACAGACAGGATATTCCGACAGAATAATAAATAATGGAACTAGGTCCGGCGTAAACGCACAGACAGAATATTCCGACAGAATAATAAAGAACAGAATATTAGAAGAATTTCACCATGTATGTGGTAATTCGCATAAACAGGTTATTCCAATAGAATAATAAGAAATGGAATAACAGAAGAATTTCACCATGTATACGGTAGTCCACGTATACAGGTTATTCCAACAGAATAATAAAGAATGGAATAACAGAAGTTCTCTTCATGAATACGAAAGATATAATACCCTTTACGAGTACAACAAATAATATCCCTTACCGTAAAAGAAGAGTATTCCGACTGGTAGGGCGAGGATATTCTTGAAGAAAACTTGCACTACGCTCAAAACTTCTTAAAACTCTAAAGAAATATACTTAAGATTATAGAAGAATTCTCTGAACTTCTGGTGTGGTTTTCAATTCTAACTAAGCATCCTATTTATAGGAAAATAGAAAGGATACTATGCTGCACTATGCAATAAAATATAATATATTCTATTTATAATCAAATAAAATAAAACTTTATAAAAAGTATTCTATTTTATATAAAAAGATTTTACTATGCAGGCACTATGCGAAAACTATGCATAATAAAATATAATATATTCTATTTATAGTCTAATAAAATAAATAAGTTTATAAAAGTATTCTATTTTATATAAAAAGATTTTATTATGCAAAATACTATGCATAATAGAATAGAATATATTCTATTTATAGTCTAATAAAATAGATAACTTTATAAAAGTATTCTGTTTTATATAAAAAAAAATTCTGTTTTATTACATTAATAATACTAATAAAACAAAATTTATATATATCTATCTATATATATATATATATATATATATATATATATATATATATATATAAACTTCTGTGACTTCATAAAAAGACATCTCAATATAATTAACAACATTTATCATCATTATTACAATTCACAATATTAATCGACCAGGTCGTTCCCAAGAAAGAGGGGGCTTTCCAATAAGGATTTCTCTCTATTGGCGCGCAATTAGGTGACCAAACCTCTCCTTGACAGAACTTCTAGACATCTTTAATATTACAAATAATAATATTAATAACTCTGTTATCTCAATTATTGATTTAATAATATATAAAATATCGTCAATAATTGAATCAAATAACGTGAGATATTATGCAACAATTACTATAGCAATAATTGAACAAAACTGAGTGACTTCTCACGTAAGCATCAATAATCAATACCGTGTACTACTATGCAACCACGCGTATTACTGTACTTTTAACACCAGGTGTTTCAACAGTTAACGGTAAAACTTTCGCCGTTATTTTTATAGAGTATTTTTGTCGTTTTCTCAGTCCGACAATAATTCCGTTGTAAGGTCCTCCAATGATTGTGCCGTCGTACGAATATTCTCTGTTAAAACGAATATTCCCCGACCAATTGAATATTATACAACAACTTGCGTACTTTACAAAATTTATAAATATTACTCACAACTATAATATTATAACAAATTCATTCCATAATATTTAAAAATAATATTTATAGAAAATCATCTTTATTAAAAAAAAATTGGGGTCTTACATTATTGCTTTGGCGAAAACGTTGGTCAATAATTCAACTCACAGCGTACAAATTTTGTGGATATTATGCTTCAATTGAAAGAATGCAACAAAGCGGTGTAAGTGAACAAGATAAGGTATTTTAATTTTTTCATGTAAAATTTCATCAAGTTTATTCTTATAGTTTATACTTAATACTTTGTAAATAATTTTTAAAATAGATATGTTAAGCATTAGAGATGTTCAAAAGTATCCAAAACCAACCATTTGGATTTATGCATTGTTGAAAAATATTAAAGGATGCACCGAAATATAGAACAAATAATAGTGAAAAAAAACATAAAAGTACTAAAAAGTCAAGTCTAGCAGCATCTTCTCCATCAATCGTGGTAGAAGTAAGTTTAGGTGAAGACGATGGTATTGAAGATATAATCTCAGCAGGATTAGAGAGTTCAATTAGAAGAAAAGTTTCGAAAGCATTATTTAAATAGGACAAAGGAACCGGTGATACTAATACACCTATAGAATTGAGATTTGAGAATTTCGAGCATCAGATGAAATTGAACTAACAAAAGAGACAAGAGAACATGGGCATAATATATTTTCAAAAGCAATAGAAGATGAATATAATGAATGCACAAGATGATGAAAGGATCATGATGATTGACACCACTAACATAGAGCCTGAAGTAGCTGAATTTTACAAATAACATAAATGGACTATGCTCCATCATGTAGTGACCACAAATGTTGAATAATATCTTCTTGAAGTTGAGAATGAACTTGTTTATCACTTATGCGATGGTTGGCTTCAATGAATTCAAGCAATTGTGGGATACGCTCATGAGACACTTCTACAGTTAGAATCTCGTCATGTGTATCATAGGTTGTTGGTTCTTGATTTTCATCTCGTTCATCTTCAACGATCATATTATTTAATATTATGCATATAGTCATAATTTCTTTTAGTGTTGTTTGATCCCAAAATCGTGCAGGACCACGAACGATCGCAAAACGTGCTTGGAGTACCCCAAATGCTCACTCAATATCCTTTCTAAGCGGCTCTTGAGTGTTAGAAAATAGTTTTCTTTTATTTCTCCGAGGTGCCGAAATGATTTTAACAAATGTTGTCCATGGAGGATATATATACCATCAGCAAGGTAATATCCCATCGTGTACGCATTTCCATTTCACAAGTGGAGCACGACCTTCAGTAAGAGCAGAGAAGATAGATGATCTCTCCAAAACGTTAATATCATTATGAGAGCTTGGTAATCCAGAAAATGCATGTCATATTCAACAATTGTATGAAGCCACCACTTCTAAAATAATTGTTAACTCATGCACATGTCCAGAATACATACCATGCCACGCAACTGGACAATTCTTCCATTTTTAATGCATGCAGTCGATGCTCCCCAACATCCTAGGAAAACCACGTTCTTCAGCTTTTGATAGCAATCTAACGATGTCATTACTATTGGGGGATCTCAGATATTCGTCACCAAAAATTGAAATAACTGCTTTTACAAACTTTTTAAGACTCAATATAGTCGTGCTTTCACCAATCCACACATAATCATCAACGAAATCTGCTGAAACACCATAGGCAGCATCCGCATTGAGGCAATTATCTTTTGTAGAGAAGATAAACCTAGTTGTCCTGCAACATTCATTTTTTGGACGAAGTATGAATCATACACTTCAACTGCTCTTTGAATTCGGAGGAAAAGTGGGCGCCACATTCGAAACCTTCTCCGAAATAGATACGGGAGTATATAGGATGTTCAACAAAATAATCACGAAGAAGTCGATTATGACCTTTATGTCTACCATGATCAATGGTAATACGACCTTGCACAAAACCACGATGACGTGATGTATACCTATTGACATTTTTTTTGTTCTTCTTCAATAGCCACCATGCCTAAAAAGTGTCCATATGCTTCTTCTTCATTCATGTGCAACATAGCTAATTCGAATTGACGAGACATATTTAAAATGTAATATTTGACTGGAAGACTGAAGTTGAGATGAGTGAATATGAGAGACTAGACATGCTTTATATTTATAGAGGTTGTTTGTTCTTTAAAATACAGTCGTTGGAATATGGCCGTTGAAATATGGTCGTTAGAGTTTTTTGAATTCATTTATTATTTTAATCTTTTTATATTATAGTTTACGGGATAGTCCATCTGCTGAAAGGATTGAAGACTAAAAGACATCTGCTGATGTCATATAAACTAAATATAGTCCACGGGATATTTCATCTGCTGGAGATGCTTTTAAGATCATTCGGGAAGAGATTTAGTTTCGATTAACGCATAAATTGGTCCGAAGATACTCTTATCATTCAACCAAAAAAAGAGTGCCAACTTGCGTTTGTTATTTTTATAAAACTAGAATATATACACGCTTGGAGGTTGTCTTTGTTTGAAGGTAATTTTGTTTTGAATATTAGTAGTGATATTTGTTTTCCCTGAAAAGTGAGACACCAACAAATTCAGTAAAAGTAGAGATTTTATCACTAAGCTATTGTTTTGTCTCCAATTTGCATAATTTAGTAGCTATTAGTAATATGAAAAATAATTTTTATTGTCAATTACGTTAATAAATATTAGTAATAATTTTTTTAGAGATATATATTGTGACGCCCCCAAAACAGGTATACATCACCCATCTTGGGTCGTCAGATACATGGTACAAATATTCAAATACAAACTTAATTATACAACAGTCGTGTACAATACGACAAAACATAGCTGAGAGTTTTAATAAGAATATTGTCTTCTAAACAATATCCACACTCAATAGAGTCCTCATTACATTTATTATCACACTATTTCACAGAATAGTGAAGACTACTAAAGCCACTTATCCTGGACCATCACTCCATTTCCCGACTCGTCCCAGCTATATTCTCATTTTCTGAAGAGAACAGTGAAAGAAAGGGTGAGCTCAACTAGCCCAGTAAGAAATATTATGACTAAGATAATGCAGAATAAATTATCCTTAGCCTTCAACAGTATAACAACTGATAGAATATAATAGACAACAAGTTTGAGATCAACAACTGCAGCGGAATAAGCAATCCATTAGAAGAGTCAAGTAGAGCATAAATCTACTATCTTCTATGATTTAAAAAGTTTTTCATCAACTTTATTGCTGAGACTCAGCTTAATAAATAAAATCAAATCATCCCTGCACCACGGCCAAGGATATTCATGTAATCATCAATGGTTATGACTATACCGAATAATCTCTAGTCATAATCATATCAATAACTGTCCACCAATGAACTACAGGCCAATGAAGACTTTTACCACATCATTCGTCACATTACGGTCATGATTATACCGAATAATCCCTGGTCATAATCATACCAAGTCCATCTATGCACGTAAGCCAAAGATGACTTTCATCACAATATAAGCATGGAGATGATGACAATGACATAATTATTCAATTAAACAAGTTCAAGAATAAATTTTAAAGATTTATAAATTAATTTATCTTGAAATCAATAACGTTCAAATTGTCAACATGATACTGCTTTGTGGAGTAAAATTCAAGAATGCTCAGAAGAATATTTTCATGAAAAGATACTGGATGAAACGTAAATATCAAGGATATTCCATTAATTTTATGGAGTATAAAAGCCAAAACTTTAACCAACTGAGTATAATAGAGTATATGAAACCGTAAATGGATTTTTGCCCGCCATGCGGTAATTCACGTAGACAGATCATTTCCACAATTTAATAAGGAATGAATACGAAGGATCATTCACTATGCATTTGGTAATCCACATAGACAGGTTATTCCAAGAGAATAATAAAAAATGGAATAACAGAAGGATTCACCATGTGTGCGATAGACTGCACAGACAGGTTATTCTCAACAGAATAATAAATAATGGAACTAAGTCCGGCATAAATGCACAGACAGGATATTTCGATAGAATAATAAATAATTGAACCAGGTCCAGCATAAACGCACAGACATGATATTCTGACAGAATGATAAAGAACGAAATATTAGAAGAATTTCACCATATATACGGTACTTCGCATAAAACAAGTTATTCCAACAGAATAATAAGGAATGGAATAACAGAAGAATTTCACCATGTATACGGTAGTCCACGTATACAGGTTATTCTAACAGAATAATAAAGAGTGGAATAACAAAAGTTCTCTTCATGAATACGAAAGAAATAATACCCCTTACCTTAGAAGAAAATTAGAATAGTGAGGTAGCAGACTTCTCTTCTCCTTTCTCTCTATAATTTTTCTCTATAATAATTGCTCTATAGCTTTAGTGAATTGATGAGAAATGAAGGAAGAATGAGCTTCTATTTATAGAAAAATATAGTTTTAATAATTGCACATTTTGGGGCTCAAAATATTACAATATAATACCTCCCTCTTTTTCTTCATTTTTAATTTAGTTCTGCAAGTATTATCAAATTTGCACCACCTCCCCTAATAGTAAATCATGTGAATCAATAGTAAATCATGTGACTCAATATTTCTAAACATGTGAAAAAATTTATTATAGTATAGTACCTCCATCTATATCTCCATTTTTAACTTAGTCATGCAAGTTTTATCAATCTTACACCAATTCCCCTAATAGTAAATCATGTGAATCAATAATACACACATGTGAACACATAGTTATAAGCATGTGAATTAATAGCAATTAATTGCTCATTTATCCGGTTAATTACCCGATAACTTCCAGACATCAATTATTATCGAAATAAATATCGATTTTCACTAACACAAATAATTCCAACACAATGGAACTATCAATTTCATATTTAATCAACACGAACTTATTCATCATTAATATTATAATTCACAATATTTAACAACCATGTTGTTCTCAGGAAAGAGGGGACTTTTTGATAAGGATTTCTCCTTATTGGCGTGCAATTAGGTGACCAAATCTCTCCTTGACAGACTTCTAGACATTGTCAATATTATAAATAATAATATGAATAACTTTTTCGTCTCAATTATTGATTTAATAATATATCATATAATGCAGATGATACTGTGGTAATAATTGAACCAATAATATGATATGATGCAGCAATTATTGTAGCAATAATTGAGTATAACTGAGTGACTTCTTACGTAAGCATCAATAATCAATACCGTGTGCTACTATGCAACCACGCGTATTACTGTACTTTTATCATCGATTATTTTATGATAACTTACTTACTTTAAAAAAAATTCACATATCACCCTTAACTTTAACCTTTTATCAATTTAACCATTTACTAAATAGAATAATTATAAGAAAATTGAATACTTTCATTTCATAAAATTCGGGGTCTCACATATATAATAAGTGGAATCAATTCTCTCTATTTGAAATGAAATGGAGAGTTTGTATTCTTTATATATTCTCTATCATCATCTCTCTCTTGTCATCATGATGTCACATTCCAACACATTTTAAATCTGAACAATAAAACGAAAACTTTCCATTTCATTTGAAATGGAGGGAACAAACTCTAATATCTTATGTTTTGAAATGGTCAATGATAGGGCTGAGCAAGTAACCAAATTGAAATCAAAACCGCACTAAAAATCACACAAATCGCACCAATTAAATTGTACCGACGGTTCCGGCGTATGTGACGGTTTTAGGTGGGTTGAATAACCAAATTTATGGTTTCGATTTGGTTACTAGCCAAAATCGCACGCATAAAACTGAAACTGCATCATGTGTGTATGACGCCCCCAAAATTAGGTATACATCACCCATCTTGGGTCGTCAGATACATGGTACAGAATACAAATACAACTTACTAATACAACTGTCGTGTACAATACGACAAAACATAAGTGTGAGTTTGAATACAATTATTGTCTACTAGAGACTATACAAACTCAAAAGGAGTCCTCATTACAATTATTGTCACACTATTTAACAGAATAGTGAGGACTACTAATACTATCATCTGGTCCATCACTTCGTTCCCCGACTCGTCCCAGCTATATTCTCATTTCCTGAAGAGAACAGTGAAAGAAAGGGTGAGCTCAACTAGCCCAGTAAGAAATATTTTGACTAAGATAATGCAGAATAAATTATCATTAGCCTTCAACAGTGTTAAACTGATAAAATATAACGAACATCAAGTTTAACTGCAGCGGAACAAGCAATCCATTAAAAGAGTCAAGTAGAGAATAAAATCTACTATCTTCTATGATTTAAAAGGTTTTTCAACACTGTTATCGCTGGGACTCAGCTTAATAAAATAATCCACATCATAGAATCACCCCTGCACTACGGCCAAGGATATTCTTTAGTATCACGACCACAATTATCCATGCAATACAGGCCAAGAATATTTGTGTACTCATTAATGGTCATGATCATGCCAACAACTGTCCATCAATGCACTACGGGCCAATGAGGACTTTTACCACATCTTTTGTAACATTACGGTCATGATTATACCGAATAATCCTTGGTCGTAATCATACCAAGTCCATCTATGCACTACAGGCCACAGATGACTTTCAACATTTTATAAACATGAGGATGATGACAATGATATAAGAATTCAATAAAACAAGTTCAAAAATTAATTTATCCAAGAATTTACAACGTCCAAATTGTCAACATGATACTGCTTTGTGGAGTAAAATTCAAGAATGCTTAGAATAATATATTCATGAAAAGATACTGGATAAAACGCAATTATCAAGGATATTCCACTAATTTCATGGAGTATAGAAGTTAAAACTTAACCAACTGAGTATAATAAAGAATGAAATAACAAAAGAAATCACTCGGCATCCGATAGACCGCACAGACAGGTTATTCTAACAGAATAATAAATAATTGAACCAGGTCCGGCGTAAATGCACAGACAGGATATTCCGACAAAATAATAAATAATGAAACCAGGTCCGGTATAAAATATATAGACAGGATGTTCCCACAGAATAATAACAAGACAAAACCAGGTCCGGTGTAAAACACACAGACAGGATGTTCCAACAGAATAATAATAAAAACGGAACCAGGTCCGGTGTAAAACACACAGACAGGATGTTCCAACAAAATAATAGAAGAATATCACCATGTATAGGGTAGACCGCGTATACAGGTTATTCCAACAGAATAATAAGAAATAGAATAATAAAAGTTCTCTTCATGAATAAGAAAGAATAACACCCCTTACCGTTTTAAAGAAGAACTGAAATAAGGAAGTAGTTAAGTAGCAGAATACTTTTCTTCTCTCTCTATATAGTTTCTCTCTCTAGAGTTCAGTGAATTCGTAAGAAATAATGAAGGATTGAGCTGCTATTTATAAAAAAATTGAATGCATAGTAACTAATCCATAAACGGTCCAGATTGATTACTTTAATCTGGCGGTCCATATTTAAAAAAAAATCTTTTAAATAAAATATAATATATTCTATTTATAGAATAACTTTAATAAAGTATTCTATTTTATATAAAAAGATGTTTTTGTTTTATTACGTTAATAATACGAATAAAACAAAACTTCATTATCACTAAATAATTCATATTATTAACTGACAATAATTGAATCAAACTGAGTGACTTCTCATATAAGCATTAATAATCAATACCGTGTGCTACTATGCAACCACACGTATTACTGTACTTTTACTACCGAGTAGTTCAACAGTATCAATGGTAAAACTTTCGCCGTTATTTTTAATAAAATATTTTTGTCGATTTCTCAATCCGACAATAATTCCATTTTGGGGTCCACCAATGATTGTGCCGTTGTACGAATATTTCCTGTTAAAATGAATATTCCCCGACCAATCGAATATTGTATAACAACTTGCGTACTTTGCAAAATTTATAAATATTAGCCACAACTATAACATTATATCAAATTAACTCCATAATATTCAAAAATGATATTTATAGAAAATTCATCTTTATTTATAAAAGTTGGGGTCTTACAACCTCCCCTTCTTATGAAATTTTGCCCTTGAAATTAGGGTACGTACCTGGTATGTCGAAGAGGTAAGGATACCTTGATTTCATTTCAGATTCTAACTCCCAAGTCATTTCCTCAACATCGTGGTTTCTCCACAAAACTTTGACTTGAGGTATAACCTTGGAGCGTAGAATATGTTCCTTTTTATCAAAGATTTGAACAGGAACTTCTTCATACGTCAAATCTTCTGCTATTTCGTCCGGTTATAACTCAATAATGTGGTTCGGGTTTTCCACATATTTACGTAACATGGATATGTGAAAAACATTATGAACACGAGACATACTTGGCGGTAAAGCGAGTCTATAAGCCACAGTTTCTACTCGGTCGAGGATTAAAAATGGACCGATGAATCGAGGATTGAGCTTTCCTCTCTTTCCAAATCTCGTAACTCCTTTCCATGGAGTAACACGTAAGAACACATGATCTCCTATATCAAATTCCACGTCCTTTCGATGAAAATCAGCATAACTCTTTTGTCGATCTTGTGAGATTTTTATACGTTGTCGAATAGTTTGAATCTTTTCTGTAGTCATACGTACCAACTCCGGTCCCAACAACGTTGCTTCACCCACCTCATCCCAGCATACTTGAGAACGACATTTTCTTCCATACAATGCTTCGATCAATCAATCAATAATATTTCTCGTATCGGTAAGAAATGAGCAGACTTGGTCAATTAATCAATAATGACCCAAATCGCATCTATACCTTGAGAAACCTTAGGAAGACCGGTAACAAAATCCATGGTAATGTGCTCCCACTTCCATTCTAGAATTTCAAGTGGTTGCAATGGACCTTTTGGTACTTGATGCTCCGCTTTGACTCATTGACAAGTTAGACACCTTGAGATAAACAGCGCTATCTCTCTCTTCATATTGCTCCACCAAAATGTATGACGAAGATCATGATACATTTTGGTATTTCCAGGATGGATTGCAAACGGTGTATTGTGCGCCTCCATCATGATTTCATACTTTAAATCAGGGTTGTTAGGAACATAAAGTCTGGAGTTGACTCGAAGTATTCCTTCTTCATCGATTCTTACTTCCGGCATAGCACCTTCTTGCACTTTCTTCCTCACACGCATCAGCTCCAGGTCTGTAGCTTGAGCAGCTTTAACTTTATCGATTAAAGTCGGTTCTACTCGTATATTTTCCATCATCACATGGGTCCCTGGAATCTTTAACTCTATCTCCATCCTTTGCAAATCACACAAAATGGGTCTTTGTGTTGACAATATCGCACTCGTACTTGCATATGATCTTCTACTCAATGCGTCAGCTACCACGTTCGCTTTTCCAGGATGATATTGAATGGTATAATCATAATCTTTCAACAGTTCAAGCCAACGTCGTTGTCGCATGTTGAGTTCCTTTTGAGTGAAGAAATATTTGAGACTTTTATGATCCGTAAAGATCTCCACCTTCTCCCCATACAAGTAATGCCTCCAAATTTTAAGTGCAAAGACAACAGCTGCCAGTAAAGAAAGGGTGAGCTCAACTAGCCCAGTAAAAAATATTTTAACTAAGATAATGCAGAATAAATTATCATTAGCCTTCAACAGTGTTAAACTGATAAAATATAACGAACATCAAGTTTAACTGCAGGGGAACAAGCAATCCATTAAAAGAGTCAAGTAGAAAATAAAATCTACTATCTTCTATGATTTAAAAGGTTTTTCAACACTGTTATCACTGGGACTCAGCTTAATAAAATAATTCACATCATCGAATCACCCCTGCACTACGGCCAAGGATATTCGTTAGTATCACGACCACAATTATCCATGCACTACGGGCCAAGAATATTTGTGTATTCATTAATGGTCATGATCATGCCAACAACTATCCATCAATGCACTACGGGCCAATGAGGACTTTTACCATATCATTTGTAACATTACGGTCATGATTATACCGAATAATCCCTGGTCATAATCATACCAAGTCCATCTATGCACTACAGGTCACAGATGACTTTCAATATTTTATAAACATGAGGATGATGACAATGATATAAGAATTCAATAAAACAAGTTCAAGAATTAATTTATCCAAGAATTAACAACGTCCAAATTGTCAACATGATACTGCTTTGTGGTGTAAAATTCAAGAATGCTTAGAATAATATTTTCATGAAAAGATACTGGATGAAACACAATTATCAAGGATATTCCACTAATTTCATGGAGTATAGAAGTTAAAACTTAACCAACTAAGTATAATAAAGAATGGAATAACAAAAGAAATCACCCGGCATGCAATAGACCGCACAGACAGGTTATTCTAACAGAATAATAAATAATGGAACCAGGTCCGGCGTAAACACACAGACAGGATATTTCGACAGAATAATAAATAATGGAACCAGGTCCGGTGTAAAACACACAGACAGGATGTTCCAACAGAATAATAACAAGACGGAACCAGGTCCGGTGTAAAACACACAAACAGGATGTTTCAACAGAATAATAATAAAAATAGAACCAGGTCCGGTGTAAAACACACAGACAGGATGTTCCAACAGAATAATAGAAGAATGTCACCAAGTATAGGGTAGACTGTAAGACCCTGAATTTTATGAAATAAAAGTATTCAATTTTTCTTATAATTACTATTCAGTAAATGGTTAAATTGATAAAAGTTAAAGTTATGGGTGAAATGTGAAAATTTTTCAAAATAAACAAGTGGTTATAAAATAATCATTGTTGTCGGGAAATATTCGTTGGTCGTGGAATATTCTTTCTGTCGGGGAATATTCGTACGACAGCGCAGCTATTTGTGGTCCCCATAACAAAAAACGGTCGGATGAAGATAACGACAAAAATTGAGTTTTTATAATTAACGGCGTAGTTGTTACCATTAACACTGTTGAAATACCCGGTGGTTAAAATACAGTAATACGCGGTATTGCACAGTAGCACACGGTATTGCACAATATTTTTGAAATTATTGATTCTTACGTAAGAAGGCACTACTGAATAATTGTCACAGTAATTACTGTTCAATATTTTATTGATTCAATAATTACTGCGTTAATATTTTATATTATTGTTGTTTCAATAATTGTTGCTACACATCATCTCCATTATCAGATCAATAATTCATATTATTTGAATAATATTATTAGATAGCATTGTTGGTAATGTCTAGAAAGTTCTGTTTAAGGAGAGGTTTGGTTATCTAATAGCGCGCCAATAAGGAGAAATCCTTATTGGAAAGCCCTCTCTTTCCTGAAAACGGCCTAGTTGCCAGTACTCTGATTCAGTAATATTATTTGTGAATAAGTAATTATTGATTTATATGATGAGGAAAATATTAATTTTATATGGATATAGATGGAGAAAATTTTTAAAGTGACAATTGTTGAAAATTTATATTTTATCTTTTCTGATAAAATAATATTTTATTATATTATTATAATATAATAATGACGATATTTTACAATGAATGTGTGATATATGAGTATATGAGGAGAAAGTGTATTTTGTTACATTAAATGATTAACATATATTTTGTGTGTCGGTGGACCCTATTTCTTGACTAAAATTTGATTATAGCTTATAAAATCGTCCGTATGTGAATTTCGGTCAATTTCTGTTTGGAATTTAGAAAAACTTTCTTCTACAAAGTTGTAGAGAATTAAATTTCCTATAAAATGTCACGAGATTCAAATTTTCTGATAAAAGGACTATTTTCTATAAATTATTGAAGTTTCGAAAAATAAAATAATTTTTTATTAAATTATGGGTGGGACCCACTTATGTTATAAGCATGTGGGCTGCTGAATTTTCTTCCTTAATGGATGCTGGTGGCTTGGTTGGTGAAGTGGCGTAGAAGGAAGAAAAGAAATAATATTATTATATTATTTTAGTCTCCTTTGGCGTTCTAGCATTTTTCCTATAAATAGGTGCTTATGTTAGAATTAAAAATCACACCAGAAATAAGTTTTCTTTCTCTCTATATTATCAAGCATATTTTTATGAGTATTTAGATATCTTGAGTGTTGCTCAGCGTTATATCTGTGACGCCCCCAAAATTAGGTATACATCACCCATCTTGGGTCGTCAGATACATAGTACAGAATACAAATATAACTTACTAATACAACTGTCGTGTACAATACGACAAAACATAAACTGTGAGTTTGAATACAAATATTATCTTCTAGAGAGTATTCATACTCAAAAGGAGTCCTCATTACATTTATTAACACACCGTTACATAGAATAGTGAGTACTACTAACTAATACTATCATTCGGACCATCACTCCGTTCCCCGACTTGCCCCAGCTACGTTCTCATTTCCTGAAGAGAACAGTGAAAGAAAGGGTGAGCTCAACTAGCACAGTAAGAAATATTATGACTAAGATAATGCAGAATAAATTATCATTAGCCTTCAACAATGTTAAACTGATAAAATATAATAGACATCAAGTTTTACTTTAGCGGAACAAGCAATCCATTAAGAGAGTCAAGTAGAAAATAAACTCTACTATCTTTTATGATTTAAAAGATTTTCCAACACTGTGATCGCTGAGACTCAGCTTAATAAAATAATCCACATCATCGAATCACCCCTGCACTACGGCCAAGGATATTCGTATATTCATTAATGGTCATGATCATGCCAACAAGTGTCCATCAATGCACTACGACCAATGAGGACTTTTACCACCTCATTTGTAACATTACGGTCATGATTATACCTAATAATCCCTGGTCATAATCATACCAAGTCCATCTATGCACTACAGGCCACAGATGACTTTCAACATTTTATAAACATGAGGATGATGACAATGATATAAGAATTCAATAAAAACAAGTTCAAGAATTAGTTTATCCAAGAATTAACAACGTCCAAATTGTCAACATGATACTGCATTGTGGAGTAAAATTCAAGAATGATCAGGAGAATATTTTCATGAATAGATACTAGATGAAGCGCAAATATCAAGGATATTCCACTAATTTCATGAAGTATAGAAGTCAAAGTTTTAATCAACTGAGTATAATAAAGAATGAAATAACAAAAGAAATCACCATGCATGCAATAGACTGCACAGACAGGTTATTCTTAACAGAATAATAATAATGGAACCAGGTCCGGCGTAAACGCACAGACAGGATATTCCGACAGAATAATAAATAATGGAACCAGGTCCAGCATAAAAGCACAGACAGGATATTCCGACAGAATAATAAATAATGGAACCAGGTCCGGCGTAAAAGCACAGACAGGATATTCCGACAGAATAATAAATAATGGAACCAGGTCCGGTGTAAAACACACAGACAGGATGTTCCAACAGAATAATAACAAGACGGAACCAGGTCCGGTGTAAAACACACAGACAGGATGTTCCAACAGAATAATAGAAGAATGTCACCAAGTATAGGGTAGATCCGCGTATACAGGTTATTCCAACAGAATAATAAGAAATGGAATAACAACAATTCTCTTCATGAATAAGAAAGAATAACACCCCTTACTGTTTTAAAGAAGAACTGAAATAAGGAAGTAGTTAAGTAGCAGAATACTCTTCTTCTCTCTCTCTATAGTTTTTCTCTATAGTTTCTCTCTCTAGAGTTCAGTGAATTCGTAAGAAATAATGAAGGAATGAGCTGCTATTTATAGAAAAATAGAATGCATAGTAACTAATCCATGAACGGTCCAGATTGATTACTTTAATCTGACGGTCCATATTTAAAGAAAAATCTTTTAAATAAAATATAATATATTCTATTTATAGAATAACTTTAATAAAGTATTCTGTTTTATATAAAAAGATGTTTCTGTTTTATTACGTTAATAATACGAATAAAACAAAACGTCATTATCGCTAAATAATTCATATTATTAACTGACAATAATTGAATCAAACTGAGTGACTTCTCACATAAGCATTAATAATCAATATCGTGTGCTACTATGCAACCACACGTATTACTGTACTTTTACTACCGAGTAGTTCAATAGTAACAATGGTAAAACTTTCGCCGTTATTTTTTAATAAACTATTTTTGTCGTTTTCTCAATCCGACAATAATTTCGTTGTGGGGTCCACCAATGATTGTGCCGTCGTACGAATATTCTCCGACAAAAAGAATATTCCCCGACCAAACGAATATTTTAAAACAACTTGCTTACTTTGCAAAATTTATAAATATTACCCACAACTATAACATTATATCAAATTAACTCCATAATATTCAAAAATGATATTTATAAAAAATTTATCTTTATTTATAAAAGTTGGGGTCTTACAACCTCCCCTTCTTATGAAATTTCGCCCTCGAAATTAGGGTACATACCTGGTATGTCGAAGAGGTAAGGATACCTTGATTTCATTTCAGATTCTAACTCCCAGGTCATTTCCTCAACATCGTGGTTTCTCCACAAAACTTTGACTTGAGGTATAACCTTGGAGCGTAGAATATGTTCCTTCTTATCCAAGATTTGAACAGGAACTTCTTCATACGTTAAATCCTCCGCTATTTCGTCCGGTTCTAACTCAATAATGTGGTTCGGGTCTTCCACATATTTGCGTAATATGGATATGTGAAAAACGTTATGAACACGAGACATACTTGGCGGTAAAGCGAGTCTATAAGCCACAGTTCCTACTCGATCGAGGATTAAAAATGGACCAATGAATCGAGGATTGAGCTTTCCTCTCTTTCCAAATCTCGTAACTCCTTTTCATGGAGCAACACGTAAGAACACATGATCTCCTACATCAAATTCCACGTCCTTTCGATGAAGATCAGCATAACTCTTTTGTCGATCTTGTGAGGTTTTTATACGTTGTCGGATCGTTTGAATCTTTTCTGTAGTCATACGTACCAACTCCGGTCCCAATAACGTTGCTTCACCCACCTCATCCCAGCATACTGGAGAACGACATTTTCTTCCATACAATGCTTCGAATGGAGCCATGCCAATACTTGCTTGATAACTGTTGTTGTAGGAGAACTCCACCAATGGCAAGAACTTGTCCCAACTTCCCTTAAAGTCAAAGACACAGAGTCTTAATAAATCTTCTAGAGTTTGAATAATCCTCTCTGATTGTCCATCCGTTTGAGGATGATATGCCGAACTAAATAGTAAATCTGTGCCCATAGCTTTTTGTAAACTAACCCAAAATCGTGAAGTGAATCTTGGGTCACGATCAGAAACTATGGATACTGGCATACCATGCAGTCTTACAATATCTTTTATGTACATACGAGCAAGACGTTCAAGTGTATAAGTTTCTCGTATCGGTAAGAAATGAGCAGACTTGGTCAATCTATCAACAATGACCCAAATCGCATCTATACCTTGAGAAACCTTAGGAAGACCGGTAACGAAATCCTTGGTAATGTGCTCCCACTTCCATTCTAGAATTTCAAGTGGTTGCAATGGACCTTTTGGTACTTGATGCTCCGCTTTGACTCGTTGACAAGTTAGACACCTTGAGATAAACAACGCTATCTCTCTCTTCATATTGCTCCACCAAAATGTATGACGAAGATCATGATACATTTTGGTACTTCCAGGATGGATTGTAAACGGTGTGTTGTGCGCCTCCATCATGATTTTATACTTTAAATCAGGGTTGTTAGGAACACAAAGTCTGTAGTTGACTCGAAGTATTCCTTCTTCATCGATTCTTGCTTCCGGCATAGCACCTTCTTGCACTTTCTTCCTCATACGCATCAGCTCTAGGTCTGTAGCTTGAGCAGCTTTAACCTTATCGATTAAAGTTGGTTCTACTCGTATATTCGCCATCATCACATGGGTCCCTGGAGTCTTTAACTCTATCTCCATCCTTTGCAAATCACACAAAATGGGCCTTTGTGTTAACAATATCGCACTCGTACTTGCATATGGTCTTCTACTCAATGCGTCAGCTACCACGTTCGCTTTTCCAGGATGATATTCAATGGTATGATCATAATCTTTCAACAGTTCAAGCCAACGTCGTTGTCGCATGTTAAGTTCCTTTTGAGTGAAGAAATATTTGAGACTTTTATGATCCGTAAAGATCTCCACCTTCTCCCCATACAAGTAATGCCTCCAAATTTTAAGTGCAAAGACAACAGCTGCCAACTCTAGATCATGAGTAGGATAATTCCTCTCATATTCCTTGAGTTGTCTTGATGCATAGGCTATGACTTTTCCATGTTGCATGAGAACACATCCCAACCCTTTGCTCGAAGCATCACTGTAGATGACAAATCCCTCCGAGCCAGATGGTATTGTTAGAACAGGTGCTGAAATGAGTCTCCTCTTGAGTTCTTGAAAACTCTGCTCACATTCTTCGCTCCAACCGAACTTTGTATCTTTTCGAGTCAGCTGAGTTAACGGAGTAGCGATTCGAGAAAATCCTTCCACGAATCTCCGATAATAACCAGCTAGACCGAGAAAGCTACGTACTTCGGTTACTGATTTAGGTTGCTCCCAGCTTTGAATAGCTTCAATCTTTGTCGGGTCAACAGATATTCCACGACTTGATATTACGTGCCCAAGGAATGCTACCTCTTCCAGCCAGAACTCGCATTTCTTCAACTTGGCATAAAGCTTGTATTCATGAAGCTTTTGGAGTACCAGCCTCAAGTGTTGCTCATGATCTTCACGGCTTTTGGAATAAATAAGGATGTCATCAATAAAGACGACCACAAAGTGATCCAAATATTCCTTGAATACCCGGTTCATCATGTCCATGAAGGCAGCAGGAGCATTAGTCAATCCAAAGGACATGACTAGGAATTCATAATGCCCGTACCGAGTTCTAAAAGCCGTCTTTGGAATATCCTCAGTTCTAACCTTCAGCTGATGATATCTAGAACGAAGATAGATCTTTGAAAAGAATTGTGCTCCTTGCAACTGGTCAAACAGGACATCAATACGTGACAATGGGTACCTGTTTTTGATGGTGACATGATTCAACTCCCGATAATCAATACAAAGTCGCATACTTCCATCTTTCTTCTTCACGAATAGCACAGGAGCACCCCAAGGAGAAGTACTAGGACGAATAAAGCCAATGTCTAACAATTCCTGCAGTTGGATCTTTAACTCCTGAAGTTCAATAGGAGCCATTCGATATGGGGTTTTTGAAATGGGTTTTGTACCGGGTTCAAGGTCGATACAAAATTCAATTTCACGCTCTGGGGGTAGGCCAGGAAGTTCTTCAGGGATTACGTCAGGGAATTTATTAACAATAGATATATCATTCAAAACTGACGTATTTTTGTTTAGATCCGTGACATGAGCTAAGAAAGCTTGACATCCATTTTTTAATAAACGAATAGCTTTATGGCTTGAGATGACAGCGATTGATTTTAATGGGTTGGTTGCTTGAATTCGCATAATAGGTCGATTAGGAATATAGAAGCTAACAACCTTACGAAAACAATCAATTTTTGTATGATGAGTAGTTAACTAATCAATCCCTAGAATCACGTCAAATGCAAGTATTTTTAATGAAATAAGATCGACAGGTAATGTGTGGGTACCAACTTGAACCAAATAGGACTTATAAACCGTGGATGTAATTAAGGTTTCTCCCAATGGAGTTTCAACAGATAAGTCAAAGTCTAATTTCTCCGGAGTCAAATTTAATCGATGAGCACAAGTAGGAGAAATAAAAGAATGGGTACAACAAACGCTCTCTCTTGCACTACCGGTTTTGACTTTTCTGGGACGGCCTTTGGTGTCTCCATCCTGGCTGAACTTATTTTTTGTAAACGACAAAATCCAGCTAAATGACTTTCTCTTCCACAATTATAACATACTTTAGACGGCATCGCGCAGTTTGGACTGATGTGCCCCTCCCCTCCGCATTTGAAACATATGATAGGTGGTCGTTCTCCTTCCTTAACAACGGGTGCTGGTGATGACGTCTTTCCATCATTGTTGAATCTCCTCATCTTGAAATGACCATTCTTATTGTTTTGGCCTTGATTACCACCGAAGTGGTTACCATTTTTGCCCTGTTGATTCCCTCCACGCTTGTTGTTACCGCTTCGATGACTGCTCTCACTGGTATTATCATTTTGCCGACTGCTCTCTTTTGGTTGCGTTGACTCGTTATCGCGCTCCACTAACTGAGCCCTATTCACAACATCTGAATACAAACACAGTTTATGAGAAATAAGATGTTGACGTATCTCAGGTTTCAAACCTCGTAAAAATATTCGCGTCATTCGCTCTTCATTATCCACCAAGTGGGACGCAAACCAGGACAACTCAGCAAATTCAGCCTCATACTGCGACACGGTTTCTACTCGGTCGAGGATTAAAAATGGACCGATGAATCGAGGATTGAGCTTTCCTCTCTTTCCAAATCTCGTAACTCCTTTCCATGGAGTAACACGTAAGAACACATGATCTCCTATATCAAATTCCACGTCCTTTCGATGAAAATCAGCATAACTCTTTTGTCGATCTTGTGAGATTTTTATACGTTGTCGAATAGTTTGAATCTTTTCTGTAGTCATACGTACCAACTCCGGTCCCAACAACGTTGCTTCACCCACCTCATCCCAGCATACTTGAGAACGACATTTTCTTCCATACAATGCTTCGATCAATCAATCAATAATATTTCTCGTATGAGCAGACTTGGTCAATTAATCAATAATGACCCAAATCGCATCTATACCTTGAGAAACCTTAGGAAGACCGGTAACAAAATCCATGGTAATGTGCTCCCACTTCCATTCTAGAATTTCAAGTGGTTGCAATGGACCTTTTGGTACTTGATGCTCCGCTTTGACTCATTGACAAGTTAGACACCTTGAGATAAACAGCGCTATCTCTCTCTTCATATTGCTCCTCCAAAATGTATGACGAAGATCATGATACATTTTGGTATTTCCAGGATGGATTGCAAACGGTGTATTGTGCGCCTCCATCATGATTTCATACTTTAAATCAGGGTTGTTAGGAACATAAAGTCTGGAGTTGACTCGAAGTATTCCTTCTTCATCGATTCTTACTTCCGGCATAGCACCTTCTTGCACTTTCTTCCTCACACGCATCAGCTCCAGGTCTGTAGCTTGAGCAGCTTTAACTTTATCGATTAAAGTCGGTTCTACTCGTATATTTGCCATCATCACATGGGTCCCTGGAATCTTTAACTCTATCTCCATCCTTTGAAAATCACACAAAATGGGTCTTTGTGTTGACAATATCGCACTCGTACTTGCATATGATCTTCTACTCAATGCGTCAGCTACCACGTTCGCTTTTCCAGGATGATATTGAATGGTATGATCATAATCTTTCAACAGTTCAAGCCAACGTCGTTGTCGCATGTTGAGTTCCTTTTGAGTGAAGAAATATTTGAGACTTTTATGATCCGTAAAGATCTCCACCTTCTCCCCATACAAGTAATGCCTCCAAATTTTAAGTGCAAAGACAACAGCTGCCAACTCTAGATCATGAGTAGGATAATTCCTCTCATATTCCTTGAGTTGTCTTGATGCATAGGCTATGACTTTT
This sequence comes from Panax notoginseng, assembly GCA_016801055.1. NCBI lineage: Eukaryota > Viridiplantae > Streptophyta > Magnoliopsida > Apiales > Araliaceae > Panax > Panax notoginseng. The sequence continues at coordinate 22,704,917 of CM029018.1, read as the reverse complement.
CCATGTTGCATGAGAACGCATCCCAACCCTTTGCTCGAAGCATCACTGTAGATGACAAATCCCTCCGAGCCAGATGGTATTGTTAGAACAGGTGCTGAAATGAGTCTCCTCTTGAGTTCTTGAAAACTCTGCTCACACTCTTCGCTCCAACCGAACTTTGTATCTTTCCGAGTCAGTTGAGTTAATGGAGTAGCGATTCGAGAAAATCCCTCCACGAATCTCCGATAATAACCAGCTATACCGAGAAAGCTACGTACTTCGGTTACTGATTTAGATTGCTCCCAGCTTTGAATTGCTTCAATCTTTGCCGGGTCAACAGATATTCCACGACTTGATACTACGTGCCCAAGGAATGCTACCTCTTCCAGCCAGAACTCGTATTTCTTCAACTTGGCATAAAGTTTGTATTCACGAAGCTTTTGGAGTACCAACCTCAAGTGTTGCTCATGATCTTCACGGCTTTTGGAATAAACAAGGATGTCATCGATAAAGACGACCACAAAGTGATCCAAATATTCCTTGAATACCCTGTTAATCATATCCATGAAGGCAGCAGGAGCATTAGTCAATCCAAAAGACATAACTAAGAATTCATAATGCCCATACCGAGTTCTGAAGGCAGTCTTTGGAATATCCTCAGTTCTAACCTTCAGCTGATGATATCCAGAACGAAGATCGATCTTTGAAAAGAATTGTGCTCCTTGCAACTGGTCAAACATGTCATCAATACGTGGCAATGGGTACCTATTTTTGATGGTGACATGATTCAACTCCCGATAATCACTACAAAGTCGCATACTCCCATCTTTCTTCTTCACGAACAGAACAGGAGCACCCCAAGGAGAAGTACTAGGACGAATAAAACCAATGTCTAACAATTCCTGCAGTTGGGTCTTTAACTCTTGAAGTTCAATAGGAGGCATTCGATATGGGGCTTTGGAAATGGGTTTTGTACCGGGTTCAAGGTCGATACAAAATTCAACTTCACGCTCTGGGGGTAAGCCAGGATGTTCTTCGGGAAATACGTCAGGAAATTTATTAACAACAGAAATATCATTCAAAGCTGACGTATTTTTGTTTAGAACTGTAACATGAGCTAAGAAAGCTTGACATCCGTTTTTCAATAAACGAATAGCTTTATGGCTTGAGATGATAGCGATTGATTTTAATGGTTTGGTTGCTTGAATTCGCATAATAGGTCGATTAGGAATATGAAAGCTAACAACCTTACGAAAACAATCAATTTTTGCATGATGAGTAGTTAACCAATCAATCCCTAGAATCACGTCAAATACAAGTATTTTTAATGAAATCAGATCGACAGGTAATGTGTGGGTACCAACTTGAACCAAACAAGACTTATAAACCGTGGATGTAATGAAGGTTTCTCTCAATGGAGTTTTAACTGCTAAGTCAAAGTCTAATTTCTCCGGAATCAAATTTAATCGATGAGCGCAAGTAGGAGAAATAAAAGAATGGGTAGAACCGGTATCAAATAAAGTATAGACTTCGTTAGAGTTTATGATAAGCTTACCCGTGATGACCTCATTCGGGTTCATTGCTCTCTGGGAGTTCACAACAAACGCTCTCCCTTGCACAACCGATTTTGACTTTTCTGGGACGGCCTTTGATGCCTCCATCCTAGCTGAATTTGTCTTTGGTAAATGACAAAATCGGGCTAAATGACCTTCTCTTCCACAATTATAACATGTTTTGGACGGCATCGCGCAGTTTGGACTGATGTGCCCCTCCCCTCTGCATTTGAAACATATGATAGGTGGTTGTTCTCCTTCCTTAACGACAGGTGCTGGTGCTGACGTCTTTCCATCATTGTTGAATCTCCTCTTCTTGAAATGCCCATTCTTATTGTTTTGGCCCTGATTACCACCGAAGTGGTTACCATTTCTGGCCTATTGATTCCCTCCACGCTTGTTGTCACCGCTTCGATGACTGCTTTCACTAGTATTATCATTTTGCCGGCTGCTCTCTTTTGGTTGCGTTGTCTCGTTATCGCGCTCCACCAACTGAGCCCTATTTATAACATCTGAATACAAACACAGTTTATGAGAAACAAGATGTTGACGTATCTCCGGCTTCAAACCTCTTAAAAACATCAGCGTCATTCTTTCTTCATTATCCACCAGGTGGGACGCAAACCGGGATAACTCCGCAAATTTTGCCTCGTACTGCGACACGGTCATATTATTCTGCTCCAATTTGATGAACTCCACCTCCTTCATGTGACGAATACTCTCGGGAAAGTATTTGTCGTTAAACAGCTCTTGGAACTTCTCCCAGGTCATCTTCAGTGCGGCAGGTTGAGTACGCTTTATCGATTCCCACCAGTAATCTGCCTCTCCTCGCAACATAAAGGCGGCAAAGGGAACCTTTTGCTCCTCGGAGCAACCCAAGACATCAAATATCTTGGTGATCTGCTTTATCCATGTTTCAGCTACAAGTGGTTTGGGTTCTCCCTTAAACTCCGGTGGTCCCAGCTCCTTAAACTGTTTAGCGGTGACCGCATGAGAGTTTTTAGTATTTCCACCTACGTTGTGGACAGGAGCCGCTTTCACCTGTTGTTGCATGAATTGCATAAAGCCTCTGAACATTTGATCATTCATCATTTGGTCAGTGTTGTTGTGTGCATGAGGATTTTCACCTTCCTGATGCACATTATCCTGATTATTGATATGTGGTGAATCAACAGTCGCCTGTGCTCCATTGCTATTCTCAACATTCTCAGATGCCATTTCCAGATACTGTCACAAAATAAAAATTAATTGATATGTCATATTTCATCCTTATATTTTGACCGACCAATTAAATATCATGCAAATAAACTTAGGTAGGTCATACTAGCGAAGGAATTCCTCGTCTCTCCCCTCCTAGTTCTATTCTCACATCTTAGCCAGGGATCATATCCCTAAGCTCTGATACCAACTGTGACGCCCCCAAAATTAGGTATACATCACCCATCTTGGGTCGTCAGATACATAGTACAGAATACAAATACAACTTACTAATACAACTGTCGTGTACAATACGACAAAACATAAACTGTGAGTTTGAATACAAATATTATCTTCTAGAGAGTATTCATACTCAAAAGGAGTCCTCATTACATTTATTAACACACCATTACATAGAATAGTGAGGACTACTAACTAATACTATCATTCGGACCATCACTCCGTTCCCCGACTTGCCCCAGCTACGTTCTCATTTCCTGAAGAGAACAGTGAAAGAAAGGGTGAGCTCAACTAGCCCAGTAAGAAATATTATGACTAAGATAATGCAGAATAAATTATCATTAGCCTTCAACAATGTTAAACTGATAAAATATAATAGACATCAAGTTTAACTTTAGCGGAACAAGCAATCCATTAAGAGAGTCAAGTAGAAAATAAACTCTACTATCTTTTATGATTTAAAAGATTTTCCAACACTGTGATCGCTGAGACTCAGCTTAATAAAATAATTCACATCATCGAATCACCCCTGCACTACGGCCAAGGATATTCGTATATTCATTAATGGTCATGATCATGCCAACAACTGTCCATCAATGCACTACGGCCAATGAGGACTTTTACCACCTCATTTGTAACATTACGGTCATGATTATACCGAATAATCCCTGGTCATAATCATACCAAGTCCATCTATGCACTACAGGCCACAGATGACTTTCAACATTTTATAAACATGAGGATGATGACAATGATATAAGAATTCAATAAAACAAGTTCAAGAATTAATTTATCCAAGAATTAACAACGTCCAAATTGTCAACATGATACTGCATTGTGGAGTAAAATTCAAGAATGATCAGGAGAATATTTTCATGAATAGATACTAGATGAAGCGCAAATATCAAGGATATTCCACTAATTTCATGGAGTATAGAAGTCAAAGTTTTAATCAACTAAGTATAATAAAGAATGGAATAACAAAAGAAATCACCATGCATGCAATAGACCGCACAGACAGGTTATTCTTAACAGAATAATAATAATGGAACCAGGTCCAGCGTAAACGCACAGACAGGATATTCCGACAGAATAATAAATAATGGAACCAGGTCCGGCGTAAAAGCACAGACAGGATATTCCGACAGAATAATAAATAATGGAACCAGGTCTGGCGTAAAAGCACAGACAGGATATTCCGACAGAATAATAAATAATGGAACCAGGTCCGGTGTAAAATACACAGACAGGATGGTCCAACAGAATAATAACAAGACGGAACCAGGTCCGGTGTAAAACACACAGACAGGATGTTCCAACAGAATAATAGAAGAATGTCACCAAGTATAGGGTAGATCCGCGTATACAGGTTATTCCAACAGAATAATAAAAAATGGAATAACAACAATTCTCTTAATGAATAAGAAAGAATAACACCCCTTACCGTTTTAAAGAAGAGCTGAAATAAGGAAGTAGTTAAGTAGCAGAATACTCTTCTTCTCTCTCTATAGTTTTTCTCTATAGTTTCTCTCTCTAGAGTTCAGTGAATTCGTAAGAAATAATGAAGGAATGAGCTGCTATTTATAGAAAAATAGAATACATAGTAACTAATCCATGAACGGTCCAGATTGATTACTTTAATCTGACGGTCCATATTTAAAGAAAAATCTTTTAAATAAAATATAATATATTCTATTTATAGAATAACTTTAATAAAGTATTCTGTTTTATATAAAAAGATGTTTCTGTTTTATTACGTTAATAATACGAATAAAACAAAACGTCATTATCGGTAAATAATTCATATTATTAACTGACAATAATTGAATTAAACTGAGTGACTTCTCACATAAGCATTAATAATCAATACCGTGTGCTACTATGCAACCACACGTATTACTGTACTTTTACTACCGAGTAGTTCAATAGTAACAATGGTAAAACTTCCGCCGTTATTTTTTAATAAACTATTTTTGTCGTTTTTTCAATCCGACAATAATTTCGTTGTGGGGTCCACCAATGATTGTGCCGTCGTACGAATATTCTCCGACAAAAAGAATATTCCCCGACCAAACGAATATTTTAAAACAACTTGCTTACTTTGCAAAATTTATAAATATTACCCACAACTATAACATTATATCAAATTAACTCCATAATATTCAAAAATGATATTTATAGAAAATTCATCTTTATTTATAAAAGTTGGGGTCTTACAATATCCGATATTCAAGTCAGAAGTACTGGTCTTTTGAGGTAAGGGATTTTAAGGGTTATTATATTTTTCAGTTCGTAATTCTTCTGACCTTCAGAAAACTCTAAAAAAATTTGAAATGACATTTTGATGAGTTTTATTGATTGTGTCCAAAAATGGTGATTTTTAGATGTATAGATTAAGAGTTATGAATTTTATGAGAATAGACTATTTTAAAAGTAACCGTTTATAACTCCTTGTGGTTAACTCCAAAATTGGTAAAATTTTTATTAGGAGTACATGAATATGATAGAAGTATACTCTGTAAATTTCAGAATTTTTAGACAAAAGTACAATTTTTGATAAATATCTAAATATTCGGCTATTTTGGCCATATGAAAAAGAGTAAATGAGTTTTAAAAATTCTGGAAAAAATTATATGTTCAATATGGGACTATATTATGTTGAATCCCAGAAAAGAAAAATTATTTACATTGATTTGGTATTTTTCATGAAAAGGGACTAGTTATGAGTAAATGAATTAAATATGTTATGTGAAGTAAGAAAATTAGAAAATATGATTTTATGGCTTGAGAATCATATATGAGTTATATGCATATTTTTGATGAGGATTTTGGTTATTGGTGATGAAATATTAAGAGTTGGCATTTTATGATGATTAAATACATTAATTAGTAAAGTGTAAGCAATTTAAATAAATTGCTTATAAGATTAAGAAATATTATTCTTTCAATATCATTATACCGAAATATTGGTATAAATTTTATTGTGGAATTTCTATCATTTTGAGTTGGGATTACTATTCACGTATACGACACTATTCACGTATACGGCACTATTCATGTATATGACACTATTTACGTATATGACATTATTTACGTATACGGTATCATGTACGAATACGGAGTACTATTCACGAGTTACTATTCATGAGTTACTATTCACGAGTTACTATTCACGAGTTACTATTTACGACAAAAATTGGTTTCTTTTTCTGACCAAATTATCGTTGATTTATGATTGTTGCTCTTGAAAATAAATGCAGTTGTTGATCATATTATTTTTATTATTATATATAACATTTTTATAACCTTGATGTTGAATTTCTCTTTCACTTGAGTGTAAAGATGGGTAAATTATTGGTATGATCGTGACTGAGAAATATCTTTGGCCTGCAGTGCAAAGATGAATTGTTAACTGGTATGATCATGATCATTGAATTTATAATTGAATATCTTTAGCTTAAGTGTAAAGATGAATTGATTAACATGGTTATAATTATTGTTTATATAAATTCTGAAATGATTATATATTTCTTTAAGATATGAATATATTTGGCCTGTAGTGCAAATATGAATTGTTGAGGAATATCTTTGGCCTGTAGTGCAAAGATGAATTGTAGATGAATATTTTTGGCCTGTAGTGCAAAGATGGTCTGTTGATGAATATCTTTGGCCCGTAGTGCAAAGATGACATGTTGTTGAATATCTTTGGCCAGTAGTGCAAAGATGAACAGGTGTTGAGATGAACATGACCAATTGGTGATACAAATGAATATCTTTAGCCGTAGTGCAAAGATGAAGCTATTAGTACGATTATGAACAGAAAATGTGATTTGGTGTAACCATGATCTTTGATGTTTCAGGTAAAGATAGGTGCTGAAAATTATTTTCGTCCTGGATGAGAAGAGGAATTTAGAACTACAGTTATGATTATGAGTTATTCATATAATTGTGGACCAGAATTGTTGATTGATGTTACAGGGATAAAATATTGTTGGTGGATTTTTAACATGAAGAAGATAATAGACTTTATAGTCTATTTGACTCTTCTAATGGATTGCTCGTTCCGCTGCAACTATGGTTAAAATTTTTATCATCTACCATATGTTCTAAATCTCTGATTTATTACTGATGAAGACTATTGATAATTTATTTATCTTTAGTTATGATATTCTTTACTGGGCTAGTTGTGCTCACCCTTCTGTTTCATAATTTTTTTCAGGTAATAAGAGTGTAGCTGGGTCGAGCGGGGGTAACAGGGGAATAGAACGGTGGTCGTCATTTAGTAGTTATATTTGGTGAATCAAATAGGGTGAGGCGAACCCAACGTTGGAAGGGTATTTTGTCACTATCATACAAGATGTCTAATGACATACAACCTCGTGTCATCATACGACAGGGTTGTGCTCATTCACTTGTTGAGTATCTTTACGAGCACTACCTATATTATCTTGGTGTTTGTTTGAAGTATAATTTTCAATTAGAGACAATGGAGATAATGATATGTCAAGAGAAGACTCACCATTAGGAAGAATATGATAGTAAATTTCTCGTTTTTCTTTGGGGTCTATTGGGTCAACCAAGGATAATTCTGTGGCCATATGATATCTATCATAACCTAAATGCATGGCCTCCCATGTACGAAGGTTTCCTTGAGCACTTCCCAAAGATTCTAATTTCTAAAAGAGTTTTTGACTATACCTTTATGTAAGGTGTCATTGTGAGGTGCTGTTCACGGTTGGGATATGACTCACATTTAGTATATATTTGTATCCAAACTCACAGCATATGTTTTGTTGTATTTTATACGACAATTGTTGTAATAAAGTTGTAGTTATTTTCTGTACCATATATTTGGCGACTCAGAATAAGTTAGATGGAATGAACCTGTTTTGGGGTTGTCATAGTTGGTATCAGAGCCATAAGTAAAATGCCTCGAGCCTCTATCTGGTGACATCCTGTTGATGGGGAATGCACCGAAGCCAGACTCTCCGTAGGGGACGCCGTTCTGCGGTGGCAAGCTGATAGGTACCTTTGTGAGGTGCTGACACATGTTGGTGTCCAATATTACATTTGGTATCAGAGCTTAGAGATATGGTCTCTGGCAGAGATCGGAGAATAGAACTAGGAGGGGAGAGATGAGTAAATCCTTCGCTAGTGTGTCCTACCTAAGCTTATTTGTTGGTCAGTCATAATATCGGGATATTATGTGATATGTTAATTTGTTCAATTAACCTTTATTTTGAAGCTGTATTCTAGAATGATATCTGAAATACAGGAGATGAGCAATGGAGAAATCATGATGACCAGGGAGATAGAATCTAAAATAAAAGCAAGGTATTCTCAACTTTTCGAAATACCAGGTACGTAAATTTAGGGAATGAAATTTCATAAGGAGGGGAGATTGTAAGACCCTGAATTTTATGAAATAAAAGTATTCAATTTTTCTTATAATTACTATTTAGTAAATGGTTAAATTGATAAAAGTTAAAGTTATGGGTGAAATGTGAAAATTTTTCAAAATAAACAAGTGGTTATAAAATAATCATTGTTGTCGGGGAATATTCGTTGGTCGTGGAATATTCTTTCTGTCGAGGAATATTCGTACGACGGCGCAGCTATTTGTGGGCCCCATAACGGAAAATGGTCAGATGAAGATAACGATAAAATTTGAGTTTTTATAATTAACGGCGTAGTTGTTACCATTAACACTGTTGGAATACCCGGTGGTTAAAATACAGTAATACGCGTTATTGCACAGTAGCTCACGGTATTACACAGTATTTTTGAAATTATTGATTCTTACGTAAGAAGGCACTACTGAATAATTGTCACAGTAATTACTGTTCAATATTTTATTTTATTGATTCAATAATTGCTGCGTTGATATTTTATATTATTGTTATTTCAATAATTGTTGCTACACATCATCTCCATTATCAGATCAATAATTCATATTATTTGAATAATATTATTAGATAGCATTATTTGTAATGTCTAGAAAGTTCTGTCTAAGGAGAGGTTTGGTTATCTAATTGCGCACCAATAAGAAAAAATCCTTATTGGAAAGCCCCATCTTTCCTGGCAACGGCCTGGCTGCCAGTACTGTGATTCTGTAATATTATTTGTAAATAAGTAATTATTGATTTATATGATGAGAAAAATATTAATTTTATGTGTATATAGATGGAGAAAATTTTTAAAGTGACAATTGTTGAAAATTTATATTTTATCTTTTCTGATAAAATAATATTTTATTATATTATTATAATATAATAATGACGATATTTTATAATGAATGTGTGATATATGAGTATATGAGGAGAAAGTGTATTTTGTTACATTAAATGATTAACATATGTTTTGTGTGTCGGTGGACCCCATTTCTTAACTAAAATTTGATTATAGCTTGTAAAATCGTCCGTATGTGAATTTCGGTCAATTTCTGTTTAGAATTTGGAAAAATTTTCTTCTACAAAGTTGTACAGAATTGAATTTCCTATGGAAAGTCAGGAGATTCGAATTTTCTGATAAAAGGGCTATTTTCTATGAATTATTGAAGTTTCAGAAAATAAAATAATTTTTTATTAAATTATGGGTGGGACCCACTTATGTTATAAGCATGTGGGCTGCTGAATTTTCTTCCTTAATGGCTGCTGGTGGCTTGCTTGGTGAAGTGACGTAGAAGGAAAAAAAGAAATAATATTATTATATTATTTTAGTCTCCTTTGGCGTTCTAGCATTTTTCCTATAAATAGGTGCTTATGTTATAATTGAAAATCACACCAGAAATAAGTTTTCTTTCTGTAAGACTCCAACTTTTATAAATAAAGATGAATTTTCTATAAATATTGTAAGACCCTAACTTTTATAAATAAAGATGAATTTTCTATAAATATCATTTTTGAATATTATGGAGTTAATTTGGTATAATGTTATAGTTGTGGGTAATATTTATAAATTTTACAAAGTAAGCAAGTTGTTATAAAATATTCGTTTGGTCGGAGAATATTCTTTTTGTCGGGGAATATTCGTACGACGGCACAATCATTGGTGGACCCCACAACGGAATTATTGTCGGATTGAGAAAACGACAGAATTATCTTTCTATAAAAATAACGGCTGAGGTGTTACCGTTAAAACCGTTAAAACTGTTGAACTACTCGGTAGTAAAAGTACAGTAATACGCGTGGTTGCATAGTAGCACACGGTATTGATTATTGATGCTTACGTGAGAAGTCACTCAGCTATACTCAATTATTGCTACAGTAATTGCTGCATCATATCTCTTAAATTATTGTCATAATATCATCTGTATAATATGTTATATTATTGAGACGTTGTGGTAAGTTTGGTTATTTTATGGGGGGCCATATGTCATCATCTAAGAGTCTCTTCGTCAATAGTAATTACCGTCGTCAATAGTATTTACCTTGGTCAATAGTAATTACCTTCGTCAATAGTATTTACCTTGGTCAATAGTAATTACCTTCGTCAATAGTATTTACCTTGGTCAATAGTAATTACCTTCGTCAATAGTATTTACCTTGGTCAATAGTAATTACCTTCGTCAATAGTAGTTGTCCCTTCAATATTACCAAGAGTCATTTGACCCTTCGTTAAGACCAAGAGTCATTTGACCCTTCGTTAAGACCAAGAGTCATTTGACCATTCGTTAAGACCAAGAGCCACCCTCAGTTTTTCTATAAATAGAGGCCTAGGGCTTCATTATTTTTCACGAATTCATTCAAGCTATAGAGAGAGAAAGTATAGAGAGAATAAGAGAGAGAGAGACTAAAAGTATTCTGCTACATCACTTTTCCAATATCCAGTTCTTTTAAGGTAGGAAATATTATTTCTTTTATATTCATGAAGAGAACTTCTGTTATTCCATTTGTTATTATTCTGTTGGAATAACCAGTATACGCGGTCTACCCTATACTTGGTGACATTCTTCTATTATTCTGTTGGAACATCCTGTCTGTGTGTTTTACACCGGACCTGGTTCCGTTTATTATTCTGTTGGAACATCCTGTCTGTGTGTTTTACACCGGACCTGGTTCCGTTTTATTATTATTCTGTTGGAATATCCTGTCTGTGTGTTTTACACCGGACCTGGTTCCATTATTTATTATTCTGTCGGAATATCCTGTCTGTGCGTTTACGCCGGACCTGGTTCCATTATTTATTATTCTATTGGAATAACCTGTCTGTGCGGTCTATCGCATGCATGGTGATTTCTTTTGTTATTCCATTCTTTATTGTACTCAGTTGGTTAAGTTTTGACTTCTATACTCCATGAAATTTGTGGAATATCCTTGATAGTTGCGTTTCATCCAGTATCTTTTCAAGAAAATATTCTTCTAAGCATTCTTGAATTTTACTCCACAATGCAGTATCATGTTGACAATTTGGACGTTGTTAATTCCTGGATAAATTAATTCTTGAACTTGTTTTATTGAATTCTTATATCATTGTCATCATCCTCATGTTTATAAAATGTTGAAAGTCATCTGTGGCATGTAGTGCATAGATGGACTTGGTATGATTATGACCAGGGATTATTCGGTATAATCATGACCGTAATGTTACAAATGATGTGGTAAAAGTCCTCATTGGCCCGTAGTGCATTGATGGACAGTTGTTGGCATGATCATGACCATTAATGAATACACGAATATCCTTGGCCGTAGTGCAGGGGTGATTCGATGATGTGGATTATTTTATTAAGCTGAGTCTCAGCGATCACAGTGTTGAAAAACCTTTTAAATCATAAAAGATAGTAGAGTTTATTTTCTACTTGACTCTTTTAATGGATTGCTTGTTCCGCTGCAGTTAAACTTGATGTCTATTATATTTTATCAGTTTAACATTGTTGAAGGCTAATGATAATTTATTCTGCATTATCTTAGTCATAATATTTCTTACTGGGCTAGTTGAGCTCACCCTTTCTTTCACTGTTCTCTTCAGGAAATGAGAACGTAGCTGGGACAAGTCGGGGTACGGAGTGATGGTCCGAATGATAGTATTAGTTAGTAGTCCTCACTATTCTATGTAATGGTGTGTTAATAAATGTAATGAGGACTCCTTTTGAGTATGAATACTCTCTAGAAGATAATATTTGTATTCAAACTCACAGTTTATGTTTTGTCGTATTGTACACGACAGTTGTATTATTAAGTTGTATTTGTATTCTGTACTATGTATCTGACGACCCAAGATGGGTGATGTATACCTAATTTTGGGGGCGTCACAGTTGGTATCAGAGCTTAGGGATATGATCCCTGGCTAAGATGTGAGAATAGAACTAGGAGGGGAGAGACGGGGAATTCCTTCGCTAGTATGACATACCTAAGTTTATTTGCATGGTATTTAATTGGTCGGTCATAATATAAGGATAATATATGACATATCAATTAATTTTTATTTTGTGGCAGTATCTGAAAATGGCATCTGAGAATGTTGAGAATAGCAATGGAGCACAGACGACTGTTGATTCACCACATATCAATAATCAGGATAATGTGCATCAGGAAGGTGTCAATCCTCATGCAAACAACAACACTGACCAAATGATGAATGATCAAATGTTCAGAGGCTTTATGCAATTCATGCAACAACAGGTGAAAGCGGCTCCTGTCCACAACGTAGGTGGAAATACTGGAAACTCTCAGGCGGTCACCGCTAAACAGTTTAAGGAGCTGGGACCACCGGAGTTTAAGGGAGAACCCAAACCACTTGTAGCTGAAACATGGATAAAGCAGATCACCAAGATATTTGATGTCTTGGGTTGCTCCGAGGAGCAAAAGGTTCCCTTTGCCGCCTTTATGTTGCGAGGAGAGGCAGATTACTGGTGGGAATCGATAAAGCGTACTCAACCTGCCGCACTGAAGATGTCTTGGGAGAAGTTCCAAGAGCTGTTTAACGACAAATACTTTCCCGAGAGTATTCGTCACATGAAGGAGGTGGAGTTCATCAAATTGGAGCAGAATAATATGACCGTGTCGCAGTACGAGGCAAAATTTGCGGAGTTATCCCGGTTTGCGTCCCACCTGGTGGATAATGAAGAAAGAATGACGCGGATGTTTTTAAGAGGTTTGAAGCCGGAGATACGTCAACATCTTGTTTCTCATAAACTGTGTTTGTATTCAGATGTTGTAAATAGGGCTCAGTTGGTGGAGCGCGATAACGAGACAACGCAACCAAAAGAGAGCAGCCGGCAAAATGATAATACCAGTGAGAGCAGTCATCGAAGCGGTGACAACAAGCGTGGAGGGAATCAACAGGCCAGAAATGGTAACCACTTCGGTGGTAATCAGGGCCAAAACAATAAGAATGGACATTTCAAGAAGAGGAGATTCAACAATGATGGAAAGACGTCAGCACCAGCACCTGTCGTTAAGGAAGGAGAACGACCACCTATCATATGTTTCAAATGCGGAGGGGAGGGGCACATCAGTCCAAACTGCGCGATGCCGTCCAAAGCATGTTATAATTGTGGAAGAGAAGGTCATTTAGCCCGATTTTGTCGTTTACCGAAGACAAATTCAGCTAGGATGGAGGCACCAAAAGCCGTCCCAGAAAAGTCAAAACCGGTTGTGCAAGGGAGAGCGTTTGTTGTGAACTCCCAGAGAGCAAGGAACCCGAATGAGGTCATCACGGGTAAGCTTATCATAAACTCTAAAGAAGTTTATACTTTATTTGATACCGGTTCAACCCATTCTTTTATTTCTCCTACTTGCGCTCATCGATTAAATTTGATTCCGGAGAAATTAGACTTTGACTTATCTGTGGAAACTCCATTGGGAGAAACCTTCATTACCTCCACTGTTTATAAGTCTTGTTTGGTTCAAGTTGGTACCCACACATTACCTATCGATCTGATTTCATTAAAAATACTTGCATTTGACGTGATTCTAGGGATTGATTGGTTAACTACTCATTATGCAAAAATTGATTGTTTTCGTAAGGTTGTTAGTTTTCATATTCCTAATCGACCTATTATGCGAATTCAAGCAACCAAACCATTAAAATCAATCGCTGTCATCTCAAGCCATAAAGCTATTCGTTTATTGAAAAACGGATGTCAAGCTTTCTTAGCTCATGTCACAGATCTAAACAAAAATACGTCAGTTTTGAATGATATTTCTATTGTTAATAAATTCCCTGACGTATTCCCTGAAGAACTTCCTGGCCTACCCCCAGAGCGTGAAATTGAATTTTGTATCGATCTTGAACCCGGTACAAAACCCATTTCCAAAGCCCCATATCGAATGGCTCCTATTGAACTTCAGGAGTTAAAGATCCAACTGCAGGAATTGTTAGACATTGGTTTTATTCGTCCTAGTACTTCTCCTTGGGGTGCTCCTGTTCTGTTCGTGAAGAAGAAAGATGGGAGTATGCGACTTTGTATTGATTATCGGGAGTTGAATCATGTCACCATCAAAAACAGGTACCCATTGCCACGTATTGATGACCTGTTTGACCAGTTGCAAGGAGCACAATTCTTTTCAAAGATCGATCTTCGTTCTGGATATCATCAGCTGAAGGTTAGAACTGAGGATATTCCAAAGACGGCTTTTAGAACTCGGTACGGGCATTATGAATTTCTAGTCATGTCCTTTGGATTGACTAATGCTCCTGCTGCCTTCATGGATATGATGAACCGGGTATTCAAGGAATATTTGGATCATTTTGTGGTCGTCTTTATTGATGACATCCTTATTTATTCCAAAAGCCGTGAAGATCATGAGCAACACTTGAGGCTGGTACTCCAAAAGCTTCGTGAATACAAGCTTTATGCCAAGTTGAAGAAATGCGAGTTCTGGCTGGAGGAGGTAGCATTCCTTGGGCACGTAGTATCAAGTCGTGGAATATCGGTTGACCCGGCAAAGATTGAAGCTATTCAAAGCTGGGAGCAACCTAAATCAGTGACCGAGGTACGTAGCTTTCTTGGTTTAGCTGGTTATTATCGGAGATTCGTGGAAGGATTTTCTCGAATCGCTACTCCATTAACTCAGCTGACTCGGAAAGATACAAAGTTTGGTTGGAGCGAAGAATGTGAGCAGAGTTTTCAAGAACTCAAGAGGAGACTCATTTCAGCACCTGTTCTAACAATACCATCTGGCTCGGAGGGATTTGTCATCTACAGTGATGCTTCGAGCAAAGGGTTGGGATGCGTTCTCATGCAACATGGAAAAGTCATAGCCTATGCATCAAGACAACTCAAGGAATATGAGAGGAATTATCCTACTCATGATCTAGAGTTGGCAGCTGTTGTCTTTGCACTTAAAATTTGGAGGCATTACTTGTATGGGGAGAAAGTGGAGATCTTTACGGATCATAAAAGCCTCAAATATTTCTTCACTCAAAAGGAACTCAACATGCGACAACGACGTTGGCTTGAACTGTTGAAAGATTATGATCATACCATTCAATACCATCCTGGAAAAGCGAACGTGGTAGCTGACGCATTGAGTAGAAGATCATATGCGGGTACAAGTGCAATATTAACAACGCAAAGGCCCATTTTGTGTGACTTGCAAAGGATGGAGATAGAGTTGAAGACTCCAGGGACCCATGTGATGATGGCGAATATACGAGTAGAACCGACTTTAATCGATAAAGTTAAAGCTGCTCAAGCTACAGACCTGGAGCTGATGCGTATGAGGAAGAAAGTGCAAGAAGGTTCTATGCCGGAAGCAAGAATCGATGAAGAAGGAATACTTCGAGTCAACTCCAGACTTTGTGTTCCTAACAACCCTGATTTAAAGTATGAAATCATGATGGAGGCGCACAACACACCGTTTGCAATCCATCCTGGAAGTACCAAAATGTATCATGATCTTCGTCATACATTTTGGTGGAGCAATATGAAGAGAGAGATAGCGTTGTTTATCTCAAGGTGTCTAACTTGTCAACGAGTCAAAGCGGAGCATCAAGTACCAAAAGGTCCATTGCAACCACTTGAAATTCCAGAATGGAAGTGGGAGCACATTACCATGGATTTCGTTACCGGTCTTCCTAGGGTTTCTCAAGGTATTGATGCGATTTGGGTCATTGTTGATAGATTGACCAAGTCTGCTCATTTCTTACCGATACGAGAAACTTATACACTTGAACGTCTTGCTCGTATGTACATAAACGAGATTGTAAGACTGCATGGTATGCCAGTATCCATAGTTTCTGATCGAGACCCAAGATTCACTTCACGATTTTGGGTTAGTTTACAAAAAGCTATGGGCACGGAGTTACGATTTAGTTCAGCATATCATCCTCAGACGGACGGACAATCAGAGAGGACTATTCAAACTCTTGAAGATCTATTAAGACTCTGTGTCTTTGACTTCAAGGGAAGTTGGGACAAGTTCTTACCATTGGTGGAGTTTTCCTACAACAACAGTTATCAAGCAAGTATTGGCATGGCTCCATTCGAAGCATTGTATGGAAGAAAATGTCGTTCTCCAGTATGCTGGGATGAGGTGGGCGAAGCAACGTTGTTGGGACCGGAGTTGGTACGTATGACTACAGAAAAGATTCAAACGATCCGACAACGTATAAAAACCTCACAAGATCGACAAAAGAGTTATGCTGATCTTCATCGAAAGGACGTGGAATTTGATGTAGGAGATCATGTGTTCTTACGTGTTGCTCCATGGAAAGGAGTTACGAGATTTGGAAAGAGAGGAAAGCTAAATCCTCGATTCATCGGTCCATTTTTAATCCTCGATCGAGTAGGAACTGTGGCTTATAGACTCGCTTTACCGCCAAGTATGTCTCGTGTTCATAACGTTTTCCACATATCCATGTTACGCAAATATGTGGAAGACCCGAACCACATTATTGAGTTAGAACCGGACGAAATAGCGGAGGATTTGACGTATGAAGAAGTTCCTGTTCAAATCTTGGATAAGAAGGAACATATTCTACGCTCCAAGGTTATACCTCAAGTCAAAGTTTTGTGGAGAAACCACGATGTTGAGGAAATGACTTGGGAGTTAGAATCAGAAATGAAATCAAGGTATCCTTACCTCTTCGACATACCAGGTACGTACCCTAATTTCGAGGGCGAAATTTCATAAGAAGGGGAGGTTGTAAGACCCCAACTTTTATAAATAAAGATGAATTTTCTATAAATATCATTTTTGAATATTATGGAGTTAATTTGATATAATGTTATAGTTGTGGGTAATATTTATAAATTTTGCAAAGTAAGCAAGTTGTTATAAAATATTCGTTTGGTCGGAGAATATTCTTTTTGTCGGGGAATATTCGTACGACGGCACAATCATTGGTGGACCCCACAACGGAATTATTGTCGGATTGAGAAAACGACAGAATTATCTTTCTATAAAAATAACGGCTGAGGTGTTACCGTTAAAACCGTTAAAACTGTTGAACTACTCGGTAGTAAAAGTACAGTAATACGCGTGGTTGCATAGTAGCACACGGTATTGATTATTGATGCTTACGTGAGAAGTCACTCAGCTATACTCAATTATTGCTACAGTAATTGCTGCATCATATCTCTTAAATTATTGTCATAATATCATCTGTATAATATGTTATATTATTGAGACGTTGTGGTAAGTTTGGTTATTTTATGGGGGGCCATATGTCATCATCTAAGAGTCTCTTCGTCAATAGTAATTACCGTCGTCAATAGTATTTACCTTGGTCAATAGTAATTACCTTCGTCAATAGTATTTACCTTGGTCAATAGTAATTACCTTCGTCAATAGTATTTACCTTGGTCAATAGTAATTACCTTCGTCAATAGTATTTACCTTGGTCAATAGTAATTACCTTCGTCAATAGTAGTTGTCCCTTCAATATTACCAAGAGTCATTTGACCCTTCGTTAAGACCAAGAGTCATTTGACCCTTCGTTAAGACCAAGAGTCATTTGACCATTCGTTAAGACCAAGAGCCACCCTCAGTTTTTCTATAAATAGAGGCCTAGGGCTTCATTATTTTTCACGAATTCATTCAAGCTATAGAGAGAGAAAGTATAGAGAGAATAAGAGAGAGAGAGACTAAAAGTATTCTGCTACATCACTTTTCCAATATCCAGTTCTTTTAAGGTAGGAAATATTATTTCTTTTATATTCATGAAGAGAACTTCTGTTATTCCATTTGTTATTATTCTGTTGGAATAACCAGTATACGCGGTCTACCCTATACTTGGTGACATTCTTCTATTATTCTGTTGGAACATCCTGTCTGTGTGTTTTACACCGGACCTGGTTCCGTTTATTATTCTGTTGGAACATCCTGTCTGTGTGTTTTACACCGGACCTGGTTCCGTTTTATTATTATTCTGTTGGAATATCCTGTCTGTGTGTTTTACACCGGACCTGGTTCCATTATTTATTATTCTGTCGGAATATCCTGTCTGTGCGTTTACGCCGGACCTGGTTCCATTATTTATTATTCTATTGGAATAACCTGTCTGTGCGGTCTATCGCATGCATGGTGATTTCTTTTGTTATTCCATTCTTTATTGTACTCAGTTGGTTAAGTTTTGACTTCTATACTCCATGAAATTTGTGGAATATCCTTGATAGTTGCGTTTCATCCAGTATCTTTTCAAGAAAATATTCTTCTAAGCATTCTTGAATTTTACTCCACAATGCAGTATCATGTTGACAATTTGGACGTTGTTAATTCCTGGATAAATTAATTCTTGAACTTGTTTTATTGAATTCTTATATCATTGTCATCATCCTCATGTTTATAAAATGTTGAAAGTCATCTGTGGCATGTAGTGCATAGATGGACTTGGTATGATTATGACCAGGGATTATTCGGTATAATCATGACCGTAATGTTACAAATGATGTGGTAAAAGTCCTCATTGGCCCGTAGTGCATTGATGGACAGTTGTTGGCATGATCATGACCATTAATGAATACACGAATATCCTTGGCCGTAGTGCAGGGGTGATTCGATGATGTGGATTATTTTATTAAGCTGAGTCTCAGCGATCGCAGTGTTGAAAAACCTTTTAAATCATAAAAGATAGTAGAGTTTATTTTCTACTTGACTCTTTTAATGGATTGCTTGTTCCGCTGCAGTTAAACTTGATGTCTATTATATTTTATCAGTTTAACATTGTTGAAGGCTAATGATAATTTATTCTGCATTATCTTAGTCATAATATTTCTTACTGGGCTAGTTGAGCTCACCCTTTCTTTCACTGTTCTCTTCAGGAAATGAGAACGTAGCTGGGACAAGTCGGGGTACGGAGTGATGGTCCGAATGATAGTATTAGTTAGTAGTCCTCACTATTCTATGTAATGGTGTGTTAATAAATGTAATGAGGACTCCTTTTGAGTATGAATACTCTCTAGAAGATAATATTTGTATTCAAACTCACAGTTTATGTTTTGTCGTATTGTACACGACAGTTGTATTATTAAGTTGTATTTGTATTCTGTACTATGTATCTGACGACCCAAGATGGGTGATGTATACCTAATTTTGGGGGCGTCACAAATATCATTTTTGAATATTATGGAGTTAATTTGATATAATGTTATAGTTGTGGGTAATATTTATAAATTTTACAAAGTACGCAAGTTGTTATATAATATTCGATTGGTCGGGGAATATTCATTTTTACAGGGAATATTCGTACAACGGCACAATCATTGGTGGACCCCACAACGGAATTATTGTCGGATTGAGAAAACGACAAAAATATTTTATTAAAAATAACGGCGGAAGTTTTACCATTGATACTGTTGAACTACTAGGTAGTAAAAGTACAGTAATACGTGTGGTTGCATAGTAGCACACGGTATTGATTATTAATGCTTATGTGAGAAGTCACTCAGTTTGATTCAATTATTGTCAGTTAATAATATGAATTATTTAGCGCAAATGACGTTTTGTTTTATTCGTATTATTAACGTAATAAAACAGAAACATCTTTTTATATAAAACAGAATACTTTATTAAAGTTATTCTATAAATAGAATATATTATATTTTATTTAAAAAAAAATTCTTTAAATATGGACCGTCAGATTGAAGTAATCAATCTGGACCGTTCATGGATTAATTACTATGCATTCTATTTTTCTATAAATAGCAGCTCATTCCTTCATTATTTCTTACGAATTCACTGAACTCTAGAGAGAGAAACTATATAGAGAGAAGAAGAGTATTCTGCTACTTAACTACTTCTTTATTTCAGCTCTTCTTTAAAACGGTAAGGGGTGTTATTCTTTCTTATTCATGAAGAGAACTTTTGTTATTCCATTTCTTATTATTCTGTTGGAATAACCTGTATACGCGGTCTACCCTATACTTGGTGACATTCTTCTATTATTCTGTTGGAACATCTTGTCTGTGTGTTTTACACCGGACCTGGTTCCGTCTTTATTATTATTCTGTTGGAACATCATGTCCGTGTATTTTACACCGGACCTGGTTCCGTCTTTATTATTATTCTGTTAGAATATCCTGTCCGTGTGTTTTACACCGGACCTGGTTCCGTCTTTATTATTATTCTGTTAGAACATCCTGTCTGTGTGTTTTACACCGGACCTGGTTCCGTCTTGTTATTATTCTGTTAGAACATCCTGTCTGTGTGTTTTACACCGGACCTAGTTCCATTATTTATTATTTTGTCGGAATATCCTGTCTGTGCATTTACGCCGGACCTAGTTCTATTATTTATTATTCTGTTAGAATAACCTGTCTGTTCGGTCTATCGCATGCCGGGTGATTTCTTTTGTTATTCCATTCTTTATTATACTCAGTTGGATAAGTTTTGACTTCTATACTCTATGAAATTAGTGGAATATCCTTGATAATTGCGGTTCATCCAGTATCTTTTCATGAAAATATTCTTCTAAATATTCTTGAATTTTACTCCACAAAGCAGTATCATGTTGACAATTTGGACGTTGTTAATTCTTGGATAAATTAATTCTTGAACTTGTTTTATTGAATTCTTATATCATTGTCATCATCCTCATGTTTATAAAATGTTGAAAGTCATCTGTGGCCTGTAGTGCATAGATGGACTTGGTATGATTATGACCAGGGATTATTCGGTATAATCATGACCGTAATGTTACAAATGATGTGGTAAAAGTCTGCATTGGCCCGTAGTGCATTGATGGACAGTTGTAGGCGTGATCATGACCATTAATGAATACATGAATATCCTTGGCCGTAGTGCAGGGGTGATTCGATGATGTGAATTATTTTATTAAGCTAAGTCCCAGCGATCACAGTGTTGAAAAATATTTTAAATCATAAAAGATAGTAGAGTTTATTTTCTACTTGACTCTTTTAATGGATTGCTTATTCCGCTGCAGTTAAACTTGATGTCTATTATATTTTATCAGTTTAACATTGTTGAAGGCTAATAATAATTTATTCTGCATTATCTTAGTCATAATATTTCTTACTGGGCTAGTTGAGCTCACCCTTTCTTTCACTGTTCTCTTCAGGAAATGAGAACGTAGCTGGGGCAAGTCGGAGAACGGAGTGATGGTCATAATGATAGTATTAGTTAGTAGTCCTCACTATTCTATGTAATGGTGTGTTAATAAATGTAATGAGGACTCCTTTTGAGTATGAATACTCTCTAGAAGATAATATTTGTATTCAAACCCACAGTTTATGTTTTGTCGTATTGTACACGACAGTTGTATTAGTAAGTTGTATTTGTATTCTGTACTATGTATCTGACGACCCAAGATGGGTGATGTATACCTAATTTTGGGGGCGTCACACTTGGTATTAGAGCTTAGGGATATGATCCCTGGCTAAGATGTGAGAATAGAACTAGGAGGGGAGAGACGGGGAATTTCTTCGCTAGTATGACCTACCTAAGTTTATTTGCCTGGTATTTAATTGGTCGGTCATAATATAAGGATAATATATGACATATCAATTAACTTTTATTTTGTGGCAGTATCTGAAAATGGCATCTGAGAATGTTGAGAATAGCAATGGAGCACAGGCGACTGTTGATTCACCACATATCAATAATCAAGATAATGTGCATCAGGAAGGTGACAATCCTCATGCAAACAACAACACTGACCAGATGATGAATGATGGAATGTTCAGAAACTTTATGCAGTTCATGCAACAGCAGGCGAGAGCGGCTCCTGTCCAAAATATAGGTGGAAACACTGAAAACTCTCGAACGGTCACCGCTAAACAGTTCAAGAAGTTGGGACCACCAGAGTTTAAGGGAGAGCCAAAACCACTTATAGCGGAAACATGGATAAAGCAGATCACCAAGATATTTGATGTCTTGGGATGCTCCGAGGAGCAAAAGGTTCTCTTTACCGCCTTTATGTTGCGAGGAGAGGCGAATTACTGGTGGGAATCGATTAAGCGTACTCAACCTGCCGCACTGAAGATGTCTTGAGAGAAGTTCCAAGAGTTGTTCAATTACAAATACTTTTTCGAAAGTGTTCGTCACATGAAGGAGGTGGAGTTCATCAAATTGGAGCAGAATAATATGACCGTGTCGCAGTATGAGGCTAAATTTGCTGAGTTGTCCCGATTTACGTCCCACTTGGTAGATAATGAAGAGCAAATTACGTGAATGTTTTTGCGAGGTTTGAAACCTGAGATACGTCAACATCTTATTTATCATAAACTGTGTTTGTATTCAGATGTTGTGAATAGGGCTCAGTTAGTGGAGCGCGATAACGAGTCAACGCAACCAAAAGAGAGCAGTCGGAAAAATGATAATACCAGTGAGAGCAGTCATCGAAGCGGTGACAACAAGCGTGGAGGGAATCAACAGGCCAGAAATGGTAGCCACTTCGGTGGTAATCAGGGCCAAAACAATAAGAATGGTCATTTCAAGAAGAGGAGATTCAACAATGATGGAAAGACGTCAGCACTAGCACCCATTGTTAAGGAAGGAGAACGACCACCTATCATATGTTTCAAATGCGGAGGGGAGGGGCGCATCAGTCCAAATTGCGCGATGCCGTCTAAAGCATGTTATAATTGTGGACGAGAAGGTCATTTAGCTCGATTTTGTCGTTTACCAAAAACAAGTTCAGCCAAGATGGAGACACCAAAGGCCGTCCCAGAAAAGTCAAAACCGGTAGTGCAAGGGAGAGCGTTTGTTGTGACCTCCCAGAAAGCAAGGAACCCGAATGAGGTTGTAAGACCCCGAATTTTATGAAATAAAAGTATTCAATTTTTCTTATAATTACAATTCAGTAAATGGTTAAATTGATAAAAAGTTAAAGTTATGGGTGAAATGTGAAAACTTTTCAAAATACGCAAGTGGTTATAAAATATTCATTGTTGTCGGGGAATATTCGTTTGGTCGTGAAATATTTTTTCTGTCGGGGAATATTCGTACGACGGCGCAGACATTTATGGGCCCCATAACAGAATAACTGTCGGATGAAGATAACGACAAAAATTGAGTTTTTATAATTAACGGCGTAGTTGTTACCGTTAACACAGTTAGAATACCCGGTGGTTAAAATACAGTAATACGCGTTATTGCACAGTAGCACACGGTATTGCATAGTATTTTTGAAATTATTGATTCTTACGAAGGAATGCACTACTCAATAATTGTTACAGTAATTACTGTTCAATATTTTATTTTATTGATTCAATAATTGTTACGTTGAAATTTTATATTATTGTTGTTCAATAATTGTCACTGCATAGTATTTTCTATTATCAGATCAATAATTCATATTATTTAAATAATATTATTAGATAACATTATTGGCAATGTCTAGAAAGTTCTGTCTAAGGAGAGGTTTGGTCACCTAATTGCGCGCCAATAAAGATAAATTCTTATTGGAAAGCCCCCTCTTTCCTGGGAACGGCCTAGTTGTCATAAATGTGATTCTGTAATATTATCTGTGAATAATTAATTATTGATTCATATGATAAGAAAATATTTATTTTATGTGGATATAAATGAGGGATATATTTTTGTGGTTAAAAATGAAGGAGTTAATGTTGAGGTGTTTTATCTGTATTTTTGTCGGAACGGAGGTATTGAAAATCAAATTAGGGTTTTTAAGATATTTTGCGAGGGTTATAATTTTTAATCCGACCGTTGGATCATGGTAATATTTAGATATGTTATACATATATAAGTTGAGTATATGTCCACAAATTTTGAACCGTTAAAAATTAACGTATGATTTGTTATGAATTTTACGAGATGACTGGTTCAGAAATTGTTGAATTTTTGGAGTTAATCATTTTGGTGAAAAATTCTAGAATTGGTGGGCCTCACTCTTGGTTGGTGAAGAAATATACTGAGATTTTTATTCAAATATGGTGGGTAGAAATAGTAGCAGGTAAAGTGTAAAACCCCAACTTATTAATGAATAAAATCAAATTTTCTCTAAATATTATTGTGAATAATAAGGGGTTAATTTGATATAATACTTTGGTTATGGGTGAAATGTGCAAATTTTGCAAAATAAGCAAGTGGTTATAAAATATTTATTTTTGGTCGGTGAATATTCGGTTGGTCGTGGAATATTCTTGCTGTCGGAGAATATTCGTACGACGACGCAGCCTTGTGTGGGCCCCATAACGGAAAGCGATTGGATGAAGAAAACGACAAGTATAAGTTGTTTATAAATAACGGCGTAGTTGTTACCATTAATACTGTTGGAATACCCGGTGGTTAAAATACAGTAGCACACGGTATTGCACCAATTATTGATTCTTACGTAAGAAGGCACTACTCAATAATGGTTACAGTAATTACTGTTCAGTATTTTATTTTATTGATTCAATAATTGCTGCGTTGATATTTTATATTATTGTTGTTTCAATAATTGTTGCTGCACAGTATTTTCATTTATCAGATCAATAATTCATATTATTTGAATAATATTATTAGATAACATTATTGGCAATGTCTAGAAAGTTCTGTCTAAGGAGAGGTTTGGTCATCTAATTGCGCGCCAGTAAGGAGAAATCCTTATTGGAAAGTCCCCTCTTTCCTGGGAACGGCCTGGTTGTCATAAATGTGATTCTGTAATATTATTTGTGACTAATTAATTATTGATTCATATGATAAGGAAATATTTATTTTATGTGGATATAAATGAGGAATATATTTTTGTGGTTAAAAATGAAGGAGTTAATGTTGAGGTTTTTGTCAGTATTTTTGTCGGAATGGAGGTATTAAAAATCAGGGTTTTTGAGATAGTTTGCGGGGGTTATAATTTTTAATCCGACCGTTGGATCGTGGTAATTTTTGGATATGTTATACATATATAAGTTGAGTATATGTCCACAAATTTTGAACCGTTAAAAATGAACGTATGATTTATTACGAATTTTACAAGATGGCTGGTTCAGAAATTGTTGAATTTTCGGAGTTTATCATTTTGGTGGAAAATTCTAGAATTGGTGGGCCCCACTTGTGGTTGGTGAAGAAATGTGCTGAATTATATTTCAAATGTGGTGGGTGGGAATAGTAGCAGGTAAAGCCATCAGGTTGCAGGTCAAACCTACCAAAATTTTCCTATAAATAGAGGGCTAAGTTAGAATTGAAAATCACACCAGAAACAAGTTTTCTCTCTTTCTCTCTCTAGATTATTGAGTGTATTTTGTGAGTATTTAGATACTTTGAGAGTTTCTATTCATCAGAGCAAGTTTCTTTCAGCCTTATACCGGTATTCCGACCAGAAGTACTGATATTTTGAGGTAAGGGATATTATTTTCTTCTTAAATGATATTATTTTCTTCAATATCATTATGCTGAAATATTGATACGAGTTTTTATCAAATTTAGAACTTTTTGTGTCGGAGTTACTATTCACGTATACGGTACTATTCACGTATACGACACTATTCACGAATACGGCACTATTCACCGAAAAATAAAATTTTTCCTTTTTGTCCAAGATGTCTATTATGGTTACTATCTTTGATTGTATCCATGTTTTGATCTTTATTTTTGAATTCTGCTTCACAATTGATTATTATGAAGTATTATTGATCTTGGATAAACTGTTATAAGAATCCCTACTATTTGTCCTTCTGTCTCATTGGATTCGTTCTCTTTAAGATATTTTTCATCATCCTCAGTCCTAAATGATGATATTACTGAATATCTTTGGCCTGTAGTGCAACGATGTATAATTACTTGATGAATATCTTTGGCCTGTAGTGCAAAGATGAACAGGTGTTGAGATGAACATGACCGACTGATGATACAAATGAATATCTTTGGCCTGTAGTGCAAAGATGAATATTTGGTTAAAGATGATTATTAATTGATGTTACAGGGATAAAATATTGATGATGGACTTTTAAATCTTAGAAGATAGTAGAATTCTTTCTCTACTTGACTCTTCTAATGGTTTGCTGTTTCCGCTGCAGTTGTTGATCTAAAACTTGTTGTCGATTATATTTTATCAGATTTTTCCCTGTTGAAGACTAACGATAATTTGTTGTATATTATCTTAGTCATAATATTCTTTACTGGGCTAGTTGAGCTCACCCTTTTCCTTTTTGTTCCATTTTTCTTCTCAGGAGGTGAGAACATAGCAGGATCTAGTCGGGGTATGGAGTGATGGTTCTAGAAAGATGTATTAGCAGTCCTCACTATTTCTGTAAAATAGTGTTTGAATAATTATAATGAGGATTTATTTGAGTGTGGATATTGTCTAGAAGACAATATTTGTATTTAAACTCACAGTATGTGTTGTCGTATTTTGCACGATAATTGTATTATTGAAGTTGTAGTTTGCTTTCTGTACCATGTATTTGGCGACTCAGAATGGGTGTTGTATACCTATTCTGGGGGCGTCACATAAAGCCATCAGGTTGCAGGTTAAGTCTGCTTCGGCGTGCTAACATTTTCCTATAAATAGAGGGCTAAGTTAGAATTGAAAATCACACCAGAATTCATAAGTTTTCTCTCTTTCTCTCTCTAGATTATTAAGTGTATTTTGTGAGTATTTAGATACTTTGTGAGTTTCTATTCATCAATGCAAGTTTTCTTCAGCCTTATACCGATTAGAAGTACTGCTCTTTTGAGGTAAGGGATAGTAAGGGATTTTAAGGGTTATTATGTTTTTCAGTTCGTAATTCTTCTGACCTTCAGAAAATTTTGAAAAAATTTGAAATGATATTTTGATGAGTTTTCTTGATTGTGTCCAAAAATGGTAATTTTTGGATGTATAGATTGAGAGTTATGAATTTTATGAGAAAAGACTATTTTAAAAGTAACCGCTTATAATTCCTTGTGGTTAACTCCAAAATTGATAAAATTTTTATTGGGAGTACATGTATATGATAGAAGTATACTCTGTAAATTTCAGAATTTTTGGACAAAAGTACAATTTTTGAGAAATGTCTAAATATTCGGCTGTTTTGGCCATATGAAAAATAGTAAATGACTTTTAAAAATTCTGAGAAAAATATATGTTCACTATGGGACTATATTATGCTAAATCTCAGAAAAAAAATATTTTTGGAACTGATTTGGTATTTTTTATGAAAATGGTCTAGTTATGAGTAAATGAATTAAATATGTTTTGTGAAGTAAGAAAATTAGAAAATAGGTTTTTATGACTTGAGAATCATATATGAGGTATATGCAGATTTTTTATGATGGTTTTGATTATTGGTGATAAAATCTTATGAGTTTGGTATTTTAGAATGATTAAATGCATTATTTAGTAAAGTGTAAACAATTTAAATAAATTGTTTATAAGCTTAAGAAATATTATTATTTCAATATCATTATACCGAAATACTGGTATAGATTTTATTGTGGAATTTCTATCTTTTTGTGTCGGGTTTACTATTCATGAGTTACTATTCACGAGTTACTATTCACAGAAAAATTGGTTTCTTTTTCTGACCAAATTATAGTTGATTTATGAATATTACTCTTGAGATTAAATCTATATATTGATTATATTGATTTTATTATCATATATAACATTTTTATAACCCTAGTGTTGAATTTCTCTTTCACTTGATTATAAAGATGGGTAAATTATTGGTATGATCGTGACTGAGAAATATCTTTGGCCTGTAGTGCAAAGATGAATTATTAACTGGTATGATCATGACCATTGAATTTATAATTGAATATCTTTAGCTTAAGTGTAAAGATGAATTGATTAATATGGTTATAATTATTGTTTATATAAATTCTGAAATGATTATATATTTCTTTGAGATATGAATGTCTTTGGCCCGTAGTGCAAAGATGAATTATTGATGAATATCTTTGCTCGTAATGCAAAGAT
The DNA here is from genome assembly GCA_016801055.1 of Panax notoginseng. Lineage (NCBI taxonomy): Eukaryota > Viridiplantae > Streptophyta > Magnoliopsida > Apiales > Araliaceae > Panax > Panax notoginseng. Next base: position 22,676,703 of record CM029018.1, on the reverse strand, counting down.
GACTTGTTGTTGAATATCTTTGGCCTGTAGTGCAAAGATGAGTTGTTGATGAATATCTTCGGCTCGTAATGGAAAGATGACATGTTGTTGAATATCTTTGACCTGCAGGGAAAAGATGGTCTGTTGATGAATATCTTTGGCCCGTAGTGCAAAGATGAAATTGTTAGTATGATTATAAACAGGAACTGTGATTTGGTATAACCATGATCTTTGATGTTTCAGGTAAAGACATGTGATGAAAATTATCTTCGTCCTGGGTACGAAGAGGAATTTAGAATCACAATTATGATTATGAGATATTCATATAATTGTGGAAAGGAACTGTTGATTGATGTTACAGGGATAAAACATTGTTGGTAGATTTTTAACATGGAGAAGATAATGGACTTTATAGTCTATTTGACTCTTCTAATGGATTGCTCGTTCCGCTGCAACTTTGGTTGAAAATTTTTATCATCTACCATATGTTCTAAATCTCTGATTTATTACTGTTGAAGGCTATTGATAATTTATTTATCTTTAGTCATGATATTCTTTACTGGGCTAGTTGTGCTCACCCTTTTTGTTTCACAATTCCTTTCAGGTAATAAGAGTGTAGCTGGGTCGAGCGGGGGTAACAAGGGAATAGAACGGTGTTCATCATTTAGTAGTTATATTTGGTGAAGAAAATAGGGTGAGGCACACCCAACGTTGGAAGGGTGTTTCGTCACTATCATACAAGATGTCTAATGACATACAACCTCGTGTCATCATAAGACAGGGTTGTGCTCATCCACTTGCTGAGTATATCTACGAGCACTACCTATATAATCTTGGTGTTTGTTTGAAGAATAATTCTCAATTAGAGACAGTGGAGATAATGATAAGTCAAGAGAAGACTCACCATTGGGAAGAATATGACAATAATCTTCTTGTTTTTCTTTCGGGTCTATTGGGTCAACCAAGGATAATTCTGTAGCCATATGATATCTATCATAACCTAGAAGTATGGCCTCCCATGTACGAAGGTTTCCTTGAGCACTTCCCAAAGCTTCTGGTTTCTAAAACAGTTTTTGACTGTACCTTTATGTAAGGTACCTTTGTGAGGTGTTGATACATGATGGTGTCCAATGTCACATTTGGTATATATTTGTATCCAAACTCACAGCATATGTGTTATTATATTTTGCATGACATTTGTTGTAATAAAGTTGTAGTTATTTTCTGTACCATGTATTTGACGACTCAGAATGGGTTGGGTGGAATGGACCTATTTTGGGGTTGTCACAGAGGTCATCACGGGTAAGCTTATCATAAACTCTAACGAAGTCTATACTTTATTTGATACCGGTTCTACCCATTCTTTTATTTCTCCTACTTGCGCTCATCGATTAAATTTGACTCCGGAGAAATTAGACTTTGATTTATCTGTTGAAACTCCATTGGGAGAAACCTTAATTACATCCAAAGTTTATAAGTTGTGTTTGGTTCAAGTTGGTACCCACACATTACCTGTCGATCTGATTTCATTAAAAATACTTGCATTTGACGTGATTCTAGGGATTGATTGGTTAACTACTCATCATGCAAAAATTGATTATTTTCGTAAGGTTGTTAGCTTTCATATTCCTAATCGACCTATTATGCAAATTCAAGCAATCAAACCATTAAAATCAATCGTTGTCATCTCAAGCCATAAAGCTATTCGTTTATTGAAAAATGGATGTCAAGCTTTCTTTAGCTCATGTCACGGATCTAAACAAATATACGTCAGTTTTGAATGATATTTCTATTGTTAATAAATTCCCTGACGTATTCCCTGTTAACTTCCTGGCCTACCCCCAGAGCGTGAAATTGAATTTTGTATCGACCTTGAACCCGGTACAAAACCCATTTCCAAAGCCCCATATCGAATGGCTCCTATTGAACTTCAGGAGTTAAAGATCCAACTGCAGGAATTGTTAGACATTGGTTTTATTCGTCCTAGTACTTCTCCTTGGGGTGCTCTTGTGCTATTCGTAAAGAAGAAAGATGGAAGTATGCGACTTTGTATTGATTATCGGGAGTTAAATCATGTCACCACCAAAAACAAGTACTCATTGCCACGTATTGATGACCAGTTTGACCAATTGCAAGGAGCACAATTCTTTTCAAAGATTGATCTTCGTTCTGGATATCATCAGCTGAAGGTTAGAACTGAGGATATTCCAAAGACGGCTTTTAGAACTCGGTACGGGCATTATGAATTCCTAGTCATGTCCTTTGGATTGACTAATGCTCCTGCTGCCTTCATGGATATGATGAACCGGGTATTCAAGGAATATTTGGATCACTTTGTGGTCGTCTTTATTGATGACATCCTTATTTATTCCAAAAGCCGTGAAGATCATGAGCAACACTTGAGGCTGGTACTCCAAAAACTTCGTGAATACAAGCTTTATGCCAAGTTGAAGAAATGCGAGTTCTGGCTGGAGGAGGTAGCATTCCTTGGGCACGTAGTATCAAGTCGTGAAATATCGGTTGACCAGGCGAAGATTGAAGCTATTCAAAGCTGGGAGCAACCTAAATCAGTGACCGAAGTACGTAGCTTTCTTGGTTTAGCTGGTTATTATCAGAGATTCATGGAAGGATTTTCTCGAATCGTTACTCTATTAACTCAGCTGACTCGGAAAGATACAAAGTTCGGTTGGAGCGAAGAATGTGAGCAGAGTTTTCAAGAACTCAAGATGAGACTCATTTCAGCACCTGTTCTAACAATACCATCTGGCTCGGAGGGATTTGTCATCTACAGTGATGCTTCGAGCAAAGGGTTGGGATGCGTTCTCATGCAACATGGAAAAGTCATAGCCTATGCATCAAGACAACTCAAGAAATATGAGAGAAATTATCCTACTCATGATCTAGAGTTGGCAGCTGTTGTCTTTGCACTTAAAATTTGGAGGCATTACTTGTATGGGGAGAAGGTGGAGATCTTTACGGATCATAAAAGCCTCAAATATTTCTTCACTCAAAAGGAACTCAACATGCGACAACGACGTTAGCTTGAACTGTTGAAAGATTATGATCATACCATTCAATACTATCCTGGAAAAGCGAACGTGGTAGCTGACGCATTGAGTAGAAGATCATATGCAAGTACGAGTGCAATATTATCAACACAAAGGCCCATTTTGTGTGACTTGCAAAGGATGGAGATAGAGTTAATGACTCCAGGGACCCATGTGATGATGGCGAATATACGAGTAGAACCAACTTTAATCGATAAAGTTAAAGCTGCTCAAGCTACAGACCTGGAGCTGATGCGTATGAGGAAGAAAGTGCAAGAAGGTACTATGCCGGAAGCAAGAATCGATGAAGAAGGAATACTTCGAGTCAACTCCAGACTTTGTGTTCCTAACAACCCTGATTTAAAGTGTGAAATCATGATGGAGGCGCACAACACACCGTTTGCAATCCATCCTGGAAGTACCAAAATGTATCATGATCTTCGTCATACATTTTGGTGGAGCAATATGAAGAGAGAGATAGCGCAATTTATCTCAAGGTGTTTAACTTGTCAACGAGTCAAAGCGGAGCATTAAGTACCAAAAGGTCCATTGTAACCACTTGAAATTCCAGAATGGAAGTGGAAGCACATTACCATGGATTTCGTTACCGGTCTTCCTAAGGTTTCTCAAGGTATAGATGCAATTTGGGTCATTGTTGATAGATTGACCAAGTCTGCTTATTTTTTACCGATACGAGAAACTTATACACTTAAACGTCTTGCTCGTATGTACATAAACGAGATTGTAAGACTGCATGATATGCCAGTATCCATAGTTTCTGATCGAGACCCAAGATTCACTTCACGATTTTGGGTTAGTTTACAAAAAGCTATGGGCACAGATTTACGATTTAGTTCGGCATATCATCCTCAGACGAACGGACAATCAGAGAGGACTATTCAAACTCTAGGAGATTTATTAAGACTCTGTGTCTTTGACTTCAAGGGAAGTTGGGACAAGTTCTTACCATTGGTGGAGTTTTCCTACAACAACAGTTATCAAGCAAGTATTGGCATGGCTCCATTCGAAGCATTGTATGGAAGAAAATGTTGTTCTCCAGTATGCTGAGATGAGGTGGGTGAAGCAACGTTGGTGGGACCGGGGTTGGTACGTATGACTACAGAAAAGATTCAAACGATCCGACAACGTATAAAAATCTCACAAGATCGACGAAAGAGTTATGCTGATCTTCATCGAAAGGACGTGGAATTTGATATAGGAGATCATGTGTTCTTACGTGTTGCTCCATGGAAAGGAGTTACGAGATTTGGAAAAAGAGGAAAGCTCAATCCTCGATTCATCGGTCCATTTTTAATCCTCGATCGAGTAGGAACTGTGGCTTATAGACTCGCTTTACCGCCAAGTATGTCTCGTGTTCATAACGTTTTTCACATATCCATGTTACGCAAATATGTGGAAGACCCGAACCACATTATTGAGTTAGAACCGGACGAAATAGCGGAGGATTTGACGTATGAAGAAGTTCCTGTTCAAATCTTGGATAAGAAGGAATATATTCTACGCTCCAAGGTTATACCTCAAGTCAAAGTTTTGTGGAGAAACCACGATGTTGAGGAAATAACTTGGGAGTTAGAATCTGAAATGAAATCAAGGTATTCTTACCTCTTCGACATACCAGGTACGTACCCTAATTTCGAGGGCAAAATTTCATAAGAAGGGGAGGTTGTAAAATCCCAACTTTTATAAATAAAGATGAATTTTCTATAAATATCATTTTTGAATATTATGGAGTTAATTTGATATAATGTTATAGTTGTGGGTAATATTTATAAATTTTACAAAGTACACAAGTTGTTATATAATATTCGATTGGTCGGGGAATATTCATTTTTACAGGGAATATTCGTACAACGGCACAATCATTGGTGGACCCCACAACGGAATTATTGTCGGATTGAGAAAATGACAAAAATATTTTAGTAAAAATAACGGTGGAAGTTTTACCATTGATACTGTTGAACTACTCGGTAGTAAAAGTACAGTAATACGTGTGGTTGCATAGTAGCACACGATATTGATTATTAATGCTTATGTGAGACGTCACTCAGTTTGATTCAATTATTGTCAGTTAATAATATGAATTATTTAGCGATAATGACGTTTTGTTTTATTCGTATTATTAACGTAATAAAACAGAAACATCTTTTTATATAAAACAGAATACTTTATTAAAGTTATTCTATAAATAGAATATATTATATTTTATTTAAAAGATTTTTCTTTAAATATGGACCGTCAGATTAAAGTAATCAATCTGGACCATTCATGGATTAGTTACTATGCATTCTATTTTTCTATAAATAGCAGCTCATTCCTTCATTATTTCTTACGAATTTACTGAACTCTAGAGAGAGAAACTATAGAGAGAGAGAAGAAGAGTATTCTGCTACTTAACTACTTCCTTATTTCAGCTCTTCTTTAAAACGGTAAGGGGTGTTATTCTTTCTTATTCATGAAGAGAACTTTTGTTATTCCATTTCTTATTATTCTGTTGGAATAACCTGTATACGCGGTCTACCCTATACTTGGTGACATTCTTCTATTATTCTGTTGGGACATCCTGTCTGTGTGTTTTACATCGGACCTGGTTCCGTCTTTATTATTATTCTGTTGGAACATCCTGTCCGTGTGTTTTACACCGGACCTGGTTCCGTCTTTATTATTATTCTGTTAGAACATCCTATCTGTGTGTTTTACACCGGACCTGGTTCCGTCTTGTTATTATTCTGTTGGAACATCCTGTCTGTGTGTTTTACACCGGACCTGGTTCCATTATTTATTATTCTGTCGAAATATCCTGTCTGTGCGTTTACGCCGGACCTGGTTCCATTATTTATTATTCTGTTGGAATAACATGTCTGTGCGGTCTATTGCATGTCGGGTGATTTCTTTTGTTATTTCATTCTTTATTATACTCAGTTGGATAAGTTTTGACTTCTATACTCCATGAAATTAGTAGAATATCCTTGATAATTGCGGTTCATCCAGTATCTTTTCATGAAAATATTCTTCTAAGTATTCTTGAATTTTACTCCACAAAGCAGTATCATGTTGACAATTTGGACGTTGTTAATTCTTGGATAAATTAATTCTTGAACTTGTTTTATTGAATTCTTATATCATTGTCATCATCCTCATGTTTATAAAATGTTGAAAGTCATCTGTGGCCTGTAGTGCATAGATGGACTTGGTATGATTATGACCAAAAATTATTCGGTATAATCATGACCGTAATGTTACAAATGATGTGGTAAAAGTCCTCATTGGCCCGTAGTGCATTAATGGACAGTTGTTGGCATGATCATGACCATTAATGAATACACGAATATCCTTGGCCGTAGTGCAGGGGTGATTCGATGATGTGGATTATTTTATTAAGCTGAGTCACAGCGATCACAGTGTTAAAAAACCTTTTAAATCATAAAAGATAGTAGATTTTATTTTCTACTTGACTCTTTTAATGGATTACTTGTTCCGCAGCAGTTAAATTTGATGTCTATTATATTTTATCAGTTTAACATTGTTGAAGGCTAATGATAATTTATTCTGCATTATCTTAGTCATAATATTTCTTACTGGGCTAGTTGAGCTCACCCTTTCTTTCACTGTTCTTTTCAGGAAATGAGAACGTAGCTGGGGCAAGTCGGAGAACGGAGTGATGGTCCGAATGATAGTATTAGTTAGTAGTCCTCACTATTCTATGTAATGGTGTGTTAATAAATGTAATGAGGACTCCTTTTGAGTATGAATACTCTCTAGAAGATAATATTTGTATTCAAACTCACAGTTTATGTTTTGTCGTACTGTACACGACAGTTGTATTAGTAAGTTATATTTGTATTCTGTACTATGTATCTGACGACCCAAGATGGGTGATGTATACCTAATTTTGGGGGCGTCACACTTTCTCTCTATATTATCAGGCATATTTTTGTGAGTATTTAGATATCTTGAGTGTTGCTCAGCGTTATATCCGATATTCAAGTCAGAAGTATTGCTCTTTTGAGTTAAGGGATTTTAAGGGTTATTATGTTTTTCAATTCGTAATTCTTTTAACCTTCAAAAAACTCTGGAAAAATTTGAAATGATATTTTGATGAGCTTTATTGATTGTGTCCAAAAATGGTGATTTTTCGATGTATAGATTAAGAGTTATGAATTTTATGAGAATAGACTATTTTAAAAATAACCGCTTATAACTCCTTGTGGTTAACTCCAAAATTGGTGAAATTTTTATTAGGAGTACATGAATATGATAGAAGCATACTCTGTAAATTTCAGAATTTTTGGACAAAAGTATAATTTTTGATAAATATCTAAATATTCGGCTATTTTGGCCATATGAAAATAGTAAATGAGTTTTAAAAATTCCGAAAAAAAATATATGTTCAATATGGGACTATATTATGTTAAATCCCAGAAAAAAAAATTGTTTACATTGATTTGGTATTTTTTATGAAAAATGACTAGTTATGAGTAAATGAATTAAATATGTTATGTGAAGTAAGAAAATTAGAAAATATGATTTTATAGCTTGAGAATCATATATGAGTTATATGCATATTTTTTATGAGGGTTTTGGTTATTGGTGATAAAATCTTAAGAGTTTGCATTTTATGATGATTAAATGTATTAATTAGTAAAGTGTAAACAATTTAAATAAATTGTTTATAAGATTAAGAAATATTATTCTTTCAATATCATTATACCGAAATATTGTTATAAATTTTATTATGGAATTTTTATCTTTTTGAGTCGGGATTACTATTCACGTATACGGCACTATTCACGTATACGGCACTATTCATGTATATGACACTATTTACGTATATGACATTATTTACGTATACGGTATCATGTATGAATACGGAGTACTATTCACGAGTTACTATTCATGAGTTACTATTCACGAGTTACTATTCACGACAAAAATTGGTTTCTTTTTCTGACCAAATTATCGTTGATTTATGATTGTTGCTCTTGAAAATAAATGCAGTTGTTGATCATATTATTTTTATTTTCATATATAACATTTTTATAACCTTGATGTTGAATTTCTCTTTCACTTGAGTGTAAAGATGGGTAAATTATTGGTATGATCGAGACTGAGAAATATCTTTGGCCTGTAGTGCAAAGATGAATTGTTAACTGGTATGATCATGACCATTGAATTTATAATTGAATATTTTTAGCTTAAGTGTAAAGATGAATTGATTAACATAGTTATAATTATTGTTTATATAAATTCTGAAATGATTATAAATTTCTTTGAGATATGAATATATTTGGCATGTAGTGTAAATATGAATTATTGAGCAATATCTTTGGCCTGTAGTGCAAAGATAAATTGTAAATGAATATCTTTGGCCTGTAGTGCAAAGATGGTCTTTTAATGAATATCTTTGGCCCGTAGTGCAAAGATGACATGTTGTTGAATATCTTTGGCCAGTAGTGCAAAGATGAACAGGTGTTGAGATGAACATGACCAATTGGTGATACAAATGAATATCTTTGGTCGTAGTGCAAAGATGAAGTTATTAGTATGATTATGAACAGGAAATGTGATTTGGTGTAACCATGATCTTTGATGTTTCAGGATAAGTGCTGAAAATTATCTTCGTCCTAGATGAGAAGAGGAATTTAGAACTACAGTTATGATTATGAGTTATTCATATAATTGTGGACCAGAATTATTGATTGATGTTACAGGGATAAAACATTGTTGGTGAATTTTTAACATGAAGAAGATAATAGACTTTATAGTCTATTTGACTCTTCTAATGGATTGCTCGTTCCGCTGTAACTATGGTTGAAATTTTTATCATCTACCATATGTTCTAAATCTCTGATTTATTACTGATGAAGACTATTGATAATTTATTTATCTTTAGTCATGATATTCTTTACTGGGCTAGTTGTGTTCACCCTTCTGTTTCATAATTCCTTTCAGGTAATAAGAGTGTAGCTGGGTCGAGCGGGAATAACAAGGGAATAGAACTGTGGTCGTCATTTAGTAGTTATATTTGGTGAATCAAATAGGGTGAGGTGAACCCAACTTTGGAAGGGTGTTTTGTCACTATCATACAAGATGTCTAATGACATACAACCTCATGTCATCATAAGACAGGGTTGTGCTCATCCACTTGCTGAGTATCTTTACGAGTACTACCTATATAATCTTGGTGTTTGTTTGAAGTATAATTTTCAATTAGAGACAGTGGAGATAATGATATATCAAGAGAAGACTCACCATTGGGAAGAATATGATAGTAAACTTCTCATTTTTCTTTAGGGTCTATTGGGTCAACCAAGGATAATTCTCTGGCCATATGATATCTATCATAACCTAGATGCATGGCCTCCCATGTACGAAGGTTTCCTTGAGCACTTCCCAAAGATTCTAATTTTTAAAACAGTTTTTGACTATACCTTTATGTAAGGTGTCATTGTGAGGTGCTGTCCACGGTTGGGACATGAGTCACATTTAGTATATATTTGTATCCAAACTCGCAGCATATGTGTTGTTATATTTTATACGACAATTGTTGTAATAAAGTTGTAGTTATTTTCTGTACCATGTATTTGGCGACTCAGAATAGGTTGGATGGAATGGACCTGTTTTGGGGTTGTCACATAGACCGCGTATACAGGTTATTTCAACAGAATAATAAGAAATGGAATAACAACAGTTCTCTTCATGAATAAGAAAGAATAACACCCCTTACCGTTTTAAAGAAGAACTGAAATAAGGAAGTAGTTAAGTAGCAGAATACTTTTTTTTTTCTCTCTCTATAGTTTCTCTCTCTAGAGTTCAGTGAATTCGTAAGAAATAATTAAGGATTGAGCTGCTATTTATAGAAAAATAGAATGCATAGTAACTAATCCATTAACGGTCCAGATTGATTACTTTAATCTGGCGGTCCATATTTAAAGAAAAATCTTTTAAATAAAATATAATATATTCTATTTATAGAATAACTTTGATAAAGTATTTTGTTTTATATAAAAAGATGTTTCTGTTTTATTACGTTAATAATACGAATAAAACAAAACTTCATTATCGCTAAATAATTCATATTATTAACTGACAATAATTGAATCAAACTGAGTGACTTCTCACATAAGCATTAATAATCAATACCGTGTGCTACTATGCAACCACACGTATTACTGTACTTTTACTACCGAGTAGTTCAACAGTATCAATGGTAAAACTTCCGCCGTTATTTTTAATAAAATATTTTGTTGTACGAATATTCCCTGTTAAAACGAATATTTCCCGACCAATCGAATATTATATAACAACTTGCGTACTTTACAAAATTTATAAATATTACCCACAACTATAACATTATATCAAATTAAATCCATAATATTTAAAAATGATATTTATAGAAAATTCATCTTTGGGGTCTTACAGTGTGTATATGTATGTATTATCTATAGTAAATTATAAAGTTACTTTTCACTTGAACACGCTCAGAGAAAATCTCAGTCTTGCATTATCATTTTTTCACCAATTGAAAGAAGATAGTTAGAGGTTATAGAGTCATAAATTAAGCATTTGAGTTTTGGAAATTCGAATTTGTTTGATGTGTTATTGGAGGGGCTTATAGCTGAGGGGCCAAATTCATTGGTTCGAGCAGTTGATGCATTGGTTAAGGTCTATATTATTGTAGTAATAGTCTAATAAATTATTTTTCAAATTAGGTACAGTTAGGATTATATTCTATATAAGTCATCTCTGCAATATATAAGATAGAATTTCATTCTATCTCCAGTACATACTTTTAATTTTTGGGGAACTAGAAAAACCTTCTTACTTGTTTCGAATATATGTTCTCCGTTGTTTTATATAGCGTATGTTTTAGTTTTAAAACATCATTTTTTTATTATAAACTAAAATTATTTTATGTATCTCATTGTTCTATGATTTGATGGTGAATTTGACATGTTTGGCAGAAGGAGCTTTGTTTTTATGCTTAATATAATTCTCATTGCCGACTATGTCACTAAGTTAATTTCTCGATGTGAGCCCTATGTTAAATTCTATTGAAGGCTTAGAGTTTTTTGTTGTTTCAATTAGTTTTGGAACCGAAACTGCACCAGTTGAAACCCACCACACAGTTTAAAACTGCACCGCACCAATCACAAGCGGTTTCGTGTGCGATTTTGGATTTGTCAAACTGCACTTAAGCAGTTTCGGGTGCGATTTCAGTTTGGACTTCAAACCGCACCATTCTCACCCCTAATTAATGATGTTTCTTTAAATGTATATAAATTGATCGCGATGCACGATGAAGTTTGGTATTATACGACAAAATGGGCAAAATATAGTACTGAATCCAATAACCCAATTAAGAATTTGCCTTCCCGAGCCGAGGCTACACGTGGACCATGTGGTTGGTCACATGAAAGAGTACTCCCTCCGTCTCTAATTATTTGACGTTTTAGATGTGGATACAAGAATTAAGATAATGATTGGAAAATATTAAATATGGTACTCAATTGTCTATAATACTCTTAAATCATCATTTATCATAGTTATTCATACTTTCTCTCACACATTTTTCCATACTTATCTCCTAAAAAAACTCTCATGCCACATTTACTCATTGGTCTCTCTCTCCACCTATCCCCATAAAAAATGTATCTAATTCTTTAGAAATTATCTACTCTTTCTCTCCCCCTCATAATTATACAGAAAAATTTGTTGGGATAAGAAGAAAGAAATAGTTAAAAGTATTAAAAAAATAGGCAGAGTAATGAGGGGCAATTTTGAAAAAAAATTCATTAATTCTCCTAAATTTGAACAAACGTCAAATAATTAGGAACAAATGAAAAAATTCTAAAACGTCAAATAATTAGGAACGGAGGGAGTATATTTTTTAAACAATAAAATACAGATCTTCTTTTGAATCCCAACATTCAAATTTCAATGGCCCTTAAACGGCCCAATTTTGAATTTGACTTGAATACGTATTTTATTTCATCCTTAAAAAGAGCATAATTTGTAAAATTTATGATTGTTAATGATATTTTTATTTTATGTATATTTTTAAAAATAATAAATTGTTAATTTAACAGTGTGAAATAATAATAAATATAAAAACATCGTATTATTTTATACAAATATTATTAAAAAGTGAATCTTTTTTGTAAAACTAAAAGTTTTAGCAAACAAAGTTTTTTGGAAACTTTTTCGGTACTTCGTAATAATGCATAACATGTATTTGTTATGGATTAAAAATGAATAAATAACATCCTAATCGTCCGTCCCAAAAAAGCAACAGTTGTGATTTAAAAACTGGACACGACGTATGGCTGGCTATTTGAAAAACAACGTCCTATTAGCCAAATTCAAATTTTTATTTAATTTTTTAAGCTCCGCAGTATTAACAAGTTTAAGTACTTCCTCTGTCTCAAATGACAAGACTAATATTGATTTTTTAATTTAAAATTAAAATAATTCATTTAAATTTTAAAAATAATAAATTTTATAACTTGCCGTACGTGGTAGAAGTTAAATCACTTTTTTCCTAACGCACTGAACCTTACTTTATATCCACATCATTGAATTACTTCTTTTTTTTTACAATTAACTCAGTAAGTTGTACTTTTTAATAAATAGTTACAAAATTTGTTAAATTATTTGACTTTCAACAGCGCGTGAAAAGAAGGTAATCTCCATATCATAAGTACATCTACATGGCTTGCCATGGTGGAAAATAGTTTTAAAAAGATACTCCTAACTAATTCTAGCAAATAATAATTGTTTATTATTTAAAACTAGATCTGAAGCTACTTTGATTTATATTGATGCTTCAACACTTTAGCTGCTTTGGTGGTCAAAATAAAGATGAAAACAATTATTTAATTTATGGGGCCGCCACGTGCTAACACTTGCAGGTGAAATCATTGATTGTTGGACTCCATTGTATTATTCCTCACTTTTTCTGATTATGTTTCCTATATCAAAACATCACACCTTTAGCACAATCACGTGTTAAACGTTTGAAGATATCCCATTCTCTCTCTCTCTCTCTCTCTATATATATATATATATATATATATATATATATATATATATATATATAGTCCGGCTCTCTCTAACAAATTAGAGGTAACGAACTAAGAGCGAATCGACTATAGCGACGATTTTTTCTATCGCTATAGCATAAAAAACAGACTTTTTGTGCTATAGCGACAGAAAAAACCGTCGTTATAGCCGGTCAGGACCGACCCTGAATTTTTAAGGGCTTAAAGCGACAACAAAAAAATTGTGTAGGTGTAATATGAAAAAAGGCATTCCTGATTCAAAAACTACAAGTCTGCCATTGAGATTTAGACCTATTTTATTGGATAAATTTTTTGTAGGTCTTTAAATTTAAGGGTCATTTACATAAGTATACAACAATTAGAAAGTAATTGTACCATTAGTGCATTAATAAAATTATTACAAAAAGAGCGTAACTAGGACTCATATTACAAAAATAGTACAATTCACATTAATAAGGAAACCTAAAATAACAACAAAAACAAATTCAAATTCAAATATTTAAATTCAAATCTTCATCTCCCTTTTCATATTTTCTCTCTCCTTTGTAACTAAAAAATTACATCTAGCTCGTTCAAGGTAACAAAATATTTATACCAAGTTAACCAATCTACCTCCACATCTGCAGTATGAATTGGTTATCTTGGTCTGAAAGTTTGGCAACCAACTGCATGAAGGTTTGACTACCAACTGCACTCTAAAAAAAAATATCAAACAATGCTATATGTATTTATGTCAGGGAATCATTATCAATTGGGTGAGGAAGGCGGTGAGAGAAACCTTCAAACAAAAGAGAAGGATAGAACAAAAAAAACAACTAGAAAGAAAAGAAAATAAATAATACAAAAAATTATATGTATTTATGTATATGTTTAATCACAACAAAAAACTATATGTATTTATTACATATAAATAATACACATGCAATTCACTGTACCATGCCAATCTTTAGAATCCATTCAATTCGTGGTGATCGGAGATCCCAAAATCCGTTAAAAACTGTCAAAAATCCCAAAATACGTTATACATACATACATACATACATACATACATACATATATATATATATATATATATATATATATATATCTGTATGTATGTATAACGTACTTGATCAATTTTTACATAAACGTGGGCCATCAATGTGTGTGACAGATAGAGGTGGGGATAAAGTGAAGAAGATGAAGATGACAGGCGGATGGGTATCCTCAATTTGTAAAAATATTATTTTTAAATTTGATTGTAGTCCGTAGATAGTGGCAAAAAAAATGAGAAAATGTGACAACCCCAAAACAGGTCCATTCCATCCAACCTATTCTGAGTCGCCAAATACATGGTACAGAGAATAACTATAACTTTATTACAACAATTATCGTATAAAATACAACAACACATACGCTATGAGTTTGGATATAAATATATACCAAATGTGACACTGGACACCATCATGTGTCAGCACCTCACAAAGGTACCTTACATAAAGGTATAGTCAAAAACAGTTTTAGAAATTAAAATCTTTGGGAAGTGCTCAAGGAAACCTTCGTACATGGGAGACCATTCTTCTAGGTTATGATAGATATCATATGGCCACAGAATTATCATTGGTTGACATAATAGACCCTAAAGAAAAACGAGAAGTTTAGTGTCATATTCTTCCCAATGGTGAGTCTTCTCTTGACATATCATTATCTCCACTGTCTCTAATTGAAAATTATACTTCAAACAAACACCAAGATTATATAGGTAGTGCTCGTAAAGATACTCAGCAAGTGGATGAGCACAACCCTGTCTTATGATGACACGAGGTTGTATGTCATTAGACATCTTGTATAATAGTGACAAAACACCCTTCCAACGTTGGGTTTGCTTCACCCTAGATGATTCACCAAATATAACTACTAAATGATGACCACCGTTCTATTCCCCTGTTACCCCCGCTCGACCCAGCTACACTCTTATTACCTGAAAGGAATTGTGAAACAGAAGGGTGAGCACAACTAGCCCAGTAAAGAGTATCATGACTAAAGATAAATAAGTTATCAATAGCCTTCAACAGAATTAAATCAGAGATTTAGAACATATGCTAGATGATAAAAATCTCAACCATAGTTGCAGCAGAACGAGCAATCCATTAGAAGAGTCAAATAGACCATAAAGTCTATTATCTTCTCCATGTTAAAAATTCACCAACAATATTTTATCCCTGTAACATCAATCAACAGTTCTAGTCCACAAACATATGAATAACTCATAATCATAATTGTGATTCTAAATTCCTTTTCGCACCCAGGACGAAGATAATTTTTATCACATGTCTTTACCTGAAACATCAAAAATCATGGTTATACCAAATCACAGTTCCTATTCATAATCATACTAATAACTTCATCTTTGTACTACGGCCCAAAGATATTCGTCACCAATTCATCTTTGCACTACTGGCCAAAGATATTCAACAACAGGTCATCTTTGCACTACGGGCCAAAGATATTCATCAACAATTCATCTTTGTACTACAGGCCAAAAATATTGCTCAACAGTTCATATTTTCACTACAGGCCAAATATATTCTTATCTCAAAGAAATATATAATCATTTCAGAATTTATATAAACAATTATAACCATGTTGATCATTTCACCTTTGCACTTAAGCTAAAGATATTCAATTATAAATTCAATGGTCATGATCATAGCAATCAATAATTCAACTTTGCACTACTGGCCAAAGAGAACCCATAGTCATGATCATACCAAAAATCTACCAATCTTTACACTCAAGTCAAAGAGAAATATCATCATTAGAGTTATAAAAATGTTATATATGATAATAAAAATAATATGATCAACATATAGTTTTAATCTCAAGAGTAATATTCATAAATCAACTATAATTTGGTTAGAAAAAGAAACCAATTTTATCGTGAATAGTAACTCGTGAATAGTAACTCATGAATAGTAACTCGTGAATAGTAATTCATGAATAGTAACCCTGACATAAAAAATATAGAAATTCCACAATAATATACATACCAATATTTCGGTATAATGATATTAAAAAAATAATATTTTTTAAATTTATAAATAATTTATTTTAATTATTTATACTTTACTAAATAATGCATTTAATCATCCTAAAATGTCAAACGCATAAGATTTCATTACCAATAACCAAAACCCTCATAAAAAATCTGCATATACCTCATATAGGATTTTCAAGCCATAAAATCCTATTTTTCAATTTTTTTACTTCACATAACATATTTAATTCATTTACTCATAACTATTCTATTTTTATGAAAAATACCAAATCAGTTCCAAAAATATTTCTTTTCTGGAATTTAGCAGAAAATAGTCCCATATTGAACATATATTTTTCTCAGAATTTTTAAAACTCATTTACTATTTTTCATATGGCCAAAACAGCCGAATATTTAGACATTTATCATAAATTATAATTTTATCCAAAAATTCCGAAATTCACATATTACACTGATATTATATAGATATACTTCCAATAAAAATTTCATCAATTTTGGAGTTAACCACAAGGAGTTATAAGCGGTTACTTTTAAAATAGTCTTTTCCCGTAAAATTTATAACTCTTAATATATACATCCAAAAATCACCATTTTTGGACACAATCAATAAAACTCATCAAAATATCATTTTTAATTTTTCCAAAATTTTCTGAAGGTCAGAAGAATTACAAACTGAAAAATATAATAACTCTTAAAATCCCTTACTATCCCATACTATTCTTACCTCAAAAGTGCAGTATTTTTGACTGGAATGCAAAGCCGTAGGAAACTTGCACTGAATAGCAACTCTCAAAGTATCTAAATACTCACAAAATATACTTCATAATATAAAGAGAGAAAGAGAGAAAGCTTATGTTTCTAGTGTGATTTTTAATTCTAACTTAGCCTTCTATTTATAGGAAAATGTTAGCACGTCGAAGCAGACTTAACCTGCAACCTGATGGCTTTACCTGCTACTATTCCCACCCACCATATATGAATAAAAATCTCAACACATTTCTTCACCAACCAAGAGTGGGGCCCACCAATTCTAAAATTTTCTATCAAAATGATAAATTCTGAAACTTTAACAATTTCTAAATCAGTCATCTTTTAAAATTCATAACAAATCATACGTTCATTTTTAACGGTTCAAAATTTATGGACATATACTCAACTTATATATGTATAACATATCCAAAATCACAATGATCCAACGGTCGGATTAAAAATTATAACCCCCACAAAATATCTCAAAAACCCTAATTTAATTTTTAATACCTCCATTCCGATAAAAATACTGATAAAACACCTCAACATTAATTCTTTCATTTATAACCACATAAATAAATCCATCATTTATATCCACATCAAATAAATATTTCATTATCATATAAATCAATAATTAATTATTCACAAATAATATTACAGAATCACATTTATGACAACCAGGCCGTTCCCAGGAAAGAGGGGGCTTTCCAATAAGGATTTCTCCTTATTGGCGCGCAATTAGATAACCAAACATCTCCTTAGACAGAACTTTCTAGACATTGCCAATAATGTTATCCAATAATATTATTCAAATAATATGAATTATTGATCTGATAATGGGAAATACTGTGCAGCAATAATTATTGAAACAACAATAATATAAAATATCAACGCAGCAATTATTGAATCAACAAAATAAAATATTGAACAGTAATTACTGTGACAATTATTCAGTAGTGCCTTCTTACGTAAGAATCAATAATTTCAAAAATACTGTGCAATAACGCGTATTACTGTATTTTAACCACCGGGTATTCTAACAGTGTTAACGGTAACTACGCCATTAATTATAAAAACTTAATTTTTGTCGTTATCTTCATCCGACCGTTTTTCGTTATGGAACCCACAAATGGCTGCGCCGTCGTACGAATATTCCCCGACAGAAAGAATATTCCACGACCAAACGAATATTCTCCGACAACAATGAATATTTTATAACCACTTACGTATTTTTGAAAAAAAATCATATATCACCCTTAACTTTAACTTTTTATCAATTTAACCATTTACTGAATTGTAATTATAAGAAAAATTGAATACTTTTATTTCATAAAATTCGGGGTCTTACAGAAAATATAAATCACACCCCAAAATTAAAGGAAGTATAAATATGTACTAATAATGAAAATAAAAATTTAAAAGCATTAATTGTGTATATATTTTATGAGTGTACTATTGTTGTAATTATTTTTTAAAATGTAATAGAAAATGTAATTGTACCTAAATTTAAACTGACATGGACTAAGCTCTTTTGTTTGGGTATATATATACATAACACAAAAATCTCTTGGGGGCCCTAAAAATTTGTCAATTTTAGTAGGCCTAAAGCCCGGGAACCTTGAGCTTTAGCTCATGGCCGGTGTTGTAGCCGGTTCGTTCTTAGTTCGCTCCTTTCAATTCGATGGAGAAGCGGACTGTATATATATAGAAATATATGTACACAGTTGTGTATTACACAATCGGATATGGAGACGGTTTTTTTGGACTATAGCGACGGTTTCACCCGTCACCATAGCTATTCTGGGATATGGCGACGGTGAACTGTCACTATAGCCCAAAAAATTTGTTGTCATAGCCCTACTGTGTAATACACAGCTGTGTGTGTGTGTGTGTGTGTGTATATATATATATATATATATATATATATATATATGTCTGTGTGTGTGTGTGTGTGCGCGCGCGCGTGTGTGTGTGTGTGTGTGCAAGCGTGAATCTAGGTTTTGATTTGGGTTTAGAATTTGGGATTTCAATTGGGTTCTTGAAAATTAAATAGATTACGTGTTTAGGAAGCAATATTACTTTATATTGAAATGCAGGTTACTAAAAATGACACAAACATTACTCATTTTGACATACTAATTAGTAATTACTCATACGTATACTTGGATAAAAAAATGATATAAATATTACGTAGTTGAGAAAAAGATTACATTATTTGATAAATAATTACATGTTTAGAAAGTAATATTACTTTTATTGACATAAAATTTACTAAAAATTACACAAATGTTTCTCGGGCAAAGGGTCAAAAATGCCCCTGACTTTTATCCCGATTGTGACGCCCCTAAAATAGGTATATATCACCCATTCTGAGTCGCCAAATACATGGTATAGAAATAAATACAATTTCAGTAATACAATTATCGTGCAGAATACTACAACACATATACTGTGAGTTTGAATACAAATATTGTTTATTAGAGAGTATACAAACTCAAAAGGAGTCATCATTATAATTATCACACTATGTTACAGAATAGTGAGGACTACTAATACAACCATCTGGACCGTCAATCCATTCCCCGACTAGTCCCAGCTATATTCTCATTTCCTAAAGAGAACAGTGAAAGAACGGGTGAGCCATATTTAGATTAAAAAAAAAGTTGACCTAATGATTACACCTACCCATATTTGCCCAATGTTACTCATCTTGACATAATGATTACACCTACCCATATTTGGATTAATAAAAAAGTTGGTACAAGTATTACGTAACTTGACCTATGTGGTACCATAATTAAGGAAAATATTATATGATTTAACAAATAAATTACATGTTTAGAAAGTAATATTACTTTTATTGATATGAAGTTTTCTAAAATGACACAAATGTTACTCATTTTGTCATGATGGATCTCATGACAATAATTACAAAAAGTTAAAAACTACCTAGAATATATATATATATATATAGTCAGGATCAGGTAAGGGATCCCTTATTTTCTTAAAATGAGGGATTTTTTTTTTTGCTTTTTTTTAAAACAACTAAAAAAAAAGTTTAATATTTTATGGAACTGAATTTTTTTCATAATACAGTGTTTTGGGTGTGATTTGGGTACGTATAACAAAGCAAGTATGTACAGTCTGGGCAGACTGTACTACCACTTTTTGGTATAGGTATTCAAAACTCGCCCAAAATATTGTATTATGGAAAAATTTCAGTTTCATAAAATATTAAACTTTTTTTTTAGTTGTTTAAAAAAAAGCAAAAATAAAATAAAATAAAAAAGTCCCTCATTTTAAGAAAGTAAGGAGTCCCTTACTTGATCATTTCTGTATATATATATATATATATATATATATATATATATATATATATATATATATATATACACCTAGAGTCCACCAAAAACCATTCAACCACAAGAAACAAATGATGATCAAGTCATTTTAAGTTTTCAACCGGTAATACTTTCTTTCATTCCACTCAATGCATTACCTTTAAAAAGTTTTGACATTTATTTATTATTAAAAATTTAAAACTATCATACTTAAACTAAATATCTATTAATAAGTTTAAGTGCTCCCTTTGTTTCAAATTACAATATTAATATTGATTTTTTAATTTAAAATTGGCATGATTCATTGAATTGCTTTTTTTTTTTAACAATTAACTCAATAAGTTGTAATTTTTTATAAACAATTAAGTACAAAATTTGTTAAATTATTTGACTTTCAACAGCGCGTGAAAAGGAGGCAGTCTCCATGTCATAAGTACATCTACATGGCTTGCCATGGTGGAAAATAGTTTTAAAAAGATACTCCTAACTAATTCTAGCAAATAACAATTGTTTATTATTTGAAACTAGATCTGAAGCTACTTGGATTTGTACAGATGCTTCAGCACTTTAGCTGCTTGGGTGGTCAAAATAAAGATGAAAACAATGAGATTAAACCTTATTTAATTTATGGGGCCACCACGTGCTAACACTTGCCGGTGAAATCATTGATTGTTAGACTCCATTGTATTCCTGTCTCTTTCTGATTATGTTTCCTATATCAAAACATCACACTTTTAGCACATGGCTACCCACTTGACTCAAAAAATTTCACGTGTTAAATTTCACGTGCTATATATAAAAATATTATATATAGCTTTATAATTTTGGGAGGAAGGGATCAACTTATAAGAAGGAAAAGGCTCATCATATTGCTCATCCCCGAAATAGTACAAAACTAAACACATACTAAAAGAATGCAGATGACTTGTGTGGTCTGTTCAAAACAGTAAATTATATAAGCAAGCTCAGAGCGGAAACAAACTCTATGCTCCTTGGGGGTCTGTCTAAGCTAAGAATAACAATTAAAGAATTTATAAAACAAAAATAAACCTTCTTTGACGTCAGCATCCTCTTTGCTGGGGGCAGAAGAAGCACCAATCATGGGACCCATTTCAACTCTGAGAAATTTTTGCTAGGAGAAAATAAATACACCCTTTTCTGACTTCACCATTCTCTTTGCCGGTCCACTGCCAACAATCCTCTCCAGCTTTAATATCACAAAAATTTTCTAGTTAGATTCTCTCAAGGAGAGGTAAAAAATAAAGCTAGAAATAATAAGGGTAAACAGGGTAAGTAAGAAAACCACAGTTCCTATATTTCTCAAGGATCGAAAAGGTCACAATTGCAAGTTGACAGCTTGACTTTGTTAACCCCTACGTACTCTTTCTAAATTTTTTTGGTACAGCGACCAGGGCCGTTGTTGATTGTATATAAGATTATCACAAAATTGTCCCCTAAATTCGTTTTCTTCCCTCCTACACCATCCTTTCTTTTAACTTTTGAAATATAAACTCCAAAGAAAACGCATACGCACTGCAATCCTATAGGGTCTCCGTATACAACAGACAATTCTTATAAGACTATATTACAACTTCGACACTATAGTTTAGGCTCAAAATCGATTTGCACCCCAAACTTTATTTTCTATTAAAAGCACCGTAAGCTTTAAGCTATAAGAAACAATTGCAATCTATAAGGGAAAAGTCCTATAACCGGAACCAAAATATTTTCTTCCTACAATGCACTCTTCTGTTCACAATTCCTCAATGGTTCGCAGATGAACTTTTATCACACTATTTATTTGACAAATATTTTTTAGTGGATGCTAAATAACGATTATTTCCACAAGTGACAACAAGGTTTCACCACCATCACACCTGAAAAGGTCATTTTACACCAAAAAATCCATTTTATTAACATTGTAGCCTACCACCTCCACGACATGACTGCCACCATCCTTTACATCTCCACACCCATTCACCGTATTAACAATATGCTGAATACAACTATGACATCCATTCATGTTTTAACATACCAAGTATAAATAATAATAAAATGTTACCCGGAGCATGTCAAAGCGAGAAAATAGCACCGTGGTTGTCATGTTATGGGACCCTTCAAGCATATTAACAATCTGCAACAAAAAGAACATAAACAGCTCCAAAAGGATTAAAATTTAAACCAAAAAAACTCCAATTAGGCGTTTAAGCAAAGAAACGGAATAGAAATATATGGTTTAGAAAGAACATGCCTCCGGATAAAATTCCTTCCTCTCTGGTAGAGAATACATAATTAAATTCTGGATACCACGAATCTGTTCCAAATGACAGCAAATAAGTTACAATTGCCAGTACATAATTTCTTAAAAGAATTTTTATACTATAGTAAGGTCTTCACCAGCACCACTAAGACATCTCATTTTAAAGTCAATTTTCAATGTCGAAAGTAAAGGAAGCATCCACTTGCATAATTTATCCTTTCCTTTTCTTCTTCTTGTTTCTCTCTCCACTTTCTTCCATGAGATTCTCCGTCTTTGTCTTCTTTTTTATATATATGTATATATATATATATATATATATATATATTTATTTATTTTTTTGGGTTGGGGGGCTGGATTAGTGGAACAACAACACTCATAATTGACTACTCTAAATCCTAAATTCTCAGCAAATTAGAGGTATGTTATTAAAGCACTCAACCTGGTAACCAACACGGGTATTAAACATCATTTCAGATGTATTTTTCTTTTATTAGGCAATATTTTCACACTAAGGGTGTAACAGCAATTATGAATTCTAAATTTGATACGAAATGTATGGATAAAAGAAAATAATTGAGTAGATACACAGGTACTTTCTGAAGTTCTATAATCTATTAAACTACATAAAACTACCTAAGACACAAAATTATAAAACAAAGCATTTGACAAAGCACTCTTAAACCTTTTCAAAGTAAAGTAAGATATGGAAAAACAATAGAAAATAAACAAGAAAGAGAGAAAACAGAACATAAAGGAACCTTATATCTGTGGTAGAAATGGGCTCTCTCAGTGTAGAGCATGATTTTCCTCTTTCCTTGAAAAAACCAAACTCGTGCACGAGAAATATCACTCTGTTTTGTGTACCTAAAAGCATAAAAATAATGGATTGATATTTGGAATTATATTATATTGCAACCTGAGTGGAAAATTAACTTCTCATACTTCCAATATTCATCAAATGAAAACACAACACCATAAAAGACATGATGCTATCATGGTAAAAGATCAGTCAGTCACTCACTCCCCAAGCAGACAGAAGGATGCGTCCTGAGATTTCAAGAAATTTCGAACACGGACAAACTCGAAATAAGAACTTATAAATATCATAACTCCACCCTGCATAAGATGTAAACTTCATAAGAATGACCACAATAGCATCTAGACTATGCTCAAGGCTTCAATGCAGAACGATTCAGTTATTTGGCAAAGTCATTTATAAATACCTGAATAGAATCTTTTATCTTGGGGAACACCTGCAATAAGGAAATCATCAATATCACATAATAATAATAATATCTGACAAATCAAAAGGAAAAAATGGTTATTTTGTATTACTTAATGAAGCTGCATTTGCAAGGGTCATACCTGAAGACTATCACAACACAATCAAAGTATCCTTAATATGCTAATGGGATATTTATGTTGGGACTTGGGTAATGGAATGGTTAAAACCGTGTAATATACATATGTTAGCAATAGTCCCGTGCTTTCGATACTATGGCCGGTAAGATTTATCCTGACAATTCAGATAATTTGTATTAGAAAGTTAAAAAATTGTCATTATTATATGAAAGTATCTATAGTAAAAAATTAATTTTTTTATAAGTAAAATGTGATATTTTCATTTTTTTTATATTAATGTGATATCTATTTATTATTAATATGAGAAAAGTATTGTGAAATTATACCTTATATTTATAAAAATATTTATTTTCATATAATATTTTATAGTAAGATGGTAGTATTTTACCCGGCCCAACATGGCAGCATGAGAGAGAGATTTTGAAATGTTAGATTTATCCCAAAATTTTGATAGTCAAAATCTTTTAATATGGTTTGAACGAGAAATTAAATATGTTCAAAAACACTTCTGTTTTGTATAGATAAATAGGTTACAAATGCATGCATTTAATATGTATTATATTCATGCATGTCTTATAAATACACCATGCATGCATTATACCAAAGTATAGTCTTGCATGCATTACATACATACATATATGTATATAATATATATCCGTATATATATTAAAAACATGCAGGCATTAAATGAGCAAGTACGTGTGTTTTATTTTTGACCAAAACCGTGTGAAAGCTGGCATTAAATCTTGGCTTTTAAACATGTGGTCAAAGTGAGAATTAAATGATAGGAAGATAGAATTAATGCCCGGGTGGAAGTTTGAAAATTTTGAATGGCAATCCGCGTGCTCCACTTTTTAATCCAAATCGTTGATTTCAAAAATAAACAATTCTAGCCATTAATTTCAAATCAAATTTTAAAAATTACCATTTTATCCTTGATTTTAAAAATTTATAAATAGGAGGCATTTCTTTCCTTTTCATTTTGTCAATTCACTTATAAAGAAAAGTTTATTTTCTCTCCTACATACTCTCTCTCTAAAAAGCTTTCTCTCTCAACTTATCAAAGTTCTAATTATTTGAGAAGAGAAAAATTGGTCTAAGCAAATTGAGATAAGTGATTTGATTTATTTTATTTGAATTATCTCTTGCTTATTTATATTTATAGATATACGAATATAAATTGTTATAGTACACAATTCTATATATCTATATTTCATCTATTTATCAAATAAAAGGATATTTGGGCGCCGCAAGGCTACGTAGATAAACTTCTCCGGAGAGAAATCCGACCGTACGATTCTTTATAGTCTTCAGTAACCTTTTATTTATATTATTTATATAAATATCATAAAATAGATACGACACTTGATAGCTCAAAACAACATTGAGATACTGTTCCAAAAAGAGTAATCATCCGAACCGGATTTGAGAATCGTAGTGATCTATTGAAAATATTTATATAAATATTAATTGTGAAAATTATAAATTTTGTCATACTTAGACGCTGCAAAGCTACGGAGATAAACCTCTACGGAGAGGAATCCGACCGTACGATTCCTCATAGTACTAAGTGACATTATTTATAAAAGTTCACATAATAGATAAAATATTCTTATATATTGTTTGAATTAAACAATAATATTTGTTATATCAAGTATTGCTTAACTGATTTATTTATTATACTTGATATCTGTCATCACAAATATTTAATCATAAATTTATTTATTCATAAAATACTTGTTGCATAATATAAAAGTTATTTAAACTTTTATTTCACAAACTTAAGTGAATATATCTGCTTAAATAGAAGCATATTTGATTCAAAGTTTAAAACAACTTATTTGCTTACTCAGAAGTATTTTCATTCTAAAAGTTGTTTAAACTTAAAGCGACTTTTCTTTACTCCATAAAGAATAAATATTTCTTTATAAATTTACATTAAATTATATATCTGCTTAAATAGAAATATTTTTGAGTAAAAGCTAAAATTGACTTATTTGCTTATTCAAGAAGCATCTTTTCACACAAAATATAAAAGTTATTTTAACTTTTATAATAGTGCATAATTTACATATTTGCTTACACAGAAGCACTATTGATCAAAGCACAAATTACTATCTGCATACTAAGAAGCATATTTTCTCAAATATAAAAGTCTTTGAACTTTTATATATATTTGCTCTTTAATTGATATCTGCTTATTTAAGAAGCATCAATCTGTACTAAATTATTATCTACTTATTTGAGAAGTATCAATCTGTACTAAATTCTTATCTGCTTATTTAAGAAGCACATTGTTGTAATATCATTTGTAAAAAGAGAAAAGGTCAGAGTTAGTTTATTTTATGTACCTGTGAGAAAGACGAGTAATTCTTCGACCAAGACCAGAGTCTTAGAGAGGTCAGCGAAAAGTTGGGTCTCTAGTGTACTTGTGAGGTGAGGAAGATGCTGTTGTTTCAAGACCAGATCATATAATAGAACTGAACTCAAAAGAGGTACAACTAAACTTAAGGAGGGAGCGGGGAGCTTGCTGTCCAAGATGAATAGTTGGGAACAGTTAGAAGTTTGTCTATAAAACTTTGTAAAGGCTTCTCCGCTTATTGAAAGAGTTTTTATTAATGATAGTAATAGGATCTCAAGTTCCAAGTAAGGACTTGAGACTGAACGTAGCAACAAACCAAGGGGTGCATGTTATGAACCAGATAAATCTCTGTGCATTGTGTGATTGAATTTTTATTGTTTTATATGCTAATTTCTAAAACTGCAAATTAATTATTAAAAATTCAAAAAGGCATAAGATAAATTTTTTAATCGGTAATAATCCATTCAACCCCCTTCTAGATTATTATTGGACTTTCAGAAGAAAATCTCCTGAATGCACTAGGTCGACGTGGAGGATGCGCCCTAAAGGTCTTTCGAGGAGAGATTTAGTCAATGTGAAGATGCGCCCTTAGAGCAACTCTAGGAGGTCGAATGTGCACAAATTCTAGACTAAATATAGTCAAGGATACAAATTTCGCTCCAACAGTAAGACTAAATATAGTGCACTTGGACGAAATGATATGACACAATGGAGAGGTAAAAAATAAAGCTAGAAATAATAAGGGTAAACAGGGTAAGTAAGAAAACCACAGTTTCTATATTTCTCAAGGATCGAAAAGGTCACAATTGCAAGTTGACAGCTTGACTTTGTTAACCCCTACTCTTTCTCAATTTTTTAGGTACAGTGACCATCGCCATTGTTGTATTGTATATAAGATTATCACAAAATTGTCCCCTAAATTCGTTTTCTTCCCTCCTACACCATCCTTTCTTTTAACTTTTGAAATATAAACTCCAAAGAAAACGCATACGCACTGCAATCCTATAGGGTCTCTGTATACAACAAACAATTCTTATAAGACTATATTACAACTTCGACACTATATCCTACCATTCCATTAAGGTGAAGGAATTGGTAATAATGAGACATGAAATGATGTAGCTACTATTTTCCACCCTGCGGCTACAAGGCGGAGCGGCAAATGCATTGTGTATTTGTTTTGGTGTCTTAAGTTTTTTATTTTTTGTAGGGGGCGTTTTGATAATCTAGAAAGAGGGTCACTGCCATTACTCTTTCTAGCAGTAGGGGTGTTATCCTTTCTAATCTCAGTCATTTATTATAAAGATCAACGACTGAGATCATAGTTGTTGAAATAGTGTCTGTGTCAACCAATTACCACTGACGGGACCCATATATATACAATAAATAATAATGTTGTTTCTGTGCTTCACTCAATTATACGTGATGTCCTTAAATTTCTAAATTTGTCATTTTTATAGTTTTTTTATGAGAAAATTGTGTCATTCGTGATAAAATAGAATAAATAAATAACCATCTTTAATTGAAATTTCTTATAATTTAATTTAATTAATAGTTTGTACGGGATATTTGGTGATTACCTTTTTTCTTTTTCTTCATAATTTAATTGAGGGTTATTATTGTTAGTTCATTATAAAAACCACATCATATTCATTAATTTATTCTCTTTGCTCTTACTTATAAGTAGGAAAAATATATAAATACTCCTTTCGTTATGAATTATATTGATTTTATAAAAGTCAATTTAAAATATTTTTAAATTTAAAATTAATATAATTCATTTAAATTTTACACATAATAAACTTTATGACTAGTAGTTTATTATATTCATAATTTTATTTATATAAACTAAATGAATTCTTCACGGCAATTTTAAATTTAAAAATATTTGAATTGACTGTTAAAAAGTCAATAATAATCTTATAATTTAAAATAGAGGGAGTATATTATTATGTATTTACCATTATTCAGTTTAAAAACATTTTATTCTACTTTTCGTCTAATTTGTTGTAGGGTAGAGAGTTTTTAAAGGAAAGTGGGAATACATTTTGTTGAATATATATTTTATGTATCATTTTTGTACTCTTTTACAAAAAGAATAATGCTAGAGATACAAACTATTTTACAAACTGTCGATGTGTCATACTCCACCTCAGCATATTGTGTGGGACCAAAAACTATATTGAAATAATTTATTGATCAATACGCTGAGTGGAGTATGCCACATCAGCAGTTTATAATGTTTATAAAATAGTTTGTGTCTGTAGCACTACTCTTTATAAAAAGACTCACTTTATAGAACATAGGAGTAAAATACAGTATAAATGAAATTCTGTGAAGACAGACATTGTTATATGCCTTATAGTTTTAACCTTTCGATAAGTCGTTGTATTACAATGGTGAGTATCTGAGACTGTCACGCGGATGACCCATGTTCGATCCCCGGCAACTGCTTGTTTTTCCTTCCTAATTAAGAAAGATGGGCACTATTACATAGCATTATAACACTTCTCTCAATTTGATCTACTCTCCTTCAAAAAAAGCCACAAACTTTTATAATGAACAAAATAAACTATCACTATTATAATATCAATATTCAATCAACTCTTGTAAAAGAGGAAGAAAAAAAAATAAACTTACCTGAGACCTAAAAGTAACAATCTTAACCACTAGGTTCTTTGTTCATCCATTTTATACTCGCATAGTGATGTTTCTTTGCTTTTTCTTACTCTAAGGATTGTCTCTTTTCACTCCTAGACATACTATTTTCGTTCTCTTAAATTAAGATTTATGGGAATACAATATAATTTTATAATCAAGTATAACGTTAATATTACAATATCAAAGAACTAGAACCAATTAAACCTCACTAAAGGAGGAAAAATAATTATATTGTTGACGTTTCTGGCATGTACTTGTTCTCACACCAGAACTATCCCTGGCGGCCTCAACCGTCAAATTTTTTGGTGTGTTTGTTTGTTAATTGTGCAAGTTTAAGTTCGTTGTTTAGGTTTAAATTTGTTGTTCTATAATTTGACGAGCAGACAGATTTTGACATTAACACCATTTTCACCAACTACTGTCATGCAGCCAAGGAATGTAGAGTCTTATGTATTAGTCAGTGCAATAGACCCATGCATGTAATCCCCTACCGAATCCTTGCACCTTGAAAGAGATAATGGCTCCTCAACAAATTCAAACTTTTTGGCCTTGCCCGTCCAAAATCTATCTATCTTGTATATTTTAATAATTGTGTAATCTAGCTAACAACTAAATGAGTTGTGCTTCGATGGGATGATTGCTTTATAGGTGAAGGTTTAGCTGTTACTGCAGAGTGGAGATTGCAGTTGAGCTCTCGTGTGCTCCCCTAGTTGAACAAAAATTCAAACTAAGGTTTAAAATGTACGAGTTGTGCATAAAATTCACAATAAATTAAACTTATCCGACTTGAATATAATTCGATAAACTAGGAAGATCTTTATTGGAGCAATACATTTGACAAAAAACAGAGCGTTGGGTGGCATAATCAGCCCACTTGCATCATGTTTCAAAATAACACGAAGCAGAAACTCATGTGGAAAACATAACATATGACGAGAAATTCCAATGATCTGATTCACTAAATAACCCGATATTATTACATAGGCGGCCTAATTATGAATTAGTTAATGAGGCCTTGGGTGAAGATAGTTGAAAAAAGATCCATCTCATTCTTGGGCATGATCAACCCAATTTCCAGGTCTCCTGCCGAATCCTTGCACCTTGAAAGGGATAATAACTCCTCAACAAATTCAAATTTTTTGGGCTTACCCCACCCAAAATCTATCTTATTATAATAATCCAAATTTGGCGAACCAGCAACCCCTATTTTCCATTCCCCTTCCGATACTCCTGCTAACTCCGCGAACCACCTATCTGCATCGCTCAGCACCCCTCCCTGCACCCTTGAATGAATGACCTTCCCAATCAGTTCAGCCGCAGTTACAAGCCCTTGTTCCCTTACTAATTGCGTGGTCTTCAGGGTTGTAAGACAAGGCACCAAACAATTACCAAAGTAGGTGGCAGGTATTGGAGGATCCAAACGAGCACGACATTCCATAGGAAATATGAAGTGCTGACGTTCATCTGCGTGGTGCGCCCCCTCTCCAGTAGCATCCCGCGTTTTTGCTATACAAGTCCATAAGTAAGCACATGCCACCGTGAAAGATGATACATGTGCTAATGTTGGTCGTTGGGCCGAGACCAAGTTCTTGAGTCCTTGGATATTGCTTTGACCGATTATAAATGTGGCTCGGATCTTATTGGCGGTAGCTGATTGATCATGATTCTCATTTCCCTGCTGCCGCAGCTCAGTTGCTCCTTCTAATACTGTCCTAAACAGAGTACCTAGTCCCTTTGGGTCTTGAATCACACTCCTGTCATAAAATGGGAGTCCTTCCAATAATAATGCATCATAATTATCATCTATGTTGCTGTGGATTTGTTTGGCGATTGAAGCCCATGTTCGAATGAAATTGAACATGGAGCTTCCATCGGCAACAACGTGGGAGCTAGCAAATCCAATACAGATTCCATGGTTGGGAAATAATGTCACCTGGATAGCCAAAAGTGGAGTTACAACGCAGTCACCCTCGGATGAAGCTGGTGGGAGTTGAGGAACAAGAGGAAGTAATATGTCGGCATCTCGACTCTGATTCCTGGAAAGATGATTATAATCATTATCAGTGCACTCGGCAAATGTTAGTGAAACAGAGTCACCATCAGAGTAACGAATTTGGAGGTTTGTGGTTGAAATACTTGAGGGGGTTATCAGATTTCCGGCCAACGGATAAAAGTGTTTGAGAGCAAGGGATAATGATTTTTTGAGATTCGGAACAACGGTTTGGGTAAAGTTGGTTTTGGAGCATGGGAAATCATAGAAGAGAACGCGGGTCATCTGATGATGCGTTAGCCATATTATGTCCAAGAAGGTGAGGAGGAGAGAGGTATCGGCGACGACGGCCGGCGGTGGGGAGACTCGGCAGTTTTCGAGCAAAGTCACCGTGTAGGTAGTGGCAGTCGTCATTGATGATGCAACTAATTAATGGCCGAAAGATTCTAATGCCGGACATTTCTTATGTACACTCCTTATATATTTCTCACTCCGTGCCCTGATATAGTTGTGCACAATTATTAAGTAAATAATTATATAGTATTCTCTCCGTTTCTTAATATAAGTTATTTTAGAGAAATATTTTTGTTCTTTAATATAAGTCGTTTAGAATTTCAAATAAGCATTAATTACTTAGTTTCTAATATTACCCTAAATATTAAATGTAACTTTGGTTTTTTCACTCTTTTATATCCAATAAATAACTATCTCTTATTCCAATACAAGGGCAATATAGACAATTGATAATATAGTTAATGCTATACAGTCATTACCTTAATACTTGTGCATAACCCTAAAACGACATATATTAAGGAACGGAGGGAGTATTAAATATAACATTAAGTGTCTATATTATCCTTGTATTGAAAAAAGATATTGTTATTTATTATTTCACCGTCCTTTAATATAAAACTTTCTAAAGTTTTGCACAAGTATTAAGGAAATGATTGTACAACATTAAATATAATATCAAATATTTATATTGTCTTTGTATTGGAAAAATATATTGTTATTTATTAGGCAAAAAATAGCGAGAGAACCAAAGTTATATTTTATATTTAGGGTAATATTAGAAACTAAGCAATTAATGCTTACTTGGAATTCTAAAACGTCATATATTAAGTGACAAAAAAAACTTCTCTAAAACGTCTTAATATATTAAGGGACGAAAATTGGACAAAAAATAATGAGAGAACAAAATTTATATTTAATACTTATGATAATATTGGAAATTAATTAATTAATACTTATTTAAAATTTTAAAACGTCATATATTAAGTGGCAAAAAAAACTTCTCGTAGTTACGTTTTCTTCTAGGCTTCTTATTCAATCATTTTTATGATAAGAATAAATAATGTTATACGATATGAAATAATTTTTTTTTTCTTTTTCCTTTTCCTTTTTCAAATAAGAAATTTGCATGTTTGCTATAAACAAAGGGTTGACGTTAAGGATGTTTGCTAATGCTGGACATTTCTTATGTACACTCCTTATCTATTACTAGGATTTAGGAATAGTCTTAAATTTTAATACTAACTCTGTTCCTAAAAAATTGTCGTTTAAGGTTTTTTTACATAGATTAAAAAAATCATTTAATACTATCATTTAACTATTAAAATTTATTTGAAATTCCATCACTACCCCTTTATGGAAAGTTAAAAACTATAATACAAGAGAGAGAATTTCTTGGGACAATGAGAGAAGGTAGGGACAATATAAAAAAATAAATAATTTATTCTCTTAGAAAGTTATAAACAGACAAACATTTTGGAACAAATTTTTTCTTCTAAAACGACAATGTTTTAGGAACGGAGGGAGTATTATATTGTAATTCTGTATACCATGAGGGCAAAACTTTCACGGCAACTCATGTTACGTTTTCTTCTAGGCTTCTTATTCTATCATTTTTATGATAAGAATAAATAATGTTATACGATATGATTTTTTTTTTCTTTTTTCCCTTTTCTTTTTCAAATAAGAAATTTGCATGTTTGCTATAAATAAAGGGTTCACGTCAAAGGAGTTTTGCTCCTTACCTTGACTTCTTGGGTTTAAACTTTGAAACCACCACACGGAAGAAAATTTCCTGAATGTACTAGGTCGACGTGAAGGATGCGCCCTCAAGGTCGACGTGGAGGATGCGCCCTCAAGGTCTTTCGAGGAGAGATTTAGTCAATGTGGGGATGCACCCTTAGAGTAATTTTAGGAGGCCGGAGGTGCACAAATTTTAAACTAAATATAGTCTAAGATGCAGATTTCGCTCCAGCAGAAAGACTAAATATAGTCTATCGAATTTTTCAGTGAGTCAAAGAAACCAAATCAAGGAACCAAATCTGGTGGACTATAATTTTAAATATATTTAAATGGGAGAGATGACAAAAGAAAAAGAAGAAGGAGATGAAGGCAAGAAGAATATACTGAAGAAGAAGACTAAGGGGGCAGGACTGCAACGGATATAAAGAAAAGAAGTCAGAATGGTAAAAATTTTTTGATCAAAACGGTAATAATAGCAACAGATAGAAATTGAAAATGCTGATTGGAAAATCTATAATATGTACAATGATTCAATACATTTTAGCATCTTCAATCAACTACTTCAACCTTTAGCAATTGAAAGTATTTTGTTAATAATAGTTTGTATTTTTATCATATGTGAATTTTGTTTTTTATTGATAATATCACTCTAATTTATTTTTTAAATGGAAGATCATGGTCCTCCAATGTATTATTTATTCTTCATTATTATCTCAAGATTTCTCACTTGATGAATCAAATTTGTTGAATGAATTTTTAATTCAAACTGATGTACCAATCCAGACTCACGAAAATGAGTCCAATAAAAGAACAATGCGAAAGGAAAATTACACAATTGATAAAGATGTCATTCTTGTTTCTAGATGGCTTAATGTAAGCATGGATCCAATTCAAGGAAACGATTAGAAACATGAAAGATATTGGGAAAGAGTTCACGAATACTTTCATGAATACAAAAAATTTGAATCTGAACGCAATTTTACTTGTGACGCCCCCAAAATAGGTATACATCACATATTCTGAGTCGTCAAATACATGGTACAAAATACAAATAAAACTTAATTATATAACTGTTGTGTAAAATACGACAAAACATAAGCTGTGAGTTTTAATACAATATTTTCTTCTAAACAGTATTCAAACTCAAAATAAGTCCTCAATACATTTATTTTCACACTATTTCATAGAATATTGAGGACTACTAATGCTATCATCTGAACCGTCACTCCGTTCCCCGACTAGTCCCCGCTACGTTCTCATTTCCTAAAGAGAACAATGAAAGCAAAAGGGTGAGCTCAACTAGCCCAACAAGAAATATTATGACTAAGAAAATGCAGAATAAATTATCGTTAGTCTTCAACAGTGTTAAACCTATAAAATATAGCAAACATCAAGTTTAACTGCAGCGGAACAAGCTATCCATTAAAAGAGTCAAGTAGAGAATAAAATCTACTATCTTTTATGTTTTAAAAAGGTTTTTCATCACTTTTATCGCTGAGACTTAGCTTAATAAATAATCCACATCATCTTTGCACTACAGCCAAGGATATTCATTAGTATCACGACCACAAATTATCCATGCACTACGGACCAAGGATATTCGTGTATTCATCAATGGTCATGATCATGCCAACAACTGTCCATCAATGCACTACGGGCCAATGAGGACTTTTACCACATCATTTGCAACATTACGGTCATGATTACACCGAATAATCCCTGGTCATAATCATACCAAGTCCATCTATGCACTACAGGCCACAGATGACTTTCAACAAAATATAAACATGAAGATGATGACAATAATATAAAAATTCAATAAAACAAGTTCAATAATTAATTTATCCAGGAACCAACAACGTCCAAATTATCAACATGATACTGCTTTGTAGAGTAAAATTCAAGAATGCTCAGAAGAATATTTTCATGAAAAGATACTGGATGAAATGCAAATATCAAAGATATTTCACTAATTTCATAGAGTATAAAAGCCAAAACTTTAACCAACTGAGTATAATAAAGAATGAAATAACAAAAGAAATCATCAGGCATGCGATAGACTGCACAGACAGGTTATTCTAACAGAATAATAAATAACGGAACCAGGTCATGCGTAACGCACCGACAGGATATTTCAACAGAATAATAAACAATGGAACCAGGTCCGGCGTAAACGCACAGACAGGAGATTCCGACAGAATAATAAATAATAGAACCAGGTCTGGCGTAAACGCACAGACAGGATATTCCAACAGAATAATAAAGAATGGAATATTAGAAGAATTTCACCATGTATGCGGTACTTCGCATAAACAAGTTATTCCAACAGAATAATAATAAGGAATGGAATAACAGAAGAATTTCACAATGTATACGGTAGTCCACGTATACAGGTTATTCCAACAGAATAATAAAGAATGGAATAACGAAAGTTCTCTTCATGAGTACGAAAGAAATAATACCCCTTACGAGTACAACAAATAATATCTCTTACTGTAAAAGAAGAGTATTCCGACTGGTAGGGCGAGGATATTCTTGAAGAAAACTTGTACTACACTCAAAGTTTCTTAAAACTCTAAAGAAATACGCTCAAGATTATAGAAGAATTCTCTGAACTTCTGGTGTGGTTTTCAATTCTAACTAAGCATCCTATTTATAGGAAAATAGAAAGGATACTATGCTGCACTAGGTAATAAAATATAATATATTCTATTTATAATCAAATAAAACAAAACTTTATAAAAAGTATTCTGTTTTATATAAAAAAATTTTACTATGCAAATACTATGCAGGCACTATGCAAACACTATGCATAATAAAATATAATATATTCTATTTATAGTCTAATAAAATAAATAACTTTATAAAAGTATTCTGTTTTATATAAAAAGATTTTACTATGCAAAATACTGTGCATAATAGAATATAATATATTATATTTATAGTCTAATAAAATAGATAACTTTATAAAAGTATTCTGTTTTATATAAAAAGCTTTTCTATTTTATTACATTAATAATACTAATAAAATAAAATTTATATATATATATAAACTTCCGTGACTTCATAAAAAGATACCTCAATATAATTAATAACATTTATCATCATTATTATAATTCACAATATTAATCGACCAGGTAGTTCCCAGGAAAGAGGGGGCTTTCCAATAAGGATTTCTCCCTATTGGCGCGCAATTAGGTGACCAAACCTCTCCTTGACAGAACTTCTAGACATCGTTAATATTACAAATAATAATATTAATAACTCTGTCATCTCAATTATTGATTTAATAATATATAAAATATCGACAATAATTGAATCAAATAACGTGAGATATTATGCAACAAATACTATAGCAATAATTGAACAAAATTGAGTGACTTCTCATGTAAGTATCAATAATCAATACCGTGTACTACTATGCAACCACGCGTATTACTGTACTTTTAACACCGGGTGTTTCAACAGTTAACGGTAAAACTTTCGTCGTTATTTTCATAAAGTATTTTTGTCGTTTTCTCAGTCCGACAATAATTCTGTTGTGGGGTCCACCAATAATTGTGCCGGCGTACGAATATTTCCTATTAAAACGAATATTCCCCGACCAATCGAATATTGTACAACAACTTGCGTACTTTAAAAAATTTATAAATATTACCCACAACTATAACATTATATCAAATTCATTCCAGAATATTTAAAAATGATATTTATAGAAAAATCATCTTTATTAAAAAAAATTGGGGTCTTACAACCTCCCCTTCTTATGAAATTTCTCCCTCGAAATTATGGTACGTACCTGGTATGTCGAAAAGGTAAGGATACCTTGATTTCATTTCAGATTCTAACTCCTATGTCATTTCCTCAACATCATGGTTTCTCCACAAAACTTTGACCTGAGGTATAACCTTGGAGCATAGATTATGTTCCTTCTTATCCAAGATTTGAACGTGAACCTCTTCATACGTCAAATCTTCCGCTATTTCGTCTGGTTTTAACTCAATAATGTGGTTCGGGTTTTCCACATATTTACGTAACATGGATATATGAAAAACGTTATGAACACGAGACATACTTGGCGGTAAAGCGAGTCTATAAGCCACGGTTCCTACTCGATCGAGAATTAAAAATAGGTCAATGAATCGAGAATTGAGCTTTTCTCTCTTTCAAAATCTTGTAACTCCTTTCCACGGAGTAACACGTAACAACACATTGTAAGACCCCGATTTTTTTTTTAATAAAATGGAATTTTCTTTATTTATTATTTTAAAATAGTAAGGGTTTATTTGATTAATGTGGTTAGTTATGGGTAGAATGCGCAAATATTTTTTTAAATAAGCAGTTGGTTATAAAATAATCATTGTTGTCGGGGAATATTCGTTTGGTCGTGGAATATTCTTGCTGTCGGGGAATATTCGTACGACGGCGCAGCCTTGTGTGGGCCCCATAATAGAAAGCGATTAGATGAAGAAAACGACAAGTATAAGTTGTTTATAAATAACGGCGTAGTTGTTACCGTTAATACTGTTGGAATACCCGGTGGTTAAAATACAGTAATACGCGTTGTTGCACAGTAGCACACGGTATTGCACCAATTATTGATTCTTACGTAAGAAGGCACTACTCAATAATTGTTACTGTAATTACTGTTCAGTATTTTATTTTATTGATTCAATAATTGCTACGTTGATATTTTATATTATTGTTATTTTAATAATTGTCACTACACAGTATTTTCTATTATCGAAGCAATAATTCATATTATCTGAATAATATTATTAGATAACATTATTGGCAATGTCTAGAAAGTTCTGTCTAAGGAGAGGTTTGGTCATCTAATTGCGCGCCAGTAAGGAGAGATCCTTATTGGAAAGCCCCCTCTTTCCTGGAAACTGCCTGGTTGTCAGTATTGTGATTCTATAATATTATTTGTGAATAATTAATTATTGATTTATATGATGAGAAAAATATTGATTTTATGTGGATATAGATGGAGAAAATTTTTAATGTGACAATTGTTGAAAATTAATATTTTATCTTTTTCTGATAAAATAATTTATTTAAATATATTATTTTAATAATATATTAATGGTGATATTTTTACAATGAATGTGGGATATATGAGTATATGAGGAGGAAGAGTATTTTGTGGTATTAAATGATTAACACATATTTTGTGTGTCGGTGGACCCTAATAATTTACTGAAATTTGATTATAGCATGTAAAATCATCCGTTTATGTGTTTCGGTCAATTTCTGTTTGGAATTTAGAAAAACTTTCTTCTGCAAAATTGTAGAGAATTGAATTTCCTATAAAAACTCGCGAGATTCGAATTTTCTAATAAATGGCTATTTATTATGAATTATTGAAGTTTTGAGGTTCCAGAATAATTGATTTTTGGAAGTTTAAAATATTTATAGTTAGAAAAACGTTTTTATTGTTTTGGTTGGCCCCCCATGTGTTGCAAATGGCTGAAATTCAGATCTACAAAGGTTGGCATAGGAAAATTTAATATATATATATATATATATATATATATATATATATATATTAATATTTTATTAAATTTTCTGCTTTGGTGTTCTAAGCATTTTCCTATAAATAGGGTGCTTAGGTTAGAATTGAAAATCACACCAGAAACTGAAATCTTCTCTCTCTTTCTCTCTCGATACGTTGAGCGTATTCTTGTGAGTATACTTTGAGTGTTGTTATTCGGTGCAAGTTTCCTTCAGCACTATATCTAGTAGTCCAGTCAGAAGTACTATTCTTTCGAGGTAAGGGATGTTATTTCTTCTTAAATGATATTATTTTCTTCAATATCATTATGCCGAAGTATTGGTTGAATTTTTTTTTATCAAATTTGGAACTTTTCATGTCGGGGTTACTATTCATGAGTTACTATTCATAAGTTACTATTCACGAAGCATAATGATATTTTTTTGTGAAATTTCTATCTTTTGGTGTCGGAGTTACTATTCACGTATACGGCACTATTCACGAATACGGTACTATTCACCGAAAAATGCTTTTTCTTCTTTTCGTCCAAATATTTATTCTGGATACTAGCTTTGATTGTATCCATGTTTTGATCATTCTTGAATTTTACTCCACTATAATTATTTATGAGGTATTTTTGGACATGAAATAGCTGAAATACGAATCCTTAATATTTATTCTTTTGCTTCACTGGATTCGTTTTCTTTAAAATATTTTTCATCATCCTCAGTCCTAAATGATGATATTAATGAATATCTTTGGCCTGTAGTACAAAGATGAATGATTTCTGATGAATATCTTTGGCCCGTAGTGCAAAGATGAACATGTGTTGAGATGAACATGACCAACTGATGAATATCTTTGGCTTGTAGTGCAAAGATGATTATTGATTGATGTTACAGGGATAAAATATTGATGATGGACTTTTAAATTCATAGATAATAGTAGATTTCATTCTCTACGTAACTCTTCTATGAATTATTATTTTTCGCTGCGAATATTGATTTAAAACTTGTTGTCTATTGTATTCTATTAGATTTTTCCCTGTTAAAGACTAATGATAATTTGTTCTGTATTATCTTAGTCATAATATTCTTTACTGGGCTAGTTGAGCTCACCCTGTTCCTTGTTGTTTCATTTTTCTTCTCAGGAGGCGAGAATGTAGCGAGTACTAGTCGGGGTGTGGAATGATGGTTCAAGACAGTTGTTTTAGTAGTCCTCACTAATTTGTAAAATAGTGTATCAATAATGAAGACTTATTTGAGTGTGGATATTGTCTAGATGACAATATTTGTATTTAAACTCACAGTATATATGTTGTCGTATTTTGCACGACAAATATATTAATAAAGTTGTAGTTGTTTCTGTACCATGTATTTGGCGACTCAGAATGGGTTGGGTGGAATGGACCTATTTTGGGGGCGTCACAGTTGGTATCAGAGCTTAGGGATATGATCTCTGGCGGAGATCGGGGAATAGAACTAGGAGGGAAGAGACGAGTAAATCCTTCGCTAGTGTGTCCTACCTAAGCTTATTTGTTGGTCGGTCATAATATAGGGATATTATGTGATTTGTTAATTTGTTAAATTAACCCTTGTTTTATGGCAGTATTTGAAAATGTCGACTGAGAATGTTAACAATGGAGTAAATGAGATCGTGGAGACACTTCTAATCACCAACCAGGATAATGTGATGTCAGGCGAAGAAGGAATTAGAGATATCCATGTGGTGAGTGAAGAATTAATAGTTGCACCCGAGATAGTCGCAGAGGTAGCAGCTGAGAGTGAGGAAGAAGAGGAAGAAGAGGAACCTAAGGAGAATTTATTAGAAAAATTTTATGATAGAAATTTAGAATTACAAAATCGTATTCATGAGTTAGA
Source organism: Panax notoginseng (assembly GCA_016801055.1). Classification (NCBI taxonomy): domain Eukaryota; kingdom Viridiplantae; phylum Streptophyta; class Magnoliopsida; order Apiales; family Araliaceae; genus Panax; species Panax notoginseng. Next base: position 22,636,424 of record CM029018.1, on the reverse strand, counting down.
AGAGCAGGCTGAAGAACGGTAGGCGGTCGTGGAACAAAGGGATGCAACAATTCAAAATTGTGTTACCCGTTGTGCGATGCTTGAACAGAAGCACTCTTTGGCAGAGTATAAGATATTAGAGCTGGAATCTGAGAATGCTATGATCAAAGTTCTGATGAAAGAAGAAGCAACCGAACGAATGAGAATGGAGGATGCATGGGTAAAAGCCGCACGACGCATTGATATTGTAGAAAAAGACGTCCGATCCAATAAGGCCAAAATAGATGAAATGGATTTCTCTTTTTTGGACAGCAATTGGGAGAATCCAACATCGAGTTCGAAATTACCCTATGAAGAGCGGTCAACCCCAATTCGATATGGATTGGAGAGTAATGATCCAAATCATGGATCAGGAATGCGATAAACTAATGAATGGTGGAATGTACTCTATTGCAAAGTTAAGTCCAATTGGGAAGGTGACACCAGAGGCGGATACGGACAAGTCAAAGTCAACGGTTCCTGGAAGAGCATTTTTCGTGACTGGTCAGAATGCGAGGAACCCGAACGAAGTTAGCACGGGTTAGTTAATTATAAATTTTTACGAAGTCTATACCTTATTAGATACCGGTTCTGCCCATTCATTTATCTCTCCTGCTTATACTCAACGTTTAAACTTGACTCCGGATAAAATTAGACTTTGACTTATCTGTTGAAACTCCGTTAGGAGAAACCTTCATCACATCCACTGTTTATAAATCTTGTTTGATCCAAGTTGGCACCATCACATTACCTGTTGACCTTATCTCTTTAAAGATACTTGCTTTTGATGTGATTTTAGGGATCGATTGGTTAACTACTCATCATGCCAAATTGATTGCTTTTGTAAGGTTGTTAGTTTTCATATTCCTAAGCAACCTGTTATTCAAATTCAAGCAACCAAACCATTGAAGTCAAACTCTTTCATATCAAGCCGTAAAGTCATTCGTTTATTGAAAAACGGATGTCAAGCTTTCTTAG